>OX439389.1:11634153-12234153 GCA_949319315.1 Zelleria hepariella | reverse complement strand
CCATGGTACTATGCCTGGGAAATCAACGGTTTCAGAGATAATGAGGTCCAAAGTCGGAATTTTCAAATATTGTTTTTTGCAGAAATGTTTTCAGTATCGAGTACAAATTATTTCCTCCAAAGAAATCAAAATTTTGAATATTTCTTGCAAAAGACGACGTCAAAATTGCAACCCGCAATGTATTCTAAACATCGGCACCTCGAGCGTAAGTAGCATAATTTTACGTCATCGCTTGCGCAATATGATTTCTCTACGTTACATTTCCACTGAAAATGCCTCTGCTTGGCGTCCGGACATTACAAGTATCATGTACCTTATGCGTAGATGGACTAAGGCCCGGTTTCTTAATTGAGAATTTTGCTAAGCAAATACTTTACTATCGTTCTGTCACGCTCTTTTGTAAGAAATCTGCAGACAGGACGATACTTACCCATTTGCTTAGCGAATTTCTCAATTCAGAAACCGGCAGTAAGGCCCGGTTTCTGTATTGATTTCTGTATTGAGAATTTTACTCAATTCAGAAACCGGCAGTAAGGCCCGGTTTCTGTATTGATTTCTGTATTGAGAATTTTACTAAGTTTATACTTAAGTATCGTTCTGTCACGTTCTTTTGTGAGAAATCTGCAGAGACAGAACGATACTTTAGTGCTTGCTTAGCGAATTTCTCAATTCAGAAATCGGCAGTAAGTCGCGTTATGACTACCCAACTATAGATAAAAAAGTATAATGTAAAAAGTAAATAAAACGAGTGTTAAGTCCGTATTGTTTGTTAAAGGCCCGGTTTCTGAATTGAGAAATCCACTAAGCAAATTCGTAAGTATCGTCCTATCTCTGCAGATTTTTCACAAAAGAGCGTGACAGGACGATACTTAAGTATTTGCTTAGTAAATTTCTCAATTCAGAAACCGGGCCGGTGTTGTTTAATTTGGTACTGACCTTGACAACAACTTTCAGTAGGCTCCTGTGCAGTCTAGTGGCAGCCTGGACGCCTCCATACGCGAACAAAAACGCACGCATGATCGTGAACACCAAATTCACTCCCGCCAGACCGAAGTACATTTCCAAGTAGAAGTTGTCACTCGTCGGGAACGCATCTATGTTTATCCCTTGGTTTTGGACCACTGGCGGTGTCGTCACAGCTTCCGTGTTGTTTCCCTCTAATTTATTTATTAGGGACAACGTTCCGTTAACAATGGTGTGGACTATATTGTCTACGGTGATAAATCCGTGGTCTAGAAGAGATTTGGTCTCGTGCGTATCGCTGAGTTCTACGGTGGTGGCGTTTTGGGCTCGGCTCTTGACCCAGTAGGCGAGCCAGAGGAATGTGAGGTTCTGTGAGAGCTGCATGAGGACCAGTGAGATGACGATGGCGAGGGTCAGCAGGTAACCGACGGCGCGGAGGTACAACCCGATCACCCACCAGCGCACGCTGCCTTGCGACATGGCTTCCTGAAACAGAGCATAAACACCGGTTAGGACGCGTTTAAAGACCAGCAGAGCACGAAACAACTTTAAGGGTCGACGATAGCAACGTGGCGGGAAATTCAAAATTTTCACAGTTTTTTACATTTTGTACTCGTAGCTAAACTGAGCTATTTTTGTTCAATGATTTTTCGTTCGCGGCAATAACAAAGTATTCTTTTCATTATTGTAAACAACAGAACAACAATAATTCGGCCGATTATGTGTTCTGGTCTACGACAAGTTTTTTTAAGCAATACCACTGCTTCGTAGACCAGAACACATAATCGGCTGAATTATTGTTGTTCTGTTGTTTACAATAATGAAAAGAATACTATGTTATTGCCGCGAACGAAAAATCGCTGAACAAAAATAGCTCAGTTTAGCTACAAAATGTAAAAAACTGTGAAAATTTTGAATTTCCCGCCACGTTGCTATCGTCTACCCTTAAAAAAAAATTGTACGGGGCCCCCTTGTTGCACACGACAGCACGTCAGACTGTACACTTTTGTTTGTAAAGTCGCCCGTAATGTAACCGAGTAGAGTGCTAGCGTGTAAGGGTCGACGTGCTATCGTGTGTACCATCGTGGTTACGCAGCCCTCGGTGCGCGAGTCCGACTCGCACTTGGCCGGTTTTTTTTTTTCACGAAACACATGTTGACAACGGGAATCGAAAAGTTGACGATTTGGGAATATAAGTAACGGGGCTCCACATTGGTTCAGCTCCTCCTAGATTGTACCTCTTCTGCCAAGCTGTCTCTGCTGACGGTGTCTGACCGGTCCACCTCCGTCGCTCGAGGCGGGAGGGGGACCTCGGGCTCGCGCTCTAGCTCCTCCCCCACGGACTCTGGCTCGCTGGGGAGGAACTCCTCGATCTCGTTCAGCACCGCCTCGGGGGGACCTGGGGAAAGAAGGGATTTGAGAAATGTTAGTTTTAACGCCCGATCGATCACAGTTTAGAGCTTAACTTTTATCTTAGTGATTGTGATTGACTATTATCTTAGGAAAACATCGTGAGGAAACCCGCGGCTTATTTGCCTCCATACGTATTGACTTGTCTTTCCTGTGGGCTAGGCCGACTAAGCTGTCAGGATGGTATAGGTGCTGGGCAAGCCTACTCCATCTAAAACAATATCCCAGGCACTGCAGCGCCGAGTGGTCTCTTCACCCATCTAGTGTGAATGAAGGTGCCACTGGACGCTGTATAAATCATCTCATTACGTAGATGCAAAGGCCTTAGTTTAGTGATTGATATTCGGGCTAACCGTATACGGGTACGAAACAAGACCAAGGACTTGGCCTGAGTTGTAGATGAAATTATACAGCATAATTTGGTTTGAAAGCAGTCGAATCGCGGTGAGTTTCGCAGACCTACAAAACTAGGTAAATTAGTTACATCCATACATTATCCCATTATCCCGAGGTTTCGGCTGCGTTGCAGCAGCCCTGGTCACGGACAGACAAAAAAAATACAGCGTCCAGTGGCACCTACGCTCATGCTAAATGAGTCCATCGACGTGACATATTATTTTAGTTGGAGTAGGCTAGCCTAGCACAAATATAATATTCCCAGCGTCGATGACCTACTCTACAGGAAAGACAGGCAACGAAGAAGCGGCTTTCTCCACGATGTTTTGCTACGAAGTTTGCGAGTGGTACTAATAATAGTACCTAATACATCTACAGAGTGCACTCTAAGTCGATAGCGAAACTTTAAGTAAGCTATCTACTGATCAATTCAAACAACTTGTACTAGGTGGCGAAAAAAATGGATTGAAAAAAATATCAGCTGTTCCATACAAAAGGTCGACTCAGTACTGCGCCAAATGTATGAAACAGCTGATATTTTATTCGCTCCATTTTTGTCGCGAACTATAGTCCAAGTTGTTTGTATTGATCAGTAGACAGCCTACTTAAAGTTCCGCTATCGACTTAGAGTGCCCCCTGTAGTTAGATTCCACCCTAGCTAGTCGCTGTTTGCTCAAGAAGCCCGTGCTTTCAGTAGGTACCATCACTAACATTACCTCGTCTAACCACGCGGCCGTCTTTCAGCAGAAGAGCGCTAGTCGCTCGCGCTAGATGCCGCGGCGAGTGTGTCACTAACAAGCGCGTGGTTCGCTTCAGCAGTCCGAGGATGCAGCGCTGCATGATGTGTTGGGCGACGCGCTGGTCCACGCATGAGAGGATGTCGTCGATGAGATATACTGAGGAAGAAAAAGTTCACTGTTAATTCCAAGCTTTCAGTGTTGCTTTGCTCGTACAGTCGTCAGCACGACGATATTTACATGCGTGCACTGTATTCAGTTACGTTACGGGCGACTCTGCAACGAAAATGAAAAGATTTATGTTGACTGTACGAACTTGCAATTTATCTTTAATGAGAGCAAATATGTTTTCCTTTTCTTTCTTGCTTAAAAAACTTGGGAGACCCATAAAGATTTACGAACCAAAGTGCAAAACGATTACTTTATTTAAATATAACCTTAGTTACGAATGAATAAGGGACAGATTTTATATTAGATCCTTTTAGGTATGTCTGTGTTAATACACGGTAAGGTTAATACACTTTGGGGTTAGCTAATTATTTGACAACTTGTATTATAAGTATTTCTCGGAAAGACCACAAGAGATTAGTTAAATATAGATATTGGTTTAGTACTGATCGACATTTTATAGACCTACCTGACTACACTAATGTTCTGGTAATTTGATAGTTAATAAAAGCAGTTTATAGCCAAAATGTATTCTTAATACCGCATGGATATAATAAATATTTCAGATTACTTGAATCAGTATGCATCTTGAGTGAAAGAGGCCCGGTTTCTGAATTGAGAATTTCACTAACCAAATGCTTAAGTATCGTTCTGTCACTGCAGAATTTGACAGAAGGATACTTAAGCATTTGGTTAGTGAAATTCTCAATTCAGAAACCGGGCCAGAGAGGGCTCGAAGAAACTTTCTCCACTTAGGACGATCTTTTGCGCAGATTATTCGAGGCAGATTCAAGGTCGTTGAGTCAAAACTGACTTTCCGAGCCTCATTGGTGGCCGATCGTCGCCACGTGGATTTTAGTATAAAGTATGATGGCACACTGTGTCCAAATTCAAGGTTTGCCAACGTGATGGACACCGGCGGCGGCGGCGCGGCATCGTAGGCAGAGTAATAGGGTACCGTTTGGCATCCTGCGGGTACGGAACACTAAAAATCACACTGTAAATGCTAGCACACCTTGTTTGTCCTGATAGACGGCGCGTGCTAGAGAGATGCGCGCGCGCTGCCCGCCGCTCAGAGTGCAACCGTTGTCGCCAACGCCGGCGCTCCACCCAACCACGTCTAGGTCTTCTGCAGATAGAAACACGACAAACGGCTGAAGAAATTGTCGATAAAACTTAGTTGGTTGGTGGCACGGTATGCGAGAGGTTGCGGGTTCAAGTCCTGTCCCGAGTAAATTTTCTCAACTTATTATAAATGTTTAAATTATTCCCTAGCACGGGTTAGTGCTTTAGAAAAAACAAAAAGTAAAAAAATATTCTAATAAAACTCGTCCAAATCTTAACGTCTTGTCAAAAGCCATGCGGGAGGATATTATTGTGGACTGCGCCAATAAAAACAGTCGATATTACCAGTAAATAAAGTCAATATTATTAGCCAACAGTCCGAATTACACGAATAAACGAATTGTTTATTCAGCGTCCAGTGGCACCTTCACTCACACTTGATGAGTGAAGAACCCACTTGTCGCTGCAGTGCCTGGGACATTTGTTTTCTTAGATAGAGTAGGCTTGCCCAGCAGCTATACCATCCAGACAGCTTAGTCGACCTAGCCCACAGGAAAGACAAGTCAATACGTATGGAGCCAACTAAGCCACGGGTTTCCTCATGATGTTTTCCTTCACAGTTAGCGAGTGGTTTCGCTACTTCAAATTCATAAATGTACAGACAGTCAAAATTATCATTAAATACAGTCAACATTCTAAGTCAATATTACCAGTGAGCGCGCACGCGTCGACCACGGCCTTGAATTTGGCCTCGTCATAGGCCTTGCCGAAGAGGATGTTGTCGCGAATGGTACCACGAACCAGCCAGGGTGTCTGCGACACGTACCCAAAGCCTGCAATGTACATTTTGTTTTCAAACGGCATAAACTAAATCCTATCTAGAGTGAATATGAAAATGAACGAAAAATTACAGTAACACGCCTCCACTGATACAATAGGAGCAGTAGCGGATTTAGGGGGGGGGGGGGGGGTAAGGGGCTCAAGCCCCCCCCAAAAGCATCTGAGACCTATTATCAAAATAAAATTTGTATACTTTTTTACTTTTTTATCTCGAAAACCTACGCCCATTGGGTTCAAGCCCCCCCCAAACCAAAATCCTGGATCCGCCACTGAATAGGAGTGACTGACTGCCGGTTTCTGATTTGAGAAATTCGCTAAGCAAGCACTTAAATATCGTTCTGCCTCTGCGGATTTCTCACAAAAGAACGTGACAGAACGATAGTTAAGTATTTACTTAGTAAAATACTCAATTCAGAAACAGGGCCTTAATTTTTTAAACGCTGTAGCAATAAATATTTTGAATATTGCATTTTTTTAGTAGAAAACCAATGGAAGTCTAGAAACCATACGTACTTTCAAGATTATCCGGTATCTGTATGGAGCCATTCTTCTTTATCATATCGCCTATGATCGCGTGAAGCAGCGAAGTCTTGCCACTGCCAACATTCCCAGTTATACCAATGAACTCTTCCCTCCCAATCTCTAAGGATATGTCTTTCAACATGAATGGTTGGTCCGATACCGTAGGAGTTTCTGAGGACGAAGATGAGTCTCTCCTTTGGATGCTTGTTTTGGATAGTCTTTTCTTGGATTTGCCTTTGTTTTTCTTGGACTTCGGCGGCGGTTTCTTCTTCTCGCCGGGCTTGGCCCAGGCGAAGGTGGCGTTCTTGAAGATGATCAGGGTTTCTTCGTCGCGGTTGGTGTTGAGGCGGTCGTAGTACCGCTCTGGGTCCATGTCGGGTAACTGTGAATAGTTCAAAATTATGAGTCCGCTTCTTGGTGCCGAAACTCGAAAATTCGAATAACGTGTCAACGAAAGTTTACAGTGACGAAAAACGTTATAACGAAAGTTTGCGATTACGAATCATGAAACTACGAATGCACGCCATGCCGAAAATCGCCTTACCGAAACATCGCAGCCCCGAATAAATGTACTAAAAACAAGAGACAGCTATCTTCTTTTTACCAGAAAGAGTGGTGGAGTCCAAAACGTGGGTAACTAAATTAAAATAAATTACTTTTTTGGAGCGGTTGCCGAGCTATAGGGTCGCGAGTTAACAGTTTCGGGAACCACTAGTAATAGTAGGTAGAGTAGTATAGACAGATGGTTTTTTCATAACTTGTCTATAAGTTTGGGGAGACTTCTGACACTTCCAAATATGTGCACGTGTAAGTCTACAATCTTTACACACAATATTGATAACGTTTCATTGTTATTATTAAAGTTCAAAGGGCCCATTTCAACTTCAATGAAACACCAATTACTTAGGCGATTAGCTAAGACTAAAGATTTGGCAAACTGGGTATTGTCTCGTCTTTTGTTTTATGGATGGTTGACCATTGATAATGCGATTGTTTCTAACCCCCGATGCAATAAGAGGGGTTTTATAAGTTTGACCGCTGTGTGTATATGAGGGTACGTGATCGGTCTGTGGCACCGTAGAGGTAAAACATCGCGAGGAAACCCGCGGCTTTGTTGGCTCCACACGTAAATGATCTCCTCTTTTCTAAGGACTAGGCGGACTAAGCTGAGAGTCCCGTAGCACAACCCAGTCGCGGGCGTCTTTCTTCAGTTGTCAGTTGTCACTCGAGTGCGCGCGCTGCACCAAGTCAGAGTAACTCGCGCGTGGAGAATGCGCAACAGAGCTAAACACGCGTGCGACTTTTTGACACGTATTTGACATTTTGACGCGCCATTTAAAATGTCAATATACTTTTTAAACATGACAAAAATTAGATTAGGTAAGTACCTAGTTAACTAATGGTTAATGGTTGTTTCTGTATAAATAGAGGAATCATCAACTGAGAAGGAACAGTAGCTTCAGAGGTATCTTCTAGTCAACGTTCACTGATCGGTAAGTGTATACATATTTTATGTTCCCTCTTTTCTGTGCAGAGTAGTATAATTGTATTGTGGTTTTAATTTTATTATCAGTAATTTCGGAAATAAGGCGTATGTTTAATTACAATATCAAACAAAAATATAACGACAAAATGTGAAAAGCTTGACAAAATCATCTTCATCTCCCAGGCTCTTAAAGTTTGCTGTTACTAAGACGAAAGTGATTTTTGCGCGCTTCGTGATCGCGACGCTCTATGGTGTAAACTTGTAAAGAAATAAAGGAACAAATTTGACTCATCTGTCACTTGCAAATAAGGAAACTTATTTCACTAACTTTTATTACATTTTTGTTGTCTATGGTTTTTTTGGTGCATCTAACTAACATAATCATTACCTCGCTCTGTGAGGTAATGATCTTTCTTTTTTTTAACCTTCGCTAGCTCGGTATACAATACAAGCACTCGCTGCAAACAATAGTTTTGCATCATTGCATAAGAATTAAATAACGCTCCTTTTGGACAGTCGAGTAAAAAGAAACACATCTAAAAATCTGTAGGTACACACGACATCACTTCAGACTGTACACTTTTGTTATAAAGTCGCCTGTAACGTAACCGAGTAGAGTGCTAGCGTTTAACACAAAACTGGCTGTGTTAGATAGGTCTCAACTAATTCTAGGGTTTGATATGTGAACATTTTCAATTTTTTTTTGTGTATTTGATACAGGAATCGATTTTGTGCATTTTTCTTTGCGATCGGACTAATTCTATACTTCTAATATCTAACAAAGCCGTTTGTTACAGCCGCCACGATGTACAAGCTGCTGCTCCTGGCGCTGGTGCCGGCGGCGCTGTGCCGCATCGAGGTGCGCATTAAGGCGGCCAAGAGCCAGAGCGGGTCCGCCGTCGACGTGCTGGGCTCCAGCGTCGAGCCCGTCAGCGGCACCGAGCGAAACACATTCAAACTAGGCGACGCACAGGTAGGGTTGCCAGATGGTATCCAAAAAGAGGACGGGTCCTCCTTTTCCATATTTTGTCCTCCCGTTCTCCATTTTTGAAAACGTTCAATATTTACTTCAAAAGTGCTAAAAACATTGAATGTTTTTCAGAAAGCGCACATAACGCAAATGTGGAAAGAGTTTTTTCTTTGATTAATACTCAATGGAACAAAGAGAGGAACAGACAACATTTGCAGTCAGTTAAATCTTTAATTCTTAGTCAATACAACTTTAAAAACATGACTTATTATTATTATTATTTATTATACACTAGCAGCTTGAAGCTGATGTGTGTATATCACTGCACTTGTTTATTTTTTATTATATATTTGTCCAATGAGTTTTTGAAAGCGTTCACTGAATTTGCACTGATTATGGAGTCTGGTAATTTGTTCCATTCGCGAACTACGCGGTTAGTTAAAAAGTTTTTACGGGGGTTACTTGCACACAGAAAGCTGGTCAGTTTGAATTTGTGTCCTCTAAGGTGGAGATTCATCTTGTAGATGCTTTTAAGGTAATGCACGTCTTAGTGTCCGGTGAGGATCTTATAAGTTTCAATAAGGTCACCTCTTTGTCTCTGTTGCTCCAATGTAGTTAGCCCTAGTTCAACCAGCCGCTGTTCGTAGGATTTATCTCGTAGACCAACTACCATTTTCGTGGCTCTACGTTGTACCCTCTCGAGTAGTTCTATGTCTTTTTTAAAGTAGGGGCACTATATTTGGAATGCATACTCTAGTAGAGGTCGTATGTATGTTTTGTATAGTTTCAGGAATAACTGTAAAGATTTTCATAATTATTTGTTGAAAAATCAAGAACTTCTCGCAAAAATTGGCAACTCAGCTAAATATGATTAAAATAAATTGAAAAAAAACATACATTCAAAAAATTTTTTTTAATGTCCTTTTCTCCTTTTCTACAGAAAATGTGGCAATAATATCTGAGCGCTTCCGTGCTTCGGAAGGCACGTTAAACCGTTGGTCCCGGTTGTTGTTGATTAATAACAATCGTTAAGCCATGTCAGAGACCCTTTGGGTGGCCTAAAAACTCTGACACCAGGGGTGGCCACTACCTCATACGATTACCTACCTACCTACAGAAAATCCTCCTTTTTAGACCCATCTGCCCTCCTTTATCAAATTATCATCTGGCAACCCTATGCCCAGGTCAAGAGCGCCATCTACCGCTGCCACGGCGGAACACCCGACAGCGTCTACCTCAACAGCCCAACCCCCTGGGGCGACGTTTTCACCAAGTACGGCTGGTCGCCCGTCTCCAGGACCCTCGTCCCCGTCAGCGCCCGCATCGTCCGCATCACCTCCGAGCCCTCCGTCGTCGCCCGCAAGACCTTCATAAACAAGAGCTCCCTCAAGGCCACCTACAACGCCGGTATCGAAGAGAGCGTCCAGCAGAGCACCGCCAACAGCTGGTCCAAGAGCGGCGAGCTCACCGTGGGACAGGAGATCGAGTACAGCGTGGACCTGGGCGCGCTGGAGGTCGGCGGCTCCACCAGCATCTCATACTCGTCGGGCTGGGGCACCGAACGCTCAAAAAGCCTGTCCATTACGATCGGGACGACCTCTGGCGTCGAGGTAGAGCTTTTGCCCGGCCAGTCCGTCATCTCAGAGCTGACTGCCAACCGCGGCAACATGGAGATCGAAGTAGAGTACGCGGCCAGCTTGGACGGCAACGTCTTCGCCAACTACGACTCGCAGTTCAAAGGACACTTCTTCTGGCGTTACGACGCGAACGCTTTGCTTGACAGCGAGAACGCGCCGCGCTCCATCAGGTCCAAGGAGACCATCAAGATTGGCTTCTACTCCGACGCTACGATAGTGGTGAAGGACAAGCTTTCGACTAATCACATTCACACACAAAACGTGCCCATCAGGCCCGGCGGCGGACCACTCCTGAAGTCCTTAGCGAGCTCCCGAGTGATCGTGCCAGTCCCAGACCTAGACCCGAAAGCCCTAGTCAACGAGGCACCGAAGAAAAGCTCCTAAATGCAGTATTCGGCGATCCTACTTTTAAAAAGGGTCTTAATGATTATTGGTCACCTTTTCATTGACCCATTTACTTTAACTGGATGCAAATAAAAATATGTATCTCTAGAAACTGTGTTTAATTTTCTCAAGCTGCGTTGGGAACTTAATTAAGATTTTCGATAGGATTAAAGTTGTCAGATAAAGGCTACTTTTCTTGAACGCCTTTGAAAATAGTGGCACTTTTATTGGTCGACTCGTAACCAATGAAAACAGTTTTAATCCAATGACAACACCCTATCGAGATAGCTTTTTGAAGCTGCGAAAGTTCGATTGGTAATTCATTTAAATGGGTGAGAATTGGATAGAAGTAGAATTTTAACTATTCATATTTGCAATACAAAAAATATTAATTAGTTTGTTTATCAAGCGATATCAACCTAAAAACGTACAAAGATAATTTAGTAAAAATTAGGCAAAGAACGCGACCGTATACATAAAGGGTCACAACTTTTGTGTGTTTTATCTGCACGGTTTATACGTTAGATATATGCAACGTTCAATGTTATCATAGGTCCCTTCTATTTTGAAATATATAAATGCCATCCATAATTTGAAAAAAAAAAATGGTATAGGCCTTTTTTCCAGAGGTGGGCTGATGATGTTGATAAATGGTGCAGTAAAGAATAGGGTGCCCAAAGCGACCAAAAATAAATATGAAATATCGCATACCATACAAGGATTTTAAAATTACAGTATCATTTAGAAAAAAAAAACTTTAGTTCTACCAAAATTTATAGTTCAGGAGTTTTTACACTTTAACTTAACCGTTTACGAAATACAAAAAGTTCAGGAGTTATTGTAAATTTTGAGATTTCTAATTAAAAAACCACTGAACTACCTGTTTTTACTTAGTAGATAACACGCATAACAGTCAACGCCCATTCAACGAGTAGGGTGGTATTGTAGAACTCAGTTTAAGGCCTTATGAGACCCTGCTCTTGGCCTTTTTGAGGGGGTGTGAGACGCGCGCGGCGGGAGCAGCTGCGGGGCAACCGCACCCTACCGCCGCTCTCGCCCGTGCACGTTCTTGCAAGTTTATGTTTAGTTTTAGTAGTATGTCTATGAGTTTTAGGGTCAACGCATACTAAAAATATTTTGTGCTGAAATAATACTGGCAGAATGCGAGAAATTCCGCTCCTATACAAAATGTATAGGAATGACGCTTTTTAGTAGGAACCGCATAGGAAATGAGGATCATTCAGACATTGGTATATTGGACTTCCAAGTCCAGCCAGGATAGAGAACCACATTTCAAGCACATTTATTTAACCACTTTTTGTTTTTTCTAAAGCACTAACCCGTGCTAGGAAATATTTTAAACATAGGTAATAAGTTGAAAAAATTCACTCGGGACAGGACTTGAACCCGCAACCTCTCGTATACCGTGAAAGCGCTTTACCAATAAGAATTATTTGCGTTTTGAACCAAGAGAGTTTTATAGAGACATCAAAAACATACTTTTGTGTGAAAAAAAACTTCAAATCGGATAAGAAATGACGAAGTTATGGCCGTTTTAGTGCACAGGTTCTAAAAACGCGCCCGGCTGGCTTGAATTTTATTGTGACGTAATTTTTTCCTACCTTCATACAGTTTAGAGGTAGGTTACAAGGGCAGCACCATTAACCCTTATAGCTACCGAAAAAACGGTCAGAAAAGAAAGTCATTGGATTACGAAAATATTAAGAGTTGCATTTACAGATTTTGAAAAATATACAGGGTGGCCCAAACATAGACGTCAAGCGAAAAAATATAGGTAGCTGACACCGAGGGCTACCCGAATCACCCCCATGTATGTTCAGCCATTTTTAGTCGTTTAGAAGTTATGAGGCTTTTAAGGTTTTTTGAAAAGAAAATACCTACCATTGGATTTTATTTTCTAACTTCTTTTTCTTTCGACTTTTCAGAGATATTTTTTATTCTTTAGAGTTTCAAATAACTTATCTATTGGTAAAAAAAAATATGATGAGATATGGATTTCTAGAAGTTACCGCAATTTTGATCCAAAGTCCAAAAATGTTGTTTTCGAGAAATCATCACTGAAATAGGTAGTATGGAGAAAAAATCAGTAGAGGTCTGAAAGACTTTTTTTTAAATTTCAAAAACTTTCCCAAAGGCTTAGTGCTCAGAATAGAACAAAAAACTTGTCACTTTATGGGACTTTTATTCAAGTAATTCGCAATCAAAGTCGAAAAACTGGAGTTTGAAGAAATTTTATTTCAATCGATTTTAATTTATTTTAGGTAGTTTATTTGGACAAAAATCACTGCAGGTAGACTTAATTTCGCCTGTCAACGTGGCCTGAATTCGAAATTCACGGTAAATAAAAATAATACTCATTTAATTTTCGGACTTCTTTTATTTAATTTTATTCTTTTTTTTATGTTTTGTAAGTTAATTCGGTAATAAAATTACTTGAAATTCAAATAAAGAACAAAAAAAGCTTTATGGTTATTTTTTTTCCGTGTATTTCTTATGCAGGCCATGTTGACAGGCGATATTAAGTCTATCTGCAGTGATTTTTGTCCAAATAAACTAAAATAAATTAAAATCTATTGAAATAAAATTTCTTCAAACTCCAATTTTTCGACTTTGATCGCGAATTACTTGAATAAAAATCCCATTAAGTGACAGGTTTTTTGTACTATTCTGAAGCCTTTGGGAAAGTTTTTGAAATTAAAAGAAAGTCCTTCATACCTCTACTTAATTTTTTCTCCATACTAACTATTTCAGTGATGATTTCTCGAAAACAACATTATTGGACTTTGGATCAAAATTGCGGGAACTTTTAGAAGTCCATATCTGATCATTATTTTTTTGGTAAAAGATAAGTTATCTGAGACCCTAAAAAATAAAAAAAATATCTCTGAAAATACGACAGTAAAAAATGTTAGAAAATAAAATCCAATTCTAGGTTTTTTTTTTTTTCAAAAAAACCTTAAAAGCCTCATAACTTCTAAACGACAAAAAATGGCTGAACATACATAGGGGTGATTCGGGTAGCCCTCGGTGTCAGCTATCTAGATTTTTTCGCTTGACGTCTATGTTTGGGCCACCCTGTCAATCAAAAGACTAGAAATGTAAAAAAATCAAAATTTTACTTTTTCCATTATACAGGGTGGCGCGTTGAGGCAGCACCATTAACCGTTATAGCTACAGAATAACTGTCAGAAAAGAAAGTCATTGGATTGCAAAAATATTACGAGTGGCGCTAAGCAATTTTGAAAAATATATTCAGGGTGCCAGAAAATTTCCGATTTTGACAAAACGTTTTTTCGTGCTATTCGATTTTGTTTCTTTTTTTTTTCATGTAGCCTCCATAGTGTCCCACTGCTAGGCAAAGGCCTCCCCTTTTTTCTTCCACTCCTCTCTATCCTCGGCTGCCTCTTGCCACCCCGGCAAAAAGGATGTGAAGTCGTCCCGCCATCTCCGCCTCGGTCTGCCGCGGCGCCGGTGCCCATCTTGTGGGGTCCAGTCGGTGACGACTTTCGCCCACCTATCCGGACCCATGCGGCAAACGTGGCCGGCCCAGTTCCACTTTCATTTGGCGGTTGCAGCTCCAACATCCTTGATTTGCGTTTTGGCGCGCAGCGTGGTGTTCCGGACCTGGTTTGTTTCTTTTAAGGATCTAAAAAGTCATGGTCAACACACTAGAAATGTAAAATATTGAAAATAAACCATTTCTATTATATAGGGTGGCCCGTTGAGGCAGCACCAAAATCAAAATCTGTTAGCGCCACTCGTAATATTTTTGCAATCCAATGACTTTCTTTTCTGACAGTTTTTCTGTAGCTATAACGGTTAATGGTGCTACCTCAATGCACCAGCCTGTATAATGGATGGTTGATTTTTTTATTTTTTTATCATTTCTAGTGTTTTGATGATGACTTTTGATCCTTACAAGAAACAAAATCTAACGGCACGAAAAAAAATTCTTGTCAAAATCGCAAATTTTCCGGCACCTGGTATACATTTTTCAAAATCCGTAAATAATAATAGTAATATTTTTGCAATTCGATGACTTTCTTTTCTTTTTTTTCTGATGCTTAAGATTTTGTTCTCCATCCACCTCAATAAGTACTTGGAACTCTTGGAAGTCCAATATTCCAATATTTCCAATGTCTGAATGATCCTCACTATCGAAAATCGTCTGTGATACAGTTCATACTAGTAAAGGAACCAATGACCATCCAATACGATGTAAATCTTCTTTAAAACTGTGAGCAAAGTAAATGTACCATTATTTGAAAATAAAAAAATTGTTATTACAGCATAATATTGTTATTTCATAATGTCATACATCATCTTCGCGTAGGTTGCTAAGATATCGTATATCTTTAATGAGTAGGCAAGTCCCCACTGGATTGTGCTAGAAGTTGTTCAGTGTACGTTGAGGCTATATTCCTTCATGTACGCGAGCGGTCGCCATGACAACGATTTCCTATGGCGAGTTTGTTATCGGCGAGCGCCGGTTTTGATAATGCACAGGTTCAGATTCTGAATAATTATTTCTCGTGATTTCTGACTAGAAGTGGTGTTCATTTTATAATTTTTCAGATTTACCAGCTCACAGCATAAAAGGTAGGAAAAGATTGTCTTGAAACAATAACGTAATCGATCTTGGAAAACCGCAAAAAAAAGTGATACACGTCTGCTTTTCATGAGGCCACGTGGCCGTCTGAGTCCATACAGCGGCTGACGGCTTGCTAGAAATTTCAATGTTTTGATTCATAATTATATTTCTAAATGCGTTTTTGATAATGTTTTCCCTGGAAAACTTAGATATGGGTTAAATTCTATGAACAAAAAATGTGCCATTGATATTACTTCTATATTTACGGAGAACTAGCGAAAAAAGGTGAAAAAATTTCGTATTTCGTCAATTTTCAAGATTTTTTTTTATCGAGCAAAGTTTACCCAATTGTGTTTTGGCTTCCTGGGATACCTTTACCGTTTCCTGGACTAAAGCCAAAGCTAAAAAATACTGTCCTGTTTTGAAAATTTCATGCAGTAAATCAGGATCTTCCGTACGTCCTCGCAAATTTTTTGTACCTCTGAGGCTTGTATGTCGTCTTAAGTAGAGTTTTGTAGTGTCGACTGTCGATAAAACAGTGCATGTTTTGATTTGAATATCCCTCCCTTCATATCAAAACATGCACTGTTTTATCGACAGTCTGAACTCTGTTTAAACTGAGTTTAAGTAGCATTCTAGAAATCCACCCTTAAACTTACTAAGGAGCAATATTATAGCACTGACCTCCAAGAGCTTCTGGATGCGTTTGATGGAGACCCACGCCTCGGTGAGCCCGTTGAGTACCCACGGGAATGCGTTCAGGGGAGCTATCAGCATGTTCACCAGAGCCACCGTCGTGAACACCTGGAACATACGAGAGAGGTTTAAAATGACATTCCTACATAGGTCCCCGTACTACCTGGAGGCGCTCAGTTTACAAAGAGGCTGCATCAACTGGACTCTGCTGGAAGCTAGCTCCTTCCAGCAGAGTACAGTTGATGCAGCCTCTTAGAGTGCCGCGTAACATCTCGAAAAAAATTAGATCCCTCCCCTATGTCCCATCTAAGGGATAAAAGGATATCATCATCTTTGATAATTACGCTTTACGCTCCCCGTTTACGTAGTCATTAGCCTGTAACGTAATGGCGTGTCGGTGGCGTCCCAGCAGAAGGAGAAAACCGGGATTTCCTTTATTTTCTCCTACAACCAGAGAACTAATCCTCTAGAATTAGAATCAGAACATTCTTTGCTGTACTACAAAAACATTAAAAGGACCGACAGCATTAGCCGTCAACTGAGAGCCCATTTTGGCACCATTGCCATTGGCACATAATGGCGTATCAATGGCGTCCCAGGTAGAAGGACAAAACCGGGATTTTTTCGTTGCTCTCCTACAACCAGCGAACTAATCCTCTAGAATTAGACTCATAATAATATTTGCTGTACTACAAAAACATTAAAAGGACCGACACTGGACCGACAGACAGCATTAATAAATCGTAATTGAAACCGTCAACCGGGAGCCCATTTTGGCACCATTGCGTTACAGGCTAAGGCCCCAGGTCTAGCATGATGGACCATAGAGTTGAAACCTCGACGGAGACGGAGAGCATGCTTTCGCCACGAAAATAAGAAAGATGAAAGAACTGTGACTCACAGTGGGTGCGTCAAGTAGTCCGCCGCGGACCGCGTGTGTCCCCAGAGTGAGTGCGGCCACGAGCACAGGCGTGGTGGCCCACAGCACCACGCAGATGGCGTCCAAGTACTTCCGGCCGCGCAGGTAGCGTAGCTCCTGCTGCCGCGCCTCTGCGCAAACAGAACGAATTCAATTTTAATTCAATTCAAAGCATTGATTTCGGAATAGATTACAAACTAAAAAACAGATAAAAATTAAATAAATTAAAACATCACAATTTGTACAATTAAAAAGTAAGGCAGTTCATAATCTTTGAGTTACTTAAATTAAAAATTAAAATTAAAAAGTAATCAATTAAAATGGCATTTTCAAAAAGTTGTGTCTCAGAAAAAAAAAAAAAATTTAAAGTGCAATCAATAATGTAAGTATTCAATCAAATTAAATTTAAATCAAAATGTCATTGTATATTAAATAAAATTGTATAAAAACATATTATAAAACAGCAGTATGAATTGGATTTTAATTCATATACGCAGAAATCACACTTCAGTCAAATGTTGCCTCCGGAATGCACTGTCCTATGTGTAGAAGCATCATCCGACTCGAAAGACCAGAAATGTAACTGACGAGTTTTAGAAGAAATACAAGATTAAAACCAAAGAAAACGATTGACACCAAAAATCAACGAAAATGGATAATATTTAGGGGCACTTCCCTCTCCAGACTACCTCTTTTTATTATAGTGGCCATTTTACCGACATCCTAGGTCATGAAAAGGGCACACTAAGTCCAACAAACGATCGAAACCGAGTGCCGGGACCTATGTGCGGTAGGTCTTGCCGCCTTAGCTTGTGCTTCGGTACTCTGCGAGTGGCTCGTGGATGCATGTAGGGGCATGGGGGGGATACTTGGATAATATTTAGGGGCAGCAAAACTGTTACTTTGTGGGACATTCACCAGAAGACAGCTTATCACTTCAGGGTCATAGGCGTACGTATGGCTGCAATGTAATTTAGAAATTCTTACCTGCGACTTTGTCAATAAAGTAGTCCTCCCACACGTGCATCTTGACTGTTCGGATTCCTTTCAGCAGGTCAGAGACAAGACTGACTCTCGTGTCTTTGTGCCGCATGAGCTCCGTGCTTAGACGTCCGATATTATTGGCGATCACCTGACATTGGAACAATATTTCTTATTTTTATTTTAAGTTTTTTAGTAAGTACCTAAGTAATTTTGGATGAAAACCCAGAATAGAACCAATGGCAAAAAAACACATTTTGATATTTTTTGTTCTACTATGATTATGTTGACGCTACATGTATTATATATTTTTGACAAGGTCTTTTATGACAATGGTATCCTATATTTATATATTTGGATTCACCACTTTAAACCGCCATCTTGTATTTTTTTATACTTAAAGACATCCCTTGGAAGAGCACGACTTTGCGGGTTCAAGTCCTGTCCCCCGGCGAAATTTTCAACCATTTGATAGCATCTTGTTGAAAGAGATGGTGATTGATATCAAAGTTTCCTCAAATGTTTGACGTAGAGCGGGATAGACAGAGTTACTAGTGGTTCGCCCCGAACTCTGAACTCGCAAATAAATATTTTGAACTTTGAACTTTGAACTTTATGTTTTTTTTTCTTAGCAATAAGTTTTTATTTGTACCTTGTTGACGGGAATTAGAACCACGGAGAAAGCCACTCCCGCCAGAAAGGACACGCCCACTTGCTGGTACAGCAGGAATAGCGTGATAGCGAGCTGAAACATTAACACTTAGAAATAATTCAACTACACTTTCAACGGATTTAACTCTAGATTTATTGACTTTTTTTTACACTGTTTCAAGACTATATTTTTCACAGTTATGTTGAAAATTATGCATGCATGTTAGTTGAATTCAAAGAAGGGCAAGAAATATAACCAAGAAATGATCCTTGACTTTCGAATATCACGCTTATTTTTCTTTTTGATGATAAAGAAAATGAATATCTTCATAAGCTTATATCACGACTCTGAATCTGTGTAAATGTAAGCTACTACAAAAATATGACCATTTATTGAAATGACGAACAATAATAAAGGAGAGTAAAAAACCTTAATTATTGTTCCGATTTAGGCATCCAAAAAATCTTTTGACCTGGGGGGTTACCCTTGACGCTGTTGCGATCAATTTGAAAGTTTTAAAATTAATTTCTCTTTGAATTCGCATAGTAATGCTTTGATTTTAAATACTTTGTAATGTTTTTTCAAAGGTAAGGCTGGTTTATTCAATAAAAACACAAAATGCGTCTTAATTTGTAAAATATAAAATTTTGTAAATTGCGCCATATCGCGGCCGTATTGGAAATATGCGTCAAGGGTAGAGGGGCTGGTAGCATCCGTTACGAGATCAGACCTGGGAACGTAGCATAAGGCTGGGTAAGAGCGTATTTCAGCGTATCAATGGGTTCATAAGTATACTATGTATCTCACTCTTTTGTTTGACGTAGAGCGGGATAGACAGAGTTACTAGTGGTTCGCCCCGAACTCTGAACTCGCGGACCCATATCTCAGCAACCCCTCGACCGATTTGGCTCATGTTCGAACTTAAAAATTCTCTTTGCCTCATTTACCTGCCTACCAAATTTCATGAAGATCCGACAAAATTTACTCAAGTTATCGTCGAACGAACATTCATACATACATACATACATACAAACGCCGGATTGTTCCAGTAGACTCGGAGAACTTTGCTCGCTTCGCTCGCTCGTGCAAATATAAAATTTTGTAAATTGCGCCATATAGCGGCGGTATTGGAAAAATGCGTCAAGGGTAGAGGGGCTGGTTTGACATCGGTTACGAGATCAGACCTGAGTGGACCTTCAAAATAGCGATAGCGCTAACCTGCAAGGGTATGCTCCAAAGCGCGTGAAAGCTCGGACACGAGTTGACAATCCTGTCCGTGTCAGTGGACATAAAGTTGGTGATCTCGCCAATACTGAACGCCTTCGTGAGTTCCGTCGAGGTGACACTCAGTGTCTTCCTGAGAATCGTCGAGACGATGGCGCCCTGCATCTTGATGCCGATCTGGGACATCAGCCAGTTGAAGTGCGTGTTGAAGAGGGCAGATACTAGTGTCGAACCCAGGAGGCCGCCCGCGTACAAGTATCTGGGGGAAAATGTCAGGATAGTTTGCATCTACGTTGTGAGACGATTTATACAGCGTGTAGTAGCACCTTCACTGACACTAGATGGGTGAAGGGACCACTCGGACGCTACAGTGCCTGTGACATTGTTTAGATGGGCTTGCTAACATACTTTACACTCGGCATACTTAGTTTTATTGAGCGATAAAAAACTGTTAGGGTCAGGACTTGCACTCGCGAGCTTTGTTTCAAGTCCAAAAAGATGTGGGTCATTGTGGCTACACTATTTGCTTGCTAACTGATCCAAAGCCGCCCAAGACGATGCTTCCAAATGGAATGCGTCCTGGCGGACGGCGTTCAATCGACGCATGCACCATAGAAAATGGATGTCGTTTTCCACGGGGGATCTTGAATGCCACGCCATTCGTCAGGACGCATTCCATTTGGAAGCATCGTCTATGGGCACTTTTGTGCAACAACATCTGCCGATTTTGTGCAGCTTCTTATTGCATCGTTCCTTACCCATAATGCAGATCAATGGAGTCGTCCTGGACGAAAGTGACCAGCTTATTGAGCAGCATGGGGCCGGCGAAGCCAGCCATGTCCGAGACGAGCTTTAGCACGCCGATGCTGTAAAACTGGAGCGCGAAGCACGAGTGCAGCGCGCGGAGAAGGGTGACGTTCTGCCGACGCGCCGGACGGATCAGCACGCGGGAGGTTGGCGTCACAGGCGTCGACTCGCCCGTCGCTCCGTACCCTGCACATAGAGCAGTCTTTCCCAACGTGGGCGATAACGCCCCCTTGTGGGCGCTGCAGGCCTAAAGGGGGGCGGTAAGAGACCCAGAAAAAAAAAAGATACTCTGTCCGAATACTATAAAGTTGCGTTTCAATAATCAGTTATAAGTACTTAGCGGTTTTTAAGTATGTTTAAAAAGGGGGGCGTTAAAAAATAATTTATTCTTAAAGTGGGCAGTAGACAAAAAAAGGTTGGGAACCCCTGACATAGAGTATGTACTTCTTCTTTTAGTGCCGTCTCCTATCGAAGGTTGGCAATCATCTTGGCTACTTCTTCCGATTGGCAGCCTCAAAGGAATGAATAGAGAGTAAAAAGTTGCGTGAATGAAGACAAAAACTAAGAAGATGGGTGGAGTGCCCACTCAGACGCAGTTTATACAGGGTGATTTTTAAATAGCCTTAATTCTGAAACACGTCAACTTCTAAATGCGATTTACAAGAACTTTTGTTCTACGACTTTTTGATACTTTTTACATTATTGAATGTTTCTTATTCTTTAAAAGTTCGCATTTGTACCATTTCAGCGCTGCCTGCACGGCGAGCTTTCGTGCCCCTCCCCTCTCTACCACGTTTCCAGCCAAATTATTTTTTGTATGGAAACATTTAATTGCTTTTTTACTTAAAGTCATAGAACACAAGTTGTTGGAAATCACATAAAAAAAAATAAGTTACATTTTTATTACTAAAACTGCATAGCAACAAGACCAAGTTTCCTGGCATGTTTTTGTTAGGAGTGAATGACCCTACTTTGATACAAGGCACTGTGTTTGATAAGCTGAACAAATAGTTTCTTGAAAATCTATGTATGTGGCAACGTGTCCTTTACAGATTAATTTGTAATCTTACACATAAGTCATTTTGCTAGCCTTAACAGGAATCTATTTGAGTTGGCTTACCAAAACAAACAGTTCAATGTAGAAACAAAACAGTGTTCTTGGAGCAGTGACTTAATGATTCATCACATTGTTACCTACAATATTGATTGAGTGATTCATACGCATTGGACCCAGGGATTAACCTTATAATCTCATTTGTACCATACTGTCTGAGTAATAAGCACAATTTAATTTAATTTATCTCAAGTTTAAGTCAATTCACCGAAACTTCTCCTAGCTTTAAAAGATTGTAATGGACGATTGTATCGCTATCAGCCTGACATTAGATTATGTGAGGTTTTTGCATTATAGAACAGACAGAAATGTCTACCACAGAATTTTAAAAAATATTAGAGAACAGAGAAAAATATCACAGAAGTTTAGTACCGGACCCTCCTCCTTTTTCCTTATTTCCACTAACCTGAAGTAATGAACGGTTCATGCGGTACATCCTGGTATTGCTGGTGCTGGTCCACGTTGCCGATGAGTGCTCGGTCGATCCGGGCCCCCACATAGGAGCAGCGCAACTTCACCGGCAGGTCGAACAGCTCCTCCGGATCACTTAGCTTGTTGGCTAGACCTGTTGAGAAGTGGTTCTTTATTTTATTCTAACACTAGTAGTCATGTTGAGACAGCCAACAGTTTAGATATTCTTTTGGAAGCCTTATTCAAATGATTCCTTAGGTATAACCTAATAATGTATGTTTGTAGCACCAACCTTTTCGGAACAAGGGCTCAACCCAACTGAGAGTGAGTTTTGAAAAGTAACCAACTCCTTGCATAGCTGTTCCCAAGATACCTTCATCACTGTGTGGTAGCAGGGGTGTGTACTCATTCTGAAACAGATACCATGTTTAAACTCGAGAGAGAAACTCAAGGTGCCAAAACAACTGATACAAATATCAGACTGTCAGAAACTGTTATAACACTATGACCTGATAGAGAATGTTTAAAGAAAATTATTAGGAAATCAGTGAGAGGGCACACTGACAAAATCTCCCTTTCTGATCATAGTCTGAAGACTGATAGCAGTTATAATAGCATGGAACAGAAGAAAAAATAAACATTATACTTACATGGTTATGCTGAGATCCGACCAGACAAGGAGAGTAGTAGGTGGGCCGAGAATGGCTCGAGGGTATGAGGGTGAGGAGATACAGTACATGGCAGCAGAGAGACGCGATGCCGGCGGCGATGGGCGCGCCGGCGACAGCGCCACTCCGGAGAGAAATAACGTTGAGTATGAGCGCCGCACCCCAGAACACCAGGAGCCCTGTGGGCCCACGGGGACTCGGCCCCAGCCGGTGCTTCAGCGACAACATGAACCCGAAGTGCACCAGCCAGCAAAGACATGACGCACCCGCCAAAAAATAGTCAATAGGGTACAAGATAAAAGTTGAATCAGTCACAAACACATACAACTCAATTATAGGAATAAAAACTAACGCCAGCACTATAAAACTTCTCAGAACGATCGCTCGCTCTTGCGTCTTCTCCCTGATCACCCAGTCTCGTCTGTAGCCCACATAGTAAGCAGATATGACAGCAATGATGAAGTACAATGGAATCTCCAAAAACAACTCTTCAAAACACAACCCTAGGTCCTTAGTCGTTTCGTTCCACGGCTGAAGGCCAGAGGGCCCACACATGTCTTCCCATGTCCATTTTATATTCCAGAAATCCATCCCCATCGCTGAGCAAGTTAAAATGGGTGTCTGCTGTTTGTTTACGTAGAGGGTCACCCTAACTGGTGACTTGACATGCCTCTTGTAGGAGTCTCGAGAGGCTGAAGAATAGTTGAAAGTCACACAAAATAGCACTTCATTTGTAATATATTTTGACGAGTTTTAATTTATTCGACCGACTGCAAATCGTAGATTTTATTTTTTGTTATCGTTCTGTAACTGTCACCCACCCTGTGCTGTCACCACCTGTCAAATTAATTTAATTATCATCTGTGGCTCGATTACAGACTCACGCGGTGAAGTGATGGTGCTCTCTAGTCTCTACATTCACCTGCGCAAAAAGTGTTTACACGCTGTTGCTTGCGAAGGTTTTCTATACAAAATGACTCCGCCCCCCGCACGCACCGTTTTTGCGTTGCGACTTGCGACGCGGTCCGCCCCGATCTGCCTAAAAGTGGACGCGAGCTAGTGTGGAGTGACCATCATGAAAAATCTAATCTGTGATTAGTATAAAAAAAAACTAATAGTCAAAAAAATAAACTGAAAGTGCGAGCGAATGGTAAACAAACAAAACAAAATTGAAATATTCCTATTTTTATCACAAATTAAATCTTGTAAGAAGTTGCAAAACCTAACATAACATGTCAAATAACAGGCAAGCCAGTACTGTGTCTAGCATTGACCTTGAAGGCGATGAAAATGTGGATCCCATTGAAGATATTATCGATTATCTCGTGCGTTGCGCCAAGATATCCTTTAAAAACGCTCACGTAGACGAAGCGGAAGTAAAAACTAGTGAAAAGATACGCTTGGCTTCAGAATCATACAACCAGTCACCTACAAACTTTCTTCTCCAATTTGGAAAGTACTTGGCACCACAACATGTTGATTATTTTGTCAACTTGCCCACCACAAATGACGCAGAAGGCGAGAAATTAAAGCAGTGCATAGAAGAATTGAAAACATATCATTCAGACGATAGTCGACGTAAGCGAGTTCGAAACCGGCGTTACAAAGCATTACAGAAGTGGCAAGAGGAATCTGACTACTTCAGTGAAAAGGTGATGATGTCCCGCAACCCTCTACTGTACGAACAGCTGGTCGGTCAGTACCTCACTGATAAAGAGGTCAAAGAACGCGATGGAATAGACTCTGACAGCTTGACACTGCTCAGCATGATCTTGGGAACTGTGGATCGCAACCAAATGAATGAGACAAAACACAATCAATGCCAGGAAGAAGATGGAGATTTTAATGAAGACTCTGATAATGACGACCCGATCCCAAAACCCCCTGTCCGGTGGGGAGAATTTGACACACCAGAGGCAGAGACCAGTTCTAAAAAACCTGCACCGAGGAAACAAACATACATAAGCGCTCCGGAAAGGATACTCCTCAGACAAGAGTTTGCCCAAGAAATGTACAGCAGTTTCATAGAGGGGCGGGACCTAGAGGTCGACTATCACAGCATAGACAATGATGAGCAATATGATGACCTGGACCAAGCGTCTAGGGACGCCGAGGACAAATACTTTGACTCTGAACCAACGTATGTGGGGAACTTGGAGGAGCACATGAAACTTGTGGAGGTGTATGGAAAGAAAGATGTCAAGAGTGAACCACATGTGGATGACTCCTTAGATTTATTTATGGAGCATTTAAATAAAAGACATATTGATTGTTAAATGATTTATTGTTATCATTTGATTGTAGTTGTAACATTTTCTGGTTTATTTTTGACAGCAAGCTAATATTAGCCAGCCAGCAAACATCCAACGCCAATAGTCCTGCCTGCCCCTATTCAATAACGACTGGAAATACACTCTAATTTTTAATTCGAGTCCACGGAATGACAGTTGCTACATATAGCCTGAGCAACGAAGACAAAAAAAGGCTGAATAGAAAAAGTAATTCGTGTAAAGCCAAATTTTGGCAGAGTTGTAGAGGAAAGTGTCCTGAACAACATACTAAAAGTACTGATGGGTAGGGGGGGAGCTAAGGGGGGGAGGGGGGTGTAAAGGTCCCTTTTTTCAGTTTTTCGTGAATAACTCGAAAACTGCAGCCTATAGCAGAAAATGACCAATTACTGAATTAATCTACATAAAATTCTCTACAAAATGGGTTTTTCACTGGATCGATATAATAAGGAAAAATGGCGGGGAAATGATATATTTTGTCGCTTTGGTATAGGCACGATTTGTAGCGAAAGTGCGACATCGCCCTGGTGTCGTGGGTTTTGACACTACGCAGCTGATTGGGGTGTCAAAAGACGCGTCTTGACAAGGGCTTTAAAATAAAAATAAACTTAAAAAAAAGTCAAAAACGTTTTGTTTTTAATCGAAAAAATTAGATAAATGCTGTTGTTTTTCGCCCGGTTTTGGTGAGAAAAAAAATCATATCTCAAAAATTAAACAAGATATCGAAAAAATATAAAACTCCTCCAATAGTTATGATTTTGGACTATATTAAAAAAAATATTGGAGGTGCGTAACACTGATGAATTATTCAGAAGTTGTACCTTCATGACGCGGTGTTGAGTGCGTGAGCGCGGTAGTGACGGTGCATTTGACCTAAATACCCTCAGATACAACAATGATTCGGCAAATCTCTACCACTTACCTGATGAAGTCGGACTAGAGGAGACTATGGTCCTAAAATCAGTGACCACCAACGACCCTGTGGCACCTGACTCCATTCTCAATACCATATTTAGAGCTTTCCGCGCGTAAACTCCGCGTCATGAAGGTACAACTTCTGAATAATTCATCAGTGTTACGCACCTTCAATATTTTTTTTATATAGTTCAAAATCATAACTATTAGACAATTTTTTTATTTTTTCCATATCTTGTTTCGTTTTTGAGATATCATTTTTTTTCTCACCAAAACCGGGCGAAAAACAACAGCATTTTTCAAATTATTTCGATTAAAAACAAAAAGTTTTTGACTTTTTTTTAAAGTTTTTTTTTAAATTTTGTAGCCCTTATCAAGACGCTTCTTTTGACACCCCAATCAGCTGCGTAGTGCCAAAACCCACGACACCAGGGCGATGTCGCACTTTCGCTACAAATCGTGCCTATACCAAAGCGACAAATATAATTTCCCCGCCATTTTTCCTTATTGTATCAATCCAGTGAAAAATGTTATTAACCTATTTTGTAGAGAATTTTACGTAGATTAATTCATTAATTGGTAATTATTTTATATAGGCTGCAGTTTTCGAGTTATTCACGAAAAACTGAAAAAAGGGACCTTTACACCCCCCTCCCCCCCTTAGCTCCCCCCCTACCCATCAGTACTTTTAGTATGTTGTTTAGGACACTTTCCTCTACAACTGTGCCAAAATTTGGCTTTACACGAATTATTTTTCCTATTTTTCGTTCGTTTCCTGGGCTAATAGGCTTTATCTGACAGTTGCATACTAGCGACTGTCATTCCGTGGACTCGATTAAAAAAATTAGAGTTTAGTTGTCAGTGGATAACTAACATTCACACACTATTATCTGGCCCCAGCAAACGCCCAGGCTTTGAGATCAATAGACCGTCAGACCAGATGGGTCGATTGGATCCTGCCCTAATTAAACAATAGAATGACAAATGCGGCTCATGAAAAATTATGTAATAATAGGAAAACAGAGAATAGGACAGAGAGGACTGACAGAGTCAGAAACACTACCCTGCGCTCCAAAACCAAAATTATTGATGTTGGAGCTGCGACCGCCAGGCTCAAATGGAACTGGGTTGGCCACGTCTGCCGCATGAGCCAAGACAGGTGGGCAAAGATCACCAATTCGCTACCGACTGGGTCCCACATGACGTGACGGACAACGAAGGCGCAGCAGGCCTAGGCGACGATGGCGGGATGACCTGAACAAGTTCTTGCCCAGATGGCCAGAGGTGGCACAGGATAGAGATGTGTGGAAGACAAGAGGGGAGGCCTTTGCCCAGCAGTGGCCAGTGGGACACTAACATCCAGGGCCCTTAGCCTGTAACACAATGGTGCCAAAATGGGCTGTCAGGTGACGACTTCAATTACGATTTGCTAACGCTGTCTGTCCTTTTAATGTTTTTGTAGTACAGCAAAGAATATTTTGAATCTAATTCTAGAGGATTAGTTCTCTGGTTGTAGGAGAAAAACGAGGAGAGCCCGGTTTTGTCCTTCTGCCGGGACGCCATTGACCCGCCATTGCGTTACAGGCTAAGGGCCCAGGCTAATAAAAAAAATAGGAAAATCAACAAGGCGACAAACATTGCTCGTCATGTATTGGCAGGCGCAAAAATTATCAACTTACGTGGAATAGGAATACGGAAATCTTACATGATCGAGCTTCGGCAGCCACCCTCTACTACGGTTTTTTATCAGAAGCGCGTGATCATAATGAGTATCGAACTCTTGGTCTTTCCGTTTGTCATCTAGATTCATCGCTCAACATTACGAGCGATAGGTACCTACTTATACAAACTTATTCGGTGCTAGGCACATGATTTTTAAATCGACGATAAGACGCAAATCTGTTTGGATCATCTTCTCTAAAAACAGATTCGCTTGAAAGTTGCAATTAGATGCGTTTCAGGTAGGGCTAACTGCACTTTTCAATATTACCTAACCCAGGGCTCCTGCATGACACCACCGCTACATACCTTGTCTTGCATATAACTTACTTACCTAATATTCCGTCCGACAGGATTTAGGTACCAAGCCTAAAGAAAGCATTGAATAACTTCTATTGATGATGCTATACACATACCTACCACTGATTAAAGGTTGCCTAATCAATCACACGTAACTTACAACCTTGATTGATGGATAGGGTCCTACATCTAAGTATGTAGAGGTAATGATTGCGCAATATCATATTCGTTTGCTGTTCTTCACTTTCGCGTAGTGTCCCCTGGGACCTAAAAGGCGTCGCGGGCCCGGTATGTGATCTGCATGAGAACGAATAAAGCTTTCTCTACAATAGACCTGCTAAACTCCAGTTGTTTCGAATGCATAAGTAGAAGTATCTTGTAGGTAGGCAGCTACCTAGATATGCAACTGCTAAACTAAGTTTTTCTTTTAGTGTTGTTGGAAAATATAGAGAACTAGGCAAATCAGCGCACGCCACGAAAAGCAGTGACGTTCGCTCGCTGCCTTCTTCAGACACGACAAGAAAACGATAATGATTAACATAATTTTTCACATAATTACGTACATTAGTACATAAGTTTAATAAATAAGTAGATATTATAAATCAATTGGTGATCGACACATTGGCTTATGGCCAACAGCGTGGGGAGACGCTCAGACGCTACAGTACATACCTACCTGAGCTAAGTAATAAAATAATGCCGCTTTCTCGTCCCTCCGGCGGCGGCGGCGCGGGTCACAGGTCCCCTGTCACTCGAATAATGACTAATACGGATTCTCGTCGCCGCAGAATTACCATACAATGCTTCAGCGTGTAGCGGCTACAGCTCCGGCTCATTACCGAATGCAGCAGCTATGGGCTTTGGCGAAATCGTTATCGATAACCCCGCGTAAGTGGGACGGGGCGCGCAGACCCATCGCTTCAATAGGTCAGTACAATTACTCAAACTCCGAGATAAAATTTTAAATTGTGAGACACTTAAGCTTAGGTATTAAAGTGATAAACATAGCTAGGTGACCCAGGCACAGGCAATCATTCATTTTAAAAGTTATCAGTGTCCACCATCATTTATCTACTTAGACCCCATTTATTGTTTCAAGCTGCTGACCGATTTTTTATATACTTAAGACACATTCGGATTTGTTTGGCATTTAGATGAAATCTAGCTCTAGCCACTTACTATGAATTAATTCTGCCATTTAGGTACCAAGCCTAAAGAAAGCATTGAATAACTTCCATTGATGATGCTAATCCACAACGTCCACAGCAACTCTACATGAAAATTAAAAGTACGTACACACGACAGCACGTCAGACTGTACACCTTTGTTGTAAAGTCACCCGTAACGTAACCAAATAGTGTGCTAGCGTGTAAGGGTCGACGTGCTGTCGTGTGTACCAAACTCAACGGCAGACGCTCTACTATTGACACTAGGAACATATTTAACGACAAATGAGAGACGATAGACCTATCGATTTAATAATAAATCATCGATCGATATGCTTCAGCTAAAATTGTTACCAATGTACGTACAAAAAGTAGCTGAAATTATTATAAATAGGTACTTAGTTTTTTTCGTTTCAGGTAGGCTTTTAATTTATCAATCGGCAGACGAAAAGTTGTTTGCCCGCAGGTCGCGTTAGGAAACTCAAGCCGTGTTATCCATTGAACTTCCCACTTCAGCTTATCTGTAGGAACCTTTACCGCCAACTGTGGTCCATGCGCGGTGACGCGCCAGCGGCCGGCGGCTGGCAGACGTGTCGCAGACGCCTGCGCTTGCGCACCTATCGCCTATCACCTGAGAGTTGAGTAGATAATACGCATTGCGCACGCAGACCTTACCCGCGCAATTCCCAACCCGCCTCCACAAGTGTTTGTGAACTGTGTGGCTACTGTCTAGTGCTTCCTCAATGGGAACCATGGAATCGGTGAGCGCTTTAAATTGTACATTTTACATGTAACTACCGGAAACCTGGGTAGCCTGGAAACCTGCGTGAACCTGGGTAGGTAGGTAGAGGCCAGTTTGGTCCAGCCCTCCTGATAATAATTAAGGCTGCAATGTTTGAGTCGACTTTTTTTTGTTTGGCTGTTATGTTTTTTTTTATTATTAAAAATGTTTAGGCTTTGTGAACAATCCACCTAATGCGTCGGTACGTATATGTACCACCTCGATATCTACCTCAATTAAGGGTAGTCATTACCTGCTGAAGGATCTCATTCTTTTGGGCTTATTATCAAGCGACGGCAAAAAAAAAAACAAACATTTTGTTCTACTAAAAATTAGGCTACCAAGCTGTAGGGTGATTTCCCGCGGTAGAGTTTTGAATAAACTACCAATTCACAACGCGAAATTTTTTGTGATTTTTAACGGCGTTGCCCTTGCAACCCTACCTCTACACTGTATAAAACAGCGGAAAATCATATTAATTTCTTGGATGCCATAGATTTATTTTGTAAAATACTTTTTGAGAATCACCCCTATAATGTTTTAGTTTTATTGAGAATCAGTGATTAAACTCTAAATTAGGAATATTCGTTGGTATTTTTTGTACTCCCTTACCTACGTTTACGATTACACCCATTCCAATAGGTTAGTACTTAACATAAGTTATTTGTATTTCGCCAAAAATCACATAGGACGTACAATAAATTCGAAAACAATGCATACTTAATTATTTAATTGAAATCAATGACCCATAAAACAATAATATAGCAATTGAATTAACCATACGCTTATTCGTGCCTTGGGGTCGCAAGATAAATTAATTAAATCAAAATGTATGCGGAGGCGAGCGGCGCGATCGAAGACGGAACGCGACGGCCCGTATAAAAGACATCAACGGGATGCCGCGCTTCCAAATCGCGTGCCGCGCGCGTTTAACAATTTTAGCATTTTACGTAATACTTAATTTAGGCAATAAAATAAAATATGCATTTTCTATGTTATGTTATAAAACTATGCAAAAATTTTGCATATTGACGAGATAAGGAAGAGTATTATTCGTATACCTTATTTATTAATTATTTAAATGCCACACGTAATACAGCACCTGTAGAATGGTCAACGATGTAACCACATTTTAATATTCAAGTCCTCAGCGTAGGTACTCAAGTCCTCAGCGTCCTCAGCGTCCTATGACAGATCATGGCAATGTTCGATGCACTCGCTATTTTGCCAATTCATCTTTTAAAACATTGTCATAAGCTAAAGCGCAATTTATCATCGAGGGAGAGCAAATCTCTAGGCCCATGTATATTATGCCACACAATCAATAGTAAGTACGTAACTTTACGACGCGCTTTATCTCGTTTTACGACGCGGGGCGAGGCCGTTAAACGCAGCTTTTTTTATGCGCGGCGTGGACGCATCACTAACGTACGCTTTAGTGGCAGCATGGTTTTACGTTGTAGGTAAGTCTACATTTGCCTGAATACTTCGGTTTACTAAGTTCACAGTTTGAGCTATTTAGAAATAAGTTATAAGGCCCTCATCGGCAGGCAAAGGCGGCGCTACGATCGCCAACCATTATGCCCTCCGCACGTTCGTGTTGACTTTGTTCGCCCAACTTGAGCGAGAATCACGACTTCTTGTCGAAATCCATTTTAGAGAAGTCATAGTTCGCTAGATTTCTATCTACTACACTACACTAGTGGTTCGCCCCGAACAGTGAACTCGCGACCCCATATAAACTTAACAACCCCATATCTCGGCAACCCCTCGACCGATTTGGCTCATGCTCGAACTTAAAAATTCTCTTTGCCTCATCTACCCGCCTACCAAATTTCGTGACGATCCGACTTCATTTACGAATATTCATACATACATACAAACATACATACATACATACATACATACAAACGCCGGATTGTTCCAGTAGACTCAGAGAACTTCGCTCGCTTCGCTCGCTCGTTCAATTACATTACGCGCCACGAAAGAAGACACTCCCGCACTCTTTCCGCCTCTGCCGCTCCGATGACGCCCGGTTCCGTCCTGCGCCCGGACCTCATACCAATAAAGTGACATATAATCGTCACTCACTGCGCATGTTAAACCACGTGGTGTCGCGACATGTCTTTTTTTTGCATGCATTGCACTAATTTTGTCGACGCCAAAGTAACTGAAAGTTCATATAAAGAAAAGACCAATGTGAAGAAGAGCCATAGCCATTGTGACGCTAGATTTCTGTCGACCACATCACATGTGTAGATACATGTGTTACCTACGCGAGAATGTGTGGGGTGCGGGTGCGTGGGCCGCGCCGTCGTGGACGCGGGTCATCGACACAAGTCTCGTGAAAGTGTTAATATTTCACTCCTTGCGCGCCCACACCGCTGCAGCATCGACTAAAGCTGCAGAAATTATTGCCTCTTTTGTTCCGCTTATCGCGTCGCAGACATGTGTTAAAATGCCTATAGGCTTTACTCGATTCCCAAGGCCCGCTATCCAGTTTCTGAGGATCAGCTGATGGTATCGGTGCCGGGCAAGACTCCATCCAAACCTTTCCCAAGCACTGCAGAGTCCGAATGGTTGCTCCTTCAGTCTTACAGTCCATGAAGGTGCTATTACTGTTACTGCAAGCTGAATACCTAACCGCTTGGCTCGCGCGTCAGCAAGATCCGTCCTTTACGCCATTGTTCTTTAATACCACTTAATCATCTTAGACAGGTACACACGACAGCACGTCTACCCTTACAAGCTAGCACTCTACTCGGCTACGTTACTTACGGGCGACTTTACAATTTTTGTTTTGGGTCAGTATAAAATAGTTAATCTTTCACGCCTTCAAATCCCCCAGTCGTGGATATCTGCAAGTGGATTCAATTAGTGGTCAGGCTGGTCAAACACTGGTCAGGCTCATCTAAGTAATAGAAAGTTGTCTCAAGTATATATATTTTTTCAATAAAGCTGGGTGCGTCAATAAAAGTCCCGATTAAATACTTGTAGGTACTGTACCTACTGCCGACTGGCATACTTTGACCCGCGAGACTCCCGCGAGGCGTCGTATTTATGATTATGGCCAGTTATAAAAATATTACCTATAATTTTGCGAAGGCGAGGCGGTTAGCCCAGCACTTAGAAGAACCTCATCGAGCCTTGACAGCGCGCTCTACACATGTATGTAAGGCCCTGGTAAGACTGTTGTATTCCATTTCCAATGCGATCAAGATTGTAAAAAAACTATTTTCGTGGCACGCACTTGAAAATAGAGGATTTTTTATTGTTATAGATACCTAGATAGTGTAGAGTAGAGTAATCAGTGACTGCAGTGATTCAAAGAGAGGCGTCTAGTGTTATTATGCGTTGTGAAAAAAAATCTGCCTTAACTTTGATCCTACTGAAATCGAACAACAAAGCACATTCATTATCAGGTTTGGGGCCCCTCAGGAACCTCGAATGCAACTTGTTGGTAAGTAAAGTTTTCTCGGCAGTATCTCGGATGCGTCCCGAGGATGCCCGAGGATGGCCCCCTGCTTTTTTGGATCCGTAACGCCAAACTCGTGCTAGGGGCACCGGTGCAGTTTTCTCGGCAGTACGAGTATCTCGGATGCGACCCGAGGATGCCCGAGGATGGCCCCCTGCTTTTTTTGATCCGTAACGCCAAACTCGTGCTAGGGGCACCGGTGCGGAGCGTGGGTGCCAAACCGCCCGTGGCGCCACTCGGTCTGGCCGGCGCGGCCGCCCGTTCCCACGCCGCCGGCGCGCCGCACTCTGATATCAGCGCGATTGCTTACAAGCATGACATTTAAAAATCGCCCACTTTCAAAATCGGACTCGCGGGAAAAGGGTCCCGCCCGAGTGAGAAGTTCGCCCTTTGACGTAGCGCGTCGCAGTATCTTGCACATACAATGCGTGCCATGAAAGAAGAGACTTGAGACACCACGTGTTTTGACATGCGCCGTGACGATTTTATAGGCCGCTCGATTGGCGTAATTTTTTTCCAGTACCCTCAGGGCGTCTATGAGCCGAAGTAATACCAATTGGTTAACGACACGCTGGGATACCCCTTTTTTTTAAAGTGATGCAATTATGCTGCACGCCATAAGAACTACCATGTGGTAGGTATGTTAGCTTGTCGATGACCGTACCTTATCAACCTATAATATGCACTAACACAAGTTAGTACGGTCGGCCAGTCTAGCCACGCAGCTCTTACCGCGGCATAAGGGCGCCAATCGAACGAAAAGGGATATTCTAGCGTGTGGCTCACTGTAGGTACATAACTATGCAAAAGAACAGCTGAAGATCTAAATAGAGCGAGACAGAAAGTACTCTATCTTGCTGTCAAAGCTTTATCGAGTTGTAAGTGGTGCATCTTAAAAAGTAAGAGTAAGTTGCTGTGCAAGTGTACCTACTAATGTCCGAATAGCTGGCTAAAGGCCTTCTCTCAAATCGAGAGATTTTAGGGTTGAGGGCTTTCCAGTACGCCTTAAACGAGTTAGAGAGTGGTAATAAACTTTAATAAAGCGCAAGATTTTTTTTTTGTATCGATAGTCACCTTCCGAGGTAGGTATGCATAACATACCTACCTAAGTCACGTAAAAAATCGCATATTGACCGAGGAAGTTGAAGTACCTTCTTTATTAACTCAATGTCAAAAACTTTCACCGTCAAAAATACGTGTTTTTGTAAGCGCGTGAGTAATTATTCACTCCAAAACTGGTTTTTATATCTATCCGTATTCCGTAGTCTAGTAAATCACAATCAATGTTTGCGTTATCTTGATAGTGTCAAAATATTAGCACGATCTACTTACTAAACTTCGAAGGCCACAAAATATCTCTACAGAAGCAGCAAATTGCAAAGTGCATGCAGTAGTAGGTTCCCAGTAATACAATACTGAGTAAGTATTTATGTAGGTACAGTCGGCCACACGCTAGGATATACCTTTTTGTTCGATTGGCGCCCTTATGCCGCACGCGGTAAGAGCTGCCATGGGGTATATATGACTGTGGCCGACCGTACTTACGTTGAAAGTTCTACTTTAATCGAAGCGATGCACACCTACGGACATATTTAGTTATGCCTACTGTATCAATTAAAGTTTCAGAAACCCCAAAGCCGTGAGGTACCCATCTACAATGATAACAAATTGAAAACTCTACGCATACAGGGCATCCACCATCGGACTAATACAGAGTACTTTTGACGGAGCAACAAAGGCCACGCTATTTGCAACAAATGTCGTTTCCCCATACACACAAATTGTTTCATCATCAGCCGAGGAGAAACAATTTTTTTCGCGAGTCTTCAAAAGTTTCAGAACAAAGTAGAGGGCTTTCGAGCAACATCCGGTAGAGAAATTATTACCTAATTGACGGCACTTTTTATGTGTGGGTTTTCAGAGAAAATCATGTTCTTACTGCAGTACAGTTATTTGTTTATTACTCCACTACATAACAGTAAAAGCATCAACTTAGCTAAAAACCATAAATAAAAAGTGTCACCAAAATTAGGTAATAATCTCTCCGATGAAATTGACCCGGTAGAAACAGAAATAACCAACGATGGGGTTGAAAAGCTTATTGGTTACTGGCAATTGACTGGATGAGGATGGCCAACCGTACCAGAGAAATACACCTCCACACTCGACTGGAGTGCAGGTGGCGTCTTTTGGTCGCGGAGGCCAAGATCCACTTCGGGTCGCTGAGGCAGCGTTGTAAGGGTGGTATTCTAGAACGCTACTTAAACTCAGTTGAAACTAGAACGCTACTTAAACTCTGTTTAAACTCAGTTCAAACTAGAAAGCTCCTTGAACTCTATTTAAACTCAGTTTAAGTAGAGTTTAGTACTGTCGACTGTCGATAAAACAGTGCATGTTTTGATTTGAATATCCCTCCCTTTATATCAAAACATGCACTGCTTTATCGACAGTTTGAACTCAGTTTAAACTGAGTTTAAGTAGCGTTCTAGAATACCACCCTAAGAGTATCAACGACTGATGAAATAAGGTGAATGAGCACGAAGGAGCAATTTTACAGTTCGATATCGTGTTGTGCGCCGGGTATCGTGTTGTGAGGTGGTAATGGCGGATAATGCATCTTATTATCAACTATAATAAAAATGATAATATTATGGCTACCTCGAACACGCCTCCACGACCGTAGTTTATGTCTCATATAGTGTAGTGTAGAGACCATAAAGTGAACATTACGTTTCGTACTAACGGAAAGAGGCTTTCTAGATATACAAGTAGAGTAGTGTGGGCAACAATATAGGTATGTACGGTCGGCCACAATCTCAGATATCCCATGGCAGCTCTTACCGCGCGCGGCATAAGGGCGCCATTCGAACAAAAAGGGGTATCTGAGACTGTGGCCGACTGTATCTAATGCATGTTTCCCGGTGGATCCATAGCAAAGCAAGAGACATGCATACGAAATGCCTTTAGTATGTAATGGATTTAAACCCCATATAAAAGGTTTATCCTTTTTTTAGACATGGCAACATGAACCAAGTTATACTTACAAAATAGAGTTTCACCTTAAAGGTGAAATAGGTTCTATTAAATAGAACAAATTATTTTCTTTCATATAATAAGAACCTATCTATAGTTTTGCGTCGCTCAAGCAGGACCTGTCAATAAAATTTCATTCTATCCAGTAACTGCCATGCCGGTGGGGGCTAACCACAATTGGCAATAAAATTAGAAATGGAAAGCCACGTCCGGACAAATGTTTGTTGAACGTGCTTTACTCCGTCGCCGCCGTGCGAGCTGCAAATGCCCCCCACATTGGCGATTAGGTACACCTACTACTGGCTACATTTTAGGCACGGCTAGGTGGTATGGCGGCTACTAAGATACAGGTTAACCCTAGTTTAGGAGTCGGGGTAAGTGGCTTTATACTCATAACTTTTAATTGTGTCCTCAATCTGTACTTATTGCTTTTTTGCTAAAAATAAACTTTTTCATTTGTTTTATTTTTTATTTTTCATTGGTATAGCAATTATTTCATGATTTTATTACATTTTAAATCAATTAATTCTAACTGGGTCAACTTGTTATTACCTATAAGTTTTGTTAAGGATTATATTGGAATTTAGTATTAATTTCATAATGCATGTTGTGCTTCGTAAATTAATTAATTGTTAGATTGTTAGTAAGTCCCTAATTGGCCTAAGATTAGTCTAATTTTACACTATTTATATTTTTCATCTTGTGCTGCGGGCTTTGTTTTATGCAAACACAAATAAATAAAAAAGTTCTACTCATCAATACAAACAATATTCATGAATATTATGTGCTTAACACAAGTGCAAAAAAAAACATAGCACACACAGGCTGTTTATTTTTTTTCATCTCCCACGCTCGGAAAGTTTGCTGTTACTAGTAACTTACGATCGTGTAAAGGCCGGATTTAAACTATTTGCATTTTAGTGCGCTTCGAAATTTGAACGCGGCGCCGGGAAAGTCTTTCCCGCGCCCTATGGTGTTGAAAAAGAAAAAAACACTGGCCGTTTAAGTAGATGCCAGATCCCGTCGGAAAAAAGATCCTCATTCATAGTTCGTTTACACGCGTACTTCAGCGAAAGTGATTGTTCGTGCCCATTCTCTATACAAAACTGTGAATGTAAATGGGGCATAAGGATCTTTTAAAAAGGTAAAGTCACGGAATAGAACATTCAGAAACGCGGTTTCTTCTTTCAGGTTTTTTCAATATTTTGTACACTATATTTAATAATAATACCAGTAAATAAAAAAATGCTTCGCTTCTGTTTTATCAAATAAATAATTATGTTTTGGTTTGTTAAATACATTTTTTCAAACGATATAACTAATTTAATTTTTTATCTCCTATGCATTTTTAATTTATATGGTAAAAGTTCAGAATGCACCCGGAAAAAAAAACATTCTTTTATTTACATTATTTTTGTGTCTGGATAAGTAAACTTCAGGTAATTATTAATAAAACGAATGGTTTTAATACCAACGAAACTCAAAATTTTAGTGCGGCAGCCGTAACTACAGTAAAATATGCTTTTAAAAGGAACTTATTTGACTCACCTGTTTCGCCTGTAAGTAGTTGTCTAAAGAGTTTTTCCCGCTTGGCTAACAAAATCATTTCCTCGCTTCTGTGAGATGAAAAGTTTTGTGTTTCGCACGAATGCAATATTATTTGCGTCTCGTGCTTCTGAATACCTCGCTACGCTCAGGTTTCTTTTTTTGAACCACTCGCTACGCTCGTGGCTCAATTTTAGAAACCTTCGCTAGCTCGGTTTTCAATACAAGCACTCGCCGCAAACAATAATTTTGCATTCTTGCATAACAAATAACTATTGTTATATTTGTGCCATAATACTTTTAATAAGTTGTTTGTAACTGTCAATAAGTTAACAACCCCTTTGTCGAACAGGTATTTCATTAGCACCCCGTGTAGAACATACACGATGATTGGTCAGCAACACCAGGAAATAGGTGCTGCGGATGCATTTAATTCATGTACAGTCGGCAGCACGTCGACCTTTACACGCCGGCTCTCTACTCGGCTACGTTAGGGGCGACTTTACAACAAAACTGTACAGTCTGAAATGCTGTCGATTGTACCCACCCACTTGCAAAGCTGCCGATAATACCATATGATTTTGCGGAGACTCAAAGTAAAGTTTTTGTTTCATACCGGATGGTTTTTAGTTGCTGAAGTTCGGGAACTTTAACGGGTATACTCTACCTGGGGCTTAGTCTGTAACGCAAAGGCGTGTCGATAGGTTCCCAGTAGAAGGACAAAACCGGGTTTTCCTCGTTTTTCCCCTGCAACCAGCGAACTAATCCTCTAGAATTAGAACCAGAACATTCTTTGCTGTACTAGAAAAACATTAAAAGGACAGACAGCATTAAGACGGAACGCGGGTAGCCGGCTGCTCCATACAAAAAATACAAAAAGGGAGACCTGTTTCCTCCCTGGATAATAATTTTAGAAAAAATGTGATTATACCATTCAATTTATATGTACCTCTGCCATGTCCCTAAATAATTAAAATAATAAAAAAGGAAAACATAGGGACATGGCAGAGGTAAATATAGATTGAATGGCATAAACATATTTTTTCTAAAACAATATCCAGTGAGGAAACCGGTCTCCCCTTTTGTATGGAGTTGAGGTTACCCGCGTTCCCTCTTAATACATCGTAATTGAAGCCTGAACAACTGGGAGCCTTTCGAGGCACCATTGCATTACAGACTCAGGCCCCTGGTGATTCGGAACAAACATTGTTCTGACACGAAACCGACGCCGATGTTGTCTATTTAGGTTTACACGTGTGTTTTAATGTCTGCTATATTGTATAAGTAAAAAATATGCATTAGATTTAATTTGTTTCCACTACAGGCCTCTGTGGTGTACACGGTCGGAATCCGGAAACAAGGAAAAGTAAGTTTACTCATCGGTAGTGTCCGTATATAGAACTGGCGCCTAGTACCTACCATTTTAGTTGTGCATAAGGCAAGTATCTTAACGCGTGTAGAAAGTTCAATGGGCCAGCTATAATAATTGTAGGCAATACGCTTAGGAATTTTCCTAATGTTTCTGTGTTCAAAGTGACTTGTGAGAGTGAAAGGACATAGGAAAAGGACAAATTAGATGCAAAACGCCCGAGTTGAATTCCCGGCATGTAACGTTTGTTTGTGATTCTCAGCACGCGCTGCTTTCACTGTATTCACGTATCCTGGACTGTGGGGCAGTCTCTGAGTGAAGCTACATTACACAGTACATTACACGCTAACACTTGATTTAGATACATACGAGTATATCGCATTGGTACGGTCGACCACTGTCACGGCAGCTCTTACAGGCGGCATAAAGGCGCCTATCGAACAAAAAAGGGTGTGTGCGTGTGGCCGACTGTACGTACCTACAATTTTATTATTTTAGTAAGTAATCGGCTAATGACGTCCTTGTACCTTAGTTAGGTACTAGGTACGCATTTTTTTTTAATTGCCAATTAGTTCGTAAAATATTGTGCTATTTATACTAATTGATATGCATACCTACCTAACATAGAGCAAAAGCCGTTTTGGCATTCACATTAAATTAATCAATTATCCTTTTAATGAAAGAAATAAATATAAATGCAATCATGTGTTAAGAGTATGTCACTGACAGCGTGGAAGTGAGCTCGTTAAGTTTGATATATTTCTGATATATCGAGGACAAGCATTGAGTACAAGGGATGGTTTGTTAAATTAGCCAGTCTTTGTTATGCGCCGCCGGCATTTTAACGATACGCGACGCGTCCAACTTTGTTGCAAAAAGCACTCGCGAGCAAGCCACTCCACATCGACCAACTATGCTACGCGCGCCCCTAATTGCGTGGAATACGCACTCTCATAATTTGTCCCGTACAACACATCAAGTAAAAGTAATGAGCACAGGTACCTACACACAGCATTAAAGAAAATCACACCTTTTGAAAAATACTTCAAGCCATTTTTGTGCCAATTTGAAACCGATTGTGAGGGGATTATTAGGTATCAATTGAAAGATTTAACGACGTTAAATTAAACAATCGTTTCATTTCATTAACAATACAAAACACACCCCTCGGTACTTACGTGATGTTGAAAAAGGTAAAGTCATGAAACCTGCGAGAGATCGCATGGAAGCTGTTATCAGGGCAAGGGGAGGGACTAAATTTTACAGTAATTTGAAGCATATTTTTGATTCATAAGCGTATTGAAAAATATTATTTTCGGTCCTCTTCGAAGGAATGAAAGTTTTTCGAAGTCATTGTTTCAAAAGTATACTTATATCCTGGTAACGAATAAAAACTTAAAAGACAATTCACCCCAAGTACTTACCACAATTAGGTACTGCCATAATTGGACCTACAGGTTCCAGTCGGGATAAAGTAATCAATTAAACTTTCTTTCTCAGAGGCCGCCCGTGTATCTGGTGATCATTTGCTTCCTTGTTGTGGCGGCAGCGCCTGGCTTCCACACCGCATCCTTGAACAACATCGCAAATGTCTCGTGTAAGTTACGCCTACAACTTTAATTTCTAAGTTACTTACTTAACCCCCTTGGTGGCGGAACGACAAAGTTTTACGACCACCAAAAGACGCTCTTGCCAGTCAAGGGGCTGACTAAAAACGGAGAAATTATATCGGGTACGACTGAGCCAGGCCTTGTGTGCATTTCAGACGCCGGGGAAGCGTCGAGTCGCAGCAAGTTAACGTCGCGCTTCTCGCCGCGCATCGACTTCCAGCAGTGGAAGCCTCTGACGGGTCGCGGGGACCCGCTGCACAACGACCCCACATACGACTACGAGCCGCCCGTGCTCGAGCGCGTCCACTACTGGGCCGACGAGCCGCTGCACGAGCGCCGCCCCGAGCGGAAGTCCGAGGTCCTCATGCTCGGCATATCCTCCAAGAAGCCCAGCGTTACCCCGCGCCAGCCGCCGAGCCGCCACCTCCGACCGCACCCCCCAAAATACCAAGACTACACTTACAAGCTCTCGGACAACTTCCCCATGACCATACTGGTCCCGCCGCCGCTGCCGCCACCTGGACTACAGCCGATATTGTTCATTCTCAACGAGGAGCCGAACACTCCTGCGTATGCGCAGAGCACCGCGCGACCCTTCGCTCCCGAGAGGCCTGCGCACGTAGTTAACGAGCCTGTAGTGAATCCAAGCCATCAAACATCATTGTACGCTTTACAAGAAGCTAATCTCATCTACCAGTCTTCTACTACGAACCAGAATTGGGTAATTGACTACAATAAAACAAGGGCTACGTCGACAAACAATCCCGTCAGCAGCGACTACGCAGGATGGGGTCCTACCACCCCGGTCGACGACGACCAGGATTCTTACAACGATACACAAAATTTCATATACCATGACCATCACGAGATATCGAGACATCCGTTTTCCTTCTACCGGCCGATGTTGTCTGAATCCCCTCCCCCGCCGCAGCTGACGCCGCACCCTTTTGTGCTGCCCGCGTTCGTCCCGACCGCCCCTCCGCCCGACCCTGCAACCCCTCCGACCACGCCCACCGAGCCTCCAACTGAAGCTATCACTCAAACGGTGACAGACGCCGATACTCCAACAACCACAGACTCAAAAGAAGACCCTACGATGGATTCTTTCACCTTCCAACCGACGGCCATCCCATCGCTAGTGAGCAACCCAGATAGTCTATTCGGAATGTTCAACAGCATGATGTCGATGCCGCTAGTCAACGGACCAGAGAGGCCGGAAGACGCCTTGTACGCACACGCCTCGGAAAACATTCATGTGTACAAAGAAAAACAAAAAGACGATGCCGTCAAACTGGAATCTATGCAAACAATGCATCCGCCACCGCCGAGCAAGAGTACTGAGAGTACTACGCCGGTGCATAGAAAGCCATCTATTTCTAGTCAAAGCAATGCAATAACAAATAAGCATGAGAAACCAAACATGCACACCCTCGACCCGTACATCCACCTGCGCTTCACTACCCCACAGACCGTCGCTACCGCGAACGACGCGCCAGCCACCGACGCACCAGCCGCCCCGACCTATCTCATCATACAAGGACACTCTAAAGTTAAAACTTACACCTCCAAACAAAAGCAGACCGAGGAAAAAACACCAACTGCCAACGAAATACCGAGACCTAACGAAACAAAAGAAGTTAAACACTTACACCCGATCAAGGAGAAAATTGTTAAAATGGCAGACAAAACTGAAAAAAGTAGAACGAACAGCGGGCGCAACTTAAAATCTCTCCTAGACGAAGGTATCGGCTCAATAGAAATTCAAGAAGCGGATGTCGGAATTAAATACGACGTGAGCGACGGAAGCGATGTGCCAGTAGAGATATACAGGAAGGGTTTCGTGGAGAGTAACGAAAACGACTATTCGATAAAGAGACGGCCGAAGAGGCAAATCGGATTGGAAGACTTTCTGCCGTTCGATGAGGATCAGGTGGAGGAGTATATTTTTAAGTTTCTGGAGGGGAAGAAGAATGACACAGGAATAGCGGGGCTGTTGGCGACCGCCGTGACCAGCGACGCGGCTGAGGCCATCGACGAACTGGATGAGGAGCAAGACGACGATGAGGAAGAAGACGACCGATAAACCCATTCCACACAGGATCCCGCATACTGAGGAAAGGATTTTACACGCGAATACGAACCCAGCGGTCAGATAGGTACGGTCGGCCACACCGACCTCAATCTTGCTTGCTAGGATATCCCTTTTTGTTCGATTGCGATAAGAGCGATAAGAGCTGCCACGGGGTATCCTCGACTGTGGCCAACCGTACCTTCTGTTATCCTTTTGCGTGCGGAGTCACAATTTAGTTAATGAACTTAGCAAAATTTAACGTTGGTTGTGTTGGCGTGTGTTAGATTGTAGAGACGCCGTTAGATACCCAAAAGGACGGTTTAAAGTTCAAAGGGCATTTAAATTAAGCTGAAGTTAATACCAACAAATTAATGTAAGGAACCTTTACTTACAGTATTCAGTCATACATGCATGACTCATGATGATGCATGATGATAAATAATGTTAACTATTTAATTAAGCCCGTATTTATTGTAATTTATTGTTGGTAAGTACTTAATAAACTGTTAAACGTTTGCATGCCATTTGAGGAAGTAAAGCTCAGTGTTGTATTAAAAAGTGTGACCTTATTAATGGCCGAGGTGAGGATGGAAAATTTCCTTCGTTTCCAATCTCGAGTCGCACGCGCACAAAAAAATGCGCGCGAGGCAAGGCGCATGTGCGGCGGGCACTAGCGGCCATGTTGGGACGCGCCGGCTCTGCGGACTCGGCCCACTAACACACACACCTTTTTCTTATCCTTTTCGTAGAAATAAACCGTCGCACGCAGTAGTGAAAGCCGTAAACAGTCATATTATTATCTATCTATGATTAAATTAGATACGATATCGATTTAATGTCTACATCTACTCTGCACTCTACACCTAAGATTAGGTTCCCTGCCAAGATTTTACCGTCTTGTAATCTACGTTTAAATGGCTGCTTGTACAGAAGGCCTATGACATGAAATTACGTCGGATTGAAACACGGAGCAAATTACAAGCCGCTGATGTATAATTTCACCATTTGCAATAAGCAAGCTCTATTACGAAACCGATAGCGCCAATGAGCAGATAGAGACTACGTAGGGCGACCGTTCGCGAGGAAGCGTTGCACCAATCCGCTTTGCACAGGCATAGTTTGTATTCGGCTTCGGGGAGCCTGTAACGAATAACCGTTTATGGAATACCTACACATGAGAGGGGCGTAAAGGCTGCCATTGACGATGCTTCCAAATGGAATGAGTCCGGCCGAATGGCGTGGTAGCATTCCAAAATCCGATCGTCAGTGTGGAAAGGGGCATCCATTTTCTATGGGGCATGCATGAGATGCGCCGATTGCACGCCGTCCGCCAGGACGCATTCCATATTTTGGAAGTATCGTAAATGGGCGGCTTTACTCTATCGATAGAAAACGGGGGAATACGAAAGTTCACGGGCACGATCGTTTCCGGATGAAAAAAATCGCCTAATAATTGACTCTAGATCGCCTCTATCCTCTAAAAAATCTACTCAACCGCCCGGCGTCAAAACACTCGAAAATATGCCTTATTGAAATAAGTATTTTTTTACATTTAAAAACGGTTGATATTAAAATTTACGGTGGATATTTAGAGAATACAGGGGCTGTCCTTCTACTCTACATAGCGCGAAGAGTGGCTTAACGAGTTGTCAAATCTCAATAAACCGACGAACGGATGAAATTTTAGTTGATGAAAAACGGTAAATCCCTTGTGGTGTGTTTGACAGTGGACGTGCGACCTAGACTGTGGCCGACCGTGCCACCTAATTGTGTTGTATACAGGGTGGATTTTTGAGACGGGGCAGTAAGGGCAGGTACCTTAACCGTTATAGTTACTTTGGGTGAGTCTCACGCAAAAACCGTAAAATCGGTAGTCTGACGCCATAACGAAATGTAATACCTAATAGCAAAAACATGTACAATGCGTGCCATGAAAGAAGAGACTTGTGACACCACGTGGTTCGACAGTGACGATTTATAGGTCTCTTTAGCGGTATGAGGTCTGAGTGCGGGAAGGCGCGGTCAAATCTCTTCTTTCGTGGCACGCACCGATGTCACACTCACCGAGTCAGTTTGCAAGTCATAGCCCTCGTGGGCTCGGCCACAGCCGGCAGCGGGTCTCCAGGACCGGAGGCGTAGCAGCCGCGCTGCACGATCCAGGCGGGCTCGGCGCGCGCGCGCCAAGACCGCACGAAACACATGCCGCTCTCTGCGGACCAACGAGATCTTTACCTCCATGCCGAGACGCCACTTTAAAAAAAACATATTTCGGCTGAAAAACGAAGACATAGTTAAGATCTTGACAATTGGTAGCCTTTTTAAAACCTGAGTTTGTATGAAAAAGCACCTGTTTAGAAATTTCTACTAGAAACACTAAGGCCTTTGCATCTATGTAAGGAGATGATTTATACAGCGTGGCACCTTCACTCACACTAGATGGATGAAGAGAACACTCGGTGCTGCAGTGCCTGGGACATTGTTTTAGATGGAGTAGGCTTGTCCAGCACCCTATACCATCTAGACAGCTTAGTCGACCTAATCCACGGGAAAGGAAAGTCAAAGTTGCTACTAACAGGCCTGATAAGTAGCTGAATCTACCACCATGTGGGACTCTTGAAAAACAGAGAAAGACAGAGGCATGTCGCTGACCGTGCCTAGAGGAGAATCGTTGTCGGCGGAGGGTCCATGGATGTGGATGGCTAGAGACTGTGAGAGATGGCGTGAGCGGGAAAAGGTCTGTACCCATGGCGATGGTGAATGAGAAGATTAGGTAAAGAAAAGTTAGGAAAAGGGCTCACTTACCGCCGGTGCAGTTGACAAGGAACCTCCTCGTGCTGTTAAGCCTTTGGCCAGGCGACACAAACGCCCCCGCGCAGCCAGGCCGCTCGGCCTGCGTGCCCGAGCAATTGTAGCAGAGCAGCCCCCAAGTCGCAGTCACGCACCAACTTATTACTAACCAAAACAATGTATTCGACATTTGCGAACACACTTTTGAAAAACCGATTGTATTTATAACAGTGTGTGTTACAAACAGTTTGGCGAATAAGTGTCAGTTCGCGTCGATCTTTTGTGTATTTGGCTCAACGAGCGTGCAAATAAAATCATAATTAAGCTCGTTTGGACGGATGAATGTTGTCCTTGTCAATTGATTAATACGTCCTTGTCCACGCCTTGTCTATAAGGTAGAGGAATAATATCTGCTGCTGTTTTATTTTATGGCGAGCGACAGAAGTGACAAAGAGCAGCCAGCACGACTAGCATGATGAACCCCGATAGTTCGACGAATGCACAGAACATGAGAACAGATAAAATGTTGTGCCGCTCTAAAATAGGTGGTTCACTATAGAAGGCTGTGGGTGGTTCAACTTCAAAAGACCCTTCTTCCATTATGACCAACCTAGTTGACCAACTAAGTGAAATAGATCCATCATCTTTGCTGTAGCGGTGTCACTTTTGGTAGCTAGGTCACAATAAAAAAGTAGGGAGAATGAATAAAGGTGAGCTACTAGTTGGAATAAAACGTCCAAATAATAGAGCTCATGCATCTATCTCAGTAAAAAAAAAAAAAAAAAAAACAAATTCGGTTTACCCGTTTGGGAGCTACGTACGATGCCACAGACACACACACACACAGAGATACACACTTCAAAATCATAGTCCTCTTTTTGCGTCCGGGTCTTCGATCAAGGATAAAACTAGATACAACATAGAACTCTGAAATCTGTCTGGAAAAATAGATGCCCAAACTGCCTTTGGGAGCTTATTTGCTCGTAGTCTATGGAATTAAAGTAAAACTGTACACTAATGCAATAAAGTTGACATTCGAATATTAGACGTATGGTCGAAATGATGTTTCGTATTGTTCTATTGCTGATATCATTTGTTTCTGTGGGGACAAGTTTTTATTGTGATTTTATACGTAATGCGGATTCTATGGGATTTAGTTCGGTGGTCCGGGTTTACAAACGGTTCGAAGCGGAGCGAGTCCCGATTGGAGGTTTGGACGCTACGCGAAAAAATGTCTCTACAAAGTTCTTGGACGAGCGTACATGTATGTTTGGGTGAGTCTTTGAGGTCCCAGTGTAAGCTGAATTCGAACCTTTTCCACTAGAAACAAAGTGCACACTTGCCCACCTCCACAGTCGACAGTGAGCGCGTGATACAGGCGCGCCAGTTCCCGCTTGGTGGGCCAGAGAAGCCCGCGCAGTTCCAGCGGGTCGTCATGGTAACGCTTGAAGCAGAAGGTACCATTCAGGCACAGGACCGCGCCTGCCAGCGGCGTGTGACTTAACAAGAGCAGGCACAGCTGACACCACATCTATTTGGACTTTACTGACGTTAGAGCTTAGCCTACTCGTTTCCTTGCCTAGGTAGGTATAGTAATGCGTAAGTGGGCTTCGGGCGAGTCTTCCGCATCTGGCGGTTGGAGGCAAGGGTCTTGAGTCGGGCTTCTTCAAACCCATCCACTTCTTTTGTGGATTGTAGAGCGCCACTCGCTGGGTTTATGCGCTGCCTTTTCCTTTCCCAAATATGATATTTGAAATATCGGTGGAAGGGTACTGGCGGTAACATCGCAGTGAACTATACTGCGTTCGTCGTACACAGGACAGCACGTCAGAGTGTACACTTTTGTTGCAAAGTCGCCCGTAACGTAAGTGTATAGAGTGCACACGTGTAAGGGCCGACGTGCTGTCTTGTGTACATTCACTAATAAGTTGGGCTTCTCTAGTCATATCCGCGCCCATCGCCGCAAGAGGACATCATAGTATGTAAAGATGGATTAAATATTTATAGCGGCTTAGAAGTTAATCACAGTCGCGTCGCAAAAACATATTCTGAGAATCAGTGGGGCGCTAAAGTGATGAGATAATATGTGGCTGAAACTACGCAAAACAGCTCTAAGCAAAAATATTAATCAACTGACATAGAAAATGTAAGTTAAATGACAAAAAAAACCGATTGCATCAGAGTCTCAGAAGGTGGGAGGTGGGACCACTCTGGATCAGGAAGAAGCTAAAATTATTATTGTAAGATCTAAAGTGACTAACAGAAACACCATTTCACTGTAACTTTAGCGAATAGAAGGACGCGTGTAGTTTAGGTTGATCTGACGTTGGCTGTTCCTAGATAGGAAACCGGGGTTTTTTCCTTTCTTAGTAGGTACCTATAGGGGCCCTGGTAATTTATAAATTAAAGATAATATTTTTTTTATAGTGTATTTTGCAGCTTTTTACGAATTTTCAACTATTCTATATCGGTGAGGTAACGATCCATATTAACTGCCAGCGATATACTGAAACCACGTAGTCAGTATAAAACAATAAATATACGCATGTTTCGAACACACTGACTTGTTTTCTCAATACAACCAAAGCTTCCACAACTCTACATTCAAGTTCCTCCTGCAACGAAAGTCAGTGTGTTTGAGACATTCGCAAAAGATATTCTCCGCCAGCTGCCACCGCCTGCGAAAGTCCAAACTACATTTTCAAATCTAAGTGATGCTTGCGTGCTACTACTCCTTTAAAGTTTAGTTGCCATTTATTTGATTTCTTCCTGTCTTTGTATGATTTGTTGGACGGCTTTGATGAAGCTTACGTAGTTCATTGGGCCCACGATACCTACCTGCGATTGAGCCTTTGATAGTGTCAACAAAGGCCACAGTTAACTATTATACAAAGATTTAACAGTGAAGTATTACCGTCGAAAGTTTTCTCAACAGTGTAAATAAATGAAGATTTAATTTGTCATTGCAGATATGTTTCGGGCAGAAGTTTAGAAATATAATACTTCCTAGAATTCCAGTAAACTGACACGTCGATTTTTTACTAAAACATTCTTTCATATCGCAGAAGCATCTACGAGGGGTTCCCTGAATGGCTTTGAAAATCTATCAATAGATTTCCGGTCGATGGCTTTTACTTTACACGAATGGTCAATTCTTCGATTGATTAGCTAACTTCATTATACGATTGATCTTTCTCTGAAAGAAGGGCCATGTTTAGTAGCTGCACAGTGCATATGCATAGATTAGATTATTTTTTTTGTAAAATCTATCTAAATATATAACATAAAAGAACGAAAAAGTTACCCTTCGATTTACGACGAAACGAATCATCGCCGTGACGACAGTCTACTAAACACAATGATGCGAAAGGTCTCTTCGGTAAGGAGTAATCGATTACACAACATACGATGGTGTTTTGAAGCCACGTTGGAACCCCCTAACAGGACATTTTTACATCGTTTTAAAAAACGGATAAGGAATGACTAAGTATAACTTGGAGTCGAGGAAAATAGTACCTTTTCTCCAAAAAATGCAAACAACAACTACCTACTGACAATCCAAGGACCAAAATCATATTTCGTGATTTTTCAACATAACCATTACTATCCTACAAACGTAGTCGTAATAAAAATATTAGTTACTTCCGTAACTTTTACGACATGCATGATTCAATTTTGAATGTCGTACACTGTCCACATTCAATCGGATCACTTCTGTGACCAGCCGAGTAAACAGTAACACACTTCAATATGAAGCTTCTAAAATTGTTAAGAAGATGATATCTATTCACTTATTTGATTTCAAATAAGTACCAACATTTGAAGTAAACAATAATATAATTAACCAAAGATAACAAAATGTCGTAAGTAATGGCATCATTAAAATAAACTGCTTTCAAAATTGTACTAAGAAAAAGTGTCTTCAACATATTTACATTACATTACCCACATTCTCTTCAACGACACTCATCCCATAAACGACGTTTCTAAAATACATATTTAAATTTTATATTCAAAGCCGACGAATTCCGAAATAAGTTAAAGTGCTGCTATGAACAGTGCTAAGAATTGGTTAATTCCAATATTAGGAAGCTTTATTAGCTCGACTCAAACACGCAAGCAGCACCGGACCAGGCAGGAGGCGGCGCGGCGCGGCGCAATGAGAATTGTATATCACTTGTGTCACCCACCCCTCGTTAAGTACCCCGTACCTTGCCGAATACCCCTTATTATGTACACATAAAAATACATATATATGACACGGAAACAATTTAAATGTAACAGTGGAACATGAAGTATTACCACAAAAAAAAAAACTAAGCCATATGGAAGTCTCGCTGCACAGCATTTAATCCACTTTAATCAATCATCAAAGGAAATGCCACTACGCATTTTGCCACTGCGCCGCCCTTTTGCAGCGAGGGTTAGCCACTGGCGCGTTCATCATCATACCGCTGATTTCACTAAGTAAATACGATGGATTGTTCTGTCTTTTCAGATTTCTCACAAAAGAACCAAGAGAGAATGATACTCAAGCATTTGCTTGGTGAAGTTCTCAATTCAGAAAATCGGGGTTTCAAAGAGCGGCGGCAAAGAGTATTACGGACCTTACGGATCAAGCATGTGGTGCAGCGAGGCTCCCGACATCTGTTTAAAACAGGTACAAGAAGGCCAAGAAAGACTTGAGACACCACGTTAGTTTGACGTGTGGTTTGACGATTTATAGGTCTCTTTAGCGATATGAGGTCTGAGCGCGGGACGGGCAGAACTGGACGTCATGGGGGCGGCGGAAAGAGTGCGGGAGGCGCGGTCAACTCTCTTCTTTCGTGGCGCGTATTGTATATGGACAATGCTGGTCGAATTGAAATTAAAAATATTGTCTAAAAAGAATACGGCCTGTGGTGTGTGGTGTATTGCGGTATGGGTTCTCATTGCGGGCGGGCTGGCTCGGGCGGCGCGCCTAGCTGACGGTCCAGTCGAGCCCCCAGCGCTCAGACACCTTCAACTGCGCAGCCGCTGCGTCCTTCAGGGAGAACAGATGAGTCATCTCCAGCTCCGTCTTGGCCAGGGCGATGGCCTTCTCGAAGAGCTCCAGCGATCGCTTCAGGTTGCCCCTGGAATTTAAATTGTGAAGTGTTATTGGTTTATTGGGATAGACAAATTGAGAGCTTTGAGTTTATAGGATAGATAAAAATCCAGAGCTTTGAGATTTGTGGGCTGTTTTTTTCTAAATATGTCTTAGATAAATTCAGAGCTTTGAGTTAATAGGAGATGGATAGCCAAGAAGAGTTATATGGTGGGTGGTCATTTGTGGGCTGTTTTTTTTCTTCTATGTCTCAGCTTAAAGCTCATCTATGTTATCTTGTTTCCTACAATATGCTGTCCTCATTCTTATATCAATTTTTTTCTTATTTCAATATCAAGACCAACTAATCTGGTTTTGTTGGCTTATGAAGAACAAGGTCAAATTGTGTACCCGTCCATGAAAGGTATGCTTATTGATAAATAGACGAGATTAGAGATAAATCTGAAATTGTGTGGAGATAAGGACATAGAGTTACCATATCTAATCTCCACACTGTAAGAGTAGAAAGAACACTATAAGATGTAAAATACATCACTGAATGGCACATGTTCTAATTAAATGTTGGATGAATGCCATATGCTTTACTTTCAGTAGACACTGAGTTACACAAGTTCAATGACTAGCAATGACATCAAAATACGAAGAAGATAACACTAATTAGGTCACCAAGTCCCCACATTATGTATATTGTAGAAGTAAAAAAGTTTTCTAAGAATTATGTCATGTCATTTGTGAAATTCTAAAGCAATACCACTAGCTAACGTTGAAGGAAAACCTTGTTCAAGAAAACCATTGACCATTAAGGCTGGAAGATAGCAGCGTGGCGGGAAATTCAACATTTACACAGATTTTTACATTTTGTAGCTAAACTGAGCTATTTTTGTTTGGCGATTTACGTTCGCGGCACTAACATAGTATTCTTTTCATTATTGTAAACAACAGAACAACAATAATTCAGCCGATTATGTGTTCTGGTCTACGAAGCAGTGGCACTGCCCATAAAACTTGTCGTAGACCAGAACACATAATCGGCTGAATTATTGTTGTTCTGTTGTTTACAATAATGTAAAGAATACTGTTTTATTGCCGCGAACGAAAAATCGCTGAACAAAAATAGGTCAGTTTAGCTACAAAATGTAAAAAACTGAAAATTTAGAATTTCCCGCCACGTTGCTATCGTCCACCCTTAAATCCATTGATGGTTGATGGCTTATGTAATAACAAAATACATCACTCTTACCTCTGTACTTCTATTGTGCCAAGTGTTTCATAAGCAAAGTCGCATTTGTCATCCATGTCTATGGCCTTGTTGATGAGTTTGACGGCTTTGTCGAAGTCTGTGTTCTTCTGCAGCTGCACCAGACCTTTGTGCACATACAGAGTGGCATTGCTTGGGTCAACAGAGAGGGCTGCGTCGAACAGGGACTCTGCGCGTCCCCAGTCCTGCTGATCTGATAGCACCTGGGCGTACAGAATGTATGCCTCTGCACATTTAGGGAACCGCTCCAGTGCCTTCTCAAAGTCTTGACGAACCTGGGCTAGCGCGTTTACATTCTTATTTGACTGTGCATGTCTGTAGTCTGCATAGCACTTCTGTATAAAGGCAATAGAGAAGTTGGGATTCAAGTCAACAGCCTTAGCAAACTCAGAGGTCGCCTCGTCCATACGCTCAAGCAGTAGGTACACCTGGCCACGGTGGTGGTAGATGTCTGAATTAGCCGGATCAAGGTGTGCTGCACGTCCAAAGTCTTCGAGGCAGCGGTCAGTATTTTCTAGTTGAGTGAACAGGGATGCACGTTTGATAAGGGCATTCACTTTCACCTTGACGGGCGCATCGCTATCAATTACTTTAGCTAAATCAGCTTGAGCCTCATCGTGGCGGCCCAAGAGAAGGTTGAAGGTGGCACGAAGTAGTTGAGCTTCATATTTGTACTTTCCGTTTGCTGTCACCTCCTCAGTGCAAGCCTCAACTATGGAATCATAGTCCTGTGTCTCCAGAGCACGTTTTGCTTTAGCAAAGCCACCAGTGGCTTTGTCATCCAGTTGAATTTTAGCAATAGGGTCTTCAGAAAATGCAGAGAAATAGGTCTTGATAAAGTGTTTCGATGGCATCACCGGTAGGCGCTTGTCGAGCGCCTCGCGGGCGTGTTGTCTTCCTAGAGCCTTAAGGATTCGGTCGGCATTAATCAATGAGCTCTGCACTTGGAACCTTTCAAGAATACATGCAGAAGTTACATCTTCCAGGGCTAGCACAAGGTCGCCGCTCTTCTCGGCGGCGCGCGAGCGTCGCAGGAAGGCTTTCACATACTTCTCGTTGAGTTTTAGCGCAAAGGTGCAGTCTTCCTTCACCTGTTCCCACATCTCGCGTTTCTCGTAGCACGCGGAGCGGTTCTGGTAGAAGGTGGCGAGGTCGACGGGCCGCTCCGGCGGGCACGCCTCGATCGCCTCGTTGTAAAGAGAGATCGCCTTGTCATATTCACTAGCATGGAAGGCACGGTTCCCAGCCCCTTTCAGTTTCATCGCGCGGTCAATAGCGCTCTCCGCTGCTGTTTTCGCATTTTCCTCGTTGTCTAGGGAGATTGTCGTCTTCGCCTTTAGTTCAGCTTCTTTCTTCCGATCCGGATCTTCAAATCTATTCCTCAGATAAAGGTAACCTAAACCGATGGCCAAAGGTGCACCAAGGAGGATAGCGAGTTGCCATTTCGGAACCGAAGTGCTGCCCGTAGATGCCATACCCTTTCAAATGTGATTTTGCGATGGGGGCCTTTATCGTTTCACCATTTACTTCACAGCCACAGGAATAAAAATTAAAGATTTCTGATATTACACCGCTCTTTCCATTTCGTTTTGCAAGAGCGATGACATACCATAGACTAACTTTTGACGTTTCGTATAGTTTTAAAATAATAAAAAAAGAGGTTGCCTGTCTATGAGAGCACCTCTTTTTTTTCTTCGAGTTTTTACGTAAGCAAAAAGGAGGGTTATTTTAAATGCATTGACGACGACCCTTTTGACTTCAAAGTTCTCTCTGTGTCGTTTCATTGACTTTCACTTTCATGCGGCAAAGTTCTATATCCATCGTGATAGACGTGCCGATTGATCTGTGAACATCACTGGAAAAAAAAACTTGTCAGACGTCATTCATGTATATTCTGTGTTCTAACCTCAATTAATTTCATAACAAACTTCCAGAAAATAGATTTGCAAGACATTTTTACTAATAAAGTCGATAGATAAGAGAAGCATTCACAGCTTTAAATATCTACACACAATGCTCTGGTTTAGAGTGTTAAAATCGGTATTGTATTCCATAGTAATTTTCTTATTCTTAGTTCATATTTTACTAGGGGGCGTATATTATCAAATAAAACCTTTTCCAGGCACAGTTGGGATCATGTATAAAGCCCAACAAAGTGGCTGCTGTGGCGAGAATATCTATAAATCAACAAAGGAAGAAGAGCGATTTATACGAACCAGACTATCTTATTGTGAGTACCCTACTATTGACTAAATCCTAATAAAAACTTTATTATAGCTACTTCCTTACTATAACAATGTATATAACCTCCAGAGCATGGAGCCAGATGAGCCAGTGGAAGATTGCCTCAACCTCCAGCTAAAAGGTTATGACTATTCCCTCCTCGAGTCCTGCCAGAGTCAACTACACAGATATGCCGAGGTCATGGGTCTTCAGGTCGACGAATGGTACTTATCCACTTTTCTAAAACTACATAAATTTTGGGCAAAAATGTACTATCTACCAAACCTACTAGGCACTTGGGTGGAATGCAGTAACTAGGCACGCAGGTGCCTAGTTGGCTTGGTGGAGTAGTAGATAGAGATCTGTTTTGAATGGTCAAGAGCAATTTCTTCCAGACATCCAGACTGAAACCCTAAATTAAACGACCCTCAGTTATGTACGAAGAACAAGGATCAGATATTTACACTTTTCTTTCATTGTTTGAGGTGTTTTGAGGTCTGCTTGTAGCAGATAACTCAATCTGTTACTGTATTAAGTTTTTGTATTTCCTGGTAAATTAACGTTGTGCCTTCATTTTATTTTAATAATGTATGGAATAACATATTTATTAGATAATAATTAACCAATTGGTAATACTTCGGCTCATTCGGCTATTGAAACTATAAATATGCAAAATTAAACTAAGCCAAACTAAACATAATATTTACAAGTAAAAGACCTGCCCCAGGTCGCTGTCCCTATGTTGTGCCTACTTAAAAGTAAGTAGTATGAAGCAATGTTGTACCTCATGATGCTTATTTTGTCAGTTGGGCGAGTCCAGCGCAGCAGTTGAAGGTGCTGAGGTATAAGCCGAAAGGATCTATAGTTGATGCGGAGTATCATCTCAATGTCTATGAAAGGAATGTCCAGGTATGTATAATGGATTTCCTTGCTAATTGGTTCTTTTTATTTTTGCCTGATCTATGCACAATAAAATTGCAGAAATGCCTATTTCTTCGTAACTTAGATTTGATCCTTTGTGATAGATAATAAAGATCTTGTTAAATTATCATTCACTTAAAAATGACCTTTTGCTTCGTACTGTATTTTGAAAGGTATCTCACCCAGAAAAATAATTTTGCAGTTGTATGTTAAGCAACACGATAGGATGTGATGTCGCAATTCGCAAATAAGGGAGGCATTAGTCAATCGACCAAAAAGGCAAGGGCGGATTTAGGGGTGGGGTGCCCCCCCTAGACGGTTTTTTTGTGGACCTACTGTGCATGGAGACGTAGCTTTCTAGGCATACAAATTCAAGCGGCCAGAAATAAAAATAACGTCTCCTACGACGCATATGAAGGACCAGGGGGGTTACCCTTGACGCTATTGCGATCAAATTGAAAAAGTTTTAAAAGTATTTTCTCTTTGAATTCGCATAGTAATGCTTTGATTTTAAATACTTTGCAATGTTTATTCAAAGGTAAAGCTGTTTTATTCAATAAAACACAAAGGCCCGGTTTCTGAATTGAGACTAAGCAAATACTTAAGTATCGTACTGTCACGCTCTTTCGTGAGAAATCTGCAGAGACAGGACGATACTTACGTATTTGCTTAGTGAATTGCTCAATTCAGAAATCGGCAGAAAATGCGTCTTAATTTGTAAAATATTAAATGTAAATTGCGCCGTATTGGAAAAATGCGTCAAGGGTAAAGGGGCTGTGTGTTTCTAGCTTAACTCTCTGCCGCAGGTATCGGATGTCCCCCATTGGGCGCTCGGGACCCTACTCCGGATCGCGCAGGCGTCGCTGCCGACCGGGGTGAGCCTGTCCGTGCACGAGCACACGGTCGACCACGAGGAGTTGCGCTATGTGCCCGACAATCAGCTGCTAGAGCTGAAGCAGCAGCTCACGGACATGGGCGGCAGCCGCGCCGAGCGCAAGAAGCGGAGGTAGACGCCCGACAGGTGTAGACTACAGGGTGCACTCTAAGTCAATAGCGGAACTTTAAGTAGGCTGTCTACTGATCACTACAAACAACTTGTACCAGGTGGCGAAAAAAATTGAAATATCAGCTGTTCCATACAAAAGGTCGTCTCAGTACTGCGTCAAATGTATGAAACAGCAGATTTTTTTTACGCTCCATTTTTTTCGCCATCTAGTACAAGCTGTTGGTACTGGTAGTGATCAGCAGACAGCCTACTTAAAGTTCCGCTATCGACTTAGAGTGCACCCTGTAGAAGGATTCTGTTTCTCTTTCGCCAAAAAAATCACACGGCTTCCCGGTACAATGTAAACTTTTTCCGTGCCAAAAAAGCAAGACATTTTACAATATGCGCCACGAAAGATAAGACTTGAGATTCCATGTGGTTTGACTTGCGCAGTAGACGATTCCCTTTAGCCCTTTAGGTCCCTTTAGCGGTATGTCTGAGGGCGGGAAGGGACCGGGCGTCATGGGGGCGGCGGAAAGAGTGCGGGAGGCGCGGTAAATTCTCATTTTTCGTGCGTGACCCGTATTGTAAAATGTCGTGTTTTTCGGCACGGAAACTGTTACATTGTACCGGCCTTATACAAGGTGTTACAAAAGATGCTAACTCTTTTTACAGGGTAATAGCACCCGGTGATAGGGATCACAACCTAAATATTTTTTTTGCTCTATGACGTTCCGTTGATTTTTAAATTAATAAAATGTGAACGCTGTGGCGGAAGAAAAGTATTTTTTAAATATTGTTTTCATTGACTTTCACAATGTTTTAACAACTCAAAGCTATGCAAATACACCTACGCCCACAAACATATTTTTAAATTTGAGCTAATACCAAAAACCAAAAAGTTATGAAAATTTTTCAATTTTGAGTTTATAAAATAAAAATTGTTTTTTTCAACTTTTTTTTACAGAATTGACATCCTGTTTTCTAGTAGTTTACACCCTGTAAAAAGAGTTAGGATGTTTTGTAACACGTTGTATGTTTATTGGCGAAAAAGAAACAGAACACTTCTACGATGGAAACCGCAGACTCGTTTTTTGCCTAAGTAGGTACCTACACTCTCATACCATACTTAGCCAAAAGTCGACTCTTCGCTCGAAATGTTGTTAGATCATAGCCACAAAGTAATACCTACTTAGATAGTATACTTATTTAAATAAAGTTGTTTAAAGTTACGTAATGTGCTATTTTATATCTATCTGTGACAATATGTGTAGAAACAAACCGCCGAAGTTAAAGACCGCCACACGATAACTTCAAGCACCTACCCCGGAAGGAGGAACCCGCAATGTATTCTAAACATCGGCACCACGCGCGTATGCAAAATTTATCATAAGTTGTCAACGGACGCGCAATATGACTTCTCTGCGTAACACTTCCCTTGCGTGATAAAATATTTTACAAAATTATAAAAATCCAAATTTCTTTCCCAACAGTAATTTATGGAAAAAGTAGGTAGGTAAGTACTTTGTTTTGGCTAGTATGCGTGCCTTTCGGGTCTTTCAGCGGTCTTTTAACACCCTATAGGTACACAGGATAGCACATCGACCCTTATACCCGTACACGCTAGCACTCTACTCGGGTACGTTACGGGCGACTTTACAACAAAAGTGTAACACGACAGCACGTCAGACTGTACACACGACAGCACATCAGGCCGTACACTTTTTTTACCGCCGTGTGTACACTTTTGTTGTAACGTCGCCCGTAAAGTAACCGAGTAGAGTGCTAGCGTGTAAGGGTCGATGTGCTGTCGTCGTGTGTACTGTACTGTACGTACACGGTACTTCATCTTGCTTGAGGTCATACTAGAGTGGATGTCACAGTTCTCTACTGCTGGGCGGTGTTAAATTACCGGTTGCGAAACGTCGGGTCAAATGACCATAATCGGTTTTAAATATAAAATTGCATTATTTTATATTATGTGCATTTATTATCAAGGACGAGACCCGCCGTGCAGCCCAGTCACAACATGACCTAGACAAAAAAACATTTATCACGGCTATCAATTATTTAGCAAACTTGTAAATTATGCTAATTCGAAATTAGCAATGTATAAATAATAAGTATTATTTTATTTGCTCATAGAAACCTTCATAGTTTATGCTGTAGGTATTATTTGCATCTACGTAATGAGATGATTTATACAGCGTCCAGTGGTACCTTCACTCACTCTAGATGGGTGGATGGAGACTGGAGACCACTCGGCGCTGCAGTGCCTGGGACATTGTAGTGTAGGTATAGAAGTAATATAAAACTAATAATACTTACTGCCGGTTTCTGAATTGAGAAATTCGCTAAGCAAATGGGTAAGTATCGTCCTGTCTCTGCAGATTTCTCACAAAAGGGCGTGACAGAACGATAGTAAAGTATTTGCTTAGCAAAATTCTCAATTCAGAAACCGGGCCTTAGATACCAAAGCTTGTTCTAGTGATGCCGTTTGTACGTAGGTACTTACCCAAAGTTTAATATTTATTTATATAGCGTGCGTGTAACAATATTATTGCGTTTATTTGGTGCGAATTCACATTCTAAATAATTGAGTATAAAGTTGCATTGCTGCAAGTTGCAACTCATAAGTTAGAAAATTAAGTATTCGTTGCTGTAACAATTTATTAGGGTTTTGCAAGTAGTATCATAAAATGCGTTAAATTATTATGGAGATTATAGTACCTACACACGACAGCACGTCAGGGTGTACACTTTTGTTGTAAAGTCGCCCGTAACGTAACCGAGTTTAGTGCTAGCGTGAAAGCGTCGACGTGCTGTCTCGTGTACCTACATAACAAACTCACTCTACGGTTCATCAGCCTATAGGTCCCTAAAGTTGGCGTCACGCTAGAATACCTCATTTTTTCGATCGACGTATGGTCGGCCAACATCGGGTATTTAGGGGTATATCGATGTCGGCCACAGTCAAGGATACCCCATGTTCTCTCATAGCTCTTACCGCGGGCGGCATAAGGGCGCCTCGAGCGAAAAAGGGGTATCTTAGCGTGTGGCCGACTGTACTTATACCGCGTGCTGTAAGAGCTACCATGGGGTTGGTACAGTCACCAGCACATAAACCTTTAAATTTTAGTTGCACAGTCGCCCGTAAAGTTACTGAGTAGAGTGACCCGTGTGAAGGCCGACTGTACACACCACAGCTCGTCGACAGACCTCTACACGCTAGCACTCTACTCGGTTACGTTACGGGCGACTTTAAAACAAAAGTGTACACTCTGATGTGCTGTCGTATGTACCAAGGTATGCCAACGTGTGGCTGACTGTAGTGTAGGTACCTGAGAAGGTTGTAAAACGGTCAACAGAACTCTACAAACCAAAGTCATGTACGACCTTCATAACTCCATACCTATAGAATAGATGTAATGGATAGTGCAGCCAGCCAAACAAAACAGCGAAGGGAGGTCACTCATGGACGCTCGTCTGACGTTACTTATCTCTTCAATCAAACTGCAGCAGACATTTCAATTCAGATACAGTAGGTAGACGAGATCTGTGTTAGTCATTTGTTTTTCTGAAGTCTAGGCCCCCATTTACATTCATCCCTGCACCTCATCGCGACCATACTTTTCCAAACTATGTTAGATAGGTAAGTATTGACAGTAATGTAGGATTGTAGATTTGTAGCAATGGCCTACTCTTCGGCAGAAATAGAAGTGATTCGGAGTAAACGCGGAACGTGTTTACACGAAAGAACATTGAACATGTCTCTCGCAATCCATGGTCATGCCTTCAGCTGCAGTGAGGGAATGTAACGAAGGCCTTTGCATCTAGGTAATGAGATGATTTATGCAGCGCCCAGTGGCACCTTCACTCACACTAGAAGGGTGAAGAGACCACTCGGCGCTGCAGTGCCTGGGACATTGTTTTAGATGGAGTAGGCTTGCCCAGCACCTATACCATCCTGACAGCTTAGTCGACTAGCCCACAGGAAAGACAGGTCAATACGTGTGGAGCCAACTGAGCCGCGGGTTTCCTCACGATGTTTTCCTTCACCGTTAGCGAGTGGTATTGCTACTACAAATTCACAAATGTACGTAACTTTGAAATTAAACAAAGTCATAGATACATGCCCGCACTGGGAATCGAACCGGGTACCTCTTGCTTCAGAGTCCACTGTTCTACCCACTAGACCACCACCGCCTTTGGGGAATGTAAGTACCTACCTAAACCCAGCGATTCTAGATTAGATCATGCGATGCGAGCGCATAATATTGTGATGCTATCAACGTACAATTGTGCAAAAATACGGGCACAAATAAGTATGTAGTTTAAATAGATCCAGTTAAGTATACTGCTCCTACTTGCACATTGATAAGACAGCATTAGCATTCCGTAACAGCATCTGTTGATTTAGCATGACCTATGTCGATGAAAAGAGTGGGAGTGTATGGAGCGCAATCTAGCTCCATTTGGCGATCGTGCTATATGCATTCCATAAAATTAGGTATCTACCTACTCTTTGTTTGTATGTGGGTAGTGTTCTATTTGGTAGAGCCGTTAGCTCGTAACTGCCCGACCGCCTCCCTCGATTATCTTTGCGGGCAAGGGCCCTTTGGGGCGATTAATCCAATGGGTGTGGCAATATCAACAATAGATTGCCATGGATAAACTCTGAATACCTAAGCTGACTATCGTTTAAGTTTGTGCAACGAAACATTATCTACGGCAGCTCGGTAATCGCATCGGTAGTGGATCGACCCTTCTCTGAAAATGATCCCGAAGTGTTGCAACATTGCCCATTAAATAGAGCAAAAGAACAATAACCAAAGCAGGGTCGTAAGATAAACACTGTGTTTTGAGCAATCAAGCGGAGATCTCTCGAAAACAATATCGCAAGCAAGCTATTCTCAGCAGGTTTGCTAGCTGACAGTGTGAGGTAAAAGGTCATAATTTCAATTCAATGGTTGCGAATATCGCACTGTGATAGACAGTGGTAGAGTTCCCAAGAAAAACACAACAATTTAAACTTTGAAAAAAATATGACTTGTCAAATTTTAGGTACTGGTAAGCGTACGGTAGGGTAGGCACTCGAGCAAGGTCATGTCATGGTAAGGTAAGGACTCGTTTATTTAAAAAGGACGATTTTACGTAACCGTCTCACATAACAACGAAATATGCATTTTTTATGTACCCGCCTCCTTTTCGTACGGGTGAAAAAAAGTATCATAAACCTTACGCGAAAAAATATCTAACCGACAGTGAAACCCGCATCAAAATCCGATGCTTAGTTTAGGAGGAGTTAGAGGATAAACAGACAAACGCGGAAAGTGACTTAATTTTATATACTAACTAGCTTTTGCCCGCGACTTCATCCGCGTGGACTACAGAAAAAGGATATGTGCTTTACTTTGGCCCTAAGTGTAAAAGCGTGATAATATTTAACCTATGACTGTGTATTCTGATGTCTAAGCTATCTCTATTCCAAATTTCATCCAAATCCGTTCAACCGTTTAAGCGTGAAAGAGTAATAAACATCCATCCATCCATCCACACTTACAAACTTTCGAAAATATAATATTAGTAGGATAGGAAGTAAGTATATCACGGGATATGTAGAGATTTTCTTAGTAGAGGATGCGAATCGCTCGAGTGTTTTACCGGTTGATCGAAGTTTACCGGCCACTACAATTTGGGCCACTAAGATAAGGAGGACACGTAGGTACAGTCTGCCACATGCTAGGATACCACTTTTTGTTCGATTGGCTCCCTTATACCCCGCGCGGTAAGAGCTACCATCATGGGGTATCCTAGCTAGACTGTGGTCGACCGTACTTATTGCGAGTATTGCAACACACACAGCTCTGCTAGTGACCCGTGACCTGCGGACGCGCCTCTCCTAGCCAGGTTCACTGGCTTTGCCCTTCACTTCAGCCAAAACTCGATTTCAGCTGGCTTAGCACAAGGATCGGTTAGGCTGTATGCAAAGTAATTTTTAAATAGGTACACACGACAGCACGTCAGACTGAACACTTGTTGTAAAGTCGCCCCTAACGTAACCGAGTAGAGTGCTAGCGTGTAAGCGTCGACGTGCTGTTGTGTTTACCTAGCTTTATTCCTGACACGTCAAGTTTTAAGTACTTAAATGTAATTTTCAACAACTTTTGGTCTACGACTTTTTGAATAGCTCGATACTTTTTATTTATTGAATTGAACATTTCTTATTATTTAAATGTTTGCATTCGTACAATTTCAGCGCTGCCTGCGCGGTGCGCTTTTGTGCCCCTCCACTCTCTACCAGATTTCATGAAAAATATGCTTTTTCCAAAGTCATAGAACAAAAAATTTAATGCTCTTATTGAAATGAACAATATTTTTTTGTCGAATAAAAATGGGAGATTTTTTGTGCTTGTGTTTTTGAGTGAATACGTGGACTGGACAAGCCACAGAACTTGATAAGTTGATGCCAATGCTTAAGTAGGCCTTCGGAAATTTGTGTGATGGTAAGTAGGCTACATACATAGGTACACACGACAGCACGTCAGACTGTACATTTTTGTTGTAAAGTCGCCCGGAACGCAACCGGGTAGAGTGCTAGCGTGTAAAGGTCGACGTGCTGTCGTGTGTACATACTTTTCAAGCCCTTGTAGGTACCGAATACAGGCACGCTTAGACGCATTATGTGAACGCACGTTACCCTTGACGCTATTGCTATCAAATTGAAAAAGTTTTAAAATTAATTTCTCTTTGAAATTGCATAGTAATGCTTTGATTTTAAATACTTTGTAATGTTTATTCAAAGGTAAGGCTGTTTTATTCAATAAAAACACAAAATGCGTCTTAATTTGTAAAATATTAAATTTTGAAAATTGCGCTATTTTGCGGCCGTATTGGAAAAATGCGTCAAGGGTAGAGGGGCAGTCAGCCAAACGCTAGGATACCCCTTTTTGTTCGATTGGTGCCCATATAATAATAATAATAATTAAAACTTCTTTACAACAACAACAACAAAGGCCCACCCAAACATACATAATAATATAAATAAAAACATAGACACAGTAGGTACAATATTTACAAAATTACAACACACAGACACATGCCGTGCGCGGTAAGAGATGCCATGGGGTATCCTAGACCGTACCTACGTATAATAAAATATGGTTAGATAGGAGTGCCACAAACTCAGGTTTCATTAATCTGGTTGATTGATTGACTGCGTATTAAACGATAATCATTCACAAAGATGCTGGCAAATTACACACTATACGTATAGGTTTTATTACCCGCTAATGGCTAACCTTTAGGTAGGGTCTTTATTTGAAGGTCTGTAGAATAGGCCCCTAGGTTGTCTAGCTAGGACCTATTCAATGGCATTTAGTTGCTTGAGATGATAACAACAAAAAAATGGGGATAATAAAATACGTTACCTGGGTATTCCGGTTGACACCAAATGCCATTGGAGGAGTTAGAGCAGTGTTTACAGGGTGTCCCTGAAATCGCGACACAGTGCTGGGCACCACATTAAGCAGACAATGGTATTAAGTAGGTAAGTTTTAATCCTAAATAATCGCTCCATTAATTAATTAATTCAAAATTATCATCTTATCAATAATTCCATTGTTCATGGGTTTCGTAATTATTTTGTCATGCGAAACTAAAACAACAATTCACTCGAGTTTAAGCTTTGGTTTTTGATAATTAAACTGTGAGATAAAATTTATATTTCCTTTGTGTTGAACACAATATAAATAACACTCAGAAGCACCGCTCATAGCAGGAGCTATGAATCTATGATTTATTGTGTTGTGTGCCGTGCGTGCGTGAGGTCATCAAATGATACCACAGCGATTGCGTAGAGCACTGCACTATTAATAATACAAACTAACCTGCCTGAACCAGGCTGTTCTTCTGTTCTATACCGATACTCTATCAGGCATAGCAGACTTTGATTTTCAGCCAAACTCTATGGTACCCCTTTTTGTTCGATTTTCGCCGTTATGCCGCGCGCGGTAAGAGCTGGCTTGGGTTTCTGTGACCTTGGCCGACCGTACACACGACAGCACGTCGACCTTTACACGCTACTTTACAACAAAAGTGTACAGTCTGACGTGCTGTCGTGTGTACCTATTTACCCCGGTAACTCTATCTGTAATTTCAAATTTCAATGTTATACTGCTTACGATTGCTCAACAACTTTGTTGACAAAGGTTTTTCTTTTCGCGTATCTCTACGAAGATATCATAAATCTTATATTAATCTCGGTTATTGATTCATATCGACGTACTAATAAACTTATTCGTAAAATGAGAAACCAACGTTAAAGTTTAGCAACAAACAAGACTTTAGCAACAAATTGTACCTAATTATTATAATTTTGTTTTATCTGTAATCTGGGTCTTTCACGGGCCTATCTTTCACGATTATTCGCTATTAGGTTTCTACAATGATTATTGGAAATAGACAGAACATTATTGGTGGCGCTAATGAACATCAGTGCATCAGCGTGGTAGGCGGCGGGGTGCCTTAAAGTTACCTACGGGGAGTCACGAGTTCTCATGCTAAAAGCGTAGTGCTATTATGTATTTTATGCTTATACAACTACAGGGTGCAGTCTAAGTCGATAGGGGAACTTTAAGTAGGCTGTCTGCTGATCACTATAAACAACTTTTACCATGTGGCGAAAAAAATGGAGCGAAAAAAATATCAGCTGTTTCATACATTTGGCGCAGAACTAAGTCGACCTTTTGTATGGAACAGCAGATATTTTTTTCGCTCCATTTTTTTCGCCACCTGGTAAAAGTTGTTTATAGTGATCAGCAGACAGCCTACTTAAAGTTCCGCTATCGACTTAGAGTGCACCCTGTAGAAGTACCTAGATAGAACCGAAACTTTGGACCGAACGACGGACTCTACATGCGATCTCTACTAACTTCGAAAATTGGTATATCTACGTAAGCACTCCAATAATATCCTCACAAATGATGAGGCCTTGATTATGAAGCTGCTGTAAGCAAAACATTGACGTGAATTGTTGGTGAACGTCTTCAAATCATAATTACGGCAAAACACCTGCCACGACTGTTTCAATTAATGCCACATTACATTTATAACTAAACTAAAGCATATCATAAAATGGTATTTATGATAGTCACCTACATATACGTATGTATGTATGTATGCGTACGTACCTAGGTATGTCGGTACTTGTATGTAGGTACTTCAGTCACACGCAGCATAAGATTTGTAGCAACGAGGATAAATAAACGAAACCATATCCTAATACAATTGTAAATACGTAAAAAAACAAAAACACAGTTCCAAATAGATAACCAATTTTCTTAACGTTTAATTAGGTACCTAAACTATGATCATAATCCATTTTGTAACCCCTAATAGGACGTAGGCAGGCGAAATCTTGACTTCAGGTAGTTAGTAATGTTTTGATCGGTATAAGTGATAATTAGCAATTATCATCATAAAAATATCTGACCTTACCGTCATCTTGCCTGAATCAGAAGACGATTTTGTAACACATGCGCTTTACTTAGTTGTTTACATGACTACGGCCTTCGCTCGAATATCTCATTACGAACAAACTTAAACGCGGCTTTATTGGAATTATCCAATAGCTTCTTTTTTAGGGTTCCCGGACCTATGTGTTACGTACCCACGGCCCTAATCTTCGAGATAGTTGGAGAAAAACTATTAAATTAAAAATCATCTAGAATTAGCTCACCGAAGCTTTACAGGAAAACAAATAACTATTATTATAAGGCCATTAAAAAGTAATATGCTAGGTATTTTGTACTGTGACACGGAACCCTCTTCGGGCAAGGCGTATGTCTAACTAACACTTGGCCGGTTTATTTATGTTCTGTTGAAGTCCATAGGTACATTCACTTGAATAAAATAATCGTATGTACATACATTACATAGGAGCGGAGTGAAAGACTGAGTGAGGGTGCGCTTTACAGAAGCTAGAGTTGTAGATATAAGTTGCAGAAGGTCAGCAGCAACGACGCAGCGACCGTCCTCATCATCAGCGCACACGGATGGAAAGAACGCCTCCGCCCACTGTTAGGTATAGCCCTTTCAAAGTCAAAGTCAAAAAGTTTTATTCAATATTATGTCATAAATAAATTATTTACATTGAACGTCAAAATAGGTGTTATCAAAAGTAAAAAAAGTATACACCGTGGAATTTTAGTGGTTTTAAAGCCGAAGGTATTTAGTTGCACTCGTGATTCTGAGCCAAATTCCAAAATTTTACTTCAAAACGAGCGAAAAAAAAACACTTCCCAATACAAACACCAATCGACACCATTTGTATGGAGAAGATAATTTTTTTTCGCGCGTTTTGGAATGAAATTTTATAATTTGGCTCAGAATCACCAGTGCAACAAAACACCTTCTGCTTTAAAACCACTAAAATTCCACGGTGTATAAATCAAATACTTATTACTATCTAATACTAAGTAAGTATCTAGCTACTTTTTTTTCTCCTCCAGCTTCACTAGCTCTGATCGTTCTTGGAGAAGAAGCTTGGTAAAACTTTTCCCCCTCATACCATTTTTCGAGGTCCCTAGCAGCGATCGCCATACACTCACGCCAGAAAATACATACCTATCAGCTGATATTATCATGTATGGGCAGCATGGGCCATTTCTAGCTCTATCTACATAGATAGATAGAACCTAGTGTATATCGGGTTCAGTTATTTATTACCATTCAACGAAACACTAAACTTAATTCACTTAAATTTTCGATATAAGTAAATTACTTTTAATTTTGAATAAAGTTCTTATACAACGGGTTGCAAAAGGTCCTTACTCTTTTTGAAGGGTGTAAACCTACCCGTCAAGAGGATGTTTTTTTTAAAACAAACAAAAAAAAATCTAAACTCAACGGAACGTCTTTGTAAAAAAATATTGGGATGTGATCAATGTCACTGGGTGCTATTAGCCTGTAAAAAGACTCAGAAACTTTTGTAACATCTTGTATAAAACTTAGACATCAGCCTATATTCCACCCACGCTCAAATTAAAATATAGGCAAATGTTATGGCGAATAAATCGGTCGCGGGAACAAAAGACATCAACGCGTCCGCTTGATGAAGAAGTAGCGAACTCCTTTATAAAAACACTTTCATATTTTTTGAGTTATTAATGTTATTATTACCATTCAACGAAACACTAAACATCATTTACTTAAATTTACGATTTAAATTACTTTTAAAATTCTTATACAACGGGTTCCACTCTTTTTGAAGTGTAACCTACCAGTCAACATGTTTTTTTTTAAACAAACAAAAAAAAAATTAAAAATCAACGGAAAGACTTTGTAAAAAAATATTAGGATGTGATGAATATCACCGGGTGCTATTAGCCTGTAAAAAGACCATCGCCATTTTTTCCAATTTTCCACGTTGATCGAGGCTTCTGATAAATCCTTGGATTGTACTGAACTCGGTCGCTATTGATGTAACACTGGGTCATCCAAATGCAGTCGTTTCGCAATCTGTATTGAACTAATGAACGCTGCACAGTGGTCGATTTGTACGATTTAGGCGGCCAAAACTATTTTATGCTTTATTTCAGTAATAAATACGACAACAAATGCTAATCTGGTATTTTAGAGTGAATATATATGTTTATCCCTATTCGTTTCATTGAAAGCGTATTTTTCTATACAAAAAAACATTTCTGTGAAAATATTTTTGTAAATAGCGCCAATGTTTTTAAATTTTCTTTAAATCTCCCTTTGGTGTAAAATATATATTTTGAGTTCATTTGAATTATCGAAATCGGCTTAGTAGTTTTTGATATTTGGGTTAAGAATTATCACAATTTGTTAAGTAAAAGACGGTCGTACATAAAAAAAAATGTTTATTCTCTATAGTCTGCATGCCTATTTAAATTGAAAATAAAATATGGATGACAAAAAAAATACAGTATACACTAAAATTAAATGGTCAACAGTTATTACCACATTATTATACTAAATGTTACTTACAATGTTAGGTACCGAATCATAAACAATAAGACAATATTTTATGAAAGTTTAACATACAAATTGTTATGTTACTCTTTAAAAGACAATTCTTCCTCACCGTCACTTTCCATGCATTTATCACAAGTGCCTTTTGTATTTGGCTCTGCAGGAAGCAAAAGCTCCAAAGTTTCCTGCAAAAATGGTTTTGATCGGATCTTCTTTTTTTTTCTCATTGAACTGATGAGTGGATCTGATGTCTTGGTTACTCTTGAGTAACCTGTGATAAATATCAAGGTTACAGTCTTCGCGTGAAAACTTTCGAGCAAAGTTTAGACGGTATGAGCGAAAGTGCTTATTACGAGCTTCTGCAGCTTCCTCCGAAAGTTGACCAATAGGCACTAGAGAATTTTCTATAACTTTTCCACCATGTACCAAAATTTTATGCATGGTAGGAGTCATAGAATGCCAACCATATAACTCTACATACAGTTTTGCTGTCTCCATGGCGTATTCATCAAATTTCGGGACATCTATTTTGTGACCGCTTGATATGGCTTCCAAAATAACTTTAATTCTATAAATAAAATTAAAGTCTATTCCCGTTATTTCAGCAGCCAGATGTGGGTTTTCAAAAAATCTTCTACTAGTATTGCCGTCATTTGTGTTACCAAAATTACATTTTGGCATATCTACCAAGATACCTACTTCTTCTCTGAATCTTTGCTGAATCTCTTTTTTTTTTTGTTGTTCTAGCATCTTTTCTGCTTTGGTTCTTTTTTCACGGTATTTCCCAACGGGCAATTTATAAGCTAAATGTAAAATACTCTCGAATAATCGAATTCTGGCATGTAAAGTTGATAGGCCAAATTCAAGCGATTCTGGGTGAATTTCGTTTTTTTTACTTAAGTCATTAAAGTTTTTTGAAGTGGCTCCGCATATGTAGCATCTACTCGTTGATTTGGTGTCAGTCGCCGCATTGCAAACTTTGCCGTCCACCATGATCATTTTAAGACTGTGGCTAACCGAGAATTTTTGCCCATTCAGTTCCAATTCCGTGGCTTTTAGGGACTTCACACTGTCCCGAACGTAATTTATTTCATCTTTTGTAATGTCTGTAGACTCTTTTATAAATCTGAATCGTATCGGGCGGCAATATCGTGGTGAAGAAGGAGTCGGGTTTTGCCAAACCATTTTTGTTTTGTCTTCGCCGCAAACAATTTGTAGAGGCACGAATGAGCTCAAAAATATATTTGCATCCGAGTCGGCGTCATTCATTAACTTTTGTTTGTATTGAGCTTGTTGTGAACCATCACAACCCCATTTGCAGATAATCTGCAAGGAATTTCTCTCAGTTTCTGTAAGAGTCATTAGTACTTCTTCGAGGAAAATTGATAATCGCGTGACGGTGTGATCTAACAAAGATTGTAGATCACTTTCAGCACAGGAAGCGGTCACTCGTAGCGTCTCTTTGGGTGGGTAACATTCATGTTTAACCTTCAACACTAATTCGTAGCACGGGTATAAGCTTCTGTTGGTTGCTCGCACAATTTCATATTGACTTCGTGTCAAATCAGCGTCCACGCACATTCGCAGTGCCTCCCGAGGCGTAAGGGGATCTTGTGCCTTTGATTTGGAATGTCTTTTTTTACATTCGTTTGCGGCTGCAGGCGAATTTGTAATATCTTTTAGGACTTGCGAGGCGTTTTTTTTTCCTTCTTTTTGTATAATTACTTGCGCTGCGTGAACTATCACTTCTTTGCCTACAGAGGAGCGAACTTCTTCTGTTTTCCTCCTTTTAGTTCTTTCACTACATTCACTGAATGTTTTGCTAGGTCGTCCTGACTTATTATGCGTTTTTATGGGCATCTCGAACGTTCCTGCTAACCATGCATCATTGCTTATAAGAAATTTTTCTAGCGTGTTGCGTGCTTTGGACCATCTCTTTTTTATTTCTGTTTTAAAATATGAAAATTTATGATTTATATACTTTTTGTCTTCGTCGGAGTCCCCGTAAGACACTAACAAATAATTTTGTAAGTATTCCAATTTGTCGTTTATTGATGGAGAGTTTTCCTCAATCATCTTATCAAAAAGATATCTGCGAGTTACTACCTCCATGCCTGAGTAACTTGATGAACCTAGAACAACGAAAAGGAATTTTAACGCAAAAGAAACAAAAAAGGAATTTTTCTCACTTTCTGCCTAAGTTAATGAATTATTATTTTTCTCGCGAAGTGGTCAAAGGTGGTGGCTATTTTTTTTGTGGTTATCTGCTCAAAGAGCTATACTATTAGAAACCATAAGGAATTTAACTCGGACGGTCTCGGAAGTACAACATTTTTACTATTGAAAATAAAAAAATGATAATATTTTCTACGAAAAAGGGCGATCTTTGATACGTTGTAACTGCACTAAATATTGATATTCCTTATCTTAATTTAAATTATATTTGAAGGAGCTTACCTGAATTTTCGACTTCCATCACTTTCACTTGTAACTGAATAATATCCAATGAAATATTCACTTTAGAATATCGGTTGCGCTAAGAGTGTCGAGAACGAACGCGTACAGCTTGCGCGACGATCAAGTTCCGACTACCTGTGGGGGCGCGCACGCAGTTCTAGGAACTGGGGAGGGGTGGGGTTTGGGCAGTCGGGGTGTCTATTTTTCCGGGAATCAATTAGTTTTGTTATAAGTTAACTTTGAGAAATGGACTTTTGGCCGCCTAAATCGTACAAATCGACCACTGTGCGCTGCCTCTCAGAACCGATTGGTATTATTAAAGTCATACAGTACTCGTCATCGAAATGAGAGGAACGGAAGCAAATTGGACGTTTCAATGTCTTCCTCCGAAGAGCCTCTTCAAAATTAATCGCGTCGCGTCATCAACAGTTTTTTTTTATATTCTCTAGCTCAGCCATTCTCAAAGTTTGCTCCGCGGAGCCCTAGGGCTCCGCAAAGCCTCTATGGGGGCTCCGCGAGAGTACAAATAAGATTATAAAAAACAAAAACCAGCTCTTCTTTACGTATGATTCACAGGTCAACAGTGGCGAACGCGAGACAACGTTACGTTTGACGCGACGACGCGACGTTAGGTTGGTGTAGGGGAAATTTGGGGCCCCGTCAAATATTTGCTTTCCAAAAGGGTTCCGTCACAAGAAAAGTTTGAGAACCGCTGCTTTAGCTTATATCTTGGAGAGAATAGAAAATAACATAATAGAATATTCTATTCTTTATTGTACTAGAAAACATTTTAAGGACATACAGTATCAAAACATTAATGGAGAGTTGTGTGATTGCAAACAAAACTAAAATGAAAAATCCGGCCAAGTTCGCGTCGAGGTTTCTGTCCATATCACGGTGGTGCTACCGCCACGTAGCAAGACTACCTACAGTTTTATTTGAACGCAATGTGCAACACCTAATTTTAGCCGTAAATAAATAGGAAACCTAAGTTTGGCCAACTGATTCTATCGGGCAGACGGGCTGCACCTAGTTGTAACCGGCTTAGTTTGCTCCGCACGTATTGGCTTGGCTTTCCTGAAGGCTCGGCCTGAGAGTGTGGTTGAGGTGATGGAAAAGTGCACTCCAAAAATAGTCCGAGTCCCTACAACGTCACTTCAACTTCCTCGTGAGCGGAGATGGTATAAAAATCTATATGCATCTGTAATACAGATGCATATAGATTCTGTATCTATCTATCTGTCTATCCAGCCGATAAATAAAGCCCACTGCTGGGCATAGGCCTCTTCCTTTTCACGCCAACCCCCTCGGTCTAATGCCAATCTCGTCCATTGTCTTCCCTCTGTTTTGACAATGTCATCGACCCAACGAGCTTTCGGTCTACCCGCCGACCGTTGACCCATTCTAGGCCACCATTCCGTGACTGCCTTAGTCCACCGTCCGTCCTCCCGCCTAGCCAGTTGCATCTGTATAAATCATCAAGTAGGTAGATGTAAAAGGCTATAGCCACCTATTAGGGTCACTAGGCCGATTTACAGTCCGAATGAACCCCGCAAACCCAACTGTGGTCACTGGTCAATCTCAGCAGCTCAGTCGCGGTCGCCTCACGGTTGGCACGCCAATATCACACAATAGTTCACGTTTCACACACATAATTGTACATTACATGCTAAACAGGGCATGTGAACAATGGCTGGACTTTATAATGATGATAGTGCTCGGTCGGTAGATATGGAGTCGTTTGGCACTCTTTGAAATATCGTCGGCTGTTGAAGAATGAAAATGAAAACAGGCAGGGGTAGGTACAGTCGGCCACACGCTAGGATACCCATTGTTGTTCGATTGACGCCCTTATGCCGCGCGCGGTAAGAGCTGCCATGCGGTATCTGTCACTGTGGCCGACCGTACTTGTGCTCTACCTGACCTAACTATATGAAGCACTCTACCGTAAGGTTAAGGATGGTTTTTGTTTTTGGATAAGATCGCAAATGTAATAGTAAGTTGATAATCGTATCAGATAGTGGCAACCCTTGGTGTCAGAGTTTTTGGTCAGTGATCGAACGGTTAATTGAAAAAAAAAAACTAATTTCAACACGATGGGTCCAGTTGTTTCGGAGCAAATTGGCTGTGACGGACGGACCGACAGACAGAGACGCACGAGTGATCCTATAATGGTTCCTTTTTGCCTTTTGAGGTACGGAACCCTAAAAATACTGAAATAAAAGTATCTAAATAAAATATTTGAGTGAACTTTAGCAATATGAAGCTTTAGAGCTTTTTCTTCAATATTTTAGGAAGCTACATAAATGTCCTGTCTCTGATCCAATACGTACCTGAAGCCATACATTTGGACAAATACATAGTCACATACCTCTATGTCTCGGAGGATGAGTTCATCCGAGTCCCTTCAATAAAATATTATTGAGTAGTGTACTTACATTATTAATGACTCTACATCTACATCGAGGCCAGTGTGGCAATCCCTATTATTTTACCCGCGTTGACCGTAACCAAGCACCCTCTTAAAAAACCCCAAATGTGCAATTTGCACGAAACATCCACAACTAATAACTGCACTCGGTGCCCATTTAGTTGCAATCCCATTTCCGAAATCTCTGCGCATCCGGCGCGGCGGCTGTGGCAGTGTTCGTGCTTGCGTCACCCGCGCCGCGGCCGCGAATCCATCCGTTCTATCCTCGTGCCCTCCAACAGCCTCCTAGTGGGAGATGCATCGCACGTATATAACATGAGACCACTGATCTTCCGCAAGCACTTACCTACAGCCTCAGCATGAAGGTAACTCCACAATCCGCACTCGTTTTGGCTTTTTTTTAACCAGTTTCGGAAAAAAGTTTTGTGTGTTACTGTTGTTCGGTGGTCGGATGTTGACGGTGAAAAGTGGCTTTTTTGTGCTCTTATTAGTAGGGGAAGAAGACAGTGTAGCAAATATTTCATGTAGCAGTGCGCAATTATTAGGGTCAATGTAACAAAGGATCTTACCTTATAATAATTCTACGAGTAGCGAAGTCTTCTTAACACTACGAGTAACCACTTGACCCAGGCTTGCAGCAATAAATAGCCCATTTCGAACACGCTGCACGTCCTAACACAGAATCCCTTGAAATTATTCTATTACCTAACCGCTTGACACAGTAGAAACCCATAAAACTGGCGAATTACCTAACAATATGCAACATCATTGTTTAGGATGTTTTATTTATTGCCATTCACTGTCCCAAGAACTTCCCAGTTGTAGAAATAAACACACCATCGTAATCTGCATATTCTTTCCCTGTATTGTCACATAATCCCGTGAAATTTTAATAATAAAAATATTTTTGTCGTTCTTTTAAATATTTTCCAATAGTAATTTGGTTTTTATACGTCAAAACGTAGCCCAAGTAAATTATTTAGTGTCTCGCCCAAGTAAATTATTCATGGTTATGATGGTGTGTTGATATTAAATCATGAACCAAAACATGCCCCAGGTTCTGCCTAGCTATCACTTCACAAATTCACACATTGCGATGTGCCACTGCACGCTGTCTAAACGACCTAATCCAGGATTGCGTCGTCCACAGGTATTCGTCTGTCTCCTAGCCGTGGCGATGTCGGCCAACGCAGGCCTGATCAGCAGCGGCGGCTGGTCGGGCGGCGGCGGCGGCGGCTACGGTGGCGGTGGCTGGTCATCGGGTGGCGGTGGTGGCTGGAAGTCCAGCGGCGGCGGCGGCGGATGGAAGCTCGGCGGAGGAAGCAGCGGCTGGCCGTCTGGTGGCGGTGGAGGGTGGAAGTCCGGCGGCGGAAGCAGCGGGTGGCCCTCGGGAGGCGGCGGCGGCTGGTCCAGCGGCGGCAGCGGCTGGTCAAGCGGCGGCGGCGGCGGATATGGCGGTGGCGGTAGCCGTGAGTCTCTACATACATTTTTCCTTACTTCGATGGTATGGAAAGGGCCGCGAGTATCACAGTCGTGGACTTGACTGCAACTACGATAGTGATAATTCTCTGGCACAATTCTCATTTAGATCGCACTTTGTTTGTATAACTTTGTAAAGCACTAACCTACCTATACAGGTTTACTTATCATCGGAGATAGAGCGCGTTGACAACACTTATCAACTGTCCCGGGTTCGAAACTCGCTCTTGTAAATAATTTATGCATTTCATTACCTTCCTACATCGTTTCAAGTTTTTCTCTCGAATTTCGTACTTACTTACCTGCCAAATTGTAATGGTGAAATTATTTTCTTGCAGAGGTGAAAATCATCAAGATCATCTCCGGTGGAAGCGGTAAGTTCGACTACCTTAGGTATAAATGCTTGGTACAGTATCTAGTCAGTAGGTACACACGACAGCACGTGAGACTATACACTTTTGTTGCAAAGTCACCCCTAACGTAACCGATTAGAGTGCTAGCGTGTAAAGGTCGACGTGCTGTCGTGTGTACCTATTAGACACCTATGGACCAACTATAGGTAACAATAGAACAAACGCATCTGATAATTCTCGAGTTCTCGACCAACAATTGCACTCAGTGCATTTTACCAGCGCTTAGAACAATTCCATTCTTCTTCAAATAGTTTCGTAATGCTTGGTCGGGTTAAACAAAGGTAAATCTTTACAAAGTACCTACCTGCGTAAGGACTTAATTGCTTTGCTCACATTAAAATCAGATAGTAAACTAATCTACGAGTTCAAATAGTTCACGAGTAATGTTCCAAGGTCGGGTACGTCCGGTCGGAAGGTCAGAGCAAGAGGGGTCATCCGTTCAAATTTTGAGATTACGGGATTTCGCAACTCGCGATGCGCCCAGCATAGTACAGGCACATTAATGTAGAGACTTGATTCACGTCGTTATTGCAATTTGCAACCTGTAATCAAGTGTTTTGGACGCTGGACGCTTACACAGATCAAGGTTGTCGCGATCGTTAAGATACTTTTCGATTCTCACTAAGTATTGTAGATGTGTAAAATGCACATTTATTCTAAGCAGATGGGGTCAGGCAGGGTGGCGAATGACATAGAAACTTAAATTTATGTGTTGTTGTTCCGCCAATATTAACAACTTACAATGTTGGGCAATGAATGCCATTCATTTGACGGATACATTGAGGCGTTTATTGCGCTGCCATAAATGCGAGAATGGAACAATTCGGTAAAGAAATCGATCTGATAAATGTTTGTTAGTCTGAACCAATTCGACGGATACATTGAGGCGTTTATTGCGCTGCCATAAATGCGAGAATGGAACAATTCAGTAAAGAATTCGATCTGATAAATATTTGTTAGTCTGAACCAATTCGACGGATACATTGAGGCGTTTATTGCGCTGCCATAAATGCGAGAATGGAACAATTCGGTAAAGAATTCGATCTGATAAATATTTGTTAGTCTGACTGAACCAATTCGACGGATACATTGAGGCGTTTATTGCGCTGCCATAAATGCGTGAATGGAACAATTCGGTAAAGAATTCGATCTGATATACGAGTATATTTGTTAGTCTGAACCAATTCGTACTGAGATAATTTATCTAGTGGCACTACACTCCACTGACAGAGGTAGCTGAAGAGCGCTGTAGTAGGCAGGTAGGTACCAGGTACCTACACTACATTGCTAGAGAAACAAATAAATAAGTTACTTACCTAAATCCTCCGCAGGCGGCGGGCACGGCGGTTGGTCCGGCGGCGGCAGCAGCGGCGGTTGGCCAAGCAGCGGTAGCAGCGGCTGGTCAAGCGGTGGAAGCAGCGGTGGCTGGCCCTCAGGTGGCTCCTCCGGTTGGTCCAGCGGTGGCAGCAGCGGTGGATGGCCGTCAAGTGGCTCCTCCGGCTGGTCCAGCGGCGGTGGCGGCGGTGGCTGGCCCTCAAGTGGATCCTCAGGGTGGAAGGTCAGCAGCGGCGGCGGCGGATGGCCCTCAAGCGGCTCCTCCGGCTGGAAGTCCGGCGGCTCATCCTCCGGCTGGTGGTGAACCTAGCAACAGTCAACTCTATGTGTACAGATAAATCTACGAACAATATACCCTTGTGATACCTCCCAGTTTTGGCATTTTTCATTTTTATCCAATAGAATTCCTTCTAACTTCTAAGAAAACCGCTAGTGGGTTCTTATTTAAATTCAAAATGTATCCTTCTAACTGTCAGAAGCGGTGAAGGTTGTTGTTTGGGTACGATAGGATATGGATACCGGTTTTCGGTAATACCGAAAAACCGGGATCCCGGACTAAATATCTACATTTGAAAAACCGGTATTGTATTATCTTAATACCGGAATTTCGGTATTTTCGGTATTACAGATAAAACTCTGAAACAAGTGGAATATCAAAATTTCGCGCGCATGCGATGCGTGCGAGAGCGCCGTGCGGAATAGTGATGTGAACAGGTTTTAGAAACATACAAAAAAAAACGTTTTTTGTAAAAACCTATAAGTATAAACGCCGATTTTTGTTTATTAATTAAAACCGATTACTTTCTTATTTGGACTGCAGTCCAGGGACCTTAGCCTGAAACGCAATGGTGCCAAAATAGGCTCCCAGTTAACGGCTTCAATGGGGGATTTTCTGACAACTTTCAGCTTTTCAGCTTTAAAAAACAAAAAATAGTTATAAAAGCTGTGACAGATGGCGTTGATCCGACATCACAACGTAAATTCGTGCTTACTACAGCGAAAATACTTTTTCACTTCATTGCTCTGTGACTTCATCTTTCACCTCATTCCATTTTGGTACATGAAAAAGTGCACGACTTTGTTATTGTTCTTGTATGAGTGAATGGTAGAACCGGAAACACTACATTTTGCTCCATCACCTCCTTCTTTGCCTTTTCCCATTATTTGGGGTCGGCTCTCCTCGTTCTCTTGCTCCAGGTTTTTCTGTCCTGGGTTGACGTTTCGCTCAGTTGGGCTCGCTCCAAGTCCTTTGCGACCGTGGACCACCAGGTAGCTAGTGGACGTCCTCTGCCTCTCCGGATGTCAGGGATTTGTAACGCGCGTTTGACAACATAATTGTCGTCTCTTCTCATGACATGGCCGTACCACCGTACCGATTTTCCGTAAGCTTTTCCGTGATGGGTGCCACCTTGAAACTGCCTCTTATGTGTTCGTTTCTTACTTTGTCGAGTCTAGTTACATCACCGGACCATCGCAGCATGTTCATTTCGCTCACATGTAGTTTTTGTTCGTGAGTCTTCTTTATAGCCCAGCATTCGCTGCCGTACGTCATCGCGGGTCTTACAGCTGTTTTGTAGACTTTGCCTTTGGTTTTGACGGGTATTTTGGGATCGCATAGTATTCCTGTAAGGGCTCTCCATCGCAACCAGGCAGTGTTTGCTCTGTGGGTGACATCTGCGTCAACTGTGGCGTCGGCCGTTAATAATGAACCCAGGTATAATCCGTGCGCCATCAGAATGGGATAATACCTTTTGGAACTGAGACGCTCGGGTTCCGCCTGTCAGCTGTAGCGTCAGCATTTCGGCAAACTCTAGTTGTCTATGGCAATCTCGCATCGAAACTTGCTTGCGTTTTCTGTGCGCGTGGGTGTCTGCTCGAGTTTTATCACGTTTTATTCAATTAATGCAATAACATTTAATCCTTTTAGATTACATCCATTAAAAATTTTTGTGTATTTTCAATTTCATAACCCTATGATAGAACGTAGAACTAACAATTTTTGTACTGACGCTACTCGAGAACTGTCATTTTCGATTCAGTTCCAAAAGGTATTATCCCATTCTGATCCCGCACGGATTATACTTAAATTCCGATACCTTTGGTATTGGTGTATCATCGATACGGATTGTGTTTATAGAGCTCGTATTTCCACTAAATCCGCATTCTAAGTACTCTGTTTTGCTTCTACTGATTCGTAATCCATTATTTTCAAGAGATGTTTTCCACTGGTTCAGAGTCGTTTGCAATTTATCCGCATTTGTATCGGATGAGAACGACATCGTCAGCATAGAGTAGACACCAGGGCAGAGGGTTGGATATCTTTAGCGAGGTGGTTCATTACCAGATTGAATAGAAAAGGGCTCAATGCTGAACCCTGGTGGACACCAACTTTTACTTCGAACGGTTTACTCTCTCCCGCTAGGCTCCGGACTCTTGTGCTTATATTGTTGTACATTTCTTTCACAAGTGTGATGTAGTATTCCGGAAGACTTTGGGCTCTCAGTGCATGCCAAACTAGTTCTCGCGGTACCCTGTCGAAAGCCTTTTCTAAATCAATAAAGACTAGGTGTAGATCTTCACTATTGGCGCGGTGCTTTTCCATCAGGATTCTGAGGGTTTGAATTGCATCAATGATGGATTTTCCTGGATTTTCATTTTGCTCCATCACCAATACCTAAATATTGTGTTTGGACGTATCTACGAAGCCCAACGAGCTTGAACTGGCTTATAAAAAATATATCTCGTCAGCGACACATCCAGTTACAAATTTGGAACTTCAACTCATGAGCTGTCAGAAAATTGCCCATTACGATTTACTAATGCGGATTGCGGAAGGTCCTTTTAATGTTTTTGTAGTACAGCAAAGAATATTCTGATTCTGCAACTTTTTCTCCGAGTGCGCGGACAGTTTTTGAGTGAGTGAGTGTGTGTATTTGTTTTCACGTTAGAACTGCAGGACGAATTTGCCTGAAGGAATGGAGATAGCTTAGAAACCAGACTAACATAGACTATAAATTACGAACTAAATTCATCTGGTAATGTCGATAACGGAAAAAAAAGTCTACGCAGACGAAGTCGCAGGCAAAAGCTAGTATAAATTAATATTATCGTTCAATTAAATAAACTCACTTATTTAAAATTTTCTATTTGTCTATTTTATAACAATTCAATATTTTTTAATATAACAAAAATGTAATACCGAAAAATACCGAAAAACCGGTATCCCGGTATTTAAAATCTTGATACCGAATGAATACCGGTATTGGGAAAAGGCTCCGGTATTCCATGCTCTAGTACGACAATAAGTATTTAAAATATCGATATTATTTATTGAGGTTCAGAATTATTATTTTAAAACAGTTAGATTGTTTGATATCATAAATCAATTATTAAGCACTTATTATAAATTACATAACAAATCACAACGTTCTTGAAGGATTACTTTAAGTGGTTTTAAAGTGCCGTGAACTCGAGTTCTAACATTTCTTTTCTATATTCAGCCCAAAAACCTTTATAATCCTCGAACGAATAAACCACCAAGATCTTATCATCAATTACCATTTGTACCTTGCATTTATCTTGACAAGGTAAACTTACGATTACTTAATAAAATAAATAAGATTGTTCATAACATAACTAATATAAATAACATAAAATAAACTGGAGTATTACTCAGTCACTAGCTACTTTATTGCCACTTTATAGGAATGTTTATTAGTTTAGATTGAGACTCTTTCATCATATGAAAACGGGATGATATATCTTATAAACCGTGTCATTAAAGAAAACATTTAGGATGAACTTAAAAAACACTCACCCTCTCGCTTTAATTAATACAATCAAAGCGAGACAACGCTAGTTTTGAAGTCCATCCTAAATGTTTCCTTTAAAGACACAGCTTGTACCACATCTTGCCATATTCAGAATCAGGGCCCTTTCAGCAGTAATTTATCCGATACCCATCCAAATAAAAAATCGTTGGCGATACTTATGGAGAGAAAAAAATACTGCCACTACTGCAAATTACGCCAGTAAACCAAAATCGGCAGCGTAATCTATACCGTAATTTTACACCACTCATAGTTTCCTTTTCTTTCTCTTTTTGTCAATGCCAGGCTTCTTTCTCGCGTTGGGGTCATGATTCTCCTTGTCTGAAGAGTTGCTACTCGTAGGTGAATAGCCGCGTTTGGGCGGCCTTTTCACGGTGTTTGAAGCAGCATGGATCTCTGTGAGGATCCCACGTTGCCTGGATAGAAAAAATCTTCCTTTGATACTTTATAGTTGCAAAACTTGTAAAAACTTGTGTGGTGTTCAGAGACTAGTGGTATTACAACTGTAGATAATGTGTATATTCATCACCTTTAGTGCCGGTGCATCTGAATGGATTGTCGATTTAGACCAGTTTGACAGCTAGCTTACCGTGAGGCAACTGACCCCTGTAGATTAGAGCCTTTAACCTAGGGTAGAGCAAAAAACCTAAATTTACTATAGGCAACAGTGCCTAACTGAGGAAGTGCCTATATGTAACCTGGAGTCATTTGTTTATTAGCCCACACACGCTCATGAATTGCAAGAGCTGTATCTATATATGTACAAAATACAGAGGGTAGACACTTACACATTATCAGATTTCCTTAGTGGGTGGACATCAGCAGTGACCACCAATGAACAGCTATGTTCCTGTTCAGAATCACTGCCAGATTCAATAACACAGGTATTTTCTTCTGTTCCATGAGTGTCAATGACTTTCTGCTTTATGGTAGGATGTTCAGTGAAGATCTCTTGACTCTTGAAAACATCAACTGAATTCAAATCATATTTTGATTTTATTTGGACTTCACTTTCATGAATTTCTGTTGCCACATGTTTTTCGTTATTATTTAGAAAGGCTGCCTCTTCATCTGTTTGAACTGATTTTGAAATTTTGGTGGCTAGGATTGGTTTCTTGCATCTAGATACTTGAATAGTGGTACTAAATGCATGGGTTTCTACTGTTATAGACACATCTTTGGCCTTGTACTGAACGGGATCTTTTGCAGACTTGTTTTCGTTGCAATAATTCATGAGAGGAGGAACCAAACTGCTTCTCTTATAAAATGGCACTTTAGTATTTCTATTTAGTACATAATTTTTTGATCTAACTGTATCATTTTGTCCTCCCAATTCTTTCAAGCTGAAAGTTTTAACTACAGCTGGATATTGGTGTAATGTAGTTACAGTCTCTTGAGATGATCTTTCTCCTTCATTTTCACATGCCTTTAGCACAGCCAGCCATGCTTGTCTGTCTTTATCCACAGCTTGACTTTGACTATCTTCTATGACTATAAGATCATCATCCATAACAATGCCACTCTCATCATTTTCACTCTTACTTTGACATGCAGTTTTTTCATGTTGTTCAAATTCCTTTTTGACTTCCGTTGCATTCCTTCTTGTTCCAGAGCTATTTCCTTTCTCAGTGCTTTTTAGATATTTGTCTAATCTAGACTGACTTTTGGTGGCAGTAAGAGCTGTTTTAAAAGACCTCTTCCTGGACTTTGTGTGGCTTGTTTGATTCTCAGAGTACCTGACTTTGTCAAGAATTATATCAGCACGCTTTTTTATAGCTGACTTGTTCAATCTTGGGCTGTTTACTTTAAGATCTGAGAGTGGTGATCGGGGTTGGTATTTATTGTGGTTATTCTCATTTTTCTCCAGCCACTCTTGCACAAAGTTTTTGGACTTGTCCATTCTGGGTGGTTCAATTATCTCTCCAGGTAGAATGTAGTGATTTCCAATTCCTTTAATAGATTTCGAGCTTCTACGCTTGTTGTAGTAAGTAACAGGAGATTGGATACACCGTGGAAACAATTCTTTTTCTAATTTCAACTGTTCTGAGATTCTTTGTCGCCGCAAAACTGAAATTTAATTGTTTTAAATTACCTATTATAAAAATGAACTGACGAAGTTACAAGAATCAAAGAAAAAGCTATTTTTACCTACCATCTAAATGGAAGGTATTCTGGAATGCACTGAGGAGTTCAGCAGCCTGTTTCGCCCTGCGAGTCAAGGGTTCATCCACGGATACCTCGTCGTGTTTGGGAGGCGTGAGGCACGCCAAACAACTCTGAGCAGTCACAACACAGTTGGCGCAAGCCGTGTGACCGCAGGCGTATCGCGAGCGAGCCTCATCGATCCTATCACTGAAAAAATTATAAACGTTTGAACAACCAGTACAGGGCATTTTCATAGGCTCGTAAGAAATATATTGAAGTGAACTTGTGAAGGGCATACCAAATCGCACAACGAGTGCTATCCACAATACTTTTTACGCAGTCAGCGGCAACATCTAAATTGTAGAAATTAGACATGACATTTCTTGGATCATGAAACGCATTCTTTGTGATGATAACTACTTCAAAATTATTCAAATCCAAAAAGCAAGAAACTTTCTCTCTCACGTCCACAAAAGCACGTCAACAAAACAAAGCACAAAACAAAGTTCACAACTTCACAGAATATGTGTCAGAAAAAGCTCACACTTCCTCACCCCACAGAAAAAAAACCATGGTCTGTGAATTTAGGCAGATGAAAAAATACTTTTTGAAAGTTTCCCGCCACACCACCACCCACAGGGTAGGGATTCGTTCGCCGGGGATTATTAGGGGACTACGATAAGTTTTATCCCATTATCGGCTATCGCCATGTAAATATTTCACCGCGTGAAGCGAGATGCTCCTACCAGATAGTAGGATAAAACTTTTATCTTGAAGTTGTGCTTCCCTAAAAAATCTTCATCTAGATTTAGATTTATTTCACTACGTAAAGCAATATTGCGCTTCTCGATAGCGCCTTGAAATAAAAAGACTTACATTTGTCTAAGTTCCTTTATTTATTTTCATATCCTTGAACGCTGGTTTTCGTGGTAAGCCGTAGGACGACAGAATCATGCATACAATATACCGTTTAGGCGACCAAAAAAGGATCTATACTTAGCTATAATAGAAACGAACTATACAACGTGTTACAAAACATCCTAACTCTTTTTACAGGGTGTAACCTACTGGTCAATCAACAGGATGTCAAATCTGTAAAAAAAAGTTGAAAAAAACAATTTTTATTTTAGAACCTCAAAATTGAAAAAAAATCATAACTTTTTTGTTTTTGGTACATATTAGCTCAAATTTTAAAATATGTTTGTATGTCTAGGTGCATTTACATAGCCTTGAGTTGTTAAAACATTGTAAAAGTCAATGAAAACAATATTTTAAAAATTGTTTTCTCTCGCCACAGCGTTCACATTTTATTAATTTAAAAATCAACGGAACGTCATAGAGCAAAAAAAAATGTTGGTTGTGATCCCTATCACCGGGAGCTATTACCCTGTAAAAAGAGTTAGGTACTTTTGTAACACCTTGTATAGAATCAAACTAGACATATTGTAATACCTACTCAAAGATTCTCAGAACAGATCATAATAATAAATCAGTAAGTAAACAATAAATATAACTTTGAAAATATGTAACTGTGTAGGTATAACATAATTTCCGCTCGATTCGGCTGGACCTAAGCGATTTCGCGGGATGGGATGCAAGATTTAACGCATTTTTCTAAATTGTAAATAATATGACTACTGAGTTATTTACGTAGGTACGTACTGAGTTATAGTTGTTATTGTTGAGTTTGCATATCTGCGTATGCGAACTCTTTGGACGTTCAAACAGTTCAACGTTAGGAATTGTTGTGACAAATAGTTATTTATCTGTCTTCAGGGTCGTTAAAATAACGAGAATGAGATAGAAATTCCTCAGAAAGAAATAAAAACTGGGCGACATAGCTCATACATACGCCCCTCGTAGATGGGTCGTCCTTCCATTACTTAGTTGGTTAGAGCGCAGGCTGGCACGGTATGCCGGAGGTCGCACGTGCTCTTGCTCTGGCATGCCGACTCGAACGGAACTTTTATTCTTTCAATTCATATTTGTATGTTTCCGAAGCGCGGGTTAGTGCTTATACATAACAAAGATTTAAAATGCAACATTCAAAGGTATGCAACAAAATGCTACTTTTGGGATAAGCCCTCAATCACAGAAGGAGAGTACAATTTATGATAATCTATTCTAAAAAAACAAGAATTATGCAAGGGACAAATATAAGTTTAGAATAATTTACATAATAAATGATTTGTACTTACTTAGTATAACCCGTGCCATTAAAGAAACGATATATAAATGGCGGACACTCTCGCGCCCTCTCGCTTTAATCATATCTCCGTCTATACTCACACGTAACGTTAGCAAAGTCATTATAGGCAGTCCGGATTAGTCACCTACGCTTGGCTAATAAAACACGCCAAAATACGTTCGCCTCTTATTGATTTTTTAATGTTTGTCGAGTTATTTCAATATTGTAGTTTACGTTAAGTGTTGTTATTTGTTGAGGTTTGTATTAAATACTACGTTTTAATATTTTTGATCTTATTTTCATAAAGATTGTTGTTTAATCACAAACCCAACGTAGAACAATTACCTAATCAATAAAGAAAGCATCGTAAAACAATATTTCCTAACTAAAAATGTAAGAAAGTTGTAGGTATGAACCGAAATCGTATTTTCGTAACCTCTTTTTCAGACCTTACCATAGGTACCCGCCGCCATTTTCATATCGTTTCTCTATTGGCACGGCTTATAAGTAAAGATGAATGAGATGAAATTGTAATAAATAACTTTTTCTCAATAAAATTCCTTGACATGAATTTGTGATGAATGATAATGTATAACAGTGGCTTCATTGGAAGCGATACTACACCAATATAATTAAATTTTAATATTGTAAACATGACGATTCAGTTTAATAAAAATATGCTACTCCAAGTAGCTGGTATAGGTTAACTTGTACTCTGGTGGTCCACTATGTGGAGAAATGCAGTATTTAAGGGTTATTTACACTGGCCAACATACGTTTTTACGTCTACTAGGCATCGGGTTATTATTGGTGTCTCCCTGAAGAATTGAATAGTCTTCTTTATAAATATAGATTCGATACAGAGTGTAGGACGAGAAGAATGTAAGACGATTCATTGGCCGTGTGTATAACTTTAGTCTTAAGTACAGTAACATAAATAAATAGATCAGAAAAACAAACTTGTAATATTACAAAGTACCGAAATTTAAAGAGGGGCAACAACTGCATAGAAAAAATCTTGCGCGCATATCCGCGCCCGGGCTGTTAATTGCCCGCGCTTGGCGTTTTAGAATTTGCGGCGGAGACAGTTGACCCTCTTCTGGTTTAGCATTTCCTTACAATATTTACAAGCCAGTCTGACTAAGAAGCGTAATTAATTTTGTATCTCACTAAATACAGACCTTTAAGTTAGGTAAACTACCCACAGACTTTCTATTCACTACACATTGAGATTTGTTTGTATTCATCTATGTACCGACTGACCAATCAGCGTTGGGAGGTTTGTTTCCTGGCGCAAGTTTGCACTAGCAACCAAGAGCCTCAAAAGGCTACTTGAACAATCACTACATACTTTGTAGTTTGTTTAAAAATAATTTTGAAAGATGTGGGTCGTTCAGCGTTCGCGCCGGGCCCGCTTGGCGCGCGAGGTGGGCGCGGTGGTCGAGTCATCCTCGTCGCGGCGCTTGGCCGGCGCCTGGGGCCGCTGCAGTTGGCTCTGCGCCGTCAGCTGCAGCTGAAGGGCATGCGTGTTCAGACGGCCGGCTAGCAACAGGGGCTTCAGCGCCGCCATCTTGTGGCTGTAGAGAGTGACTCGCGGCCGGCTGTTCACCGCGGCCGTCAACTGCTCTCGCACGCTCAGCTCTGCATTATCCGCATTGTTATTCCACTTCTCCTTATCCTCTTCACTTGGCGGAGTTTGTAGCTGCCCCTTCGGCTCTGTGTCGTCTGAATCTGGGCTGCATATGATATTCACCTGTGCCCTCACTTCCGCGTCAAACTTCGATATTGTGCTGACGAGAGGCTTCGCCCACCCAATGTGCAGTATTGGTGTCTGACTGCCTTCCTCCCACTTGCATATGCCGTCATAGAACCTGAAATGTATGCAATATGAAACATTTAGAACAAAGTGTTTGAGATATTTTTGAGATGTTACAATGAAGTAAAAGGTTCATTTACCTCAACAAAGATGCGAAACACTCAGGGTCTTTAAGAATGGACCGGGCTGAGTGCCCAGAGCTCTCAGCCTTCATCAGTTGAGGGATCAACTCATTGGCTATTTCAGCAAACTCTTTGTATATCTCTTCATCATCACGTGAGTAGTTGTAGCTGGAAAGAACGAAAACAATATAAATTATTATTAACAAGTGGTTTCTTCACCCATCTAGTGTGAGTGAAGGTGCCACTGGACGCTGTATAAATCATCTCATTACGTAGATGCAAAGGCCTTCTTATCTTATCTTATTAGTATGGGGCCAGGCTGAGAGCCCGGGACACTTCGACCCAGTGGGATCTTTTGTGTCACCCCCGTCCTTATTCCTGTTCGGGACGTGCAAAGACCGAGGTCATAAGCTTTAGAACGTCACCGAGGTTGAGGAACCCGGTCTAGGATATGCTACCCCGAGAAGACTCATGCGTTTACTTGCTAGAGCATCGCAGTCACACAGAACGTGTTCCATGGACTCTGGCGCCTCTTTACAGGCCCTGCAGTGGGAGTCATTAGACAGCCCCATATTGAGTAGGTGTTTGTTGGTACCAAAGTGGCCCGTAAATGCCCCAACAATTAGTCGGACCTTACACCTACTATATCTACAGATTTTGGATACCCAACCTGTACTTGATGTGCCAATGAAGGCCTTTGAATGTGCCAGTTCTGGCACACTAGACCATTCAGAAAGGTGTTTCTGTTTGGCATTTGCCACTAGGGCCATGCAAAGGCCTTAGTAATACAATACTATAGAATTTTTATAGTCATGTAGGAAGTAGACTTACTGCCTAATGACATCACCAGCACATGCCCATGCATGGAAAGCTTCTTTGTACATCTTATGCCGATGGTAGTATCCACCTTGGAATGTGTAGGGATAGACATGCCTGTCCTCGTAATGCGATCGGGAAGACCTGATTGCCTGCATATACAGCGCAGCAGAGTCTGGCCGTGGAGAGTTGGTAGTCCCTGAGACACCATGCTCTTCTTTTATGGGAGCCTCTTTGGCTACATCTGGAGGTTTACATTGCATGTACTCGTTTAAATCACCCAAATTCCCAAGTGCCATAGGATATGAATCAAGATGACCTGTGGAAGTAAAGATACATTTCAGAACCAAGTTAAATTACTCTCCAGCAAGCATAGCATAATGCTGGGTTAGGCAGTACATAAGGGGGATATAACTATACAGGGTGGCCCAAACATAGACGTCAAGCGAGAAAATCTAGATAGCTGACACCGAGGGCTACCCGAATCACCCCCATGTATGTTCAGCCATTTTTTGTCGTTTAGAAGTTATGAGGCTTTTAAGGTTTTTTTGAAAAAAAATACGTACCATTGGATTTTATTTTTTAACTTTTTTTTCTTTCGACTATTCAGAGATATTTTTTATTCTTTAGAGTCTCAGATAAATTATCTATCACCAAAAAAATAATGATCAGCTGTGGACTTTTAGAAGATACCGGAATTTTGATCCAAAGTCCAAAAACTTTGTTTTCAAGAAAACATCACTGAAATAGTTAGTATGGGGAAAAAAATAAGTAGAGGTCTGAAGAACTTTTTATTGATTTCAAAAACTTTCCCAAAGCCTCATTCTTCAGAATAATACAAAAAATCTGTCACTTTATAGGACTTTTATTCAAGTAATTTGCGATCAAAGTCGAAAAACTGGAGTTGGAAGAAATTTTATTTCAAACGATTTTCATTTATTTTGGTTGATTCGGACAAAAAACATTGCAGGTAGGCTTAATATTGCCTGTCAGCACGGTCTGCATAGGAAATTCACGAAAAAAAAAAATATACTATAAAATATTTTGTTTTTTTTTTGTTCTTTTTTTTCATTATTTGAATTTTAAATTATTTTATTATCGGCTTTACTTACAAAACATGAAAAAAAAAAAATTTGTAGAAAAAAAATAAAAAAAAGTCTGAAAATTAAAATATTTGAATTTTTAATTTTTTCGTGAATTTCTAATGCAGATCCTACTGACAGATGATTTTAAGCCGATCCGCAATGTTTTGTGTCCGAATCAAACAAAATAAATGAAAATCGATTGAAATAAAATTTCTTCCAACTCCAGTTTTTCGACTTTGATCGCAAATTACTTGAATAAAAGTCCTATAAAGTGACAGATTTTTTGTATTATTCTGAAGAATGAGGCTTTGGAAAAGTTTTTGAAATCAATAAAAAGTTCTTCAGACCTCTACTTATTTTTTTCCCCATACTAACTATTTCAGTGATGTTTTCTTGAAAACAACATTTTTGGACTTTGGATCAAAATTCCGGTATCTTCTAAAAGTCCACAGCTAATCATTATTTTTTTAGTGATAGATAATTTATCTGAGACTCTAAAGAATAAAAAATATCTCGGAAAAGTCGAAAGAAAAAAAAGTTATAAAATAAAATCCAATGGTAGGTATTTTGTTTGAAAAAAACCTTAAAAGCCTCATAACTTCTAAACGACAAAAAATGGCTGAACATACATGGGGGTGATGCGGGTAGCCCTCGGTGTCAGCTATCTAGATTTTCTCGCTTGACGTCTATGTTTGGGCCACCCTGTATATGTATCTTTCGTTTGACATAGAGCGGGATAGCTAGTTTTAAACCCATGGATATGCTCTAACCCAGCCTTATGCTATGCTTGCAGCTGACTTAGCTATGTTAGTTTGATAGATCATGCTATCTCTTACTAAGATTAATCCCTAAGCTTGATCTGATAAGAGAGCAGTGCACAAGCAGTCAATAAAAATTGTAAGTTTTATTTTATGTGGCCTCCAAAGTGTGCCACTGCTGGGCAAAAGCCTCCCCATTTTTGTAAATAAAGAATTAAGAAACTGTAGCAATATCATGTACATACCTTTGTCATATAACAGCCAGAGAAGTCTGTGCTGCATCAAGGCCACTTCATGGACATCTATGGTAGGAGTCAGTGTAGGGTTTATGGAAGATACCAGTGCAGCAACCTCCATCACCCGAGTGCATATAACAGGCTTGCCAGCCACATACAGCCAGGACCGAGCTGAAACACCATCCCCAACAGAGCGGCCTCTCTTATCCTCATTTCCTTTGCCATGCCATGTCACCTGAAAATAAACAAACTTGTTAACTGCTTATAGCACAGTACAGTGACTAAGTTAACATAACTAGCAAGTAACATACTTCAGCAGTTTGTGATCCATCCTTTCCAAAAACTACCCAGGCGTGATCTTCAGACAATGCCAAATGTACATCGCGCTTGCCTAGCACTTGGCAGCCGGCGGTGACCGCGAACGCGACGCCGAAACAATCGAGTTTGTTGCCCGTCAGGAAACTGTAAATAGACTGCAGGTGCGCCCGATCCTTGTAGTAGCTGCGGGTGAGCGAGTTCCAGACTACGTCCGCAACGCGCTTGACCAGCTCGCGGGTCGCGCATTCGCCGCTCAGCAGCTTTGCGTCCACCCCGCCGCGCATCAACGTCACAAACCTCTCGTGGAGCACAGACACTTCCTCCCATTCTATGCACGGAAATTTCACCTTCACAAACTTATTCGGTGTCAAACTCACGTCTTTCTCGCTATTTTTAATGTTTGTAAGGTTATTTTCCACCGCTCCAACGACGATGGAAAATAAAGCCAAGTCAGGCTCATGTTCGCTGCGGAATTGAAGCTCGAATAGGTCGTAGACTTTCTGAATACTGTCTATTGGAAAAATGTGTTTATATTCAGATAGGCCGGTCATTATTCTGTCGACTTGACTCGAACATTGCGCTAAATAAGCACAAAACAACAAATAAATTCAACTTTCCCAAAAAAGCCGAAAACACCACAGATTAATTATTTAATGGCCGACAGAAAAACAAAGCAGAAAAAAAAAGCACAGCGTTCTACCACAGATTAGAAACAAATAGAACCGGCTAGGCTAGCATGATGTTGGCCTGTATTCGCTATTGGTCCATGCTCGGCCAATATGTATAGCTAGGGGTGGTTAGGTTACCACACCACAGAACAGTTTGACAGCTAGTTTATTTCATTCTGTGGAGTCTGTGGCAGTAACAACAAAACACCAAATTAAACGTAATTTTTCGATTTTTGTTGCTTTGCTTTGCTCGCATTTATTTATATTTCTTTAGTCGATTGTGTGGGGGATCCATTATTTTGAAGTGAGTCTTCAGAAAAGTCTCCCGACGGACGAGCTACTCTCAGAACAAAATAGAGCTATGCAGCAAGGACCTATGAGAAAGTTTGAGATCAATAACATACAAAGTAAAGACAAACGGAGTACAAAATATAGACGAAAATATAAATATTTGAAAAAGGTTATCAAGAGCCTAATAATAGTAAGTACAAACTCACCAAGTTGGCTGTGATCATTAGTTTCTACAACCCCAAAAATGCTTCATCCTGCTTAGCTACATTCTTAATTTTCTACCTTTCAGGAAAATGCAGCACTCTGTGATGAAGTGGCCAAAATACAAGAAAGCATATTGATTGTGAAAGACGAAAGAAAATTCTTGTTCCGCAAGGTGATGGAATATGAAAATGAAACAGATATATCTCAAAGTGCAAGGAGTTTACCACCCAACGCCCAGAATGGGGTAAATGTTAAAGTTAAAAAACGTCGAAGTCCAGATACAAGTGCTAAAAGCTTGCCAATTACATAAAATATTTAGGCTATGATTATGCAGATTTTCTAGAATTTGCTAATTCCTCAGAAAAAGGTATTGCTGTCTATCATTCCCTTAGAAAGGTCACAAAGTGTGGTTAACATAGCTTATAGTTACCTAAGATGAAAATAATAAAATACATTTTGGTTTAATTTGTAGGTACTTCTCATTGATTGTCCCAATTTCTTATTCACTGTATTACACAAATTAGTTTCACATTGCTCACTTAACAAATATTGTACCTTATCTTCAAAATATTTTTGCTGGTGCAAGCATATCCCTCACAATAAAAAATAAGTATTTCATCCAACATCCAACAAGATCGGAGACCTGGGTTTGTACCATAATTGATTTTTCAGCAATTTAGTATTACCCCATTTTCAATCCTCATCTTCCTCTTCATCGTCATCGAATGAAAGAATCGGGCGACTCTTTTTCTTATCCACTTTGGATTTAGTTTCTTCTTTCCGTTTTCTCACTTCAGAGTTTCCAACAGTTTTGTTTTTAGATTTGAAAATTACCCTTTGACTTAAATCCGCTTTAGTTTCTGCTTCCTCCTTTTCGATTCTTTTCTGTTCTAACTCGGCTTCCTCCGCCGTGAGATCTCCCTTCTTGAGTACGACTACTTGAGGCTGTTCGCTATCTTCATCTTCAGCAAAGTCATCATCAGCATTTTGGAGATCATCAAACTTGTGATTTCTATCGTCATAACCAGCTTGTCTCTTTAGAACTTTAAGAAATTCTGGATCCTCGGGTTTTATGTAATTAACGTTGCTTTTCTTCCTTGACATTTTAAATTGATCAGCAAGGAAAATAATTAATTTTTAGGTTATAATTTATTTGTTTCCATATAGCATAGACAACAAACATTTCTTATTTTCCGGAGGAATAGATTAAACGTTCAAACTACGCTTACCTTAGATAGTTGCATTGTGGTCTGTGGACAGGAAATGGCATAATAAATGGCGGGCGCTCAGATTAGAGGGCTGGCGGGAACATATTGTTTTGGGTGGGCGGGAATTTCAGCGAGATTTAATTTTACGAATGCAACGCAAAAAAATGATTGGTTTAAATAACATAAAAATCGCTGATGCATTTGTTTTGATTATCATCCAACCAACAAATTGTCCCGTCCAAAAAACACAAAATTAAATGTTATCTTACGATTTTTTTGTTGCGACAAAAAACGGCCCTTCAACCTCCAAGTTCTCAATCCTGTTTCTGGAAAGTAGGTACTCTGACGCAGGGTGACCAGATTAGGCGAATTGTCGCCATTTAGGCTACCTCAGGGGGTCAAACGGCGACCATAAAATGCGATCGGCGACCAGTAGCCATTTAGGCTACCTTAAAAAATGGGAACAGGCGATTTAGGCTATCTCAGGATTATTTCGCATTTATTTAGGCGATTTAGGCTATTATCGCAAATTTATTGAACCATTCCTTGATTATTCCTTAAAATGCTTGTAACAAAACGTAATATGCACGTGGAAAGGAGGTGACGGAGAACTTTTGCGGGAAGTAATTATTTTAGTTTGAGACCAAATAAAAAAAAATGAAATGAAAAGTATTAGATTTTTTAAATATATTTTTTTTCTCTACACTGTCTTTTTTTTGTTTTTTATTATTATTTTAGGCTAAATTTGGGCTTCTAGGCTCAAAAAGTTAGGCGATTTAGGCTAAATAGACGAGAAAAAAAATTAGGCGATTAAGGCTACTCGGAAGACAAAATTAGGCGAATCGAGTTAGCTAAAATCTGGTCACCCTGCTCTGACGGCGCAACCCAATGTGATAGTCTAGCTAGGCAGTAGGCACATTACCGCCGCCAATGAAAAACAATCAAGACTTCTTTTTGGATTCGTTTTTAGGCTTAACTATTTTTAGGACCTAAGGTCTAGATTTCAGATCCTAGAACCAATGAATAAATCCCGCCACAACCAAAAGTGGGCTTTTTATAATCATAACTCTGGAATAGTCGATAATTTGACCACCTTGTATGGAACCTATTTTGTAGGAAATGACCTCGTCTAACTTGGTTTCGTTTGATCGACGACTTTTGGACCACCACATCAATAAGGTCGTTCACAATAATCACAATGTATCATATATCGTGTATTCGTCCCTCGTCCCAATATTATAAAGGAAAACGACCTTGATCTTTATTTCCCACCTACAGCTGCTTGTCATCCTTGACTGGCCATGACAGAAACAGGTTGTAATACTTGCTGTTATATGCCTACTAACTCCAAGTAACACGTTAAAAATTCCACATCGACCGCGATTTACAACATTGTAATATCTGTAGTTCGCTCACGTAGACGCGGGTGGACGCTCATTGTCTTTGACCATGTCAAGACTCGATTTGATTGTTTTCGGCGCCTCAGGATTTACAGGAAAGTACGTTGTGCAGAATTTAGTGAGAGTGTGCCAGAGTGAACCCTATAAGGACCTGAGTTGGGGTATAGCTGGAAGGTCCATTGGCAAGTTGCAAAGTCTGTTGCTAGAAGTCCAAGGTCAGTACCTTATGTTTATTTTGTGTATGTGTGTGTGTGGTACGTAGATACAATCTACTATACCTACAGGTGAAACGTAACTTGAGAGGTCCCATCCCATAGCGATAGGGGCGCTATAGGCCAAATACTACTTAAAAAATTAAACAAAACATTTTTTTTTGCCGGGAACGGATTGGGTAGGTCATGGAAAGCAAAAAAGGTCCTGGAACTTGATGCCGGGAAATGCACCGTTTTCGAGTTATGATATGAGGTCTTGAAAAAACGAGTTACTGGGTCGATCGGGGCGTTTTCTTTTTGACTTGAATCGATTGGGTAGATCCTAGGAAACAAAAAAGGTCCTATAACTTGGTATCGGGAAACGCGTCGTTTACGAGTTATGTATGAGGCAAAGGCAATGACATTCCAATGAGATCTTGAAAAATGTTTTAAGATCAAAAAAAATTTTTTTTTTACGGAAATGTTGCGGTCCTCCCATAGTGCCCCTAGGCTTATACCCCAACGCCTACAATCGCCCCTAACTTGACCCACCAACCCTTACCTACATTTAAGAAGACGTGGTTATAATACGAGTAGGTAGGTACCTATAATAATTAATATAACTACTATAAGGTACCTAATTGTAGTTTGTATACTGGCCATGGTCAACGAATCGGCATCGCAAGGTTATTTTCGTAAAGGTTGTGTAACTTAAAGTAGGCATCGTTTTACACTCCATTCAATTTACCATTTCCCAAACTGTTTGATAATATCTATAGGTACTTTTTCAGAAACGAATATCCCTATATTGATAGCCGATGTAGACAATGAACAGTCCATCCGAGCGATGTGTGAAAAGACCAAAGTACTAATGAACTGCACGGGTCCCTACGCAATCCTGGGCGAAGCAGTGGTAAAGACCTGCATTGCAACGAAGACTCACTATGCTGACATTACGGCTGAATTATTTGTAAGTTATCTCGAAATTCCTTGCCAAGGTGGTTTGTTCTGCTGAGTGGTGGCTGTACTGTACCCAGTGGCGTAGCCACATAGGGGCAAGGAGGGGCAATGTCCCAGGGCCTCCAAGCTCATGGGGCCCCCTCGGCTTAGAAAAAAAGTTAAATTGGGGAATTTTGGGACGCGCATTTTTTTTACTTAGAACAAATAAAGTGGTTTGAAATTATTATTATAGAGATTTCTCCGTTTCAGATTGTTTAGGGGCCCTTTAAGTATTCAATTGTATTTACTATCTAAATTTTGACTTGATAAAACCTGAACAGTTTAGTTGGGGCCCCAAATTGTTTTTTGCCCCAGGGCCCCCGGTTACCTAGCTACGCCACTGACTGTACCTATTAAACTTTACACCTCCTTCCGTTGTCTAATGTTCTATTTTTAATCTTCAGTTCATGCTGAAGATGTATAAAAAATACGACAAGGAAGCTGAGGACGCAAACGTGTTGGTCGTCACCGCCTGCGGCTATGGGTCTGTTCCGGCTACAATGGGTCTGGTACATCTCGAGAAGGAGTTCAAAGGTTTGTTTTGTCACTATACTTCCTAGGTACCTACATATTCTCCGGAGGAATATGGTAACAGATCAGGAATGTCAATTTATCATGAATACTAGATGGAATTAACTTGTATCAGATGTTATTTTATTTTTCGGTGTAGTCACTTTTTAGGTCTACACACTGCACTTTTTTTTTCGAAACTTAATACAACCTAAAACTCTTCAACTCTTGTACATACGGCGGCGAATATTGCACCATCATCATAAATCTGGCTTAATTTTTTACGCCCAACTGTAGAATTATCATTATCATCAGCCCACCTCTGCCGACTATTGGGTATAGGCCTTTTTCCCCTCGCGCCACCTCTCACGGTCCCTCGCCATCCGCATCCATGCACCCTCTGCCGGACACAGTCACACAAGTGACACAAACGATGTCATCCAACCATCGGGCTGCTGGTATGGATATGGAGGACCAAATTGACCCCTAAGGTTCCTCTTAAGTCTTGATATACCTGCGCCGTAGTAAAACAATTTCAGCAAATCAATTCAATTAAAAAGAAAAAAAATCCTCGTTCTTGAGAACTTGCTCCGACTCGACGCAAACAAAATGACTTCTTTTTTTTACACTTAAACTTTCGTAAGCACTGCACATTTTGTATTTAATACAAGTAAGTTTAACCGTTTACGAAATACAAAAAAAAAGACTTCTGTTTAAAAAAAACAAATAATGGTAAAAAAAAAATACGTTCAATAATTATAACAAATTTTAATGTTCATACATCTTATGAAAATGTTAGCTCATGCTATGCCTCATTCTCACTACTTTATTGAAGCCACCTCGTACTTACAAAAGAGTGTCTAACTTTGTACCCTGGGAAACACTTGTAAAAATAATAATTGTGTTCCTTTGTTAAAATGTGTAAATACAATAGGTTAGTAACGCTTTTGTTATTCCAGGTCAACTGCATTCTGTGGAATGCTACTCAGAACTTCAAATACCGAAAAGGCTGTATCTTCCTCGCTGTGGCAATACACTGGTACATCATGGCACTTGGGATTCTCTTATTTATGAGTTTGAATACTACAATGAATACAACAAATTGAAAAATGAAACATTTTCGGAAGATATCTACGGACCTGAAGCTGAAAATATGCAGCGGTAGGTATTTACGCTTAATAGATATAAGGTATAAATTTTTCTGTATTGTGGTATAATATGTATTATAATAATATGCTCTTTGATATAACTAATATAAGTATAATACCTGGTCTACTTTACCTGGATTTTTGAACGTATTTTTTGTTATAGGTCGTTCTTCCACAAACGTAATGGAAAGTATTGGTTCCCATACCCAGGACCAGATCGGGATATCATTGATATGACACAAAGAAATCTCCACGAGAAGGACAAAAAGAAACCTTTTCATTTTCGTACTTACACAACCATGCCTGCGTTGTACCACTTATTGATTCTGGTCCCAGCCTTCTTCTTTTATTATTACGCAAGTGCTTTGAAATGCTTTAGGGCTTTACTGAGAAAGTTTCCTGGTTTCTTCACCTTGGGATACATCTCACGTAATGGGCCTTCGAAGAGAAATATGAGTGAGACAACGTTTAGCTTCACTTTGACGGGAACAGGAACAAGTTGGAGTCAAGATACAAGTGATCAGACCGATAACAAACTTCAGCAGTTGAATAAAAGCCTTGTTGTTAAGGTTCTTACACTTTTGATACCTACCTATACCTACTCTAATGATAAAATTCGTACCGCAATAGTACACACGACGGCACGTAGATGCTGACACAAAGTTCAAAGTTGCAAAGTCGCCCGTAACGTAAGTAAATAGAGTTCACGCGTGTAAGCGAAAGTGCTGTCGTGTGTATATTACTGCCGCGGTCTATGGGTGCGTTGCTGGCACGCTTTTGATGGCCGACGGAGCGCAGCGTGGCCGCGCTTTTTTTTACTGGTCTGGAAGTACCTACATACACAGCCAAATTCTGAATACCTGAATACCTAAATACTTTCTGCGCCAGTAATGGATTTTTAAAGGAGATTGCTGGCCGCAAAACACGACAATAATGAAATTCCATAAAACTTTACTGGCGCAGTGGCGCCTTATCAACTTTGCTGAAAGAAGGTTGTCAAAATAATGACCACAATAAGGGATTTTCTGACAGCTCATAAGTTGTAGTTCCAAATCTATAACTAGATGTCGCTGACGAGACATGTTATTTTTTTATGCCAGTTCGCGCTCGTTGGCCTTCGTATATACGTCCAAACACATTTAGGTATTATAGGTAGTTGTAGAGCAAAATAAAGTGTTTCCGGATTTACCATTCACTCATACAAGAACATTAACAAAGTCGTGCACTTTTTCATGTACTGTAAAATGGAATGACAGCTACGACGTTGAAAGATGAAGTCACAGAGCAATGAAGTGAAGAAATATTTTCGCTGTAGTAAGCACTAATTTACTTTGTGATAAAAAACATGTCGTATCAACGCCATCTGTCACAGCTTATAGAACTATTTTTTTTTTTTTTTTAGCTGTCTGAAAATCCCTTTTTTTAGTAGGTTCCTGTGTAATTATTATCTCACCGTTTGTATTGTAAACTGTCTCTTTTCAGGTTGCTGGGGCTGATCCATATACTATAACAGCGGTAGCGTTTATATTTTCCGCAATAACGATATTGAAGGATGAAACCAAAATGCCAAAGTATGTAACTTCATAGTTACATTGAATAGGTAACTTTTATAATTATTTTGTTATCGATATGGACCCTATTTCATTATTTCAGGGGTGGAGTGCTGACAACCGGAAGTGCATTCTACAACACATCTTTAGTGGAAAGATTAAATAGTAATGGCTTAACTTTTGAAACGATGACGTTATAAAAAAAGTAAGATGTAGCCTGTAAGCCTGTACGTTTACCTACCTATAATAGGGATTTTGACTGCATCAACATAAATTAAAAAAAAACTTTGTCAAAACAAAATATCGCAAAACCTCTAAACTCTAACACATAATTTCTACAAATAGGTAGGTAGGTAAGTAATTAATAATTTTGAATCAATTAAACATTTAAAAAGTACTGCTAGCTTGTGACGTCACAAGCTAGTATTTTTATACAAAAAATATCGTTTTAAAAGTAAGTCATTTGACTAACCTGCCTCCGCTGGGCAAAGGCCTTCTCTCAGGATTGTCGATTCTTGCTGCCCGCATGTTACGTATCCTCAGGTTTCCTCACGATGTTTTCCTTTACAGTCTGCGAATTACTACAAATTCACAAATATACGTAACTTTGAAAATAAACACCGCACCGGGAATCAAACCTCTATCTCTGGCTTCCGAGTCCATTACACTACCCACTAGACCACTAGCGCTAGATGACGTTATAATGAGCAATTAAAAAAAATGTAAAAACATAGGTACCTACTTGCATAAATCGGTTTGTGGGCTTTTGTTCTACCTATTGCATAAGCATACTTTTTTTGTATAATAAAGGTATAGTAAAGGGAAATAAAATAATAATAATTTTATTGCATGCTAGCTGTTTATTGCTTTCTTCCGTATGGCTTCGATGAGCTTGTAGTCAAATAGTAAACACCAGATGCGTTTCTAGGACACTCTTCACCCATGAAGATTGATTGTCCATCACAGTCTTTCGATGATTTGTAATCGTTCCAGTTAGGGCAATGTTTTGCCGTAAATCCTTGTGGGTTATTTATGCTCTCTGCAAAATACAAGGGAGCTCTGCCATGGCTGCAAGACTCTGAAAGTATTGATAAAAATGTCGAACCAAATCTCATGACATCTCACCAAGTGGAGTAATAAATTAATGGACGCCCCTTTACTTACCAAACATTCTTTGCAGACCGTCACAGCCAGGCTGTGGGGCATAACCGCTATTAGGAAAGAAGTCGGCGTGGCCGATTGTACCCTCGACGCCCAACATAGCACTGCAAGTGTGTATGATGTCCACAAAATCCGCATCAGTCTTATCCAGCTTCATACTTTCTGGAATTGGAGGAACTTCAAACATCGGCCGGGCTGGATCTAGACCTGTAAAAAACAATGTTTCCTAACTTTTATTCACACTTTTTTACAAAACAAAAGAAAGCCGTAAAACGTAGATACTCGCTGTTACTGTTACCTGTTACTCGCGATACACGCAGCTTAGTTGCATAAGCAGCATTTCCCATTACGTGAGCCCCAAGACTATGTCCAATTAAATGTATTTGAGACCCGGTGACTTGGTAGCGTTCGCTAAGGGCATCCAAAAACTTCCCGACAATATTTCCCACCATCTTCGTTTGGGGGGCAACAGCTGGATACACCAAAAAGTCTGCAGTGTCACTCCAATCGACAGTAATTACGTTGTAATTTTTTCCTTTTAGATACTCGTTCTTGATGGCGTACACGGAGTTTTTATCCGCTGAAGACATCCACCCGTGAGTGATGACTTTCACAGGAGCACCGGTTTTCAGGGTTACGGTCGTGTCGTTGATAGGTCTTGCGTTTTCGTCTAATAGCACGTAGCTATCCGGGTCATTACTGAAACAATTCCTGAAGTGCATGAAAGCAGTAAAGGGACTATTATGCTTTTAAGTAACAATAACTTTATCAGAAAAAAAATGATTCCCACCGAATAAATAACTATTTAACCTAAAATAACATACATTCATTACTAAGGTAGATATAAAATCACGTCACTTTGAGACTCAATATTTGTCTTTCGGCACTAGGAACATAAAGTTGCTTTCAAAAGGTACGTGGTTAAAAACTTAAAAGTGCTTTTATAAAGACGTTGCTATTACCTGCTCGTGTAAAACCTAAATTGAATTTTATATTCGGAGTCAATGTCAAGTTGTCTTGAAGATACAGGTTCATCCATTTCAACATAATATGACTGGCCATCTTCAGTGGGGAAAAATATCCAATTTGTTCCATAGCCATCACCGTATTGATTCTTATAAGGTAGACCCTTTTTAGCTGAGGAGTAGAAACAAGAATGAGTTTAGGTGTTGGGCGTACTTCAATTCCTTTGTAATTAAATTATTTTCCTTTTTAATTTTATCACGTAATGTAAGTGTTAATAGAGAAGTCATTTTGCGCAAGCTAGACATAAACTTGTGCTATCTAAGCTCGAGGTGATGATGTTTTGAATACATTGCGGGTTGCAATTGTAGCGTCGTTTTTTGTAAGAAATATTCAAAATGTTGATATGATTCTTGATAAGAAATGTTTAGAAATAGACACTTAACACATTTCTGCAAAAAAAATAAAAAAATATATAAGTTCGACTTTCAACTTAATTATCTCGGAAACAATTGACTTCCAAGGCATAGCTCCTTGGGCAAAAATGTTCGTCATGATCAGGACAATACGTGGTTTCCCGCTTTTTTGGCGGTCTTCTAACACCCTGTAGATTCAAGGGAAAAAGTATGAAGTTTATCTATACGATACGCATATTCCCTATTTTTTTTTACTAGGCTGCCAGTAGTAAGTACGTCAGAGCGTACACTTGTGTTGTAAAGTCGCCCGTAACGTAACCGCGTAGAGTGCTAGTGTGTAAGGGTCGACGTGCTGTCTTGTGTACCTACAGGCACAGCCAAATTCTGATAAGTACTTTTTGCGCCTGATTTTTTACTTCTACTTTTGAAACATAGGTAACCCGACAAATGGATTTTCAAAAGAAATTGCTGGCTGCAAAACACGACAATAATGAAATTAAGTACAACTTTGCATATCAAAGAAGGTTGTCAAAATAATGGCCTGACCACATTACCCGCTTTTTACGAGCGAGGTACAGCCGGCCTCACCCAAAGATACCCCTTTTTGTTCGATTGGCGGCCTTATGCCGCGCGCGTTAAGAGCTGCCATGGGGTACCTGTGACTGTGGCCCACCGTACCTACCTACCTACATTTAATTTCCGTTTTATAGCTAAACTGCTTGCTAACCTCCGATAGGACGGCACTACTAGAAAAATACATTTTATTTAATGATACTTACAATCTCCAACACTTTGTGAGATGAATACAGACAATAACAGTAAATACCTTTCAAGAGCCATGGTCGAAACTCCACTGAACCAGTTTACCCAATTTTAACTTATACCTTTCGGTTACCTAGATAAGAAGACGGTGTATAAAAACGATAAAGATTCCTTTACTTAGTGTATAAGTAATCAAGTAATAGGATCAAAAAACAAAAGAGAACCAATTATTATTTTGTAGTAAGAAAAGTTGTAGATAGAAAAAAAGTTCTGAGGTGACAAACACAAAAATAAGACCTAAATAAAAAAAAATACAGGTTGTCCCAAAAACAGTAGAGATGGAGCACCCCTAGGGGTACCCGAATCACCCCCATGTTACGTGTTCAGCGTTTTTTTAACGTTTAGAAGTATTACACACGGCAGCACATCGACCCTTACATGCTAGCACTCTACTCTGTTACGTTACGGGTGACTTTGCAACAAAAGTGTACACTCTGACGTGCTGTCGTGTGTACATTTACACCTTGCAGTCCTATGGATTTGTTTCTTAAACTTAACAAAGAAGTCAATGTCATTATTACATTACCTACTTATTAGCTTCTGCTTAATGCAATCCTGAACAGTTGAACGGTTCTTCCTTCGGTGCGCGGCGCACGCCGCAATGGCATACCTAAACGTAAGTAATTATTATCGCATTAATGAGAACGCTGAATAAATTATTTCCTTATTTTACGACTATTTCGATACCTAGTCCGTAATAAAACTTCGTTGATAGATATCAATGGTACCTACCTACATAGATAGGTTCTATGATAACAATGAAGTGTCAATATTAAACAGGCCCGGATCTAGGGGGGGGGGGGGCAAACCGGGGCATTAGCCCCAGGCGGCAGTTTCAGGGGGCGCCAAAATCTGCCCCTGATCTAGAGGGGGCTAAGTCAAAGAGCGGCAAATTCAAGCCATCATTTTAGGGTGGATCTGCGGACCAATATTGATAAGGATAATAATTGATATTGATATGGTAGGTATGGTTTCGAACTTTCAAACAGTGATATCTGATGGTTTGAAAAGGGGATCCTGTAGCGGATTTAGGGTGGGGGCTAAGGGACTCAAATCTAATTTTGTTTTGCTTTTATTTAAGAAGAAAAGACTTTTGAATTTTAGGGTACTATAAGTTTGAAGTTTATCGGGCACGCTTCGCGCGCTCATTTAAAATTAACACAAGAAAAACACAATGCCCTTTCAGATCGAAAATAAAATATAAAATACTTTCAAATGCACAACAACAAGTTATTTATTTCCTTATAAGAAAATCGGTTAATTTTCGGTCGCGCTTCGCGCGCTCTTACGTTTTTTCAAACTGGGAGAAATGGAGTTAATTTTTTTCCTACCACTTTTCCTCTTCCCAAATAAGTACTTGGACAATGAATTTAACCGGTTGAGCATCAGCCATGTTGGTTTAATAAAAGTTAACTTAACTTTTTTGATTGATTGGTCTCAAATTCTGAGGAGGGGCGCCAATTGCAAGATTTTGCCCCCCCTCGGTTAAATCCTAGATCCGGGGCTGATATTAAACAAGGTGTAAGAAACACAAAGTACCTACCCAAGTATTTCTAACTAACTCTTTTCCGTTATGGTTATGGATTATGTGACTCTTTTCCGTTATTTCCAACTCTTTTCCGTTATGGTTATGGATGATGTGTACATTTCATTGTCAGCAAAATCTAAGAAAATTAAATATAAAAGAATCTAAAAACTAAAATTTGATTTTTATTTAACAATTTAAAAGGGGTTATCGGACCAGCCCCGGATCCAGGGGGGAGCAAACCGGGGCACCCGCCCCGGGCGGCAGTTTCAGGGGGCGCCAAAATCATAATCATCATTATTAAAAGGTTGAAAATAAAAAAAAACTTGTTCCACAAAGTGCCTACCATGCAGCACCATGCAGCATCATTTCAAAAAAGTTATTGGTATCGATAATAGAGAGTCGATAATAAGAACTCTTGAATAAAAAAAAATATTCACTAAAAATGCGAACCATATCTAATTAATATTCGTGAGTTTTTTAAGTAATTTATCTGAAACACTGGAGAGAGGAGCGCCACTATCAAGTCTCCGGTTCGAAAAAATCGTAGATCCGGGGCTGCTGATCGGACCGTAAAAAAAAATTGCAAATAAATTGGTACCTACATAAAATGAATAGGTACATTTTAAAAATTATTATGGATATCATTGTACACACGACAGCACGTCGACCCTTACACGCTAGCACTCTACTCGGTTATGTTACGACTTACGGGAGAATTTTCAACAAAAGTGTACACTCCGACGTGCTGTCGTGTGCATGTACAGTCGGCCACAGTCTCAGATACCCCTTTTTGTTCGATTGGCGCCCTTATGCCGCGCGCGATAAGAGCTGCCATGGGGTATCTGAGATTGTGGCCGACCGTACATAGTTACACTGTAAAATTTTATGTATTATAGGTTTTTCATTCTGCTAAATTAACTTTTGTATTGTTATTGTACTTATTGCTTAGATTTTTGTGCATAACCCAGTTTATCAGTACCATTACAACAAAGTACCATTACATACATAGGTACACACGACAGCACGTCGGACTGTACACTTTTGTTGAAAAGTCGCCCGTAACGTAACCGAGTAGAGTGCTAGCGTGTAAGGGTCGACGTGCTGTCGTGTGTACATACCAAAAATGTCTCTTGATTATAAAAATATCGACTCTCATCATCATCAAAGGCGACGCGAATAACTTAGCATAAAAATAAAAAAGGAAATTACTTCGAAGGACGTCACTGCTTGCGCGGGCTGCCGCTCTACTCGGAAACGGAAACGAAGATTATTCCAATTTCACAGACTAAACAGTGTACGCGCGACCGTTCATGACGTTGATGAGATGACTGAGCGTGTAGTTTGAGCTGATAGCATAGACAAAAATGTCAACTTTATTTTTTATGTCAACCGAAGCCGAGACTTGGATATAGTGACCATAATCCCATTGGTCTACTAATTTATTGAAAAATATAAACAAAATCAGTGTTACAAAATGTCGTTTGGACACGTAATAAGTGCAATATCGGTTTTTATTAGCGTAATGTGTCGTTTTAGTGCGTAAAAAGGTTTTAACAAATTACCATAGACATTAGTTTGTACACCTTTTTTTTTTCAAGCTTCATCACGAAAACAACGGACGGGCTAGTGTGTGTGTATGGATGTGCGTTAGTTGATTGCGCCGCAAATTATTATTCTTGGTAAGTTTTGCCTTTTACAAAATTTCTGTCCAAAATACTCAACACGAATTTAGTGTAATCCTCAAATTCAATACTGACTGACAATTTTAGTTCCCCTACATTTGATTGTTATCGAAAGTCCTCGGGGTGTGGGCCCTTCATTAAACCTTTAGTTTTAGATGGATGAGGGTTTTCTGCCCGATTTACCAGTGTAGCCGTAATCTCCCTGGTGAGCTATCCATAATTACCATAACAATACTACACAAAGTATGAAACTTTTGCTGTAAATGTAATTAGAGGTTAGATAATGATTGTATATTTTTTGTAATTGTTTCAGTGTGGCGTCAGATGAGGAATGAATGTGACTAAATCATTGCAAGATTAAAACCAATTTATGTAAGGAGAACAAAGTTTTATAAAGTTTGTACCACATACAAGAATGGCCACTTTGGAGCAAACAGCATCCAGGTTGTTGGACTTCAACCAGAAGTTGGACATCACCCTTCTCGACAGCGTGGTAGGATGCATGTACTCGAGCGTAGAGGACCAGCAGCGACGCCTGGCGCAGGATATCCTGACAGCCCTCAAGGAACACCCTGACGCATGGACACGGGTTGACACTATTCTAGAGTTCTCACAAAACCAGGAGACAAAGTATTATGCTTTACAAATATTGGAACAAGTAATACAGACTCGATGGAAAGTGTTGCCAAGAAATCAGTGCGAAGGCATCAAAAAGTACATAGTGGGTCTTATTATCAAAACCTCATCAGACCCCGCTACTATGGACAGTAACAAGGTGTACTTGAAGAAGCTAAACATGATCTTGATCCAAGTGCTGAAGAGAGAGTGGCCGCACAACTGGGAGACATTCATTAGTGATATTGTGGGGGCATCAAAAACCAACGAAAGCCTCTGTCAAAACAACATGGTCATATTGAAGCTATTGAGTGAAGAAGTGTTCGTTTTCAGCACTGGGCAGCTTACACAAACAAAGGCGAAGCATCTCAAAGACACCATGTGCTCTGAATTCAGCCAGATATTCTACCTGTGTCAATTTGTCCTAGAGAACTCGCAAAATGCCCCATTGGTTGATACCACGCTTCATACATTGCTGAGATTTCTGAACTGGATACCACTGGGTTACATTTTTGAAATGAAACTGATTACTACACTCATTTTCAAGTTTTTAAACGTACCAATGTTTCGCAATGTGACTTTGAGCTGTCTCACAGAGATAGCCGGTGTGACAGTGAGTAACTATGAGGACCAGTTTGTAGCACTTTTGGTGCAGGTGATGGAGCAGCTCGAGGCCATCCTGCCGCTCACCACCAACATCCGTGAGGCTTACGCGGTCGGGAGAGACCAGGAACAGGTTTTCATTCAGAACCTTGCCTTATTCTTGTGCACTTATTTGAAAGAGCATGGCCAGCTTATTGAGCGGCGCGGCCTCACCAACACCCTGATGAATGCTCTGCGCTATCTTGTCTTGATATCTGAAGTTGAAGAGGTAGAGATCTTCAAAATCTGTTTGGAATTCTGGAATGCCCTGGCAGCTGATTTATATAAAATAGGGGCAATTTCTCATTCGTCCAATTTGGTTCTTGGCAAAAGTATGGGCAGGAAAGTACTATATGCAGAGGTTTTGAGCAGCGTGCGCTTCATCATGATATCTCGGATGGCCAAGCCAGAAGAGGTATTGGTTGTTGAGAATGAGAATGGTGAAGTGGTAAGAGAGTTTATGAAGGATACAGATTCAATTAATCTGTACAAGAACATGCGTGAGACTCTGGTTTATCTTACGCATTTGGATTATGTAGATACTGAAAGGATCATGACAGAGAAGTTGCAGAATCAAGTAAATGGTACAGAATGGTCTTGGAAGAATTTGAACACTCTCTGCTGGGCTATAGGATCGATATCCGGCGCCATGATGGAAGAAGACGAGAAACGGTTCTTGGTGGTTGTCATCAAAGAGCTGCTGGGCCTTTGTGAGCAGAAGAAGGGTAAGGACAACAAGGCTATCATTGCCAGCAACATCATGTACGTCGTGGGTCAGTATCCTCGGTTTCTTCGCGCCCACTGGAAGTTCTTAAAGACTGTGGTCAACAAACTCTTTGAATTTATGCACGAGACTCACGATGGTGTCCAGGACATGGCCTGCGACACATTCATCAAAATCGCCATAAAGTGTCGTAGACACTTTGTTACCACCCAAGTGGGTGAAGCATGTCCATTTATCGAGGAAATTCTTAGCACGATAAGCTCCATTATTTGCGACTTGCAAACCCTTCAAGTGCATACATTCTACGAAGCCGTTGGCTACATGATCAGCGCGCAGGTCGACCAGGTAGCTCAGGAGCAGCTCATCGAGAAGTACATGCTCCTGCCGAACCAAGTCTGGGACGACATCATCTCGCAAGCTTCACACAATGTGGACATTCTCAAAGACCCAGAAGCTGTGAAGCAACTCGTGAGTATACTGAAGACCAACGTGCGCGCCTGCCGAGCACTCGGGCACCCGTACGTCGTGCAGCTCGGAAGGATATACCTCGACATGCTCAACGTGTACAAGGTCATGTCTGAGAACATAAGCCAGGCGATCGGCTTGAACGGCGTAGTCGTTACGAAGCAGCCCCTTATCAAGAACATGAGGATAATAAAGAAAGAGACCTTAAAACTGATTGCGAGTTGGGTGTCGCGTTCGACGGACAACAGCATGGTTCTGGAGAACTTCATCCCTCCGCTACTGGACGCCGTGTTGCTGGACTACCAGCGCACCGCCGTCGCCGACGCGCGGGAGCCCGAGGTGCTCTCCTGCATGGCAGCCATCGTCTACAAGCTCGGCAGCCACATAACTTCTGAGGTCCCAAAAATATTCGACGCTGTGTTCGAATGTACGCTGGAGATGATCAACAAAGACTTCGAAGAGTACCCAGAGCACAGGACCGAGTTTTTCCTGTTGCTGCAAGCCGTGAACTCTCACTGCTTCAAGGCGTTCCTGAGCATACCGCCGGCTCAGTTCAAGCTGGTGTTGGACTCTATCATTTGGGCCTTCAAGCACACGATGAGGAATGTGGCGGACACAGGGCTGCAGATCCTGCATCGGCTGCTGCAGAATGTGGAGCAGCACCCACAAGCAGCACAGAGCTTCTACCAGACTTACCTGTGTGATATCTTGGAGCATGTGTTCAGCGTGGTGACAGACACGTCCCATGGTGCCGGGCTCACCATGCACGCCACCATCCTGGCCTATGTGTTCTCCCTGGTAGAGGCTGGCCGGGTTACCGTGCCGCTCGGACCAACCCCTGACAACGTTCTCTATATTCAGGTAAGTTGTGTTAAAGACTTCTACCAAACGGCCTTTGCCCTACTAGCGGGATGTATTAAGCTACATTTTATGGTTTTTAACTGACCACATGTCATGTTTTGCCAGCAAATGATTATTCATTGTGTCATCAAAATAATGTCATCCTTCTCCATATAGAACTACCTATTCACCTGACACCATAGCTATTATTAAGCACTGATACGCTAATTTCTCTTGTTTCCTTTTCAGGAGTACGTAGCGAATCTTCTAAAGACGGCTTTCCCGCATCTCACGGATAATCAAATAAAGATCACTGTGCAAGGTCTATTCAACCTAGACCAAGACATCCCAGCCTTCAAGGACCATTTGAGAGACTTCTTAGTACAAATAAGGGTATGTTGTAACTACAAAACTGTTCTATCCTATTTGTGAATTTACAGTTCTAATACCACTGTAAAGGAAAACATCGTAAGAAAACCTGAGCGTCCGATGCATCAGCCTCAACGAAAAAAATCGCCAATCCCAATGGGCACGCGTAAAATAAAGTCCGAACTCTCTCTCTCTCTCTCTCTGAGATGAACCTGCGCCCAAGTCGCCCAACTAGCACAAAATAATACATCTTAGGTATGCTGTGCACTATGCTGACTGTATGTACATCCTATTGTGGTATTTGTAGCTGATAGACCCCGCGTGGCGCACGTCGTGAAAGAGAAGAGGGTGTTTGTAAGTTCGGCTGGGGTATTGTAAGTTGTTGCTACGACGAGTCGATGCGAGTCTGTGACTATCAAAGAGGGTTCCGTACAATACGTGCCACGAAGGAAGTCACTTGACCGCGCCTCCCGCCCTCTTTCCGCCGCCCCGATGCCGCCCAGTCCCTTCCCGGGCTCAGATCTCATACCGCTAAAGAGACCTATATGTAAATCGTAACTGCGCTTGTCAAACCACGTGGTGTCTCAAGTCTCTTCTTTCGTTGCACGTTTTGTAAAATACAGGGTGGGTCAAACATGGACGTCTAACAAGAAAAGCTAGATAACTTTACACCAAGACCTATAGAATCACCCCTAGTATGTTTAGGGTGGATCTCGTCCCTAAAAAGGCAAGTTTAACATTATTGTAAACCCAACGCGTCGGAACTCGGAACTACATTTAATTAAAGTTAAAAACAGAACAAAAGAGAGTAATTTAGTAACTCGTAAACTTTCTCTGGGTGGTGGAGGCAGGCATTATAAACATAAAGAAAAGATATATTTTCCTGTTCCGTCTAGTACAGTCGCCCGTAGCGGTTTAATTCACGTAAAAGGGTACCGACTGCCCTTTTGATATACATAATAGACCCGCTGTACCATTTGGCTTTTTTTTTTAAATGGTTAAACTTTTTGATTAAGGTCTCCGAATGAGAAACGCTACTAGTCGGCTACACCGACATAATACAAGTAACTTTAACCTTTTACGAAAAAAAAAAGTGCAGCGCTTACGAAAGTGTAAAAATGTACCATTTTGTACCCGCAGGAGTACACGGGCGAGGACGACAGCGATCTGTACCTCGAGGAGCGTCTGTTCGCGTTGCGACAGGCTCAGGAGGAGAAGCGGAGAGTCCAGCTCTCCGTGCCGGGCATCCTCAACCCTCACGAGCTGCCCGAGGAAATGCAGGACTAAGTGCCCGATAGGCTAAGGCCCAACGTTAGAAGATATAACCCGTGTCATTAAAGAAACAATTTAGGATGAATTTCAAAACACGCGCCCTTTCGCTCTAATGAGCCGTTTTCACGCCTGTCAAATTTCGCATTTTCTGAACATATTATTAATCTGTGTAAGCGAAATTTGACAGCTACATCCCGGTTCTTGTATGGCAAAGCCTTTGAGCGCTATTTACCAAGGGCTTTGAATTCAGCTTTTAACTGTCAGTTGAAAACAGGCCATTTAGGCCGGCCACACACAGACGGAATTCCAGACGGAAAAAAAAACGAATCGGGATTCCGAACGCAGTGACTGCATACAAAGTCTATGACCCCCACACACATACGGTATTTTTCCGTCCGGAATTTTCATAGATCAAGTACGCAGTTTGCAAATTCCGTCTGTATGTAGCTGGCCTAACATCAAAACGAGACCACGCTAGTTTTTTTGAAGTTCATCCTAACTTTTTTCTTTAGTGACGCGGCTTGTACGCCATCTCTGTCGATCGGCCGCGACGTCACTTAGATAAGAAATGGTAACAGTTCAGTTATTTATATATCACGTAGAGAGTAATATTAGAGATTCAAACTAATTAATTCCTATATTTTATAATGCTTATTTTTGTACTATGACGTGTATTTGTCATCATTGCATTCAATCGCAAACTGGCCAGACGGTGTTGTTAGGTCATGTCTTTTTATTAGATAAGCTTTTGAGTTGTAGATTTGTTCGTGTACTTTACGGTATGCAGAGACCGCTGCATCTGAAATTAAACCTACCTACACAAAAGTTAACGAATAAACAATGAAACAACAGATAAGAGATCCGTTGTGTCGTTAATTCGGCAGGTGTAACTGAAGTCGAAAGCAAATCCTTTAGGGATCAATTCTGCTTATCGATGCAAACTGATTATACTATGTTGCAAGGAATATCGGATTGTATACTTTTCACTGCACCAATAGTTGTCAAGTCAGTATTGATTTAGGTAGAATGACCTCTGAAGTATTCAGGATTTTTCCATAACACCCTGACCCTGTATGAAGGCGAACGGCGTGGCGGCCCATGCAACATGCAATGTTTTCACTTGTATCAATGTCACCTCCATCAAACATACCGTCAAAATGTAAGTGAACTGTTATCATAATCTGTTTCTTGTGCCTATGGAATAATACCTATTATGTTAGTTTTTATTGTACATGTACAGACAGCATGAAACAGTGGATGATGATGAATGGAAGGAAAATTTCCGTAAGTGACTTTGAGAAAGGTATATTACACGAGCACAAGTCATAGAAATTGTCTTATGTTTAAAAATAGACGGCAAATCATGCATCAATTTAGGTTGCTAGAGAGGATAGAATATTTCTATGTTTCTAAATAAGTCTACATACATTTGAAATCTCTGTGATGGTAACCAGTGTCGGACGTTCAGAAACGTGTTGCAGAGTTAGAGTATTAATAATATGTACTTGGATCAATGTAGGCCCCCGACCGAAGGCGATGTGATTGCTGTGTTAGTAATACTTATTTGTTTTGTTTAATGTTGTCGACTAATCTCATGATGGTTTGGGAATCTAAACATAAGCCTATGTGAGTCATCGAACGTGTTTGGGTCCGATGAATTATCAATCATTCAACTTTGTGTTTGAAATAAACCTTAAACTATTAAAAATGGTGTTTTACTTTTACGAAAAAAAGGTGTTAAAAATTAAAAAAAACTCTTCTAAGCACCAGCTGAACTTAGGTCCGCCTGCATCCTGCAGACTAACAGTCCCACCTCCACATCAACCACTTGAGCATAGCAGTTGTGCCTAGGGTCAGAGACGGGTGAAGTGACCTCTCGGCCGCTGTGTAGTGCCTAGGCATAAAGAAGGCTGTGGCCTAGGACAAGCGTGAGTGCACTACATTAATCCTTTTCACGAAATAATTCCCTTGGGTTGAACAAAAATAGTCCCTATTACATTGTAATAAGAGTTTCGTCAAGGGAACTCTTTAGTGGAACGCACTCTTGATAACAGTATACCTACTTTTCACTAGGGAAGCCGTTTTTAAACGTTATTTACTTTATTTTTTATTGCTTATCCTTTTTGTAACGATAGTTATCTATGTACAGTCGGCCACACTCTAGGATACCCCTTTTTGTTCGATTGACGCCCTTATGCCGCGCGCGGTAAGAGCTGCCGTGGGGTATCTGTGACTGTGGCCGACCGTACATACCCAATCCGTGTGGTGGGGTTTCGTTTCGTAATCCTTTCGAACGGTTATCTGTGGTGGTCTGAGTCTTTTCTTAATCTGTGCATCGCATGACAGATTTCTTTTTTAATTTGTGTGACAGATCCAAAAATTGTGAAGTGCGGAAAGTTCTTCTTTTTAGATTTTGCTCTGGCTTTAAGTGCTTTGGAGAGTGATTTTATGGAATAAAATGGCTCAAGAAAACGAGGAGAGCCCAGCAAACGACGTCGCTGAAGATCGGTTAGTCGCCAATGAAAATGACGACGCTGTCGCATCATCTGAAAATGTCGATGTGAGTACAGTTTTTCCTTCTCATTAAAATTTTCAAGGCTCTTCAGACTTATAATTAAACAGTTAGAAATATTTACACCTGTTCTTCCTCTTCATTTTGGAATTCGGAACTTTCCTTTTTTTGTCAGTGGTTGGGTCAGCAAAGCCTATTGCTGTTAGCCATTCAAGCAGAAATCAGGGGCTAATAAATCAATAAGCTACCTAGTTTTTCGAGAAATGCACAGGGAGGTTTCTAGGTTAGGGTTAAAATGGAGCAAAGATCTAGGGACAAAACAAATCCTATTCTATCAGAATGTTACTTCTAGGTTAGATAATGTTTTTTTTTTAAGACAGACCAATCTAGCAGTTTGTTACTCACGATTTTATGAAATCTGTGAATCTACGCGTATTGCTAATTACGCGTAGCTTCAAAAGGACTGAGATTTTACTTATTTAGTGTTTTTGAGCTATTTTGTAACTGGCTTATTAACATCTTAATTTCAGATTAATGCCCAGATCGACGAGCAGAGGGCAAGGATGCAGCCAACAAAGCTGGAATCGTTTTTCGCCATCACCAAGTCTCTAATAATTCGAGCGCTAATTGTTTATTTCATCACTTCAATGTTCCGTCAGCCAGCGGCTCCAAAACCTGACTTAAAGACTCCGTCCGGAGCCCCGCGCGTCGCCGCCGTCAACATGTTCTCCAATGGCACAGAGTTAGACATGTTCTGCTACCTAGCAGAGAAAGAGTTCTTAGGAGATTTTGGAGACTCAAACCTTATCTGGAAGCATACAGGACTTATCTATGGTGACTGGTATGGAGGATCCGAGGGAGATGGTACATTCAGTTACACCACAGAAATAATCCCTTCTGAAGCTTTAAAAAACAATGGATCGATCTACCTGCATGTCTACATCGTCGAAGCTGGCAAATCACCCAATCCACAAGACAAAGAAAACTATGCTGGTCCCTTTGTTACTTATGGCAAGAAAATGCTGAACAAGTTCAAGAAGCTTAAATACCAGAAAACACATAACTTACTCACTGGACAAACTGAAAAGTCTGAAGAAGAAGTAAGGAAAGCTGAGATAATGACTGAGGAAATTGTCTCCCACTGGCATCCTAATCTGACTGTGAACTTAGTGACTGACCAAAGCAACTGGATGCAGGGCAGTGTACCACCACCACTGGATGAGTTCATCATGTTCTTGCCAGAAGGGAAACAGTACAAGCCTGCTGTATTCCTAAATGAATACTGGAACATGATGCGTGACTACATGCCAATAAACAAAACCACTGAAGTTCTACAACTGCAGCTCACTTACCAGCCTCTGAGTCTCTTTAAATGGCAGTTGTACACAGCTCAGGCAATGAGAGACAAGTTGAGTATGTTCTCAGCTTTGGGAGGCGAAGAGCAAGATGAGGAGCAGGATACAGTCAAAGAGTTGCTCTTGGACACCTCACCATACTTGCTTGGATTGACCATTTCTATCTCAGTACTCCACTCGATATTTGAACTGCTTGCTTTCAAGAATGACATCCAGTTCTGGAACAACAGACAGTCACTGGAGGGCCTCTCTGTTAGATCAGTCTTCTTCAATGTCTTTCAATCTACAGTAGTATTGCTGTATGTTCTGGATAACGAAACTAATGTCATGGTCAGGATTTCCTGCTTCATAGGGCTGCTGATTGAAATTTGGAAGATCAACAAAGTAATGGATGTGAAGCTGAATAGAGAAGAACGCATCCTAGGCATGATTCCAAAGATTACCTTCACAGACAAAGGCTCATATATTGAGTCAAGCACCAGGCAATATGACATCATGGCTTTCCGCTACCTCAGCTGGGCCTGCTTCCCTCTACTAATTGGGTACAGTATCTACTCACTACTGTATCAAGAGCACAAAGGATGGTACTCATTCGTTTTGAACATGATGTATGGTTATCTTCTAACATTTGGATTCATCATGATGACCCCTCAGCTCTTCATCAACTACAAAATGAAGTCAGTTGCTCATCTGCCATGGAGAATGATGACCTACAAGTTCTTGAACACCTTCATTGACGATATCTTCGCTTTTGTTATCAAGATGCCGACAATGTATCGCCTTGGATGTTTCAGAGATGGTAAGTTTGTAGATTTTATTCACAACAAGTAAATTGTAGAAATAGGTCTCCAAGATTAATGCGGTTTTTATTTTGTTACAGATATTGTGTTCTTTATCTTCCTGTACCAGAGATGGATCTACAAAGTGGACCACAAGAGGGTGAATGAGTTTGGTTTCTCAGGGGAAATGGAGCAGCAGAGGGGCAAGACGGACGCCCCTGCCATCACTGAGGGTGGGGAGGCTACTGACAAGAAGAATGATTAAAACCATTGGTTGTTTACATGTATAATCCGCGCGGGATGAGAATGGCATGGAACCTTGTCAAAGTCAATCGAAAATATACTTTATTTTACTTTGACAAGGTAGCTTCGACGCGAGTTTGCTTACCGCGCGCGTCTCAGTTCCAAAAGATCCTATCCCATTCTCATCCCGCGCGGATTATACAATGATGTTACCTCGAAACCTTTAGTTGAGTAATATTGGATTGTTAGTACCATTGTGAATATTCCTACAGTTTATGCAATTATTTGTTTACTTCTATGAATGGTAGTTTGTGTTATGCATTTTGAGTCTATTTTTGAATATTTCGAGGTGACGACTGTTTACAGTATTGAATAATAATTATTGTTTTTGTCTACCATAGTAGTTATTATTACGTTGAGGAATGTAACATGGTCATACAATGTAGTTAGTAATTTTTTTTTTAAACACTAAGAACAATGGAATGTATATTATTGATGTGTGTAAAGTACTACTGTATACCTATCAAGACCCAATCATAACTCTACCTGGGGGGTTACCCTTGACGCTATTGCGATCAAATTGAAAAAGTTTTCAAATGAATTTCTCTTTGAATTGGCATAGTTATGCTTTGATGTTAAATACTTTGTAATGTTTATTCAAAGGTAAGGCTGTTTTATTCAATACAAACACAAAATGCGTCTTAATTTGTAAAATATTAAATTTTGTATATTGCGCCATATTGCGGCCGTATTGGAAAAATGCGTCAAGGGTAGAGGGGCAGTTCTGAGGGGTTTACCCTTGACGCTATTGCGTCCATATTGACAAAAGTTTTTAAATTAATTTCTCTTTGAATTCGCAGTCACACTTTGATTTTGTACACTTCCTAATGTTTATTCGAACGTAAGGCTATTTTGGTAAAATATAAAAAGCTAATTGAAAAAATTGCGCGAAGGGTAGAGGCGCTGTACTGCTCTATGTAGATCAAAAATGTGGGAGGGAGATTATAAATCTATGTAGATATGGCGGTCATGCTAGGCGTACAGCAGGCGTAGCATAAGGCTGGGTTAGGCAGTACATAAGGGGGTTATAACTGTAGGAATCTCACTCTTTTGTTTGACGTAGAGCGGATAGACTGAGTTATAAACCCATAGATATTTTTAACCCAGCCTTGTGCTAACCCAGCAGAGCGCCTACTTTAGACCTAAACAAACAATTAAATTATGTTCTGATTGGGACCTGCTTTGTATGCAGACAGTACACATAATATTTTATTGTCAGTGGATGTCGTGTAGGTACCTATATTTATATTGCGCCGAGTTATCTCGTCCATATAAAGGAGATAACAGATAACATAAATGAAGATGTGAGGTTGTGTGATAAAAAAGCATATTCCTTCATGCAATATTAAGATCTTATACCTATGTAGATCTCGTTAAAAGCATAACAAGTACAGCCAACCGCAGCTCGATCTTTACATTTTTGTTGCAAAGTGTACAAGTTGTAGTGCTGTTGATTATACATAAGTATGAGTATTTAGTAGAATGTTTTGTACATACTTGATAAGTTATTGCGCCGCCGCCGTGGTTTCCTTTGACGGTACCTTTGAGTTAGTACCTATTTTACAAAAGACATGGTCATTGGTCATATCGTGCCCGACTGCAAATAGTTTTGAAATATTTTTTGTAGGTAGGTTATGTCGAATGTCGAGGTATGTTGACTGGTATGAAGGACCCGAGGGAGATGGTACATTAAGACCACAGAAATAATCCCTTCTGAAGCTTGCCGATGCATTCTCTTCTTGCGGTGTTGCTGGCACTCAATAATGCCAGTAGCTAAGCAAGCCACAACCTAGCCTATGCAGGCATGAGTATTTTCGGCTTTAGTTATCGTTTTCATAACGTTTTCTACAAGGTGTCGTTTTGTAAAAGGACACCCGACCCGACTCAGGGGCGGTCACGGGTGATTATTTACACGACACTGAAGGAAAAAACAGTAAAAAACCATTAAAATGTGGCTTTTCTTATGTATCCCTTGCGGCCGCTCTCACATTGTACTTGTACTTAGCCTGTACAATGAAGAATGTCCGTGGGTCTGTTAAATCACTTGAAACTTTATGACCGTGTAGCCTAAAAATTTAGAAATACACCTGTTTTTGTTTCATTCAAATCGAGCCAGTAGTTTTAAAGTTACGACGGTTTTAGTTTCCGTCCTTTTGGAGTTTTTCGCGCGAGCGCGGTAAACCCGCGTGACGTCACAATTCAACACGCACCCGACACATACACCGCAACACTCATTCAAACGGCTGTATCTTTGGAACCGTACTACGTAGCCAGTTGAAATTTTCAGAGATTATGTTTTATTATGGTACATTACCCAAGAAATAATAAAAATAAAAAAATATTAAAAAATAAGAGGGGTCCCCATACAAAAAACGTTGTTTTATACTTTTTGTTATATAGAAAAAACGGTAAGACATACAAGCATCAAACTTGGTATGATTATAGGACTTACTCCATAGTATATCAAAAAAATATAAAAAACGGTCAAGCGCAACTCGGACTCACGCGCCGAGGGTCCGTATAACCAGTTTTTTTATTGTACGGTGGTACGGAACTCTCAGTGCGCGAGTTCGATTTGCACTTGGTCAGTTTTTCTGTGTGTTTAGTCAGTGTTACAGTAGTGTTTTAATATAATATTACTTATTTATAACGTTAAAAATTCGCTAGGGACAGGTTTTAAAGCCGCAAGCTATGTTTAAAATATTCCCTAACACGGGTTTGTACTTTAAATAATATATTCTTACTTAGCTATGGATGTCGGCTTTGAAAAATGAAAAATGACCTGACTAAACACAAAAAAACTGGCCAAGTGCGAGTAGAACTCGCGCACTGAGAGTTTCCTACCGCCATACAATAAATGAAACTGGTTATACGGACCCTCGGCACGTGAGTCCGAGTCGCGCTTGACCGTTTTTAGGGTTTCGTACCCGAAGGGTTCCACACGGGACGGCTATTACTAAGACTCCGCTGTCCGTCCGTCTGTCCGTCTGTCTGTCCATCTGTCAACCCGTCTGTCACCAGGCTGTATCTCATGAACCGTGATAGTTAGACAGTTGAAATTTTCACAGATGATGTATTTCTAATGCCGCTATAACAACAAATACTAAAAAAACAGAATAAAATAAACATTTAAGGGGGCTCCCATACAACAAATGTGATTTTATTGCCTTTCTTATAGATGGTAAGGAACCCTTCGTGCGCGAGTCTGACTCGCACTTGGCCAGTTTTTATATTATTTTGTTATACTATGGAGTAAGCCCTATAATCATACCTAGTTTGTTGCTTGTATGTCTATCCGTTTTTTCTATAGAGCAAAAAGTATGAAACAACGTTTTTTGTATGGGGACCCCTCTTATTTTTTAATAGTTTTTAATTTTTATTTTTTCTTTGGTAATCCACTATAATAAAACATAATATCTGAAAATTTCAACTGGCTACATAGTACGGTTCCAAAGATACAGCCCTTTGAATGAGTGTTACGGTGTATGTGTCGGGAGCGTGTTGAATTGTGACGTCACAGCAGCTGACGACCGCGCGCCCGTCGCACAGGTAGTTTAAAATTAAATATCTCGAGAAGTATAAGTCGTATAAAAAAAATTTTTTCACCCAATGTTTCCATTTTTAATAGAGTGTATGGTAAGATAAAAATCAAAAGTTGATGGTATTCTTCATTGTACATGTCCCACTAGCTGGGCAAAGGCCTTCTCTCAGAGAGTACGAGCTAAATCACCACGCGTGCTCAATGCGGGTTGGCGATTTCATATTATCGGGCGCAAAATCGCGCGCACGCGCTTGGCCGGGGTTCCGCACGTCGCTCTTATTTTATAGAACAAATTAAACCAGGTAATTTGTGAATTAAAAAAATATATATTTTTATAATAGTTACTAAACCTATCGACCCTGAGTCGGGTGTCAATAACCAAAACCACACCCTGTATAATACATAATTATTACTGTCCATTGTCACAAAGTTTTGAAAATTAAATGTACCTACTTACTTTCTTTTTTTAACTCGATTGGATATTCATTTAACATCATATCTAATGTAGTCCAGTAACAAGAAATCGGACTGATGCTGTTTATTTATTTGGTTCTATTTATTTTGTTTGCTAAGTTTCCAAAATTACCAATTTCAAAATGCCTCTTCTTAATTTTATTAGAATATTCTTCTAAGACAGTTTTTCTTGTAGATATATCGGTTAATGGTGTGTGCTGTTCTCGCTGTTCAGAGTGTCAAAATTATCATTTCTGATCACTCTCGATTTGATTCGAATACAATGTTTATAAATATACAGGGTGTTAAAAGACCGCCAACAGACCCGAAAGCCGCGCATACTAGACACCAAAACAAAGTACTTTTTCGATAAATTATTGCTGGGAAATGATTTTGGTTTTTTAGGTTATAATTCTGAAAAATATTTTATCACGCAATGGACGTGTAACGCACAGAAGTCATATTGCGCAAGCGTAGGTATCAGTTTATGTTACTTAAGCTTGAAGAGTAAATGTTTAGAATACATTGCGTGTTTCAATTTTTATGTCGATTTTTGTAAGAAATATTCATAATTTTGATATGGCTTCTTGAGAAGATATGTTAAGAACTAGATACTGAATACATTTCTGCAAAAAAAAAGTTTTGGAAAGTCCGACTTTGAACCTCATTATCTCGGAAACCGTTGATTTCCCAGGCATAGTTCCATGGGCAAAAATGTTCCTTATGATGAGGGCAATACGTGGTTTCCCGCTTTGTTGGCGGTCTTTTAACACCCTGTATGTTTATTTAATTTAGTTAAAACCTCAAGTAGCAAATATGTTGACTAGCGAACGCCATGTTCTTTTCAGAAAAAATACAGAAAATTGTCAAAAATATAAATTGTTAAGTAATTTATTTAAATCCGATTTTGCTACAAAATTGTGAAGAAATAAAACTATGTCATTAAATGTTTTTTATTTATTTACAACCCACAACACAATCTATATATATAAAAGGCTTAGGTTGACTGACTCATCACGCTACAGCCCAAACGGCTGAACCTATAAGTATGAAATTTGGACAAAAGTTGCGTTATATGGTGGAGGGTTCATTTAAGAAGCGATTTTTTTTTATTTAACCCTTAAGTGGGTCAAAATAGGGCTGAAAGTGTGTATGGGAAAAAATTTTTTTTTTGTCTTTTGTTCTTAAATCTTGCTTTTTTGTACTTTTTTTTTTTAATGACTTGACACCTATTTCAGATTTTTTCTCATTTCTATGTTCTTAAGGGTTAAAATGGGTGCCAAAGTTTTTCGATTTTTTTCACCAGTTACGATCAATGCTGGAACAAAACCGCTAATGCCACAACAGTGAAAATTTGACAATAGTTGTAATTTGTAGACACGCTAAGGGTTAAGACAGATTTACTTCAAGTTTAACCCTTAAGGCGGTAAAAATGGGGTCCAAAGTTTGTATGAAAAAAAAAAATTTTTTGTCCGGATTTACTTGCAACTAAGAATTCGTATATTAAATCAAAAATAATTTAACACCTGTTTTAGCTTTTTTCTAATTTTAGCAGTTTAAGGGTTAAACGAGGTTGAAATGTATGAATATTTTTCGTGATGTAGTGTCAACGTCGGGCCCAAACCGTTTAAGCTACAACTATGAAATTGAAACTGCAGTAGCGTTTTGTAGCAAAACTACTCACCATGAAGAAAAAAATATAATTTTAACCCTTCAAATGCCCAAACCGGGGTTCAAAGTTTGTAGGAAATAAAAATTTTTTTTGGTCCGATTAACTTGAAACTTAGCATTTGTATATTAAATAAGAAACAATTAAACACGTGTTTCAGCGTTTTTCAAAATTCTGCCCACTAAAGGGTTAAAAGGGGTAGAAAATTTTGAAGATTTTTCCTGATTTAGTATCAATTCCAGGCCTAAACCATTAAAGCTACAATTGTGAAATTGAAACTGCAGTAGTGTTTTGTGGCAAAACTACCTACCATGAAGAAAAAAATATAATTTTAACCCTTCAAATGCCCAAACCAGGGTTCAAAGTTTGTATGAAATAAAATTTTTTTTTGGTCCGATTTACTTGAAATTAAGTATTAGTATACTAAATCAGAAAAAATTAAACACGTGTTTCAGCGTTTTTCTCATTTCAGCCAATGAAGGGTTAAAATGGGTGGAAACGTTGAAGTTTTTTTCCTGATGTAGTAGCAATGCTGGGCCCAAACCATTGAAGCTACAACTTTCAAATTGAATGTGCAGTTGTATTTCATAGCATTACTACCCACCATCAAGAAAAAAAAATAATTTTAACCCTTCAAATGCCCAAACCGGGGTTCAAAGTTTGTATGAAATGAAAATTTTTTTTGGTCCGATTAACTTGAAAATTAGTATTTGTATATTAAATAAGAAACAATTAAACACGTGTTTCAGCGTTTTTCAAAATTCTGCCCACTAAAGGGTTAAAAGGTGTAGAAAAGTTTGAAGATTTTTCCTGATTTAGTATCAATGCCAGGCCTAAACCATTAAAGCTACAATTATGAAATTGAAACTGCAGTAGTTTTTTGTGGCAAAACTACCTACCATGAAGAAAAAAATATAATTTTAACCCTTCAAATGCCCAAACCAGGGTTCAAAGTTTGTAAGAAATAAAATTTTTTTTTGGTCCGATTTACTTGAAATTAAGTATTAGTATACTAAATCAGAAAAAATTAAACACGTGTTTCAGCGTTTTTCTCATTTCAGCCAATGAAGGGTTAAAATGGGTGGAAACGTTGAAGTTTTTTTCCTGATGTAGTAGCAATGCTGGGCCCAAACCATTGAAGCTACAACTTTCAAATTGAATGTGCAGTTGTATTTCATAGCATTACTACCCACCATCAAGAAAAAAAAATAATTTTAACCCTTCAAATGCCCAAACCGGGGTTCAAAGTTTGTATGAAATGAAAATTTTTTTTGGTCCGATTAACTTGAAAATTAGTATTTGTATATTAAATAAGAAACAATTAAACACGTGTTTCAGCGTTTTTCAAAATTCTGCCCACTAAAGGGTTAAAAGGTGTAGAAAAGTTTGAAGATTTTTCCTGATTTAGTATCAATGCCAGGCCTAAACCATTAAAGCTACAATTATGAAATTGAAACTGCAGTAGTTTTTTGTGGCAAAACTACCTACCATGAAGAAAAAAATATAATTTTAACCCTTCAAATGCCCAAACCAGGGTTCAAAGTTTGTAAGAAATAAAATTTTTTTTTGGTCCGATTTACTTGAAATTAAGTATTAGTATACTAAATCAGAAAAAATTAAACACGTGTTTCAGCGTTTTTCTCATTTCAGCCAATGAAGGGTTAAAATGGGTGGAAACGTTGAAGTTTTTTTCCTGATGTAGTAGCAATGCTGGGCCCAAACCATTGAAGCTATAACATTCAAATTGAATGTGCAGTTGCATTTCATAGCATTACTACCCACCATCAAGAAAAAAATATAATTTTAACCCTTCAAATGCCCAAACCGGGGTTCAAAGTTTGTATGAAATAAATAATTTTTTTGGTCCGATTTACTTGAAACTTAGTATTTGTATATAAAATAAGAAACCATTAAACACGTGTTTCAGCGTATTTCAAATTTCTGTCCATAAAAGGGTTAAAAGGGGTAGAAAAGTTTGAAGATTTTTCCTGATGTAGTATCAATGCCAGGCCTAAACCATTAAAGCTACAACTATGAAATTGAAACTGCAGTAGTGTTTTGTGGCAAAACTACCTACCATGAAAAAAGAATATAATTTTAACCCTTCAAATGCCCAAACCGGGGTTCAAAGTTTGTATGAAATAAATTTTTTTTTTTGTCCGATTTACTTGAAACTAAGTATTAGTATACTAAATCAGAAAAATTAAACACGTGTTTCAGCGTTTTTCTCATTTCAGCCAATGAAGGGTTAAAATGGGTGGAAACGTTGAAGATTTTCCCTGATATAGTAGCAATGCTGGGTCCAAACCATTTAAGTTACAACTTTGAAATTTGAACTACTGTTGCGTTTTATAGCAAAACTACCAACCATGACGAAAAAAGTATAGCTTACAAAAATACACACCCATGACTCTATTCATGCTAATTTGATAATGGTGAAAGATGTACCCAGGCAACTTCTTATAAGTCTTCGCGGACGAAGTCGCGGGCGAAAAGCTAGTATTTAATATTTAGGTACAGCCCAAATTCAAGTGTAGTTTCAGTTTCAATACAGAAAAAAAGTAGAAATAGCTACTTAGATTTAAAAAGCGGATCTTGACTTGAACATTCTATAACTCATTTCTATCAAAGTAGATATCACAGTAGTGTTTTCTCTATACAAAATTACAAACGTTGGCACTAGAGCAGCGAGCAGAAGAAAACATGGAGATCTCACTAGCCCTGAGAAATGTTGGTATGCTGGGGCACCACCCCCGGCATGTCGGACTTTTTAGATATTTTCGATAAATTATAGGATGACCTATCAAATATTTTTAAAAATGCGTAGGTATACAGGGTGTCCCGTAATTTAACGTCAAGCGGGAACGAACTGGGTGAAAGAGCAGGGCCCTTAGCCTGTAACGCAATGGCGGGTCAATGGCGTCCCGGCAGAAGGACAAAACCGGGCTCTCCTCGTTTTTCTCCTACAACCAGAGAACTAATCCTCTAGAATTAGAATCAAAACATTTTTTGCTGTACTACAAAAACATTAAACCTGATTTGCAGGGAAAAATAATAAAAAAAATCCTGGTTGCTTCGTTTAGAAATTATAGGCATTTTTAGAAAATGTAGAAAATGGTTACCCGACCACATATTGAGGTAACTACTGCAGTCATCGCCGTTGTTAAAATGCATATTTTCTAAATTTTCCGTGTTTTTTTTCTCAATATCTACACTATCTACAGTAATCTACACTAATATTATAAAGAGAAAAGATTTGATTATTTGTATTGAATAGGCTCCGAAATTACTGTCCCTCTACCCTTGACGTATTTTTCCAATACGGCCGCAATATGGCGCAATTTAAAAAAAAAAATATTTTACAAATTAAGACGCATTTTGTGTTTTTATTGAATAAAACAGCCTTAACTTTGAAAAAACATTACAAAGTATTTAAAATCAAAGCATTACTATGAGGGTAACCCCCCTGGACCGATTTGAAAAGTTCTTTTACCATTAGAAGCCGACATTATCCCTGATGAACATAGGCCGCGGGAAAATGCTTTTCAACCCCTATGTGGGTAAAACGGGCTAAGTACCAAACTTTGTAGAGGAATGTTTTTTTCCTTGACTGACGATAGAAAAATAGAGCTGCAACATTTTATCTTGAATTTTTTAATTAATTAATTAATTAAAAATTAACTTCAAAAATCTTGAATAAGTACGGTCGACCACAACCAGATACCCCATGGCAGCATTTATCGCGCGCGGCATAAGGGCGCCAATCGAACAAAAAGGGGTATCTGAGACTGTGGCCGACTGTACCTACCCAACATTTTTCCAAACACACAGGGTGTGAGAATTATACAAAAAGCTGATAAAATGTGTTTGGAACACAGCCTTGTTAGTTTGGAACCACAGAACAAATTGTTCTGTGTTTGGAACCATACAATCGAAATACAAATGCCAGCTGTCTGTGACTTCCTTCTGTAGCTGGGACCTTTTTTTTTGTAATCTGTGACTGGTATGTACAAACACAAATGTCACAAATGTGCAAAAAAAAATATAACGTCATTTATTTTGTTGTGCCCTAAAAAAACTAAATGAAATATTCGCAAAACGCGCAGAACCCTTCATTTTAGGCATCCAAAATGCAAGAAAATTATCCATTCCTTAGTGCGGTGAAACCACTAAAACCAGAATATGAGAGATTCAACAAAATATTGATAACATCGCAAGAGGTAAGTTGACTCAATTTTGTTGATAGCTTAATAATTCGTAAGCTTAACCGTTTATACATTGATATACCATTACAGTTTACAATTGGCCGAAGTCTTGAAAACGATGTCGTCATCACATATTTGGCTATATCAAGGAAACATTGCGTGTTTAAAATGACCAACGAAAACGTGTGGATCATTAAGGATTTCAGCTCGTTTGGCATTGAAGTTAACAAGAAGAAGTTAAAGAAGGGATTGACCTGCAAGCTCTGCAATAATGATGTAATCCAGCTTGATACAACAGGTGACTTTGTCTACAAATTCATTTTGCACCATGATGATGATTTTGTGCCAAGAAAGAGGATCAAACTTGAAGACCCTTCATCTGATATTTTGAATAATGTGAAGATGAAGTTTGAGGAGTCTCAGAACTTTGAGATCAAGCACATAGAGGACAAAATCAACAACACAAAACAAATGCTAACAACATCAACTATTCTGAAACAGCAGTTGGAGTTAGATATGAGCAGGAAGATTGAGCGGCTAGAGAGCGACTTTGCAGTACAAATAGAGAACCTCAAGGGAGAGAGAAATGAAGTGGAGAGACAGAAAGTACTTCTAGAAGAAGAAAGAGATGCCCAACTGGCCACAGTCAAGGGGGAGATGCAATCTAAGATAACTGATCTAATGGTAAGCTTTATATAAATTATTGACTAAGATACTAAGGCCCGGTTTCTGAGTTGAGAATTTTGCTAAGCACATACTTACGTATCGCTCTGTCACGCTCTTTTGTGAGAAATCTGCAGAGGCAGGACGATACTTACCCATTTGCTTAGCAAAATTCTCAACTCAGAAACCGGGCCTAAACAAGGTATCTTATTTAAGGTAATTAAGTAAGATGTAGCCTGTACAATTCGGAAGGCAAAGTTTTTTGTTCGAAAGTCTGTTATTGGCTTAATCTTATCTTTAGACAATATTTTTGTCTACTACTACTAGAAACTAATTTAAATATTTTTTATTTTGGTTCAGTAGTTTGGATTTTACAACGTTTCAAAGATATGGTTTTATGACGTCACGCGACGGTCTGCATACTGTTGGCGGTCATAGGAACAAAACATTTTAGCGCATAAAAACAAAACTACTGGACCAAAATAAAAATTATTTAAATTCCGAATTGTACATGTCCCACTAGCTGGGCAAAGGCCTTCTATCAGAGAGAGTGTTCGAGCTTAATCACCACGCGTGCTCAATGCGGGTTGGCGATTTTTGCGTTGATGGTATAATGCCTCACACGCTCAGGTTTCCTCACGATGTTTTCCTTCACGCTCAGTGAGTGGTACTACAAATTCACAAATGTACGTCTGAATCTGAATCGAACCTAGGTTTACCATTGATGTCTTTTGCCGCTGCATTTAAAAATGCATTTTTTTAAATATAAGGTAGGGCCCAGCTCCTGTTAACAATAATTTATCGAAGAAATCTAAACAGTCCGACATGCCAAGGGTGGAGATATCCCAGCATACCAAATTTTTGTGCTCTAGTGCCGTTATCCTGTGTGGAAATCGGGGACTATGTTTGTATGGAGAAAACATCACTGTGATATCCTCTTAAATGTATAGGCTTCATTAAACGTTTTTTATCTTTTGTACAGGATCAAATACAAAAGCACAATGAAACAGAGTCGGAGTTACTGAATGAGAACACGTCTTTGAAAGAGAAATTATTGAAGGAGAGAGAAGAGTTCCTGGCAGAGCTTCATCGGGAAAACTCTTCGAAACAAGACCTGCTGGAGCAACTTGAGGCCAAAATCAAAGAACAAGAGGAGATACGCCTGCGGGAAAAACAGGAACTTGAAACTATACTGAAGAAGGAGACGGAACAACTCATGTTGGCTAAAGAAAATGTAAGAAAACTAAATCTTTATAGTTAGCCAATTCCTCGATGGAAAAGCCAAGGGCTGTGATGTTGCCAGCTATTGTTGCCACCAAGAATATCTTTAGTACCTACACGCTGTAGTTTTGCAGACAATTTCGCTGGTCTTTAACATTGGAACCCCTTACAAACAAGAAGTTTTTCCACCATCTCTATTGCCTAGTATTCCATTACTTAAGATGGTTTACTCTCTAACTTGAGTGGGCTATGCAGTGTTTAGTAATTCAAGGGACCTAATTTAATACGGACTATTTGCAGGAGCTGAAAAAACTGGAGGAACAAAAGAAACTAAGGGAACAAGAGCTCGAGAAGGAACTGAGCAAGATAAAGTTCCACCTGGCAGAGCAGATGATCATCACGGAGTCAGAGAAGCAGCGGCTGGAGTTGGAGCTGGAGACCAAGATGGAGGAGATGGCCAAGGCCAGCGAGGAAGAGAAGAGCAAAGTTGAATTATTGGTAAGTAGTGGTTCGCCCCGAACTATGAACTCGCGGCCCCATATCTCAGCAACCCCTCGACCGATTTGGCTCATGTTTAAACTTAAAAATTATCTTAGCCTCATTTACTTGCCTACCAAATTACATGACGATCCGACTAAATACAAACATACAAACGCCGGATTGTTCCAGTAGACTCGGAGAAATTCGCTCGCTCGTTCAATTATTTAAAACACGATCTACAAACTTGAATGTTGTTTTATAGTTTCTGATGCTGTGTCTCTGACGACGTGTTTTGTTTCAGGTTCAAGAAAGAGCAGAAGCCGAGAGGAAACTGTCTGAAGCACAAACCAAGTCTGAGGAATCTATCAAAGAACTTGAGGTACATGCTCTATTTCTTATTGAAGATGCCTTATTTTTAACAATTACTACTGCATGTCAGATGTCGCCACGACAGTTTCCAATTAGAATATCTCCTAAACGGCTAAACCGATTTTGATCAAATCTAGCTAGGAACACTTGATTAAGTCAAACAAAAAAAAAACATCCTAACCGATTTACCCTTTTGGAGCTACGATGCCGCATATTACAGATACACACTTCAAACTTATGACACCCCTCTTTTTGCGTCGAGGGTTGAAAATAACAGGTACTACTCAATCACTTAGTAAGAGTGCAGTATGCTAGAGGTCGTGGATTGAAGCGAACTGTTTAGTGTTTCGATACATCTTATACCCACCATACATAGCATAACACTGTAGTTAGTTAGACCAAACTAATTCAAATGAATTTATTTCAATATAAGTATGTACTACATATTCATAGTAACTTTAATTTAACTTAGTTAAAAATGTACACGGTGCCTGAACTAGAATACAGCTCGGACCAATAAGGTGGTATGTTCTAAAACCTAATTCCAGATTTTCTAATTCCAGAAACATGTGCGCGACCGCGAGGTGGAGCTGGCGGCGCTGGCTGCCGAGCGCATCCAGCAGCAAGCCGAGCAGTCTTCCGAGGTCATCACCTCGCTGCAGCAGCAGCTGGAGAACGTGAGTGGAACAGTACCGTTGTTCGGTATGAAGAAAATAACCTGTATAACCCGTGTCATTAAAGAAAACATTTAGGACGGAGTTAAAAACCTAGCGTTGTCTCGCTTTAACTGTATTAATTAGAGCGAGAGGGCGAGTGTTTTGAAGTCCATCCTTAATGTTTTCTTTAATGACACGGGTTATAACAGTAGCAATCGTGTATAGGGTATTGACAGATCGCCGGCTGGCGTAACAGAGAGCGCGCGCGTACGAGTTTTATACAACGTGTTACAAAACATCCTAACTCTTTTTACAGGGTGTAACCTACTGGTCAACAGGATGTCAATTCTGTAAAAAGAATAATTGAAAAATCTTTTTTTATTTTATAACGTCAAAATTTAAAATTTTCATAACTTTTTTGTTTTTGGTATTAGCTCAAATTTAAAAATATGTTTGTGGGTGTAGGTGTAAAACATTGTGAAAGTCAATGAAAACAATATTTAAAAAATACTTTTCTCCCGCCACAGCGTTCACATTTTATTAATTTAAAAATCAACGGAACGTCATAGAGCAAGAAAAAAATAGGTTGTTATCCCTATCACCAGGTGCTATTACCCTGTAAAAAGAGTTAGCACCTTTTGTAACACCTTGTAGATCTCGAGCGTATTTTTGTAAGGGATCAAACTAAGGCCTTTGCATCTACGCAATGAGATGATTTATACAGCGTCCAGTGACACCTCCACTCACACTAGATGGGAGAAGAGACCACTCGGCGCTGCAGTGCCTGGGACATTGTTTTAGAGCGAGTAGGCTTGCCCAGCATCTATACCATCCTGACAGCTTAGTCGGCCTAGGTCCCCGTTCGATTCCCAGTGCGGGCATGTATCTATGACTTTGTTTGATTTCAAAGTTACGTACATTTGTGAATTTGTAGTAGAAATACCACTCGCTAACGGTGACTCCTGAGTCAAACTGCCGCAGTTATTCATTGTCATCATTCACCAGGTCCGCTCCCAGCTGCACTCAATGGAGTCTGAGAAGAACTCGCTGATCGAAAACCTCTGCGGCGGCGCCGGCGAAGGGTCCTCCAAGGAAGCCACGCTGGCCGAAGTGGGCGAGCTGATGGAGAGCGAACTCCAGTGCAGCATTTGCGCGGAACTGTTCGTCGCGGCCACCACGCTCAACTGTTCCCACACCTTCTGCAAGTACTGCATCACCGTCTGGAAAAAGAAGAAGAAGGAGTGCCCCATCTGCAGGTATTTCTATCGATTATTTAGAAATCCATTATCACGATTTACGAAGCATCACTTACTTCCTTGCCAAAAGACAACTAGCGCCTACGATGGAAAAAAAACATCTTTTTTTTTCTGTTTTTATCTGCTATCAGTCCTTAGACTATGATCAGATGTTTTGATGTTTGATGTTTTTCAGAGTGTGCCCTCCATTAAGAGCATCTCCTCATATTGCACTTGATGCTAGCATCTATTTTTCAGGTCCTGTATGCTGTGTCTTTTTAGCCGTTTTTGATAATCCATTGAGATCAGCTGTTGGGCGAGCGTATTTGGATGGCGCATCAAGCGATCCCTATATTTTGCAGCAGAGTTTCGGATCTCCTCTTGTACAGGGCTCATGGCAAGGTGTTCGTGGTTGCTTGCACTGCCCCACAGTTCAATGCCGTACATCTTCTTTTTGAATGCGTTTTTTGCTAAAAACGAAACGTCAAATGATAATCCCTAGGCTTATCTATTTTTAGGACCTAAGGTCATGTTATAAAATGTCTTCGATCCCATACAAAAAAATCAAATAAGCTCAAATAACTCAGTAAATATATGTTTGACGCAAAATTACCAAGACGTACTTTTAAATTCGAATGTTGATTACAACTCATTGGCATACTTTTGATTGTAATTCAGAAGTTTTTTTAAACCACGCGTCCTAAGTCCGGGCGCTTCTATGAGCTCGTTCCACTGTGCGGCGGCGTGTTTTATTCGCAGGTGTTCTACGTTGGAATCTAAACCTTAGGCCCTACAAATAGTTAAGCCTAGGGACTATCATTTGACGTTTCGTTTTTAACAAAAAACGCACCCAAAAAGAAGATATGTTTTTTTTTTCCATTGGCGGCGCTAATTGTGCGTAGGAGCCTTTCCGTGGCTTATAAGCTATGAGAACCCCCACGCCAAAACCAATGTAACGTATTTGTTTCAGAGCCTCCATAGTCTCAGAGTGCAAAAGCTTGGTACTGGACTCGTTCATCGAGAAAATGGTCGCCAACCTCACCGATGAAATGAAGAAGAAGAGACAGGCCATGCTCAAAGACAGAGAAGGTGAGTCCAGCGAACCCCGCAGGGTTACCATGAATCGGAATTTTTTTAGGACCTGACGGATATAGCACCGACCAGTGTCCCGCTATTGACTTGCGCCATCTTGCTTTATTACATCAAGATGGCGGTTATACAGGGTATTAAAAGACCGACAATTCATACAACGTGTTACAAAACATCCTAACTCTTTTTCCAGGGTGTAACCTACCAGTAGGTACAGGACATCAACAGGATGTCAATTCTGTAAAAAAAAAGTTGGAAAAAAAAAATTTTACTTTATAACCTCAAAATTGAATTTTTTTAATATATTTTTTTTGTTTTTGGTAGTAGCACAAATTTGAAAATGTGATTATCTGTGTAGGTGCATTTTCATAGCCTTGAGTTGTTAAAACATTGTGAAAGTCAATAGAATCAATTTTGAAAAATGTATTCTAAAAATCGGCACCTCGAGCGTAAGTAGCATAAGTTTATGTCAACGCTTGCGCAATATGATTTCTCTGCGTTAAACTTCTATTGCGTGATAAAAAAAAAACCAAAATTATAACCTAAGAAATCAAAATCATTTCCCAGCAATAATTTATGGAAAAAGTATTTGTGTCTAGTATTTACCACCGACAGACCTTTTGACTCTGTCGGTGGTCTTTTAACACCCTATATACTGGCGAGATGAAAACGTGTTTATATGCGTTGTGCTGCCGGCGCTGAATCCGTCATGGCCTCAAAAATTCTGATCCTTGGTTATTAGGTATCTTGCAATCAAAAGCAAGAGCTCTGACAAAAACCGATTTTGCATTGTGGAAGCTGCTGAAAAAATATGTACGAAATCGGATCTTGGCAGTTCTCGCAATTTATTGCAAGATACGTAGTAGTAACCCAGCGGACCATTTCCATTCACAAAAAAACGTGTACCTAACAATGCAGCTTCATAATTTAACTTAACCTGATTCAACCGGTGTAAGTTTAGTGGCTTCTAAGCTGCAGGAATTTGGTTCTTTCTACTGGTGGTTGGGATAAAATACAGGTCACTCTTACAGTAATTAAAAAATTAAAACGACCATAGCTTATGTTGGCACAATATGGCCGTAGGCAAAAAGAACAGGCGTGTCATGTTCTAGTTTGTGACTTAGCAAAGGTTGTTTAAAATCACCAGTAGAAGAGTCAATCGCTCCTTCGAAGTCCCTAACATTGCACCGTGTTATCAAATGTATGTTAATAGTAGTACTTAAAAGTGAGTGAATTAATTAGTTTCTTATGAAGCTGTGTTGGTTTCAGAGCTGGACGCGGAACTTGCAAGGCACACCGCTGCAGGATCCCGTCGGTATGCTCTCACTTACCTTATTCCGTGTTAGTCACTACACACTTAAAAATTGCAACAGTAAAATGTCGTGTGCCGGCTTCAGACTCACGCCATTCTAAACGGCGCGACTTCTCACTGAGAACGATAAAAAAATACTTCAACAGGAATTCGGAACGCAAAGTTTTTTGTTCGAAAGACCGTTATTGGCTTAATCTTATCTTTAGACAATATTGAGAAACTAATTTCAATATTTTTTATTTTGGTTCAGTAGTTTGGATTTTACAACGTTTCAAAGATACGGTTTTATGACGTCACGCGACGGTCTGCATACTGTTGGCGGTCATAGGAACAAAACATTTTAGCGCATAAAAACAAAACTACTGGACCAAAATAAAAAATATTTAAAATTAGTTTTTCAATATTGTCTAAAGATAAGATTAAGCCAATAACGGACTTTCGAACAAAAAACTTTGGGTTCCGAATTTTACAGCGGTGCATTGCGTCCCAAAGACGAGCACAATGCATGCCACGAAAGAAGAGACTGTGACACCAGTGGTTTGACATGCGCAGTGACGATTTATAGGTCTCTTTAGCGGCATGAGGCGCGGTTAAGTATAATTTTTAGTGGCACGTATTGTAACTAGTCGTTCGGCCCGAACTGTGAACTCGCGACCCAATATCTCGGCAACCCCTCGACCGATTTGGCTCAGGTTCGAACTTAAAAGAAAAAAAATAATTATTTACCGCCTACCCAGTTTCACAACGATAAATAATAATAATAACCCCCCCAGGAGGACCACCTTGTCGTGGTGGGGGGGCTTACGGGAAGTAAGAACTACAATCTGTCTGAACATCTAGACAAAATACCCCACTATGGGAGGAACATAAACTTGCTATTAACACCAATAGCCACTCTTTCTAAACTAAGGTCCTCACCCTTTTGATAGGAGTTAGACAATGATGAATGCGGCACCTCAACAGAAAGTACCCCAGGAGGGTCCTGAGTTAATGAAACTTACAAATTGAAAAAAAATCATAACTTTTTTGTTTTTGTTATTAGCTCAAATTTAAAAATATGTTTGTGCTTGTAGGTGCATTTACATAGCTTTGAGTTGTTAAAACATTGTGAAAGTCAATGAGAACAATATTTAAAAAATACTTTCCTCCCGCCACATCGTTCACATTATATTAATTAAAAAATTAACGGAACGACATAGGGCAAAAAAAATATTTAGGTTGTGATCCCTATCACCGCGTGCTATTACCCTGTAAAAAGAGTTAGGTACTTTTGTAACACCTTGTAGATCGAAAATGATTTTACTCAAAAAAGCTCGTAATGTGGACATTAATTCGACAACCTTCTTTGAGCAAAGTCGGACTTGCGGGCTACTTGGATTAGGCGCCAGAAAAGTTGTATGGAATTTCATTAATGTCTTGTGTATTGCGGCCAGAAAAACATTAATGTCGAGTTTTGTTTCATAAATAGAACTCAAACATCAGGTGCAAAAAGTATTTATTTAGAATTAGGCTGTATGGGTACTGGCAGTCGACACATTGCACAGAAAAAAAAAAGCGCGGCCATATTGTTTTCGACTTTTCGCGCGTTGTTCGAAGTGATTTTTTTCTGTGTTTTTGTTGAAAAAGTGAACTCTCAAAGCGACGAATCCTCGGATTTAATGTGTTTAACACCGCCGGACATTCAAAATCAAGCGAAATTAGTAATTGGAAATTTATTGCCACCGAAGTCAAAAGAAAAATACAAGCAAGCTTACCAACAAAAAGTTTGCGGAATGGAAAATCGACAAAAAGTACTTAATCTACGACAAATGGTAAGCTAATTAAATTACTATGTTAATTACTATTCTAATTAATATTTTAATTACTCGCATTGTTTGAGTAAAGCACTATACAAGCCTTGGTCTGCAATGAGCGCGCTTCTGGCCACGCTATGATTGCCTCGAGCTTAGCTTAGCTACGCTCTCGGCCCTCAAGTTTGGTCATCATTGCAGCCCTTGCTGGCCGCGCTATAAAGGCCTCGACCTTCGGTCTCGGCCTTCATTTCAGCTTGTCCATCAAGGGCTGCAATGCTGACCGCACTGTGAGGGCCTTGAGCTGCGCTACGCTGCGCTCTGTCGGCCATCAAAAGCGCGCCAGAAACGCACTAATTACAGATCGCGGCAGTAATGTACTAATGATTTACAGTGCGATGATCGCTTTGTGTTTCAGTTTTTTTAAATGCCGTGTGTTTTTGTTGACAGCCGAAGTAGCAGCTATGGCGGCTCCGAGTACGACGACTACGGCGGCGACTACGACTCATTCCTCGGGGAGGGGGAGGGGGAGGAGGAGGAGAACTAGTGAGTGATTGCTAATCTAGCTATTTTACTCACCGAACTAAATCCCATAGAATCCGCATTACGTATAAAATCACAATAAAAACTGGTCCCCACAGAAACAAATTATATCAGCAATAGAACAATACGAAACATCATTTCGACCATACGTCTAATATTCCAATGTCAACCTTATTGCATTAGTGTACAGTTTTACTTTCATTGCATAGACTGCGAGCAAATAAGCTCCCAAAGGCAGTTTGGGCATCTATTTTTCCAGACACATTTCAGAGTTCTATGTTGTATCTAGTTTTATCCTTGATCGAAGATTTTACTACTCTAGCGGTTCTAGACCTTCCACTATTCCTATATTGGGTTAAGGGTGGACGATGGTACCGTGGCGGGAAATTAAAAAATTTCACAGTTTTTAAAATTTTGTAGCTAAACTGAGCTATTTATGTTCAGCGATCTTTCGTTCGCGGCAATAACATAGTATTATTTTCATTATTGTAAACAACAGAACAACAATAATTCAGCGGATTATGTGTTCTGGTCTACGAAGTAGTGGCACTGCCCAAAAAACTTGTCGTAGACCAGAACACATAATCGGCTGAATTATTGTTGTTCTGTTGTTTACAATAATGAAAAGAATACTGTTTTATTGCCGCGAACGAAAAATCCCTGAACAAAAAAAGCTCAGTTTAGTTGCAAAATGTAAAAAACTGTGAAAATTTGGAATTTCCCGCCGCGTTGCTATCGTCCACCCTTAAGGCTGCACAGTCGCTCGTTTATTTCAAAAGCACCATTGCCACTCTTGACATGTGAATGTTTAAGTGATAGGTTCTAGGATCTGGGGTCAACGTTAATAAATACTTCATAAAAAAATTGTATCACCCCCTAAATTTTAGCTTCAAATTAGCATATCTCATAAACGGCTGAACCTATTTTGATAAAAACAATCTAAGAACACTCGCTAGAAAACCTACTTTCAAATGAAAACACCGCATCCAAATAGGTTCACCCGTTTAAGAGCTACGGTGCCAAAAACGCGCGCGCGGCGCCTAGTGACACGCAGTCTGAGACTGGCCACGGCGTCGCGAGGGCCGTCTCAGCTCCATGATTAAGGTCTCCGAATGAGAACCGAAACTAGTCGGCTACACCGACATAATACAAGTAAGTTTAACCGTTTACGAAATACAAAAAGAACTTCACAGTCCGTTTTTGATTAAAAAAGAAATAGGTTTTTATAGCGTCGCTATTGTGTTCTTGCCCTTTGTACAGGGTGTCCGGTGGCAAATTTAGGTTTTTAAAATTTAATAAAACAAAAACTATTGAACTTAGTATTAACATTATTTTACTCATAGAAAGAAGACAATTGCGGATTTTAATGCTTGAAACAAACATCGTCTAAATGCTTTCCATTTTGTCTCACAAACATACAGAAACGAAGCATTGTTTATAACGAAAAATCATTTTGGTTGGTTCTCCTGAATCTCATGGCGAATATTTTTCTACAGAGCTAGCACAGTACTCGGATTATTGGCGTACACTTTACTCTTTGAATATCCCCACAATAATAAATATTTTCAATTTCAATTTCAATTTCAATAAACATCGCCTTTCCCCTGCCGCAGCTACGACGACGACGAGTACTACGACCGCGGCCGCGGCTTCACGCCCCCCTACGATTCCTATCCCGATTCCGACGGTGGATCTGACTCGGACGCCGTCGGCACCGCCAGCAACGATGGCAGCTACGCGAGCGACGGCGGCGGCGGCGGCGGCGGCGGCGGCGGCGGCGGCGGCGGCGGCGAGGGCGGCTCAAGTCTACCTCCTGCAGAGGGGAGCGAATCCTCAAGTGCTGTATCAACTGCCACCGGTAAGAGCTTTTCTTCTCCCGTCGGAGGTCTATGGCAGCGGTTCCCGAATGGTGTTCCGCGGAACCCGGGGGTTCCGTAAAAGGCTCTCAGGGGTTCTACGAAAATTCAACATTTCGATGTTTTTTTTCTCCTTTGATATACAAGGTGTTACAAAAGTACCTAACTCTTTTTACAGGGTGTAACCTACTGATCAACAGGATGTCAAATCTGTAAAAAAAGGTGAAAAAAACAAATTTTATACCTCAAAATTTAAAAAAAAATCATAACTTTTTTGTTTTTGTTATTAGCTCAAATTTAAAAATATGTTTGTGCGTAGAGGTGCATTTACATAGCTTTGAATTGTTAAAACATTGTGAAAGTCAAAGAAAACAATATTTAAAAAATACTTTTCTCCCGCCACATTGTTCACATTTTATTAATAAAAAAATTAACGGAACGTCATAGACAAAAAAAAAATTTAGGTTGTGATCCCTATCACCGGGTGCTATTACCCTGTAAAAAGAGTTAGGTACTTTTGTAACACCTTGTATTTAGGTATGGTAATCTTATAAATGGACGTAATTATTATCCAGTTTCAATTGTCTTATTTTGCTCTGGCGGAATACCAGCGCTATGAGCATGGGTAGCCACCTACCCGTCTCGTCTTTTTACTGACCACTGCGCACAGTGGAAATTGGGTAGGTATATGTGGGTGCTATGGGTTAGGTAGGTATGTATGTGTAGGTCGTCCCGTCTGTATAGTATTTTTAAGTTAGTATTTTTAAGTTAGCCTAATTCTTAGTACCTATATCTATTAGTTCTATAAGTTGTAATTTGTGGTCAGTAAAATAAACGTTTTCTATTCTATTCTATTTTAAAATTTTGTATTCCGAAGTTCCGTTTTATTAGTTTACTTCTTTCTTGGGCTAGGGTTCCGCACAAAACGGTGAACCAAAAAGGGTTCCGTAGCCAAAAGAATTCAGGAACCGCTGGTCTATGGTATCGAGCCGTCTGACTATGACCATTCCGTGGAGATCCGAACGCAGCTAGGGCAGCGGCGGCAGCGCGCGCGTAACTAACTGTATTATGTTCAGACGGCAGCAAGAGCTGTGTCAACTACTACAGGTAAGGCTCAATCTTTTTATTTACCTTACTAACTTCCTTCTTTTTACATCTTATTTTTTTACTAACTCATTTTCTACCCGAAGTGGATCTTGGTCTCCGCAGCCAAAAGCCGCTATCTTTGTCCTACCTTCCAATCTTCCACCTAACTTTCGCGCAGGTCCTTTGAGGCTTCGTCAATCCAGCAATACTTGGAACGTCCAACTGACCGACGTCCAGAAAGCTGTTATGCTTTTTACACTGCCCGATCCTCTCTCATTATTTCTTCATCATCTTTTCCTATGGGGATATTCTTCATGATATTTTCCTATAGCGATCAGTTCCGACGGTGGATCTGACTAGGGCGCCGCCGGCGCAGGTGACGACGGCGGCGGGAGCGGCGGTGGCGTCGCGCCCACAAGTCTACTACCTCCCGAGGGGAGCGAATCTTTGAATGTTGTATCAACTGCCACCGGTAAGCGTATTTCCGAACCCGTGTTGAATTCGTCCCCTAGTAGGAGTGACCAAGTCAACACGGCCATGGAAATTAATTTATGTCCCGTGACCGTATCGATTTCTTTCACTCGTGTTGACGAAATCAATAGGGTTATGCTGTAAATATTGTCATACATAATAAGGATAATGTCTTTCAGAACATGATCTAGTCGGGTTTATTTGTTTATATTTTATTTTTTTATTTAAAATCGTTTACTTTCGGAACCCCTTTCCCAAAATGGCCTTTTCCCCAAAATATCCCTATTTAGGATAAGATTATCTCCAGATGATTTCGGAACCAGCTGGAGGTGAATGGTGTCTCTGTAACCGTTTTTATTCCGCCGCGCAAAACAAGATGGCGCCAGTCGATAGCGGTAAAAAAACGTTTATCGATACCTGACCCTCCCATAGCCTAGATTTTTCTTTTCTTCATGTTATTTTGCAATAGTCCTTGTATCTGAAAGAGATTGTCTCTGGGTAGATTCTTGCATTTATCCAGAGATAAGATCTGGCAGATACACCCATCCCATCACATTTAGAGTAAATGGTATTTAAAAGGCCTCTGTGCTGTTGGCTTCGGCCCCACGCAAGCCTCAAAGGACCGGGTCCCCATGGACCCGTGAATCTGAAAAGTATACCAACAAATAATAATAAAAGCCTTTATTTCCAAAAGTTTACAATCTTAATACATAAAACAAAGTCGTGTTAGTTACACCGTTTATAACTCGAGAACGGGTGGACCGATTTTTATGATTTTTGATTTGTTGGATTTCTCTCCGCCCCGAATAGCAGAATGACCATTAAAACAACGGAAAACTCACGACAAAAAAAAAAGTCTGGGCGGACGAAGTCGCGGGCAAAAGCTTCATAAACAATGAAAATAGAAACCCAGGATTATGTGACGAAAATGAACCAGTGCTACTTGGTCCCCAGGGAGCAGCGGTAGCGAGTTGGGCCGCGGTGCAGGTCCCAGCGAGACTGGCCGCCGCCGGCGCCGGCGCAGCCCCGTCGAGGGGGCCCCCGGCTACTACTACGGCGGGTACGGACGGTGCTTCCGGTGCGGCGCGCGCGGACACTGGGCCCCCGGGTGCCCCTTCAGATAGCGCCCGGTAGGCTTGCTTTGGCGACGCTAGTATTCATAAACTAACATACGATATGTGGTGTTAAAGGAGATTGAAGAGACTATTGGATAGAAAATGTGACAGTAGATACTAAGGTAGATACTAGATACTAAGGCCTAAGCTCTTTCCTTCAATTATTTTTGTTATTATAGTGATGTAGAAAGTTGCCTAACATCTTTTCCCGTCCAAAAGCAATTGTTCTCAGTACCGTACTTACTTCTCTGATTTACTCGTTGTAAGATTTAGGCCCGGTTTCTGAGTTGAGAATTTTACTAAGCACATACTTTACGTATCGCTCTGTCACGCACTTTTGTGAGAAATCTGCAGAGGCAGGACGATACTTACCCATTTGCTTAGCAAATTCTCAACTCAGAAACCGGGCCTAAATCTTACAACGAGTAAATCAGAGAAGTAAGTACGGTACTGAGAACAATTGCTTGTGGACGGGAAAAGATGTTAGGCCACTTGCTACGTCACTATAATAACAAAAAGAATTGAAGGAAAGAGCTTAGGCCTTTATTGCATCTTCACATTACCGTCTTTACCATAAGGGTTCACGGGGCCCCGGGCCTGTGCCCAGGGCCCCCATCCTCAGAGGGCCCCGAAAGACCGACAATTTCTCCCACATTTATTCTCAAAACATTTTGGTCGTACACAGTGAGCAGTGATAAAATAAGCCTTGTTATTTATTTACATTGTTAAATTTGACACAAAACGTGGCATTGTAATGCAAGAATTTTTTAGTTTCCCTTTGGAAAAAGGGCCCCAGATTCTTGTGTGCCCAAGGCCCCGACCATAGTTTAAGACGGCCTTGAATCTTCACCGTTAGCGAGTGGTTTTGCTACATCAAATTCACAAGTGTACGTAACTTTGAAATGCCTGCGCCGGGAATCGAACCTGTGTCTCTCGCTTCAGAGTCTCATGTAGGAAAAACATCGTGAGGAAACCCGCGGCTTTGTTGGCTCCACACGTATTGACTTGTCTTTCCTGTGGGTTAGGACGACTAAGCTGTCAGGATGATATAGGTGCTGGGCAAACCTACTCCGTCTAAAACATTGGCCCAGGCACTGCAGCGCCGAGTGGTCTCTTCACCCATCTAGCGGTCTATCTCTTCATAGCGTGAGTGAAGGTGCCACTGGACGCTGTATAAACCGTCTCATTACGCAGATGAAAAAGGTTGATAGATTTTAGGGCGTGTACTGTACAATGTACAGTGTACATAAATTGTAAAGTGAAATCATTAAATAATATAGAGTTTAACGTTTGTGATACTTGCCCTACCAACAAATGAGACTAAAATAAGTTATCGATATCTGCCCGCGATTAAGGCGCGGTGCATAGTAAATAGCTCGCGCGCCAAGAAAAATGCACAAAATCGAGTCCTGTATCAAATACACTAAACAAATCGAAAATGTTCACATATCAAACCCTAGAATTAGGTGAGACCTATCTAACACAGCCAGTTTTGTGTTGATATTCGTAAACGTTTTGAAGATATTATTGATAAAAAAAATAGGCGGCGCCCTTTTTTTCAAACAAAATATCTTGCAATCTGTTATGGGTATCAACACAAAACTGGCTGTTTTAGATAGCTCTCACCTAATTCTAGGGTTTGATATGTGAACATTTTCGATTTTTTTAGTGTATTTGATACAGGAATCGTTTTTGTGCATTTTTTTTGCGTGCGGGCTAATTCACTATGCCCAGCGCCTTAAAAAATAACTGCTCCCTGATTTTGGGATTGACGTTTTACGATTATTAAACAAAAACCTGTTTATACACTTCTCTTGTATAATTTTAAACCATTGTTTTAAATGTCAAAAAACGTTATTGATTGATGTACACATGATTGTTTAAAAATTTGTAAATATTGTTAGAAATTACTTGTTATGTGCTTGTCCATTTGGATAGTAAGTATTTTTAGTTTATGAATGTTTTTAAATAGTTTACGAAACTTTGTGAGGCCATCTTAGACCATAGGGCAAACCAGATGGCCGCACAAGTTATCGAAAACAAATTAAAAATGTCCTTTTAAGTACACACGACAGCACGTCGACCCTTACACTCTAGCACCCTACTCGGTTACGTTACGGGCGACTTTACAACAAAAGTGTACACTCTGACGTGCTGTCGTGTGTACTTAGGCCGTCTTGCACCACTTTCTTAAATGTGGTTTAAACAGCATTTAACTAAAATCTTCATACAAAAGTCGATTTAAATGGCGGCTTAAGGTGAAATACGTCTCACAACTAGCGCCGCCAATGGAAAAAAAATCATATCTTTTTTTTGGATGCGTTTTTAGCAAAAAACGCTCCTGCGATTCCTCAACGCGAGGCTTAACTATTTTTAGGACCTAAGGTTTGGATTCGAGATCCTAGAACTTAAGAATGCAATCGATTCTCGCCAAAAGTGGCCACTTTTGGCGAGAATCGATTGCATTCGTAGGAAATCCAATCTTGGAATCCAAACCTTAGGTCCTAAAAATAGTTAAGCCTCGCGTTGAGGAATCGCAGGAGCGTTTTTTGCTAAAAACGCATCCAAAAAAAAGATATGATTTTTTTTCCATTGGCGGCGCTAGTTGTGAGACGTATTTCACCTTAAGTGGCATTTAAGAAGTGGTGCAAGACGGCCTTAGAGATTACATTCTAGAAGAGATTCTAGAAGAGTTTCTATGTTTTACTTTTTTTATTGATTGTTTCTTGACAAGGCACAGTTCTTGCAATTCATGACGGAGGATGGACCTTCTTCTTTCAAAAAAACTCCCCTTCTTCCCCACCGTACCAAGGTACCTCCAAAACGAACCACATTACTAGGTACTAAGCCATGTTCATAGTTCGTTGCTTCACGCGCGTGATTAGCAAGAACTGCATCTACTTATTTTTATGAAAGTATAATTTAATTAAATTATCAATAAAGAAACTTTAATGAATAATAAGTATATTTTATTTATGCCGCCGCCATATTAAGGCGCTGGGCATAGTGAATTAGCCCGCGCGCAAAGAAAAAACAAAAACGATTCCTGTATCAAATACACCAAAAAAATTGAAAATGTTCACATATCCAACCCTAGAATTAGTTGAGACCTATTTAACACAACCAGTTTCATGTTGATATCTATAACAGATAGCAAGATATTTTGATTGAAAAAAAGTGCGCCGCCTATTTTTTTTCAGAGAAAATATCTTCAAAACGTTTACGAATGGCAACACGAAACTGGCTGTGTTAGGGTTTTACCTAATTCTAGGGTTTGATATGTGAAAATTTTCTATTTGTTTAGTGTATTTGATACAGGAATCGATTTTGTGCATATTTCTTTGCGCGCGGGCAATTCACTATGCACGGCGCCCTAAATGATAAACTTTAAGGTTCACACTAGCCTGCACAATGCACAACGGCTATTTTAAAATTACCCTGTATAATACCTAGTAGATAATTATGTAGAATGTAGGTATGTAAGGCATTACCTATAGACTTACCCCCTATCAATGCCTACCATCAATCTCTCATGTAAATAAACAGTAAAGAAAAGAATGGGAGGGGACGGATAGGGTCCCATGGGCTCAGTGCTATAGGAGTTTGTTTATCGTAAAGACAACGACGACACACCGCGATGGGACGTCCGCTCTGCCCTTTCGATATATCAACGTAGACAGGATGAAAATTGCTCTGGACCCTTGTTAATGTCCCGCACTAACGAGTAACGGCCCCCTTTCTACCTCATTATTTATTTAAGACTTATCGATTGCATGTTGTCATGCATGATATAACATTATCGATACCTTAGGTTCTTATAGGCAGGTACTTACCCACGAACGGTTGGCGGCAGATACCCTTTTTGTTTGATTGACGCACCACAGTGGTCGATTTGTACGATTTAGGCGGCCAAAAGTCCATTTCTCAAAGTTAACTTATAACAAAACTAATTGATTCCCGGAAAAATAGACACCCCGACTGCCCAAACCCCACCCCTCCCCAGTTCCTAGAACTGCGTGCGCGCCCCCACAGGTAGTCGGAACTTGATCGTCGCGCAAGCTGTACGCGTTCGTTCTCGACACTCTTAGCGCAACCGATATTCTAAAGTGAATATTTCATTGGATATTATTCAGTTACAAGTGAAAGTGATGGAAGTCGAAAATTCAGGTAAGCTCCTTCAAATATAATTTAAATTAAGATAAGGAATATCAATATTTAGTGCAGTTACAACGTATCAAAGATCGCCCTTTTTCATAGAAAATATTATCATTTTTTTATTTTCAATAGTAAAAATGTTGTACTTCCGAGACCGTCCGAGTTAAATTCCTTATGGTTTCTAATAGTATAGCTCTTTGAGCAGATAACCACAAAAAAAATAGCCACCACCTTTGACCACTTCGCGAGAAAAATAATAATTCATTAACTTAGGCAGAAAGTGAGAAAAATTCCTTTTTTGTTTCTTTTGCGTTAAAATTCCTTTTCGTTGTTCTAGGTTCATCAAGTTACTCGGGCATGGAGGTAGTAACTCGCAGATATCTTTTTGATAAAATGATTGAGGAAAACTCTCCATCAATAAACGACAAATTGGAATACTTACAAAATTATTTGTTAGTGTCTTACGGGGACTCCGACGAAGACAAAATGTATATAAATCATAAATTTTCATATTTTAAAACAGAAATAAAAAAGAGATGGTCCAAAGCACGCAACACGCTAGAAAATTTTCTTATAAGCAATGATGCATGGTTAGCAGGAACGTTCGAGATGCCCATAAAAACGCATAATAAGTCAGGACGACATAGCAAAACATTCAGTGAATGTAGTGAAAGAACTAAAAGGAGGAAAACAGAAGAAGTTCGCTCCTCTGTGGGCAAAGAAGTGATAGTTCACGCAGCGCAAGTAATTTTAGAAAAGACATTCCAAATCAAAGGCACAAGATCCCCTTACGCCTCGGGAGGCACTGCGAATGTGCGTGGACGCTGATTTGACACGAAGTCAATATGAAATGGTGCGAGCAACGAACAGAAGCTTTTACCCGTGCTACGAATTAGTGTTGAAGGCTAAACAGGAATGTTACCCACCCAAAGAGACGCTACGAGTGACCGCTTCCTGTGCTGAAAGTGATCTACAATCTTTGTTAGATCACACCGTCACGCGATTATCAATTTTCCTCGAAGAAGTACTAATGACTCTTACAGAAACTGAGAGAAATTCCTTGCAGATTATCTGCAAATGGGGTTGTGATGGTTCACAACAAGCTCAATACAAACAAAAGTTAATGAATGACGCCGACTCGGATGCAAATATATTTTTGAGCTCATTCGTGCCTCTACAAATTGTTTGCGGCGACGACAAAACAAAAATGGTTTGGCAAAACCCGACTCCTTCTTCACCACGATATTGCCGCCCGATACGATTCAGATTTATAAAAGAGTCTACAGACATTACAAAAGATGAAATAAATTACGTTCGGGACAGTGTGAAGTCCCTAAAAGCCACGGAATTGGAACTGAATGGGCAAAAATTCTCGGTTAGCCACAGTCTTAAAATGACCATGGTGGACGGCAAAGTTTGCAATGCGGCGACTGACACCAAATCAACGAGTAGATGCTACATATGCGGAGCCACTTCAAAAAACTTTAATGACTTAAGTAAAAAAAACGAAATTCACCCAGAATCGCTTGAATTTGGCCTATCAACTTTACATGCCAGAATTCGATTATTCGAGAGTATTTTACATTTAGCTTATAAATTGCCCGTTGGGAAATACCGTGAAAAAAGAACCAAAGCAGAAAAGATGCTAGAACAACAAAAAAAAAAAGAGATTCAGCAAAGATTCAGAGAAGAAGTAGGTATCTTGGTAGATATGCCAAAATGTAATTTTGGTAACACAAATGACGGCAATACTAGTAGAAGATTTTTTGAAAACCCACATCTGGCTGCTGAAATAACGGGAATAGACTTTAATTTTATTTATAGAATTAAAGTTATTTTGGAAGCCATATCAAGCGGTCACAAAATAGATGTCCCGAAATTTGATGAATACGCCATGGAGACAGCAAAACTGTATGTAGAGTTATATGGTTGGCATTCTATGACTACTACCATGCATAAAATTTTGGTACATGGTGGAAAAGTTATAGAAAATTCTCTAGTGCCTATTGGTCAACTTTCGGAGGAAGCTGCAGAAGCTCGTAATAAGCACTTTCGCTCATACCGTCTAAACTTTGCTCGAAAGTTTTCACGCGAAGACTGTAACCTTGATATTTATCACAGGTTACTCTTGACATCAGATCCACTCATCAGTTCAATGAGAAAAAAAAAGAAGATCCGATCAAAACCATTTTTGCAGGAAACTTTGGAGCTTTTGCTTCCTGCAGAGCCAAATACAAAAGGCACTTGTGATAAATGCATGGAAAGTGACGGTGAGGAAGAATTGTCTTTTAAAGAGTAACATAACAATTTGTATGTTAAACTTTCATAAAATATTGTCTTATTGTTTATGATTCGGTACCTAACATTGTAAGTAACATTTAGTATAATAATGTGGTAATAACTGTTGACCATTTAATTTTAGTGTATACTGTATTTTTTTGTCATCCATATTTTATTTTCAATTTAAATAGGCATGCAGACTGTAGAGAATAAACATTTTTTTTTATGTACGGCCGTCTTTTACTTAACAAATTGTGATAATTCTTAACCCAAATATCAAAAACTACTAAGCCGATTTCGATAATTCAAATGAACTCAAAATATATATTTTACACCAAAGGGAGATTTAAAGAAAATTTAAAAACATTGGCGCTATTTACAAAAATATTTTCACAGAAATGTTTTTTTGTATAGAAAAATACGCTTTCAATGAAACGAATAGGGATAAACATATATATTCACTCTAAAATACCAGATTAGCATTTGTTGTCGTATTTATTACTGAAATAAAGCATAAAATAGTTTTGGCCGCCTAAATCGTACAAATCGACCACTGCACTTGTACACACGACAGCACATTGACCCTTACACGCTAGCACTCTATTCGGTTACGTTACAGGTGACTTTACAACAAAAGTGTACACTCTGACGTGCTGTCGTGTGTACCGCGCGGAAAGAGCTAGGTACAGTCAGCCACACGTTTGGATACCCCTTTTTGTTCGATTGGCGCCGTTATTCCGCGCGCGGTTAGAGCTACCATGGGGGATACTAGACCGACCGATACTGGCCGACCATACCATGGGGTTATTATCAGTGCATCTTTCCCGCTTTGTTGGCGGTCTTTTAACACCCTGTATATCTATAAGTAGAGCATGATTCACCTGTGGACACTGGCGGTTTCTTACATTATTAGGTATCTGCAAACCATTATTAGGTATCATCAAACTCACCCGGGCGCGATCAGTCTATGGACGGTTGACCGCTGGTGGCAATATCGTAATGAGCGCTTCCGTGGTTCAGATGTTGATTGAATACCAGAGGCCCTTAAAAGTGGACACCAGAGGTGGCCCACCACCACATCACACCACCTACCTAGCTTACGCCCTGAAGAAATTCGGAACCCAAAGATTTTTGTTCGAAAGTCCGTTATCGGCTTAATCTTATCTTTAGACAATATTGAGAAACTAATTTTAATATTTTTTATTTTGGTTCAGTAGTTTGGATTTTACAACGTTTCAAAGATACGGTTTTATGACGTCACGCGACGGTCTGCATACTGTTGGCGGTCATAGGAACAAAACATTTTAGCGCATAAAAACAAAACTACTGGACCAAAATAAAAAATATTGAAATTAGTTTCTCAATATTGTCTAAAGATAAGATTAAGCCAATAACGGACTTTCAAACAAAAAACTTTGGGTTCCGAATTGACTACACTAAGCCATGAATCTCTCGGTGCACGTTCACACATAGGTAAAATGATTCTCAAATACAATACCAAAATTTCTGTCAATCTCATAATACATACGGTTCATAGATTCATTAGATGTCTTTTGTTAGTATACCTACACTTATACAGGGTGTTTTGGAAACACCCTGTAAAGTCCATCAAAAAGTGACTCGATATAAAGAAAAAAATATTAGTAGGTAAACTTACTTACTGTTAGGGATACTTACTGTTGGAATAGCTGAGCACGAATCTTGGAGCCGGAACACATTGCTTGACCCTTCAGACCCATGGTTACACTGCTTTGTCACACTAGTGTAACTACTGAGCCTAAGATAGGTACCATCATCGACTACTTATCTAATTTAGAAAGAAATAGCTCCATTCCAAGCAGGGTTACACCTAACAAGTCTCAGCGTTACTACTTACATCGCAGGCAGTGGTGAACTGGTGACTCCGCCACGCCCGACGTAATTGGGTACGCAAAGTTTTTTGTTCGAAAGTCCGTTATTGGCTTAAACTTATCTCTAGACAATATTGAGAAACTAATTTAAATATTTTTTATTTTGTTCCAGTAGTTTTGTTTTTATGCGCTAAAATGTTTTGTTCCTATGACCGCCAACAGTATGCAGACCGTCGCGTGAAGGTCATAAAACCGTATCTTTGAAACGTTGTAAAATCCAAAGTACTGAACCAAAATAAAACATATTGAAATTAGTTTCTCAATATTGTCTAAAGATAAGATTAAGCCAATAACGGACTTTCGAACAAAAAACTTTGCCTTCCGAATTCGTCCATCAAGTCATGCAAATTGAATCACGTCTCTCATACGCTCTTACGAGCAGTCATCTTTTCTCTCGACATGTGGATAGGGTTACCATCTCTACCTCAGTGTTAGGATCTTTTGTAACACCTTGTATGTAAGAGGTAAGTACCTACTTATCTATCCTACCTCGAATACCTAGGAGGTTCTTACGATACGAGAAAATAACTAGTATATCCTTACCTATATTGAACTTTATTGTATTCGAAACGGGTCGAATCGCGATTGGTTTTAGGCTTTAATTACCTTATTTATCCCGACGTTTCGGCCGCGTTACAGCTGCCGTGGTCGCGGGTAGTATAAGTTAATTAAAGCCTAAAACCAATCGCGATTCGACCCGTTCCGAATACAATAATGTTTAAATATCGCGAATCATTAAAAGTGAATATACAACGTGTTACAAAACATCCTTACTCTTTTTCAGGGTGTAACCTACTGGTCAACCGGATGTCAATTCTGTAAAAAAAGTTGAAAAAAAAACATATTTTATTTTATAACCTCAAAATTGAAAATTTTTCATAACTTTTTTGTTAATAGCTCAAATTTAAAAATATGTTTGTGGGTGTAGGTGCATTTGCATAGCTTTGAGTTGTTAAAACATTGTGAAAGTCAATGAAAACAATATTTAAAAAATACTTTTCTCCCACTCCACAGCGTTCACCATTTATTATTTAAAAAATCAACGGAACGTCATAGAGCAAAAAAAAATATTTAGGTTGTGATCCCTATCACCGGGTGCTATTACCCTGTAAAAAGAGTTAGCATCTTTTGTAACACCTTGTATTGAACTTTCTCAAAGCCTTCCAATGGAAAGCTATTTTAAAATATGGAATGTTTTCTTGGTAGAGAAAACTTAATAACGAATGACCCCTAGATAGCACATGCCTACCATTTCCCGCAACTTTGGCCTCCTCGATATTAAATTCTTTGTGACCCTAGTCTGTGAGTAGCAGGGATCGGAATAGGTAGTATTTTATGTAGGTACACACGACATCACGTCGAGGCTTACACGCTAGCACTCTACTCGGTTACGCTACAGGCGACTTTACAACAAAAGTGTACGCTACGTGGTCTGTAGTGTGTACTATGTGCCGGCACGGTTTGCCACACACAGGTAACGGGTTGAAAACCAGGGGGTCTACCGGCTATGACGAAGCCGATTACCATTGGCGAAAAACGAAGTTCGATTTATGAAAAATTAACTGGGTGGCAGTAAAATGAACTGGGTGGCAGCGCATTTTTCAAAAATCGAACTTCGATTTTTGCCAATGGTAATCGGCTTCGTCTTAGCCGATAGACCCCTCTCGAACATTTTTAAGGGTAGACGATAGCAAGGTGGCGGGAAATTCAAAATTTTCACAGACTTTTACATCTTGTAAAAACTGTGAAAATTTTGAATTTCCCGCCACACTACTATCTTCCAGCCTTAATGGCACTTAGGTAGGTAGGTATAAAATCGCTGATTGAAGATTTAAAGGTAATGAAATAAAGATAGGTATTACAATTTTTAACCCCCGACCAAAAAAGAGGGGTGTTATAAGTTTGACCGCTATGTGTGTATGTTTGTCTGTGTGAGTGTGTGTCAGTTTGGGGCACTGTAGCTCTTAAACGGGTAAACCGATTGGGATGCGGTTTTTTTATTTGAAAGCAGGTTTTCTAGCGAGTGTTCTTAGATATGTTTGATCAAAATCGATTCAGCCGTTTATGAGATAAGCTTATTTGAAGCTAAAATGTCGGTGGTATTTTTAATTTGTATCTTTGGCAATTCGGATAAAATATTCCAAAAAATTGTTGGTATCAGCAAAGAGCATATAATATAAGCCGTGCCAATAGAGAAACGATATGAAAATGGCGGCGGGTACCTATGGTAAGGTCTGAAAAAGAGGTTACGAAAATACAATTTCGGTTCATACCTAAAACTTTCTTACATTTTTGGTTACGAAATATTGTTTTACGATGCTTTCTTTATTGATTAGGTAATTGTTCTACGTTGGGTTTGTGATTAAACAACAATCTTTATGAAAATAAGATCAAAACTATTAAAACGTAGTAAATAATACAAACCTCAACAAATAACAACACTTAACGTAAACTACAATATTGAAATAACTCGACAAACATTAAAAAATCAATAAGAGGCGAACGTATTTTGGCGTGTTTTATTAGCCAAGCGTAGGTGACTAATCAGGACTGCCTCAAATGACTTTGCTAACGTTACGTGTGAGTATAGACGGAGATATGATTAAAGCGAGAGGGCGCGAGAGTGTCCGCCATTTATATTGGCACGGGTTATACAAGTATCAGCTACGGCTACACCGGGCTCTCTCTGTTCTATGCCTCACTCGATGATTAAATGTCCGATCTCGGACCGAATAGGAAATACGGGCGAAAGACATGAAAAGTTTTCATCATTCGAAGAAAGGCGGGTGCAAGCTCTTTACAGAGCCCTGCTGCTTTCGGATCGAAGACTGAATGCAGGGCACAGAATATAATACCTAGGTACGCAAAAGTCTGTGCTGAGGTAGGTACTTATTAAACCAAATAGTAAGTCCAGCTGAAATAGAATAGTACTCCTCGATTTACCAATGTCTATACCGCTCTATGTAGATAAAACTATTTTTTTAATACGCCCGACTTTAGCTTTAAATTAGCATAGGTAGGTACCTTATAAACGGCTAAATCGATTTTGATAAACATATCTAAGAACAGTCGCTACAAAAACTGCTTTCAAATAAAAAACCGCATCCAAATCGGTTTACCTGTTTACTGACACACAAATAGCGGTCAAACTTAGCACCCTTCTTTTTTGGTCGGGGGTGAAAAAACTGTGGGATAGAGATATCTACTGAATAATACTTAGGTAGGTACAATGGTATACTGGTCCACTTGCGTCAACCAGGCTTAGCCAGTTAACTCTGAGTTAACGTTAAAATTTGTATGGAAATGTCATGTTAACTCGGAGTTAGTTTGCTAACCCTGAGTGACGCAAGTCCGCCTTAGATGATAATAATTTAAAACATAGACCTCACAAGCAACTCTAATCTCCACAACAGTAAAGTTCTTGGGAAGTTTCAACGTGGAACTTTTATCTAAACCAGAGATGTGATGTGGGTGTGGGATACCCATCTGTTGTGTAATGTTGTACCCTTGAAAGTAACTAGCTCACGTGCTCGCGGGTGCCTGTACCTACTAAAAAGTTGGCGTATTGTGGGATTTGTGCACCCGAGAAGTACATATTACTGGGTGTCTGGACTACTGCCTACACCTCTATTCTCTAAAAAATCCACCCAACCTTCGAGCGTCAAAACACTCAAAAATAGCCCCTATTGAAATTAACAATCTTTTTTTTGACATTTAAAAACGGTAGTTTTTACGGTTGATATTTTAGAAACACAGGGATTTGTGGATATAGAGAAGACCCGATTTGTTTGAAACACGACTATTGCATCCGAGTGGTCACTTAGAATAGTAGTGGCGTTGCCACTGAATACTGTCATTAGTTTAGGTAGTCGTGGCTAATAATGATACAGCCCTTTAAATGTAGGATAGATACAGGTCGGGCCATGTAAAAAGAACGCTAGAAAAAAGCGAAGGGGGTGTGTTTGCGCATGGTTACCCTCGCGCACGTAAGCACTAGGACTATTGTTTTATTTTTGAACTAGCCATATAGCTACTAGCTTGTATACGAGTACTGGCTATAGCTACTAGCTATACTAGCTACACAGCCTATACTCGTACAGACCGATAAATCGCCTAATGCGCAGCTCGACCGGTAGCGTTCTTTACATGACGCGACCTATAGACGGACAGACAGACAGACAGCGGAGGCAGAGTAATAGGATCCCGTTCAGCATCCTTCGGGTAAGGAAATTTATAAAAAAAGAAGTAGAGCCCTAAAATATTTGGTGCGTCCGAATGGCCCCTTTTCAACTGACAGTGAAAAGCTGAATTCTAAGCACCGATAGATGGCGCTCATAGGCGTGGCCAAAGAAGAAACGGGACGTGCCTGTCTTTCGCTTACATACTTAGATTAATAAAATAGTCAGAAAAAAAATTACAGCCGTGGAAACGACTCATTGCTCCGATTAGGTAGCATCGCGATCGGTCGCCGATCCATCTTTGAAAGCTGACGTTCTGGTGTAGATTGTTCTTACATTGCAAAAAGGATTCCGCTTTGTTCGTAAACAATGTGCAGGCAGGATGGAGTTTCAAGGAAAAGTTATTTCAAAAATAAGTAGAGTCCTCGGACCGGCGGCGTTACTTGGACTTCCTTTAATCGAATTATCGATAGCTTAGAGCTGGTGGCCCAGTGGGTACCTAAGCTGTTTTCTCACAAGCATAAGGTCCCCGTTAGATTAATAGGCAAATTACTTACTTTTTATGGACTTTTCCTTACGACTTTAGAATTCACTAAGTTAGTTAGTTAGTTAAGTTATCATGACTCGTTTTACAGGGCATTAGTTAGTACCCAGCGATAGGCATCATATTTTATTTGCCTTATAAAGTTATAAGTTTTAAATAAGTAACTAAAATAGAAGCGCTGTGGCGGGTAAAAAATATTTTTAAAGTTTTTACCACTTTTTTACAGAAATTACATCCTGCACCTTTTGTAACACGTTGTATAATTAGTGTTAACCTACGTACCCCAAAAAAATATGTTAGTACCTAGGTAGGTAAGTAGCTATTTAGGCGAAGGTGGCCGTATTCGCAAAAAACCACCAAAAGAAATTCCTTCTTCTTTCGGGCCCTGCCTAATCCTACAACAGCTATTTATCATCGCAAAGCTGAGTCCCTGATAAATACTCGCCGGGCATGTGTTCAATTCACACAGGCACACAGCGCGCACAAAACGCTACCTACCACCATTCGACGTCGTCATCCAGCGCTGCCACCCTCTGCCCGTCGAGTTGGAAACACTTCCACCGTCTCTTTTCCTCGGCGAAGGTGTGAAACGACGGAGAGAAGTGCGAAGACCGCTTTGCGTTCTCCTTGTTTTGAGTTATGTCGGTTGCGCTTTGAGAGCAGAGGGACAAAATCAACATCCTCAAGATGTTATTTATTTTCTCGCGCGCCCGCTTCCTGCTCTTTGTGCCCATTCGTTCACATTCATTACAATACGAATAAAACATAGATTTCTGCTTAACTACGTCTGAAAGATGAATGGGGCCTTTTAACATGTTTGTAGGTTAGATGGGGGCGAAGTCTAACCGGAACTTGGAGTTACCATTCGACCGTGAATATGCTTACTGTACTGTAGCCACTTACTGAAAGTACACATGACAGCACGTAGACGCTTACACTTTCGTTGAAAAGTCGCCCGTACGGCGGCTGAACTAACACTGTGTTTGTATGAAAGTGTTAAATTACGTTCGACGTAATTTCGGCATAATCATCAGTACAGTAATTCAAATAGCATTGCAGGCGTAATCACGCCGAACTTTGGTTGCGTATTTTCGGCATACTGTGGCTAGATAGACCACATAATTACCTACCTTAGGCACATGTATAGACCTACTTGTGGTAAGTCGCAATCTAACGAAAAATTTCTCTATCATACATGTTCATACAATGTACCTACTTAAAGTTCCGCTGCCGTTGATAAGAACTCAACTCTACTTAGACATTTCAGCTTTTTTGTAAAGAAGTTACACATTCCTTATACATGGTGGAGCCACGCATACTAGACACCAAAACAACTACTTTTTCGATAAATTATTGCTGGGAAATTTTGGTTTTTTAGGTTATAATTTAAAAAAATATTGTATCACGTTTATCACGTGTAACGCACAGAAGTCATATTGCGCAAGCGTAGGTATAAGGCCGATGTTTAGAATACATTGCGGGTTGTAATTTTAGCGTCATGTTTTGTAAGAAATACTCATAATTTTGATATGGCTTCTTGAGAAGGTATGTAAAGAACTAGATACTGAATACATTTCTGCAAAAAAAAAGTTTTGAAAAGTCCGACTTTGAACCTCATTATCTCGGAAACCGTTGATTTCCCAGGCATAGTTCCTGGGGCAAAAATGTTAATTATGATGAGGACAATACGTGGATTCCCGCTTTGTTGGCGGTCTTTTAACACCAACTTAACAATAAATAAAAAAGTACTTACCGAAGCGGCATACTTACATAATCATGGTATTACAGTCGACAGCACGTCAACCCTTACAATGCGTGCACTCTATTCAGTTACTTTACGGCGACTTTGCAACGAAAATGTTGAGTTTTCTTCCTGTTGATTGAACCACCTCCTACCTGTACATAAGCAAGACAAGGAAAATTCGTTTGAGTTATTTTGTAAAATAACTCAACAGGAAGAAAACTCTACATTTTTGTTGCAAAGTTACCCGTAAAGTAACTGAATAGAGTGCACGCATTGTAAGGGTCGACGTGCTGTCGACTGTACCATGATTTTGTAAGTATACCGCTTCGGTAAGTACTTTTTTTATTCAAAGTAAAAAAGATGAAAGATTTCGTTGAATCAAAAGACTTTCGAGTGAAGCAATTTCTCATTCCAGCCAGCAATCGTAAGGTCAATCATGTTGAATTTATAAATGGCAGAAGTCAGCAAGTTTAAAGGGGGGCTCACACCGACCGTAAATTGGCACCGCACAGGCTGGGCGTAAATGATATCGAGACTTCCCGGATGTGTACGGCTTGGCGTTCAAAATTGAGACCTAAAATGTTGGGGGAAGGCCTGGAGTTGCGTGCGGCGGATGAGCGATTCTTGGTTGTTGCCTGCAGGTGGTGTTTGCTTCGCATCGAAGAAGGCTTATCACTAGCGTAAATAGAGATTACTTTTGTTTGCCCCGGGACGGCCTCGCTTGTATCTTAGAAGTGGTATGGGTATAAAGTTTCCCGGCGGCGTCGCAGGTTTGTTATCGTTTCTTGAGCTACCGATTCGCGTTGATAGACGAGCAAGTTACAACATGTTACAAGGTCTTATTGTGATTCGGCTTAGGTATATAACGGTGGGAGCCTGCCTACACACAATGATCATAAGCAATAATATTATTATAAGCAAAATGTGCTCTACATTTCTCTACACGGTGTTACAGAAAGGTCCTGAGACACTGAAAGGGGTCGCTTAACTGATCATACTTACAAACAACTTTTACTATGGAGCCAAGTGCGAAATCTCGAAAAAAATATCAGCAGCTCCATACATTTGGTACAGTAGGTATCGACTTTTAAGTATGGAACAGCTGCATTTTTTTCAAGATATCGTACTTGGTTCCAAAGTAAATATTGCGCTTGTATTGATGAGTGAAGCAACCCCCTTCAGTGTCACAATACCTTTCTGTAACACCCTGTATACTAGTGGTTCGGCCCGAACAGTGAACTCGCGACCCTATTGCTCGGCAACCCTTCCACCACCGATTTGGCTCATGTTCGAACTTATAAATTATTTTAATTTTTTTTACCGGCCTACCTCATAACGACCTGACCAAAACTCAAGTTATTGTCGAACGAACATTTACATACTCGTACATACATACCTGCAAACATACAAATGCCGGATTGTTCCAGTAGACTCGGAGAACTTCTCTCGCTTCGCTCGCCTCTTCTTAAAGTTATTTTATCGTTTTGTGATCTGTGGTTAAAAGATGTCCCTTTACTTGCCTAGGTAACTAGATAAGTAGCTCATAATCTTGTTAGGATTATATACTTACCTACTTACCCTTTTCTTTCAAGTCCCAAAAGTTCGAACCTCACCGTTAGCTTTTTACTTGGAAATCCAGTTTTGGAGGGTTGATCCCGCGTTATCTAACAGCTTATCTACTCAATTAAGCTTGAAGAGGGATTACGAAGTGTTACAGCATAGTTAGTTACAAGTTTACAACACGTACACACGACAGCACGTCAGAGTGTACACTTTTGTTGTAAAGTCACCCGTAACGTAACCGAGTAGAGTGCTAGCGTGTAAGGGTCAACGTGCTGTCGTGTGTACCATGAAAGAAGGGACTTGAGACGCCACGTGGTTTGACAGCGCAGTGACGATTTATAGAGTGCGGGGCCTTAGCCTTGGCGGGTCGATGGCGTCCCAGCAGAAGGACAAAACCGGGGTTTCCTCGTTTTTCTCCTACAACCAGAGAACTAAACCTCTAGAATTAGAATGAGAATATTCTTTGCTGTGCACACGACACCACGTCAGACTGTACACTTTTGTTGTAAAGTCGCCCGTAACGCAACCTAGTAGAGTGCTAGCGTGTAAGGGTCGACGTGCTGTCGTGTGTACTAAGTACAAAAACATTCATTTGATGAATCATCATCACCGTGCACGTGGTATGTGCGATACAAACAAATTCTCAACTCAATGACGCACACAATCGCACACTCATACGACCCACATTAAACAGGTTTCGACTTGAATGACCAGACTTGAAACAAAAAGGAAGTTCTCTGGAAAGTCTTTTGACTTGTGCTTAGATCTTTGTTGCTGGATTCTAAAATTGCTAAGACATGGCTTGAGAACATGGAGCTCTGTTTTCTGCAAAAAAATACACAACACGAAGATTATGATTTCATACGCTATGGCTACTCTTTGCTAAGCTAGGGGTATAATGGGTAGAGTAAGGAGGCGTCCTTTCGTTGGGTAGGTATGTGATGCGATTATGGCGATTTTTGACCGCCACTTTCCCCTAGGTGAGATATCGTGAGATTTGCCCCCTCCCTAATCTCACGTGATATTTTTCAAAGTTTGGCTGGTCGGTGGTAGCGGCTAAACAATCGAGGAGCTACTGTACAAAATATTGTGGCGTTCGCAATTTTCTATAGACTGTTCCTTTCGGAAAAGAAGAGGCGCCTTTGTCCCCAGAGAAAATTTGGCGCTTTTTGGCCAAAACCATTGTCCTACAAGCAAACCTTGGTGGTTTTTGTAAAATTGCCGAAACTTTCCGATGGAATAACTGTGGACATAGAAAGTTTTTGTAAAACTGATCCCACCAAAAACATTCTGTAAAAAACTAGCCAAGTCTCGATGGAGCTGCTTGTTTATCTCTAAAAAGTAATGAAATCTAGACAAAGTCGTGCCAAGTCTAAGGTTCCTTACTGCGATTTCTTTATTATTATAGTTAATGTTGTGTGACTTGGCCGTTGAAGGGTTCACAAGGGTAAAAAACCAGGTGCTCCATGACACCATTGCATCAATCTGATGCCCGAACCGCTTGTGTACCCTTCAACAGCCAAGTCACACAACATTAACTATAATAATAAAGAAATCGCAGTAAGGAACCTTAGACTTGGCACGACTTTGTCTAGATTTCATTACTTTTTAGAGATAAACAAGCAGCTCCATCGAGACTTGGCTAGTTTTTTACAGAATGTTTTTGGTGGGATTTCACTTCTTTTTGTAGAAACGTGGGCATATTGATTTATTTTTTAGAGATTTTCTTATTTGACACAGTTTTTTTCTTTTTAGGAGTAGTTTTTTTATTATTGCAAATCTTTCTTTTCTTTTTTTCCGGTTCTGATTCTTGTACAGTAGCAACAGTTTTTCGTATTGCCCATTCGCGTTCATTATTTATTTGTTTAGACGGTTTAGACGGTTTAATTTCAGAAAGATCGGCGCGGTATTCACGCCTAAGCCGGTTGTATTCGGTGATCGCTGAAGCTTGAGCTTTTATACTCTTGAAGTCAACATTTATGAGGTGCACCCCATGAAGATTGGTTACTCGTGAAAGCGCCACGTAGGCTTGGCCACAAGAGAATATAGAGGTGCCAATGTCCATGAGGGCATTTTTTAGACTTAGACCTTGGCTCTTGTGAATTGTTAGGGCATACGCCACACAGATTGGGAATTGTTCTCTGTACACGTATGCCCGGGGTATGATCTCAAATTTTGACTTAATAGGCAATAATTCGTAAATCAAATTATTAGCGAATTTTACTACCAATTGTTTAGGCTTTGTTTGGTCTTCCGGGTCCCACCTCACTTTTTGTACAACGCCTATCGACCCATTTACTAAACCTAAACTAACATCAATGTTTCTCCTAAGCATTACTTTAGCTCCCTCTTTAATGATTATAGTTTTTTCCAGTCCAGCAGTCATCGACGCATCATCTTCATATTTTTGTAAACACGCCCGGGCTTTCGTTATCATACATTTTGAACAATCCAAGGAATCTTTAGCAACTAACTTTATCTCGGGGTGCGGAATCGCTTTTAGCATAGCATTATTTAACTGCATACACATATTTCTAGTCGGTAGTAAACAAATAGTATCTTCTGGTAAGTCCCTCAAACATTGTGCTATTTCCATTAACCTTCCTTCATTGGAATGCGAGAGCAGAGGTACCAATCGGTTAGACAGTATATCTCTGTCTGATTGAGTTGTCACTCCTACTCTGATTCTTTTTAACATTTCTACAAACGTAGAATCATCCAGCTGTCTCATATTCAACGTAAGTTCGTCGTAACTAAAAAGTTCAGTCCATAAGTTTGGTATACTTAAGGAGCCTATAAGTTTATGAATTTCTGAAGGGGTTAGTTTTTCAAATGGCGACTTTTCTCTAACGGGTGGAAGTTGCAAAAGATCCCCAAGCACTAAAATATGTTTTTTTCCAAACCAACCATCTTCTACATCAGAAGTATCAAACACTTCGCATAAACGAAGATTTATGTAGGCTAAAGTTACATTAGATATCATAGACACTTCATCTATAATAAATAATTCGACAGTTTTTAAGTCTGTCCTTAAAACTTGAAGTACTTCGTCTGAAAGCGGTTTGTATTTAGGAGTTTGTTTATGCTCTACGGGCAGTTGTAGTAATCTGTGAACAGTTAATCCGTTTACGTTAAATGCTGCAATTCCAGTCGGGGCAGTAATAGCAACATTTTTATGCAGGTTATTTTTAATCCATATTTTTAAGGTTTTTATTAAATAGCTCTTGCCGGTGCCACCGGTACCACTAACAAAATGTCGCAATATTTCTTTTTGGTTCGTAATTTTATTAGTGACTGTATCAAATACCTTTTTTTGGTCAGAATTCAGTTTATCTATCATTGCTTGCTCATTCATTTCAGAAATATCCGCTTCAACTAAATCAAAGTTGTTTAAATCTTCCATAGCATTTACCGCTTCCAAAGCTTCAAACTCTAAAGGATTGTCGGGTCCTTCATCTACTATGTTTTCCCTTTCTTCGTTTAGTTCTGCTATTTTTTCTTCTACCTTTTCAAAAGCTGTTTGTAAAATATTTCGTAATTCAGTCCGTAAATTTCCGTAGCATAACGCTTCTTGTAAATCGTCCTTTACAGCATTAAATGCTTCTGTGTATGTCTCATGTTGCATTTTTAGGTCATCTAGTATTCTCCAAGGTTTAAATAATAACAACAAGGAAAAGAAATATTTTTCTGGCATTTGCTCTACATCATACAGGTAATGGTTAATTAGGTATGGTCTATCTCGTTTTTTTAAGTATTTTTTATTTGATAAAACATAATACTCTACTTTATTTGAAACAGGCCGTGTGTTAACTAAATCATAGTCTTTCGAAAAGTCAAATAGATTCACGTCTTGTAATTCGTCAGGTCTGGCAGGGTAAACGTTGTCTATCCAAGAATCGTAATATATGTCAGTGGAATTCGGGTCCAGTGCAATCATTTCAGATTTCGATTTAACCCTGCGATTACGATGAATGTTTACGTCTAACCATCTTATTGTTGTTTGTGGGTCCGTGCCGTAAAGTGCTATTCCCAATAATGTATCGCTGGCTTCTAAAGCTCCGCATTCTCGATTCGCTAATACTCTGAGACCAATATTATATAACCGGCTTCTAAGACTTTTTGTAGAGTTAATATCGTTAAACATGTCGGTTGCATGGGTCTTTTCACTTTTAGTAGTATACTTGGTCACATAATAGTTCAAAATGGCTGTTTTCTCTCCAACATATTGAATGTCAATATTTCCATTCCACGCCAACAGCAAAGCGGGATTGTAGTCATTAATCATATCTGACTCCTTTGAGCGGACAATATTGTAGAGACGATTATTAGAGCTGAGAGTTTTTCTTGCCGCTATAGTTTGAAAAATGTCTCTTATGATAAGAGAATCCGTCACAGTTCGAGGAAATCCAAAACGGCAAACTGAAACGAATCCTTTTTTCGTTTTCTTTCTCCTCATGCAATAACTGTTATGTTTATGCATTTGATACGAAGTGACCCGTTGATGTAAAGTAGGAGAAATATCTTTTTTTGGAATGGCACATGTCACGTATTTAGAAATAAATGACGCTACCTCGTCTATAGATGACTTATGTAGAATAGGTGCATCCTTAACCCATAACATTAAATGGAAGTGCTGAGCACCCCTAGATTGGTATTCTCGACGCCAAAAGTAATGAATAATCTTGCCTAAAGGCTCATCTGAACTAGTTATAAAGTCTAACATGGCATGAAACTTGTTATCTATAAAACGTGAGGTAGATACGGGGTCAAGAGCAACCAATTCACTGATTGTTTTATTAGCCATTTCAACGCCATTTACTTGCCTGATGTACTCTCCTAAATCCTCCCACATCCACTCAGAGGGACTCATGGTAAGAAACCAAGTTGCTGGACCGTAATTTTGAGTCATACAATTTACATCGTTTCTTGGTTTCTTCCAGAACTGTTCGGTGTTCCTCAGTCGGCCAAATATTGCGGTCAAATCACCTTCCAGCTCATCATTGTTAAGCATTTGGAGATACTGTTCTGCCGTAATTTTATCTCTCTGATTAGCACAATTCATTTTATAAAAGATTCCGGAGTTTAATTGGCGCATATTAGCATCATTCAATAAGAAAAATAGATACTGTTGGTTAAGTCTAAATTGAGGATGTTTTGACATAAGCCGGGCTTTAATAAATTCACTAGAAGTTACTTTCTGCTGCCGATTATGAAATTGGCCGAATTTTCCTTCTACATATAAATGTGGAAAACATTTAACATCTGGGGGCACGGCAGTGCCCCCGCCAGGTCGAGCGCGAAGCAAACACTGCCGTACCATCCTTTACTGGAACCATTTCGCCGCATTTTCAGGCCCCTATTTGAGAACCTCTGGATAAGACCGGAACGCAGAAATTTTCGTCATCTAGTAAGCTATAATCACATACTTAAAATCCAAAATTTCAAGTCTGTAGGTCATTTAGTTCCGAAGTTAAGCGAAAGCAAAGTTTCGCATTTATGACACACACTCACTCACTCACTCACTCACTCACTCATGATCATCATAATAGAACTAGTACTTCCCATAAACTCAGAGAGCTGAAATTTGGTGCAGAGTTAGGGTTGAATGGCCACATAAAGGGAAAACTATAAAAACTAGGATAATCGAAGATCTGGAGTACCTGGTGACCCTGATTAGAAAACACAAGAGCCCTAATAGAACTAGTACTTCCCATAAACTCAGAGAGCTGAAATTTGGTACAGAGTTAGGGTTTAATGGGCACATAAAGGGAAAACTATAAAAACTAGGATAATCGAAGATCTGGAGTACCTGGTGACCCTGATTAGAAAACACAAGAGCCCTAATAGAACTAGTACTTCCCATAAACTCAGAGAGCTGAAATTTGGTACAGAGTTAGGGTTTAATGGGCACATAAAGGGACAACTATAAAAACTAGGATAATCGAAGATCTGGAGTACGTGGTGACCCTGATTAGAAAACACAAGAGCCCTAATAGAACTAGTACTTCCCATAAACTCAGAGAGCTGAAATTTGGTACAGAGTTAGGGTTTAATGGGCACATAAAGGGACAACTATAAAAACTAGGATAATCGAAGATCTGGAGTACGTGGTGACCCTGATTAGAAAACACAAGAGCCCTAATAGAACTAGTACTTCCCATAAACTCAGAGAGCTGAAATTTGGTACAGAGTTAGGGTTTAATGGGCACATAAAGGGACAACTATAAAAACTAGGATAATCGAAGATCTGGAGTACCTGGTGACCCTGATTAGAAAACACAAGAGCCCTAATAGAACTAGTACTTCCCATAAACTCAGAGAGCTGAAATTTGGTACAGAGTTAGGGTTTAATGGCCACATAAAGGGAAAACTATAAAAACTAGGATAATCGAAGATCTGGAGTACCTGGTGACCCTGATTAGAAAACACAAGAGCCCTAATAGAACTAGTACTTCCCATAAACTCAGAGAGCTGAAATTTGGTACAGAGTTAGGGTTTAATGGCCACATAAAGGGAAAACTATAAAAACTAGGATAATCGAAGATCTGGAGTACCTGGTGACCCTGATTAGAAAACACAAGAGCCCTAATAGAACTAGTACTTCCCATAAACTCAGAAAGCTGAAATTTGGTACAGAGTTAGGGTTTAGTGGCCACATAAAGGGAAAACTATAAAAACTAGGATAATCGAAGATCTGGAGTACCTGGTGACCCTGATTAGAAAACACAAGAGCCCAACCAAACTATTATAGATCGACATATACCGCCCTTACAAAAAATATTCAACTTGGTGGGCCGCTTCATTTGATGTCAAAAATCTAAGGTCTGAAGTATCTGATGAAGAACCCTCAGCTGGTATCAGCTTTATTAGAGATATTATGGTAATGCCCCTTCTACTATTGGTACATAAAAAAATCGACTGTCATTGCAAAAATCCAGCGTAGTGGGACACATCTTCATTTAATCTAGCCTATAGCGTCCCACTAGTGGTTCGCTCCGAACTATGAACTCGCGACCTCAGTTACAGATGTATAACTTTGCTTACGCCATTCGCGCAGGCGCGCGCGCGCTTTGCATTTAAACTATACAACCCCATATCTCGGCAACCCATCGACCGATTTGGCTCATGTTCGAATTTAAAAATTATTTTAATTTAGTTTACCCGCCTATCAAATTTCATAACGATCCGACCAAATTTACTCAAGTTATCGTCGAACAAACATCCATACATACAAACATACATACATACAAACGCCGGATTGTTCCAGCAGACTCGGAGGACTTCGCTCGCTTCGCTCGCTCGTTCAACAAGAAATAGTCGGACGATTAACTTTATTCTACTCGAACATAACACAAATTTAAAAACTGTGTCAAATAAGAAAATCTAATAAAATTAATCAATATGCCCTCGTTTCTACAAAAAGAAGTGAAATCCCACCAAAAACATTCTGTAAAAACTAGCCAGGTCTCGATGGATCTGCTTGTTTATCTCTAAAAAAGTAATGAAATCTAGACAAAGTCGTGCCAAGTCTAAGGTTGCTTACTGCGATTTCTTTATTATTATAGTTAATGTTGTGAGACTTGGCTGTTGAAGGGTACACAAGGGTACAAAACCAGGTGCTCCATGACACCATTGCACCAATCTGTCGCCAGAACCGCTTGTGTACCCTTCAACGGCCAAGTCTCACAACATTAACTATAATAATAAAGAAATCGCAGTAAGCAACCTTAGACTTGGCACGACTTTGTCTAGATTTCATTACTTTTTTAGAGATAAACAAGCAGATCCATCGAGACCTGGCTAGTTTTTACAGAATGTTTTTGGTGGGATCGAGGTCTTTATCTCGGGCATCAATCGGTGCTGTGTTTACTTTAAGCATTTGGTAGAGTTCTGAAGCTGGTGCATTTTGTCTCCGTTCATTCATAGGATATATGGTGTAATGCTCATAATCAGTTTCCTTTTCTCTTGTGATTTGGGTCAACAGTGCTGCTGTACCATCTTCTAAAATACCTTCTTCAGCATTATCTGGTGTATTTGTAGAGGTAACATTATGTTGAATATTTTCATCTATGTTTATGAGCTGGTTAGGTAAATCTGGTAATTTGATATGAGCATAATGTTCGTTTACATTTTTTAAGTATTGTAATGCTTTGTACACTTTATTAACATCAACAATGTCTTGCCATATAATATTTGCTTTGTTTGCCGTACTTCGGACTATAATATAAAGTTCTGGGTTTTCAATTATTGCGTCTTCAGGTTTTGGGAGTTTCTTTAGGGTTTCTTCCATCGGAAGCGGTAAATGAAAAGTCCTACCCTTTACTTTTTTAACCATCTGACGATTGGGTAGACGTTTATTAGCCACAGGATTCATTGTGACAACCACCTGAAACGCTTTAGCGCGTTGGATTAAAATGTTTTCATAGTCGTTCAGCTGAGCTATTTCTGGTGGAACAGTGCTTACATGCATGTCATTGAGGATACAGACAGCAGGCATTTGGTTAGCACGAATCTTAGCAAGGCATGTGTGGCATATGTAGGGACTGTGAGTTATTAGGTTAGAATTATAGTAATTGAGGAGCTGATTCCAAACATCTGTTGATATGGGCTTTCTTAATCGTTCTATGGAACTAATATCCCTAGAATAACAAAGTTTATTGCAAGACATACAATCCAGTTTCGGTGTGTCTACACTTTTTTTGGAAAATAATTTAAAAGCAACCTTATTACTTTTTATTATTTCATCTTCCACGATTTCACTATCAGGTGTACGCTCTACAACGGCACTTCCTACCGTTGGTTGCTTTCCTAGCTCCATAAGCTTATCCACATTACCACTCGCCAAAGAATCGTCAATATCAAGCAATAACTTACAGTCGCTGTGTATTTGATAAATCTCTCTGATAATAGTCCTGAGATGTGGGAAATGCGATTTAACGTTATTAATAAAGTTGATATTTTCTTGCATTTTTCCTGTTTCTACAGACATCGAGTAAATTTGCGCAGTAGTTTGGAGGCTCAATACTTCGAAAATGTTTTTTAATTTGAGTAAGATTCCATCATTTAATACGCACAATGAATCCGAACAAGACCATGTCAGACTTTTGGACATTTCCTTAACATTCGTAAAGGTTTTTGCTTTGCCAGTATCGTCAATCTCAATAGGTTTTTCTTTATCTTCATAAACCTTATAAGCTTGTTCAGAATAAAATGGCTCCTGATTACTGCGATGTTCTGATTTACCAAGAAATGCTTCAAATTTGTCTTTAATATCCGTGCTTTCAGGACATATTTTTAACTTCTCTAATGCCGCTATTATTTTTTCTTTTAATTTATTTGCAGTCTTGTTCAAATCTTCTAAAGTTCTTTGCCTATTATGGAGAGTCCACTTAACTATTTTTTCTGATTCTAATCTATCTTTAAGTTTAGTTGTAAGAACTCTAGTGATTGTTTCTGTGTTTCCCTTAAACTTTAGTTTGTCAGTAGATCTCTTTCGCGTTAAGTTTTGTCTGTTTACTTCCGGTTGTGAAGCATGGTAGCGAGATACTGCGGCCTGATTGACTTCCGGATGTAGAGCATTGTAGCGAGATACAGCAGCCCGATTGACTTCCGGATGTAAAGCATTGTAGTGAGATACAGCAGCCTGATTGACTTCCGGATGTAAAGCATTGTAGCGAGATACAGCAGCCCGATTGACTTCCGGATGTAAAGCATTGTAGCGAGATACTGCAGCCCGATTGACTTCCGGATGTAAAGCATTGTAGCGAGATACAGCAGCCTGATTTACTTCAGGATGTAAAGCACTGTAGCGTGCTACAGCTGCCCGGTTTACTTCAGGGTGTGAAGCACTGTACTGTGCTACAGATGCCCGGTTGGCGCCTGGATGTAAAGAATTATAAAGTTCTACGGTTTCTCGACGTTTTTCAGGGTGTTTTTGTCGGTAACGAGCCGCAGCTTCCTGAAGTTGTTGAGATCGTGACAGTTCGGATACCTTAGGTCTTCCTTTTTTAGTTTTAGTCGGTCTACCGCCTTTTCCCGTATCCTTCATGTTCAATTCACTTTGCGTAGAGTTTAAGTCATATAATGTACCTAGAGCAGTATCTGATGTAACAGAATTTAATGTTTTGGGATCAAAGGGGGAAGAAGATGGAGAGGCATCTCGTATAGGAATGAGTACATCGTAGTGGCCACTTAGGTAACTACCGGTAAAACGTAAACACTTTTTTTGGCCAGCATCGCCAAAGGAACCTCTTAGTATACCGCTTTCATACACTTCAAAAGTGAAAGGATAGATTTTTCCAGCAGCCATAAGCTCAGAAGCTGAGCCGTAAGTAGTGGGTTTCATCATATCGCTCGTGTAGGATTGCGCGCTCGTGTATACGTCACCATCAGCATCACACGTGTACACTTGCATTTCGTCCCAATGTTCAGCAACGTATGCAACTATAGCAGATCTGATACTGCAAGTTGAGTCAGTTCTACCATACACCAAGAAAGATATTGAATGGAAGAGACAAGACCCGTCTTTGGGCATACCAACTACTTGGTAGCCACTAAGTTCATCGTCGTCTTTTAATATTATCGACATTTTTCACGATATTATCTTGCGAAATCAAACACAAATAAACTCAACGACCTTTCGTATATGGACAATAAATCAGGAATACCAAAACAATAATAACCTATATCTTTAAGACTTCATTTGTCTTAATAAAAAACTCAAGAAAATATTACTCAGCCTACACAATCTATACAAAATATAAACAAAACGTTAACTCTTAATTATTAGACAAGTGTCAATATACTCGAAATTAATTATCAATGAACTTTCTACCAAAGGTATTACCTACCTAGTATTGAAATACAGCTAAATTAATGATATTTTTAAAGGAAACGAAGTAATATCTAACTAAATAAACTAAACCTAGAATACTAGAAAAGTACTTACTTATAAACACGAACGCGATTCGAAGTACTGCCTAACTGTAAATTAAACCTTAATAAGAGTTAATAAGAGTACTAAATAACTAACAATTAACTGATTGGTTCGATTTCGGCTCATAGACGCCCTGAGGGTATTGGAGAAAATTTTACGGCAACCGAGCGGTATTCAATTAAAGTATTCAATTAAAAATTCTTTTAAATCAAATAATTTTCGTGAAACGCGCGACGAACAGGCCGCGTTTTTATACTGTAGGATAAACAAAACCATACCGCGATGTAGGTGTAAATTAGCGCCATCTAGTGTGTATGTGGCAATTCGCATTTTATTTCTGTCTGAGCATATTGGGTAAGCTGTTCTGGTAACTGCTCCTTTATTTTTTTATTTTGTAGGCCTTACACTTAAACTGACTGTAGTTTTATTTTATTATAATTATGGTGCTACCTACCCGATAACAATAATACAACATAACTTCTAAAAGGCTTGAAACGGTGGACTGTTTGTTGTATTAAAAATATTAGCTATACCATACTGCAACGGTTGCTGGTTCGCTTTCGAGTTCGATTCTGACCTATCCAAATCCATACATCGTTCTTTTTATTTCTGTTCCAAAATCTAGGTAGGTAGGTAGTTACAGTCTATTGGTTCGAGGTTTGTATTTTTTTGTTGAAATAGGTAGACTATCTTTAGGTACAGTCTAATCAGTTCACGGGTTGTTTTTTTTTGTTTATTGAAACACCTAGTGTTTAAATTCATATTAACCGTAGCTTCAAGTTCATAATGGAAGTCAACCAAGCGCCATCTAGGGCATTTACGGTTAACTATGTAATTTCATATTAATCTTGTATTGTATTAGAAAATTATTATATTAGTTTGATATTTTTCGTTGTATTTTTTTTTGTAAATTTATTATGAAGATGAGGACGAAAAAACGGCCGGATAATATTGGACGATCCCCTTAATAAATAGAACCAAGTAGCGATAAAAAATCACATTTTCGTTATTTTTGTTGTACTTGTTATGTTGACGCTACATGTGTTATACATTTTTGAAAAGGTCTTTTAAATCCCTTTGATATGATACCCATGATGACAGTATATTCAGATATTTTTTATTTTTGGATTCATCACTTTAGGGCGCACCACAGCCGCCATATTGTTTTTTTTCTAGTTCTTCGATTATCCTAGTTTTTATAGTTTTCCCTTTATGTGGCCATTAAACCCTAACTCTGTACCAAATTTCAGCTCTCTGAGTTTATGGGAAGTACTAGTTCTATTAGGGCTCTTGTGTTTTCTAATCAGGGTCACCAGGTACTCCAGATCTTCGATTATCCAGTTTTTATAGTTTTTCCTTTCTGTGACCATTAAACCCTAACTCTGTACCAAATTTCAGCTCTCTGAGTTTATGTGAAGTACTAGTTCTATTAGGGCTCCTGTGTTTTCTAATCAGGGTCACCAGGTACTCCAGATCTTCGATTATCCAGTTTTTATAGTTTTCCCTTTATGTGACTATTAAACCCTAACTCTGCACCAAATTTCAGCTCTCTGAGTTTATGGGAAGTACTAGTTCTATTAGGGCTCTTGTGTTTTCTAATCAGGGTCACCAGGTACTCCAGATCTTCGATTATCCAGTTTTTATAGTTTTCCCTTTATGTGACCATTAAACCCTAACTCTGTACCAAATTTTAGCTCTCTGAGTTTATGGGAAGTACTAGTTCTATTAGGGCTCTTGTGTTTTCTAATCAGGGTCACCAGGTACTCCAGATCTTCGATTATCCTAGTTTTTATAGTTTTCCCTTTATGTGGCCATTAAACCCTAACTCTGTACCAAATTTCAGCTCTCTGAGTTTATGGGAAGTACTAGTTCTATTATGATGATCATGAGTGAGTGAGTGAGTGAGTGAGTGAGTGTGTGTCATAAATGCGAAACTTTGCTTTCGCTTAACTTCGGAACTGAATGACCTACAGACTTGAAATTTTGGATTTTAAGTCTGTGATTATAGCTTACTAGATGACGAAAATTTCTGCGTTCTGGTCTTATCCAGAGGTTCTCAAATAGGGGCCTGAAAATGCGGCGAAATGGTTCCAGTAAAGGATGGTACGGCAGTGTTTGCTTCGCGCTCGACTTGGCGGGGGCACTGCCGTGCCCCCAGATTAGCTGAGATGCAGCTTGTTGAACAGTGTTGAAAACAGAAATTCGTGAAAATTTTACATTGGCTGTTCTTGTAAAAAGCGCCTCATTACGTACTGCGTACTCTACAGTTCCGGTACAGTTCAATCCGGTTCAGAGTTAGCTATTTTGCTGTATTAATGTTGTTTACATAGTACATAGTCGCCTCTACTCTACCGTGTTACGCAGTTTACTTCCCTATCTTGTTCATTTCAAAAATCTGAAGTGTCAATACTTACCTCCGATTTCCGTATTGAGAAATTCACTAAGCTGCAGATGTCTTAAAAAAAAGTTATAGAAGATATCATCAGCTTGTTAACACCCACTGCTGAGTAAAGGCCTATTCACGCTCACGCCACCTCTCACGATCCTGTGCCAGACGCAACCACTGTTTTCCGGCTACTTTGGCTATGTCGTCGGACCATCTGGCTGGTGGTCTGCCAACCGATCTCAAGTATCAAGTAAATTTCTCAATTCAGAAACCGGGCCTTAGTTTGGTAAGTACTTTCTGAAATGCCCAATTCAGAAACCTAGACCGACTGGTTACCTAGTCTGTCTATTATTTGGAATAAGCATTTTTTCTAGTGTCAGTAAAAACGCCCATTTATTGACATCAAGTTTAGACTAGGCTCTGTCGAAGGCAGATAGGCCACGCACATTTTATTCGTCGTCGGCATCGTCTGGGGTCACCCCTATTAAATTTAACATGACTCGACTCCTTGGCAGGTAGGCGTGACCGAAGGGCCTTTGAATATTTTATTTGGTGTAGCATCGGCGCTACGTGCCTTCTATAATCTCGCCTGTTTTTCTTTCTCCTTTACACAGGGTGCTATACAAGGTGTTTTTAAATTAGTTAATGCAAAACCTCACTCACAGACATTGATATCAAGGACCCATTACAATCTAAGGCATTTCAACATCCGGCTAAGTTTATAAGCTTTCTAATGACTTATCAAAGTTATCAACTAAGTACAATGTAAGTGCGTACTTACTACAGTTTTCACGGTGGTGTAGATATTTTACCTTTCCGCAAGAAAAGGACGTTTTTGGCTATCTAGGTGGGTTTTCTATGTTCCAGGTCTTAAAAATAGCTACCACCGGAACTTAGATTTTCCTCGTTCAGGTTTTTCCAGGCTGCTTGGTTTACTTCATGGCCATCTTTCCTCAGATACCTTCGGGATCTTAGTCTAGACTCTAGATATAATATTTACAAGGCACTACAACAACGTTGAATAAAGTCAATGGCTGGCATGCCATAAGGTAAAAGAGTTTTTAATAAGTATTATTTATTCCACCCTTCGAGGTAAGCCGAGGCCGTTCTTTGGTAGACATGATTATAGAGCGTTCTTGTTGTTCTCTGGAACTGCCATAGGTTTTTAATATGGGGACAGGTAAGTTTGCGTTAAAAATACATGAGAAAATTGCTGGTATTTGAGGTATCTACTTATTTGAGCATGAAAGACAAAAGTAAAAGGCTGTGATAAGATTCTTAGGCGGACTTGCGTCAGTCAGGGTTAGCCAACTAACTCTGAGTTAATTTGACATTTGCATACAAATATTGACGTTAACTTAGAGTTAATTGGCTAACCCTGTTTGGCTCAAGTGGACCTTATTAGGGCAATTTTTAAATATTTTTTTCTGAAACAATTGAACTTCTAAATGTCCAACAGAACAAAAGTTTTTGGGAATCACTTTTAGAAGCTGGGGTCAAATAAAAAAGCTATTTAAAAAATGTCCTATATTGTTTACAATTTTAGCTTAGATCAGCTAGGTAGCGTCGTCGACCTTTATTCGGTCACAGTCTAGGATACCCCATGGCAGCTCTTACGGCGCGCGGCTTCCAATCGAAGAAAAAAAGGGGTGTGCTAGCGTGTGGTTGACCGTAAAAAAGTGAGCAATGAAACTTTGTACAAACTATGAATGTAGAAAATATCCTCGCTCAATAGGTACAGCCTCAAGGAAAATAAACAAAGGTGTAAACAGGGGGTCTACCGGCTAAGACGAAGCCGATTACCATTGGCGAAAATCGAAGTTCGATTTATGAAAAATTTACTGCCACCCAGTTAATTTTACTGCCACCCAGTTCGCCGGGAATAGCCGGGATTGAGTTTGATCGAAATAGCCGTGACGTGAAGGATAGAGCTCTCGCGGTGATAAAGTTAAACAAATAAACCGACGTCGCTCTACGAGTCGCGGTCATCGGCTAAGGTCCGTGGGAGCCGGGCGGACATCCACCATTGCCATTGATACACTCGGCCCACTAAGAAGGTCGTTTCCTGAATGAAAATTTGTTGATCATTGAAAACCTATGAAAAAAATATGTAAGTATTGCCCATAATATTGCCCAAAAGAAGAGAACAAACTTAACTAACAAAAGTGTTTAGGCAATTAATTAGGCACAAGGTAGGACTTAAATACATTTCTTCCAGCTAGCCAAGCAAGTTACGTAAGGAACATACACCACATTATGTCGGATGAGCTACCTAATGTAGATACCTACCTAACTATTGTATCCTAGTTATGTTTGTCCAAGTGTTTTTTATGGTGTTTAACTATAGCTATCCATCCGGCCCATGAATTTCGCCTACTGTGGGTCTGTAGGGTAGGCGACATTTGTGATTCACAGATTGTTCACAGCCTAGAATCTGCCAGCCTTGTACGACAAAATAAGTCGTTTGGTCTCCAGCTCTTCAGCTAAATAAATAATTCTATTCTTTGCTGCCTCGGTGGAATCTCTCGTAGCGAGACGCGATGGGAATAGGCCGATACAGGCCGGCCACAAAGAGGCGCGTTAAAAGGGAAATTGTGTTGGAATCCTGTCTCCGTGTCGACTCCCACTCGCGCGGCCCGTGGCCCGTACCATACTCGCATCGCAGCAGACCACAAGATTACTCACCCTGTAGCTGGACAGAACGTCCACCGGTGTCATAAAACCGACGTCAAACTTGCTAGTTCTATTATTTTTATTCACTCTTCACTCGCTTGTTCAATTATCTAGCAATTTTTCTTTCGACAGCTTCACAGCTACGGATTGTTTTCAGATAAGTGTGTTTTCGTGCATTCTTTCGTACGGTTGGCCACAGTTTTTCTTACCACGTCCGGCATAACGGCGCCAATCGACAAAAAGTGGTATCATTTGGCTGACTATATCAAGGTACAATGTGACACGGTGTTCGGAGCGAAGTTAGGTTTAAAAATGCCGATGTTCAAGTTTGCTCTCACATATAAAAACGGTTCAAGTTGTGACTGCTACTATCTTTATTAAATACTAGCTTTGGCCCGCGACTTCATCCGCGCAGACTTTGTATTTTTTTCTCGTTATCACAATTAATAAAATGGCACTTAGCCATAACGTAGCTTCCCATTAGTGAAAGAATTTTAAAATCGGGTAAGTCGTTTTGGAGATTACCCCCTACATACAGACATACTTATACAAACTTTTCCTCTTTATAACAGTAGTGTAGAAAAAAATCCGGCCAAGTGCAATTTGGACTGGTGCACCACGAATTCTTTACCACCACCAACACACCATACAAAGCAATTTACTCGCTTTGGTTACACAAGTAGTAGGTATTGTTGTGTATAGTACCTACCTACCAATATGGATAATCTCTAAGACATCTGAGATGAATTTCTGTTGCATTTTGTTCAGTGACGAAACTCTGCTGAGGGTATAATAAAATTCCGTCTGGCCGTGTTCACTTCTCACATGCCAATAAAAAAAAACAATCAAAGCTTTGTTTGAATAATAAATCAGATAAAGTTGGGATTACGGACACTATTTTAGGTGTTAACTTTTAAAGAACCACCTGTGTATGTCTAGCCGATGACGGCGGAGCTTATACAGGCTGTAGCAATAAACGAAATTAAGAAATAAGTATACTACTCGTATCACGAAACAATTTAGTTTGCGATTTTTTTATAAGGTTAAAAAATGCGCTCGGTAACCTGCATGCCTGCCTGCAAGAGGTTGCGGGTTCCTGCCCTGTGCCGAGCGAATTTTTTAACCTTATAATGTTCCCTAGCACGTGTTAGTGTAATGTAATTTAGTTCTCGGTTTAGGTACATCGGCAAGGAATATGTAGGTATCGTCTGTTTTTTCCGTTCACACATTTTATTTGATTACCTATCTCATAAACGGCTGAACCGATTTTGATAACACTGTCTAAGATGCTTCTACCATTGCTTTCTAGCACCTTAGCTGCTGCTTTGAAATATAAAAAAAAACCGCACTCAAATCGGCTCACCCGTTTAAGAGCTACGGTGCCAAAGACAGACACTCAGTCAAACTTATATATAACACCCCTCTTTTTGCGCCGGGGGTTAAAATTTGTTCTAAAAACACCAATCTATTTGGTAAGTCGCCTAGAAATTGGGTAAGTCCACCTAGAAAATTATAATTACTTCCGACATGGAGGTAGTACAAAGAAAGAAGTGGTAGGTAATACCGAATACCACATAATTTAAGAACTCTACTTTTACACTCTAATGACTAACCGAGTGCTTGCACGCGATTTTCTTTCTATTGACACGACGGTCGACGACAAACGAACGGCACTAGAGTTAAAGGTGATTAGGTGAAGTTCTTCCCTTTGAGCTTTGGTAAGGTACAAACAGTCGGCCAGACTCTAGGATATCCCTTTTTGTTCGAATGGCGCCCTTATGCCGCGCGCGGTAAGAGCTGCCATGGGGTATAGATAGACTTTGGCCGACCGTACCTACCTAATAGTATTATTATACAAGGTGTTACAAAAGTACCTAACTCTTTTAGCACCCGGTGATAGGGATCACAACCAAAATTTTTTTTTTGCTCTATGACGTTCCGTTAATTTTTAAATTAATAAAATGTGAACAATGTGGCGGGAGAAATAGTACATTACTGCCGCGGTCTTTAATGGGTGCGTTTCTGGCGCGCTTTTGATGGCCGACAGAGCGCAGCGTAGCGCAGCTCAAGGCCCTCACAGCGTGGTCAGCATTGCAGCACTTGATGGACAAGCTGGAATGAAGGCCGAGACCGAAGGTCGAGGCCTTTATAGCGCGGACAGCAAGGGCTGCAATGATGACCAAGCTTGAGGGCCGAGAGCGTAGCTAAGCTAAGCTCGAGGCCATCATAGCGTGGCCAGAAGCGCACTCATTGCAGACCAAGGCTTGTATAGTGCTTTACTCAAACAATGCGAGTAATTTAGATAGATCCAGCTTACCTTTTGTCGTAGTTTACTTTCTGTTGATTTTCCATTCCGCAAACTTTTCGTAGATAAACTTGTATTTTTCCTTTGACTTCGGTGGCAATAGGTACCTTTAAAATATCTAATTTCGCCTATTTTTATGTTCGGCGTTGTTAAACACATTGAATCGGAGGATTCGTTGCTTGAAGAGTTCACTTTTATTTACAACAAAAACAGCACGCACAGAAAAAATCACTTCGAACAACGCGCGAAGCGGCGAAAACAATATGGCCGCGCTTTTTTTTTTCTACGCGATTTGTAGACTGCCAGCACCCAAACAGCCAAATTCTAAATAAATACTTTTTGTGCCTGACTTTTGAGTTCTATTTATGAAACAAAACTCGACATTAATGGATTTTCATACAGTTTTTCTGGCCGCAAAACACGACATTAATGAAATTCCATACAACTTTTCTGGCGCCTAATCAAAGTAGCCCGCAAGTCCTCCTTTGCTCAAAGAAGGTTGTCGAATTAATGACCACATTACGAGCTTTTTTGAGTAAAGTATTTTTTAAATATTGTTTTCATTGACTTTCATAATGCTTTAATAACTCAAAGCTATGTAAATGCACCAACTCGCACAAACGAGCTAATAACAAAAACAAAAAAGTTATGATTTGTTTTTCAATTTTGAAGTTATAAAATAAAATTGTTTTTTTCAACTTTTTTTTACAGATTTGACATTCTGTTGACCAGTAGGTTACACCCTGTAAAAAGAGTTAGGTACTTTTGTAACACCTTGTATAGGTAGTACCTACGAATATTATGTTCCTTCGAACTCGGTAGTCCGCCTAGATGTACACACGACAGCACGTCGACCCTTACACGCTAGCACCCTACTCGGTTACGTTACGGGCGATTTTACAACAAAAGTGTACCTACAGTCTGACGTGCTGTCGTGTGTGCTTCTACTTCTTTGCGATTTTCCTTTCAGATTGTTACCGAATTTATTGTAAGTACTTTCCTGTGCGCTTATTCCGTAAAAAAAACGCACAGTTGCTAGTCCTCAAAACCGGTTTATTTGCTGGAAATTTATTTCGAAATTACCTTTTTTCGACAATTAATACGTACCTATTATTCGTCGAAAAAAGATTTTCGTATTTTTTTCCCGCATATTAACAGATTTTGAGTAGGTACCTACTAGCAACTGTGCGGTTCTTTTTACAGAATAAGTACACTGATCCCATGATTGATTATGGAAAATGTTGAATACGCAATCATCATCAGCTTGTTAACACCCACCATTGAGTAAAGGCATCTTCATTCTCACGCACCACTGCGCTACTTACTACTTAGGCTATGTCACCTCAGGGGGGTTACCCTTGACGCTATTGCGATCAAATTGAAAAAGTTTAAAAATTAATTTCTTTTTGAATTCGCATAGTAATGCTTTGATTTTAAATACTTTGTAATGTTTTTTCAAAGGTAAGGCTGTTTTATTCAATAAAAACACAAAATGCGTCTTAATTTGTAAAATATTAAATTTTGTAAATTGCGCCATTTTGCGACCCTATTGGAAAAATGCGTCAAGGGTAGAGGGGCTGGGCTGCCATCACCATTCCACAATAGACTTCGTCCATCTGCCAAATCGATCGGTGCGTCTAGCCAGTTTCCATTTCAAAGAGTTATAAATGCGTTTTCCGACGTCTGCCACTTTTGTTTTACGGCCCTGCTGATGTCTAAATTTAGGTTTTGCCTGCTTTTTACTAAGGCCCGTAAGATCATCGATACTTAATGTCACCGCTTCACTGATATATCGATAATCTAATTTAACTATCTACTGAATTGCCTACGTAGCAGTGACACTAGAATTTAGTTTTTAGTTTGTTGAATGTAGGCTTTACTCGAAGAAGTGGTCAGAAATGAAGAAGACACAACGAAGATTAAAATGTTCTATTTGTTAGGAACAAATAGAAGACGAGTGGCGAGGGACCGTGAGAGGTGGCGTGAGGGGGTAAAGGTGGGCTGATGATGATGATGATGATGATGATGATTTGTTAGGAACACAACACAAATAAGTGACTTTTGAAATGTTTTCTCCGTCCACCTCGAATCAAAAATTTTGACATTCGACTCTTATTTTGGTAACTTGGATGGATGTTGTTTAGTTGATTATTTTACGTATGAAAGAGACATTCAAGATGATCATGCCACAGAAGAAAAAAGTGAAAAAAATATGACTGGGAAAAAGTTATGACTATCTTTAGTTAGAAGTTCCGGAAGGAAATTCGTAAAAACACATCAATCAAAAATCGTAACTTCTAAACCACGAAAAATCGCTGAACATACCTGCATGGGGTATTTTTGGATAGCAAAAGGCGCGAGGAATCTAAAAAAAAAATTCTCGACGTCCTTATTAGGACCACCCTGTATAGTAACACCTTGGTAAAAAATAACCTGCCCCTACTGCACACACACAGGAATTAAGTATATGTAGGTACCTAATGCACAGACAGGAATCGGTGCATCCCAGTCCCACATAGGTCGCCGTGTCCGGAGTAACGGAAATGAGTTATCAGACCGACCGACGTGACATCGTCCTGTGCGCCTGTGTGGAGCAATAAAAAAACACTTAGAGGTGGCTTCTCATATTATAGTAGGTATAGGCAAGCATGGGATTGAAATCCTAGAAGGTAAGCTTCACCCAGCTTCAAATGAAAGTTAAGTTATCTGTAAATTCTTTCTGTTGTGCAATAAAGAGTTCTCTATCTATCTTCAGCTCGAGTCATTTTAGATAGATAGATAGATAGATTTTAGAGTGTCTTTCATCCTTTTTTACGGTCCGGACCCAAAGGGACTCTATTATTAAGACTTCGCTGTTCGTCTGTCTGTCCGTCTGTCACCAGGCTGTATCTCATGAACCGTGATAGTTAGTTGAAATTTTCACAGATGATGCATTTCTGTTACGGCTATAACAACAAAACTAAAACTCAAAAACAGAATAAAAATAAAGGTCACTAGGGTAACTGCATTAATAATTTATAATATCGAGACTCCACTCACCTCAATATCGAAAAAGCAAAATACTAATAGTATTTCTAAAGGTGGTCTGGAAGAAATCGCTATTTACGATAGATCCCTATTTGAAATAGGTAACAATATTATAAAGGTTTTATTGGTAAGTTATAAAAAAAATATTCGTAATTCGAACATGGTGGTATAATGTATAGCTCTACCTATACAGGGTGTTTCAGAAATGTCCTGTGACACTGAAAGGGGTCGCAAGCAACTTTTTCTACACAATACTATTATGGTACCAAGTGCGAAAATAATATAAGTTCCGTCCGTACTAAAATTCGATCCCTTCGGACAACTTGCATGAGTTGCATGGAACAGGCAACAGCTGGTCTTTTTTTGCATAAGTAACACCTATTTTCATATTGGAATGGTGAATTTGCATCTTTCTTCTGCAGTTAGCAGTTTTCTCGGTGTAGTGAGATGAAAAGTAGTGTCAACTTAGCCACTTAACACTACTGAGGTGACAGTGAATAGTGGCTAATGTGACAGTTGAGAGTAGGCAAAATGGCCCGCGTGCTAAGGGGGCTGGACGGCTGCAATATTATTTGCGTCTTGTGCCCGTGAATTCCTTATTTTACTACGATCGTGGTTCAATCAGAAACCTTCGTGTGCTCAGTATTCAATAGAAGCACCCGCGCCAAACAACAACTTTGCAGCCCTGCATAACTAATAACTATTGGGCCTTCGGTGCCTCGCTGTCAGGTGCTGGCCCGACACAAGGGCTCGGTCGTCTGTGTACCTACCCGTGCCTGTGACTCAACGCAATCGCTTCGTCCCGGATTATTCTTTATGCAAGGAACAGGTAATATTGCTAGAGGTGGACGTGAATGGACTGGCCAAGTATCGATATTAAGGTTGGACGATAGTAACGTGGCGGGAAATTAAAAAATTTCAATTTTGCATGAAGCCAAACTGATATATTTTTGTTTAGCGATTTTTCGTTCGTGGCAATAAACTAATATTCTTTTCATTACACAACGTGTTACAAAACATCCTAACTCTTTTTGGTATTAGCTCAAATTTTAAAATATGTTTATGTGGGTAGGTGCATTTACATAGCTTTGAGTTTTTAAAACATTGTGAAAGTCAATGAAAACAATATTAAAAAAATACCTTTCTCCCGCCACAGCGTTCACATGTTATTAATTTAAAAATCATCGAACCGTCATAGAGCAAAAAAAAAATTTAGGTTGTGAATGTTGTGATCCCTATCACCAGGTGCTATTACCCTGTAAAAAGAGTTAGGTACTTTTGTAACACCTTGTATTGTAAACAACAGAACAACAGCACTGCAAGTATAGGATTTTTATCTGAGTCTGCGCTGGCGAAGTCGCTGGATCTATCTAGTAACTGATACGTTCCATCCACTCTCTCAGAATGTGGTCCTATTTTCAACTCATGTATTACCTACCTTTATAAGGGGGAGAATATTCTAAGGATTTCTAAAGCACAAACACCTACCTACCTAATAATAAATTGAAAATACGATCTGAGTAAATTACTGAGAATTGAATAATGAGTAAATTACTGAGAATCGAAGAGACGTTGCGTTGTCATAACGTTGGATTATTATTATTGCAGCACTAGCTACCCGACCCTGCTTCTTCTTCTTCTTCTTCAGCCTGTCGCCACCCAATACTGAGTGAAGGCCTCTTCCATCGCACTCCATTATTTTCGCTTCGCACGGGTCCAATATTATATTAATTTAACACCTCGTTACAAAATATGTAGATTTTTACTACTTACACAGAAACTTAACAAGGATGCTTCACCTTCCGTGAAAAAATATCTACCTAACTGATGGTGAAAACTGATGGTAGTTCCAAGTGTACACACGACAGCACGTCGATCTTTACACGCTAGCACTCTACTCGGTTACGTTACGGGCGACTTTACAACAAAAGTGTACAGTCTGACGTGCTGTCGTGTGTACATAGTGATGGACAGACGCGGCGGGAAGCGACTCTGTAGAGAAGATATTGCGCGCTGCATATTGTAAATGCAGATAACCCCACAATCGCGAACGTGTATGTAGGTCGGTACCCTTCCTTCGACGAATATGTCAGCAAGCATCGACAAGTATTACAGGCATCCGTAGTCTAGTGACGGCAATATCGTACGCTGCTATGTGATTGGCGCGTGGGCGGCTGCATAATGAACCGAGCGGCCTGGCTCGGGCACAGAGCAAGGAAGAGAGCCGTATTCTACATATTTATCTACAAGGTGTTACAAAAGATGCTAACTCTTTTTACAGGATCACGGTACCTGACGATAGGGGTCACAACCAAAATATGTTTTTAGCTCTATGACGTTCCGTTGATTTTTAAATAATTAAAATGTAAGCGCTGTGACGGGAGAAAAGTATTTTTAAAATACTGTTTCCATAGAATTTCACTATGTTTTAACAGCCTGAAGCTATTAAAATACAGCTAAGCAAACAACCATATTTTTTAATTGGAGCTAAATCCAAAAACAATAAAGTTTTGAAAATTTTTCAATTTTGAGGTTATAAAAAAAGTTGTGTTTTCCAACTTTTTTTTGCAGATATGTCATTATGTTGACCAGCAGGTTACACCCTGTAAAAAGAGTTAGTATCTTTTGTAACACGTTGCATACAAGGTGTTACAAAAGGTAGTAACTCTTTTTGCAAGGTGTAACGGGTCGAAACGGAAAAAACGGTAAAAGGATGATATTTCTGTAAAAAAAGATGAACTAAATCCAAAAACAAAAAACTTAGAAAAAAATTAGATTCTTCTAAGGTAAAAAAATTCGCTCGGGACAGGATATGAACCCGCAATCTTTATAAAAGTTCCCTAGCACGGGTTCGTGCTTTAGAAAATACAAAAAGTGTTTAGAAAAAAATGTTTTTTCCACTTTTGTTTTACAGAAATATCATCCTTTTGACCAGTAAGTAGGTTACACCTTGCAATAAGGTGTTGTTTTGTAAAGTGACACCCGACTCGATACTGAAGCAAAAAATTAAAATAATAATAATTCACTGAAAAGTACCTACCCAAAAATAATGAAATTGAGGCCTTCCTTTCTATTGAAAGAAATTTTGTATATAAAAAAATTAAGAAAAAAACTTGTTTTTAGTTTTAAGCGTTACTAAAGCTATCGTCCCTGAGAGTGTCACTAACCAAAACAACACCCTGTTTGGTATAGTCGGCCACACGCTAGGATACCCCTTTTTGTTCGATTGGCGCCCTTATGTCGCACGCGGTAAGAGCTGCCATGGGGTATCTGTGACTGTGGCCTACCGTATATATGCGGATTGAATTTCGAGCCCTGTTTAGACGTCACAGATAACGCGCGTTTCCCGACCGAGCGAAGGTAGGTAATTATTTCATGGCACGGCCGAGTTAGGTTACTGCTCTTCCCTCCTCTGTGCTGGGGCAGCCGCTGACTGGGGTAGGCGGTAGGGGGCGCCGGCCACAGAGTAAACGGAGAAGAATGCCCGCCACCCCCGGGGTACTGACGAGGTAACTGACTCCAAACATGCATGTTACATTGCAGTTTATTAAATTTCAAGGATCTTTGTAAGATTATGAACATAGTTACAGCATGTTACAAAAAGGTCCTGTCATACGGACTAGTCAATATTTTTTTTTGAGGTATCATGGGTGATACCGGGGGTCTCAGGAGGTTAGACACGTTACTCCCTCCTTGCATTGGTATCCTCATTAATTAGGTAATGAGGGTCGTGGTCATTCATCTGGGGCATTCTTCTCTAACGATGCGTCGCCAATTATTGGTCCTATCTGCGACTAATGTAGGACATCTTGGACTGTAGCATCATTGGACAGAGGAGGGTAATAGGTATTACTATAATAAGGGCCAGGCGCAGGCTTAACCTTTAATTATGTATTTACTTGGAGAGCACATGCAGTGTAACCTTCTGATCAGCCCCGGATCTAGGATTTATCCGAGGGGGGGCAAAATCTTGACAATAGCGCCCCTCCTCAGAATTTAAGACTAATCAATCAAAAAAGTTAAAACCGTTATTTTTTATTTACTTTTATTAAACCACTTAGCTTTTGCTCAACCTGTTAAATTCATTGTCCAACTTCTTATTTGGACAAGTGATAGAAAAAAACTGAATTCCGCTTCTCTCAGTTTGTTTGCGAAGCGCTCATCCGGTCTTACAACTTCAATCTTATCGTACCATAAAATACAAACGTCTTTTCTTCTTAAATAAAAGCAAAATTAAATAAGATTTAAGCCCCTTAGCCCCCACCCTAAATCCGCTACTACTCCCCTTTTCAGATCAAGTCTCCCTGTCTTGACTATTGACCAGTACTATCACTGTCTAAAAGTTCGAAACCATGTTTATCAATATTGGTCCGAGTAAAGAGGCGCGCGTGAGCACACCCGAAAAATTACAGATTCACCCTAGATGATGGCTTGAATTTGCCGCTCATTGACTTTGCCCCCCCTAGATACGGGGTTGATTTTTGCGCCCCCTGAAACTGCCGCCCGGGGCGGGTGCCCCGGTTTGCCCCCCCCCCCCCTAGATCCGGGGCTGCTTCTGATATCGAGCGATGCATGTAGTACGTATCATTCATTCACCAGTAGGTAGGTAGAGCTGGGTGTTTATTCTGTAAAAAAAAAAATACGCACCGTTGCCAGTCCTTACAATACAAGTACAAATATTTTGATCGATTACGCAATTAAGAGGGTGCAGGAGCATGATTTTCCCATACAAACATAGTTCCGGTTTAATTTCTAAACTACAGGCTGGATTTAGCTGAAACTTGGTTTATATCAATAGATGACCAATACGGAGGTTTGTAAATAGTTTTTATAATAAATAAAATAGCCTGAAAGAAATTAGAGCGATGCGTTTTTCGCGCCGAAAAAGGGGTAACTTTCAGCTATTATTTACTTAACTTATTATTACACTGCCTATTGGAGTCTAACTACCTTGGGAATATTAAAAAAAAAAAAAAATTGTAATAGCTAATAAAATGTAGAAATGGCAGCGGAACTACGAAAAAAATTGGGAAAATAGATCTATTACATTACAACTACAACTACATACTCGCGAAAGGACACAAACACACGTAGACTCATACAGGCGCATTGCCTCTCACTTTTCCCGCGCCCCGTCTCGCTCTGGGTGAAACAGCTATAGAAAACAGTGTTTCACGCGCTTGGCCATCGCCGAGTTCCTACGGTCCTATTGTAATTAAACATAATTATTTGAATGCTTTACACTCTTTATTTTGGGTCAAACAGACTCGTGATACAATAGCTATTTTAAGACGCTTCGTTTATGCAGTCTAACTAAAATTAACTAATCTGCCTCTAAGAGAAGTGATTATGTCGTCACCGAATAATACTAAACTCACATGGGATGAGCAATAAGCCTCTAGCTTGCATGATATTGATTATTGAACGAGCGAGCGAAGTTCTCCGAGTCTACTTGAACAATACGGCGTTTGTATGTATGTATGATGTATGAATGTTCGTTCGACGATAACTTGAGTAAATTTAGTCGGATTGACATGAAACACTTAAGATATTTCACAGATTAATAATATCTTCAGATAAAGCGAAATATTAAAAGCCGTGAATGGTTGGTTGGTACAAGGCCACCTTACCTGGTACATCGTGTAATATTTTTGAGAGACCTTCTGACGGTCTCTTACTATTAACGTTGTGCTATGTCGTATCTTCGTCACATACACCGCTAGATTGGAATCCGCGCGAGCCAAAGCGTCTGTTTCGCATTTCGCAACCTAATCCGCCGACATCCTCGCGTCTCCTCGGGTATCGCCTCTATACAGGGTTATCCGAAAATTAGTAGCACAGTAGCACATCATTAACAGACTGATAGATGACGTCAAGACCCACAAAGTTTACAAATACATAGGTACTAATAACGTTATTTTTCCAAAGTCCTACCTTACAAAAAACAGCTCGAATCTTTCTAGTTAAAAAGAGAATAGAGGATGAGAAATGATGGAAATGTTATTTTTCCCTTTAAAATGTATTTTTTGACTTTTCGTGAAACAAGTCAATAAAATAGTACGAGTGTGCTCGATTTGGTACAGATAACTAGGTATTTTGATCAGTCAGTCAGTGCTTGTAAACCGCAATGCTAACAGAAGTAGGTAGCGTTTTCAGTAGGTACTTGTATGTACCTACATTTCGGTCACCCAATTTGGTATTGTGATCTCTGGGCCTGTGCTGTTTTGGCTAAATAGGGATTTTTCCAAGTGTCAAATCTGACAGCGATTCGCGAATTATCGCGCAACTAAATCTGTGGTTTGTATGGAAACCATAGATTAATAGACTGATTTTGACAGTTATTCGGGCTATTTTTGATGCCTGGAAAAAACCCCATTGTATAATTTCACGCCACTTATTCATTAGGTACAGTCGGCCACAGTCTCAGATACCCCTTTTTGTTCGATTGGCGCCCTTATGCAGCGCGCGATAAGAGCTGCCATGGGGTATCTGAGATTGTGGCCGACCGTACTTCACCTACTGCGGAAACTAACAAACAACCCCTGCTGTTTTTAGACTTGTATTATTATAAGCACGATTATTTTAAGATAGGTAGTACTTACTTGCCTTTAAACTAACTAAAAATATTCACGAGAGATCTCCCCGAATAAATATCGAATATTATTATGCAAAAAAAAAAATTATGATTTTTTTAGAAGCGTCGCCGCGTCTTAGGTACATGGTTGGAGGTGGTTTGCTATGGTATTTTACTGTATGTATGTATAGCCGTCTCCGCAGGGTAATTAGGTGTGTGTGTCTACTAAGAGTGTTCCCGGGTCAGGCCGCGATACATCATCCCACCGTACCGACCCTCGTGACTCAGCAGGCGCTTTATTACTACACATAACTTCCTCTATAAATTCACAAATGAACCAATGTAATTTTGAAGTAAATTAAAGTTTATTTGGTGTATAAAACTAAAGCAAGTACATTTATACAGGGCAATTTTTAAATAGCTTTGCCAACTTTAAATGTGATTTCCAACAACTTTTGTTCTACAACGTCGGTGAAAGCGCAATTAGATTTTTCCATAATTGAAAATTTTGCGGTGCCTTTTAACAAATAGGAGCAGGAGATGCTGGAAAGGTGGTAGAGAGTAGAGTGGCAGATTGGCACAAAAGAGCGCCCCGCAGGCAGCGCTGAAACAGTACAAATGCAAACAGGATAAGCAAGACTATATAGAGCTATCCGAAAAGTCGTAGATTTTTTTTTGTTGGAAATCACATAATTTAAAAATAACATGTTTCAGGAATAAAGCCTTTTACAAATTACCCTGCATAGCAGTGGTACAGAGTTAGTGAGATTACAATAATAACAGTTACTTAATAAGTTTTTGTTCGATTGCCGCACTTATACCGCATTTGATAAGAGCTACCATAGGGTACCCAGCGTGATGCTGACCGTACCTACCTAACGTAAGCAACCAACTATTATGCTGACCCAACAACAGCTATATTTTCCCACAATACCTCAGGATTAACGAACGACCTCAAAAGCAATATGCTGTATTGACATGGTTGATATTGAAAACGAAGGGAGCTGCAATATCGGCGGTTGTTTTGACTCGCTCCGAGCGACGGCAAACAAGCGGCTAGGCCAACCGCGTCAGTTATTGTACTTAAGTTACTTTCCAATACAGTCAATATTAGCACGACGCCGAAATGCGCAAAGATGTAATGAAAACAAGGCTGGTGTTTTTTGCTGACGCTGTTTTGGGTTCAAGCATTCAAAATTAGGCCTTTGCATCTTGGACAGATGATTTATAATACAGCGTCCACTGGCATCTACACTCACACTAGATTATCTGAAGCGACTACTCGGACATTACACAACAGTGCGGGGATATGTTTAGATGGAGTGGCGGGAGAAAAGTATTACTTAAGGCTCGGTATAAGGCTAACTAGCGCCACCAATGTTAAAAAAATCATATCTTCCTTTAGAAGAAGTTTCTGAAAAAATCCTAAGATGAGCCTATGCGCCATGCTTTTCTAAATTTTTAAGTGCAGATACCCTCTTCGAAATTTACTTTTAAGCTAAAAAATTTTCAATAACCGCCAAAAGCGGCCATTATTGGCGGTCATTGAAAATTTTTTAGCTTAAGGGTAGACGTTAGCTGTCAATTTCCATACTAACTTTCGTAGACCAGAACTAAGAAACTAAACCGAATTTCTTCAGAATTTTGATACATTCTGTCTTATCATATCATACCATTGCCGCGAAATTCACAAAAAGTATGTTGTTAATTCAGGATTATGTTTATTTTAGCTTTTGAAAATATCAATATTTTACGTATGTGTGGGTGCACGACATACTATAAAAGTTGTGTAGTTGTGTGTGAGAACCCACACACACGTAACGCTGCTTTCAACATGGCGGCCACGAACAGCTGATACGCGATGACGGAGGCTGTTGTCTTTTTTTTTTGTATTTTATAGCTTGTATACGAGACCTTTGAGCCAAGCCTTTTGTTTGGGTGGGCTTGCTTCATACACCAAGAAGGTATAATCACCTTTTTCTCCATTCCTCACCTACTCCTTGCCCAAAGGACTCGTGAAAAAAAAAACTGAGGGTAGCCGGGTACACACGACAGCACGTCAGAGTGTACACTTTTGTTTTAAAGTCGCCCGTAACGTAACCGAGTAGAGTGCTAGCGTGTAAGCGTCTACGTGCTGTCTTGTGTACCTACATTTGGCAACGCTGCCATTTTGCGGCGTTGCAAGACCGGCAACCAATGCTTCAGCGAAGCTCTGAGTAAATATTCAGAAATACAACTTTTAGTGCTGTCAGTATTGCCATGTTAGACAAATATAGCCGTTTAGGATATTTTGGGGGTCAGCGGGCGAGAAAACATGGCAACAATTCGGTCTTTTATTGCTTTATAAAGAGATTGGGTTCCCTAAAAATAAAGCGATGATATTGAATATTCTTATACTGAATTCTCAACAATAGTCTTACATACAGTTACAGGTCCATGTATTGTACGGTCGAGATTTTATTTATCTTATTGTTTGACTAAATGCAGCTCGTTTAGGTCATCTGGCAATGAAAACATGATATTATTTACTTTTCATTTAAAAAATATGGGCGTTTTTTAAAGTTCGGTACATTTTTTCTCAACTGTTTGACAAATTCCTAGACTTGAAAACACCGATGGTCGCACCATCCAAGAAAGAAGTCTCACCAAAAGCATTTTGGTTCAAATACGAACATTTTGGTTCTTAGTACAATAGATATAAGGACCATTTTGAAGGTACAGGAGATCTTTTAGTCATATTTAGTTGAAACTTAGTATTCGTAAATTTAATTAAAAATAATTAATCACGTTTTAGGATTTTACGAAGATTTCTACATAAGAGGGTAAAACAAAAAGAAACTTATTTCTTACTGAGTTAGGTACGGTCAGCCACAGTCACAGATACCCCATGGCAGCTCTTGCCGCGCGCGGCATAAGGGCGTCCCCAATCAGACCATTCCATTTTCCCCTACCAGACTTCCCCCCCAGGTGGGGGAAAATGGAATCGCACAAAAAAATATTCAATTTTCACTCACTGGCCACCTCACTAAGTGGCTGGTGGGGGAAAATGGAATTTTTATTCCATTTTCCCCCACCAGCTATTTATAGACAAGATTATTATTAGCGAGGCCGACTCATTACAATGATGCAGTCACTGTAGCCTAGCCTAATTTTATAAGTAATCGGCATAAATAAAATTAATTTGTTAACTTTACTAATTCGATAATTTGTATTTAAAAAAAATAATTTGGTATATTATGGCATTTAACATTAAAACAGTTAACGTTATTAAAATAGTACAAAATAACACAAAGACCGCTTATAATTATTCTGAATAATCCTTTTTAAAAAATATACAGGGTGGCCCAAACATAGATGTCAAGCGAGAAAATATAAATAGCTGACACCGAGGGCTACCCGAATCACCCATGTACGTTCAGCTATTTTTTGTCGTTTAGAAGTTATGAGGCTTTTAAGGTTTTATTGAAAACAAAAATACCTAGCATTGGATTTTATTTTCTTTTTTTTTTCTTTCGACTTTTCAGAGATATTTTTTATATTTTTGTGTCTTACATAATTTATCTATTACCAAAAAAAATATGATCAGCTATGGACTTCTATAAGTTACCGCAGTTTTGATCCAAAGTCCAAAAATATTGTTTTTGAGAAATCATTACTAAAATAGTTAGCATGGAGAAAAAAATAAGTAGATGTCTGAAGGACTTTGTTTGATTTAAAAAACTTTCCCAAAGCTTTAGTGCTCAGAATAGTACAAAAAACCTGTCACTTTATGGGACTTGTATTCAAGTAATTCGCGATCAAAGTCGAAAGACTGGAGTTGGAAGAAATTTTATTTCAATAGATTTTAATTTATTTTAGTTAATTCGGACAAAAATCATTGCAGGTAGGCTTAATATCACCTGCCAGAATGGCCTGCATTCGAAATGCACGGAAAAATAAAAAATAACGATAAAATATTTTTATTTTGGCTTTTTTTTTTCATTATTTGAATTTTAAGTTATTTTATTAACGAATTTACTTACAAAACATAATGAAAATTTTAATTCATAAAAACGTCCGAAAATTAAATGAGTTTTTTTTTTAATTTCCGTGAATTTATTTCGAATGCAAGTCATGCTGACAGGCGATATTAAGCCTACCTGCAATTATTTTTGTCCGAATAAAGTAAAATAAATTAAAATCTATTGAGATAAAATTTCTTCCAACTCCAGTTTTATGACTTTCGATCTTTGATCGCGAATTACTTGAATAAAAGTCCCATAAAGTGACAGGTTTTTTGTACTATTCTGAGCACTAAGGTTTAGTGAAAGTTTTTGAAATTAAAAGAAAGTCCTTCAGACCTCTATGGTCTGTCCATTAACTCTAGAAATTAAATGGCAACAATTTTTCATAGTAAAGCCGACCACTTTTCATATTAAATTTACTATGAAATATTGTTGCCATTTAATTTCCAGAGTTCTGTTTATGGACAGACCTTAATTCTTTCCCCATACTAAATATTTTAGTGTTGATTTCTCAAAAATATCATTTTTGGACTTTGTATCAAAATTGCGGTATCTTCTAAAAGTCCATAGCTGATCATTATTTTTTTGAAGATAGATAAATTATCTGACAATTACTTTTTTAAATATAATTTTATGTTGACTTTAATGAAACCATAAGACTGATTTTTTATAAGACAATTTTGCTCTTTTTTTTTATCGCTTAATAATATAAAACCGCAACCAATAAAGAGTGTTAGAACTTTTGTTACAGAAAGGCCCTATGACTGGCGAGCGAAGCCAGTCTTATTGTTTCGTTAGAGTCAACATAACATTATATTTAAAAAAGTGATAGTTGAATTTTCAAAATAAATGAAATATACTTTATCAGAACAAAAAAATTCACTCAGGGTAAAAAAGAAGAAATAAATTGGCTACGTGGGTTCTGTGTTACTCACAATAATGATGCACAGTCAAACTTTGCGAGCTTAGTTATTTCTGAAATATTGCCTGCTTATAAATTATTATTTATTTTAAACTAGTCTGTAACCCAATGGATCCCAGTAATCTGAATAAAAAAGATATTTAACCACTTTTAGTTTTTTCTAAAGCATTAACCCGTGCTAGGAAATAATTTAAACATTTATAATAAGTTGAAAAAAATCACTCGGGGCAGGACTTGGTGTAGATTAGTGCAAACTAATCACACCAGGTGGCGCCCCCGTCCAGTTGACGGAGACTAGTTGAAGAAATTCGCATCGACAGTTACTTGAATCGGTAGCTTAATTGGTAGAGCGCCTGCACGGTATGCGAGAGGTTGCGGGTTTAAGTCCTGCCCCGAGTGAATTTTTTCAACTTATTATAAATGTTTAAAAAAGATTATTATTATTAACATCTCCATTAATTGTAATAAAATCTCCATTACAAACTTCCGTGCGAGCCCTTTCAATGTCAAAGGACCATTCTGAAACACCCTATAAAATTGGTATAGTTTTTAACATTTAAACCTCAATTTGAATAGCTAGGTACTTTTAGCGTTTCTTTTAAAACATTACGGGTGACTACTATTTGCATATCAGTACATTTTAGTATTATAATAGACTGATTAGGCTATGGACATGAATAGACACAAGCGAACGATTGTTTAGGTTTTTTTTATTTTTAATTTAAATCAAGAAAGCGATGACTTGAATTATTTGTTTAATATTAATGTTTTGTAAAGATTTTTAAATAACAAAGCTATAACAAGCATACTTATTCATAAATGATATACAGGGTGGCTCAAACATAGACGTCAACCGAAAAAATCTAGATAGCTGACGCCGTGGGCTACCCGAATCACCCCCATGTATGTTCACTGTTCAGCCATTTTTTGTCGTTTAGAAGTTTTGAGGCTCTTAAGGTTTTTTGAAAAAAAAAAATCTAGTATTGGATTTTATTTTGTAACTTTTTTTCTGTTCACTTTTCAGAATTATTTTTAATGTTTTAGAGTCTCAGATAATTTATCTATCTTCAAAAAATAATGATCAGCTATGGACTTTTAGAAGATACCGCAATTTCGATACAAAGTCCAAAATGTTGTTTTTGAGAAAACATCACTGACATAGTTAGTATGGGGAAAAAAATAAGTAGAGGTCTGAAGGACTTTCTATTGATTTCAAAAACTTTTCCAAACCCTCATTCTTCAGAATAATACAAAAAATAGCTGATCATTATTTTTTTGGTGATGGATAATTTATCTGAGACTCTAAAGAATAAAAAACATTGCTAAAAAATCAAAAGAAAAAAAAGTTACAAAATAAAATCCAATGCTAGGTTTTTTTTTTTTCAAAAAAACCCAAATAATGGCTGACGTCTATGTTTGGGCCAACCTGTATATTTTTTATAAAGGATTATTCAGAATAATTTATAAGCGGTCTTTGTGTTATTTTGTACTATTTCAATAACGTTGACTGTTGTTATGTTAAATGCCATAAGACACCAATATTTTTTAAAATACAAATTATCTAATTAGTCATCATCATCATTGGCAGCCTCTGTTGGTCCATTTCTGAACATAGGCCTCTCCCAAAAATTTCCAGTCGAATCGAATTAGGAAAGTTAACAAATTAGTTTTACTTATGCCGATTAATAATAAAATTAGGCTATTGTGTAATGGAGTCGGCCTCGCCAATAATAATCTTGTCTATAAATAGCTGGTGGGGGAAAATGGAATATTTCTTTGTGCGATTCCATTTTCCCCCACCAGTGGAAGAAACTCTGGTGGGGGAAAATGGAATGGTCCCATTCTACTAAACTTGATCCCACGGATTGAAAAAGTAAAAAAAATGCCTACATTTCGTATTGAATCAGTGCTTGCTGCAAGCTATTTATACTAAGTATGAGATGCTGCATAAATCATAAATCATCTCATTACGTAGATGCAAAGGCCTTTATTTATACTAAGTATAGCGTATTTACCTGTGTTACCTAGATGTTCAATAAATGATAAAAACATGCGCAATAATAAAATCTTTATTTGAGTAGTCTAACATTCCATCCAATAGCTTGAAACAATAATTATCTATAAGTAAGCCTGTATTCTCCAGCAGATTTTAGGACAAAGACTGAAGTATTCCCAATATATGGGGCTGTTGGAAGTGAGGCAGGAAGTCTTCTGTGAATAGCTTTTCCCCCTAGTCTTGTTGTTCTCTAAAACATTTTGGTCTCTCTCGATACTCTCCTTGTAGAAATTGTTAATAGTTACCTAGGTACTAGGTACGCAACCAAACAATTATTTCCTTGAATAATGTATCCTCCAAATCCTTGGGAAGGCCAAAGTCTTCTAGTAAGCGTTAAGTATTTCGTTGTCGATTGCATTCGCGACACAAGTCTGATTGAAATTATACTCTTTAAAAATGGAAATTACTCCTATGACCACTCCCGTGATAGTCACTAGTTCACTCATAAGTGAGAATATATCCAAGTAAAGTCCAAATTATATCAACTGATTTCACCATGTTTGTTGTGAAAAACTGTGTGACATTTTATTTTTTTCAAGTACACAGTTGCGCCTAGATAAATAGGTATGAGGGAACTACCAAGGAGGATATTCGATCCTCTTCTGTAGCGGTTATTACCAATGAGGGTTTTCAACTCTTTGATATTATAACGAGACATTCTATGTCCAGTAACTAAAACACCTCGCTATTTACAATCCACTATGTGGTCAGGGGTCTTGATTGTTGGTCATCACCTGTCAAAAATTCAAGAGACCTCGCTACATACAATCTACTACTGGGCCAGGTGTCTTAGTTCCTGGTCAGTATTTACTTCAGATGTTATTGTTTGTATGTGTGAGTGAATGGATGGAAGATAAAATTGTCGTAGACCAGAACTTGGAAAATACAGCATGTTAATTAGATTTTTTTCTTCCCTAATACTTCAATTGCATAACAATGCTCGCGAACGGAAGGATAGTTTGAAATAAAAGCGATAAATATTGATAAATCTAAAAACCACGTTACTTTGTGCATGTGTGCACCCCAGCGCCGCTAGTGAGCAAAAGTTGGCAACAGCCGGACTAAGTTTCCACCTTAAGACTAAAATTTGAGTTGGGTACCTACACTTGAAAATCTAGAAAAGCATGGCGCATGAGCTCGTCTTAGGATTTTGTCAGAAACTTCTTCTGAAGGGACATATGATTTTTTCAACATTAGTGGCGCTAGTTAGCCTTATACCGAGCCTTAAGTAAATATTGTTTGCATTGATTTTCATAATGTTTTTTTTAATAGCTTATAGTTAAATGCAAATTGTTTCCGACCTTTTTTTTCCAGGAAATGTCATTTTGTTGACTAGGAGGTTACCCTATTTAAGAGTTAGATAGAACCCTTTGTAACGTAACACGGTATATTGTTGCACCAATTGTACTTAAAAAATACAAAAAGTGTAGCCTTTGATTGCCCATTTATTTCTTTTGCTATTTATGCATTTATTTATCTTCCCTCTTTGAAATTACAAGGAAAAGGTCATCGGGATGTAATCCGGTCGATCGAGTTTCACTTCTAAAGACAAACGGAACAACGAGTACGGCTTCTTTTGTCGCACTGTATTGTGGTATAAATCGGGTACCCAAGTAAGTACCTAGTAAGTTGTAAGAAGTTGCAGGTGAGAATGCACGAAACGTTCAGTAAAATTTTTGGTAGAGCTTGCCCTCCAGGCGGCTCCAGCGAAGATTTTGGTGGGAGGATAATGTACCGGATAGCTTTTCAGTCACTGAAAACCGCTCTACAAGGTGTTACAAAAGTACCTAACTCTTTTTACAGGGTTATACCACCCGGTGATAGGGATCACAACCTAAATATTTTTTTTGCTCTATGTCGTTCCGTTAATTTTTAAATTAATAAAATATGAACGATGTGGCGGGAGAAAAGTATTTTTTAAATATAGTTTTCATTGACTTTTACAATGTTTTAACATCTCAAAGCTATGTAAATGCACCTAAACGCACAAACATATTTTTAAATTTGAGCTAATAACAAAAACAAAAAAGTTATCAAAAATGTTCAATTTTGAGGTTATAAAATAAAAATGTTTTTTTTCAACTTTTTTTTACAGATTTGACATCCTGTTGACCAGTAGGTAAGAGTTAGTTTTAGTGGTAAGAGTTAATTTTAGTGGTTTTAAAGCCGAAGGTATTTTTTTGCACTGGTGATTCTGAGCCAAATTTCAAAATTTTATTCCGAAATGAACAAAAAAAAAAAATTCACCTCTCCACACAAATGGTATCGATTGGTGATAGCCGTTTGTATTGGGAAGTGTTTTTTTTTCGCTCGTTTTGAAGTAAAATTTTGGAATTTTGCTCAGAATCACGAGTGCAACTAAATACCTTCGGCTTTAAAACCACTAAAATTCCACGGTGTATAGTGTGTATAGTCTATTATTGGCGATTATGGACTAATTGACTACCTATTTCAAAAAGCGCGTGAAAAATGTTGTTTTCCATAAAAATTGTTTCGTTAGGACAAAACTTTTTCAGAATCTCGCTTTTCCACTGGAAAAGTGGAAAATTGCCAGTATAAATTGCATGCCATGAAATAATTCTAATTATCTTAGAATAGCACCAATGAAGAATGTCCGTGGGTCTGTTAAATCACTTGAAACTTTATGAGCGTGTAGCCTAAACATTTAGAAATACACCTGTTTTTGTTTCATTCAAATCGAGCCAGTAGTTTTAAAGTTACGACGGTTTTAGTTTCCGTCCTTTTGGAGTTTTTCGCGCGAGCGCGGCAAACTCGCATGACGTCACAACTCTACACGCACCCGACACATACACCGTAACACTCATTCAAACGGCTGTATCTTTGGAACCGTACTAGGTAGCCAGTTGAAATTTTCAGAGATATTGTTTTATTATGGTAGATTACCCAAGAAATAATAAAAACAAAAAAATATTAAAAAATAAGAGGGGTCCCCATACAAAAAACGTTGTTTTATACTTTTTTCTCTATAGAAAAAACGGTACGACACACAAGCATCAAACTTGGTATGATTATAGGACTTACTCCATAGTATAACAAAAAAATATAAAAAACGGTCAAGCGCAACTCGGACTCACGCGCCGAGGGTCCGTATAACCAGTTTTATTTTATTGTATGGTGGTAGGGAACTCTCAGTGCGCGAGTTCGACTCGCACTTGGCCAGTTTTTTTGGTGTCACACAGTGTTACAGTAGTGTTTTAACGTTTATAATATTGGTTATTTATAACGTTAAAAATTCGCTAGGGACAGGTTTTAAAGTCGCAAGCTCTGTTTAAAATATTCCCTTGCACGGGTTTGTACTTAAAAAAATATATTCTTACTTAGCTATGGATGACGGCTTTGAAAAATGAAAAATGACCTGAACACACAAAAAAACTGGCCAAGGGCGAGTAGAACTCGCGCACTGAGAGTTCCCTACCGCCATACAATAAAATAAAACTGGTTATACGGACCCTCGGCGCGTGAGTCCGAGTCGCGCTTGACCATTTTTAGGGTTTCATACCCGAAGGGTTCCACACGGGACCCTATTTCTAAGACTCCGCTGTCCGTCTGTCTGTCCGTCTGTCCGTCCGTCTGTCACAGCTGTATCTCATGAACCGTGATAGTTAGACAGTTGAAATTTTCACAGATGATGTAATTCTATTGCCGCTATAAAAACAAATACTAAAAAACAGAATAAAATAAACATTTAAGGGGGCTCCCATACAATAAACGTGATTTTATTGTTGTTCTTACGGAACCCTTCGTGCGCGAGTCCGACTCGCACTTGGCCGGTTTTTATATTATTTTGTTATACTATGGAGTAAGCCCTATAATCATACCAAGTTTGTTGCTTGTGTGTCTTACCGTTTTTTCTATAGAGGAAAAAGTATAAAACAACGCTTTTTGTATGGGGAACCCTCTTATTTATTAATATCTTTTAATTTTTATTATGTCTTTGGTAATCAACCATAATAAAACATAATCTCTGAAAATTTCAACTGGCTACCTAGTACGGTTCCAAAGATACAGCCCTTTGAATGAGTGTTACGGTGTATGTGTCGGGTGCGTGTGGAGTTGTGACGTCACAGCAGCTGACGACCGCGCCCCCTTCGCATAGCAAGTTTAAAATTAAATATCTCGAGAACTATAAGACGTATCAAAAAAATTTTTTCACCCAATGTTTCCATTTTTAATAGAGTGTATGGTAAGGTAAAAATCAAAAGTTGATGGTATTCTTCATTATCTAAGGCCTTTGCCATAAAGAAAAATGCGATAGCAAAGCGGTCTGAAACTTTTATTACTCTACATTTAACAACTTCATAGTTACAGTCAGTAGGTAAGTCTTTATTACTAGAGATAATAGACGAATGTTTAAAAGTCGTAAGGTTGGTTGCTAGTAATAGGAATACAACTTGTTAAAAGCCTTGGCTATGGCTTCGCGTGAGCCAAAAATTTTCGAATTGATAGAAACCCCATGGTAGCTCTTATCGCACGCGGCATAGGTGCGTCTATTGAACAAAACGGAGTCTTGTCGTACTGTGGAGTTTGCAACCTGTGTAGCAGGATTCTCTATGTTTATTGTTTTGTCATTTGGTTGTCAAGCTAGCTATTCGATGATTGAACGAGCGAGCGAAGCGAGCGAAGTTCTCCGAGTCTACTGGAACAATCCGGCGTTTGTATGTATGTATGTATGTATGTATGTATGTATGTATGTATGTATGTATGTATGTATGTATGTATGTATGTATGAATGTTCGTTCGACGATAACTTGAGTAAATTTAGTCGGATCGTGATGAAATTTGGTAGGCAGGTAAATGAGGCCAAGAGAATTTTTAAGTTCGAACATGAGCCAAATCGGTCGAGGGGTTGACGAGATATGGGGTTGTACACATAATATGTAAAAGGCGCGCGCGCCTGCGTGAATGGCGTTAGCAAAGTTACACAAACTAACTTGGGTCGCGAGTTCCCAGTTCGGGGCGAACCACTAGTTAAAGTTGTACCAAGAAGGTTTATTTCTTATTATCTACAAATATTAGGTAACGTACACATTGTCATATATTTGACTCAAGCTGTACTTCTGATATTTTTAATGCATTTGCATTGTACCTATATACATACTACCTGTATAGTACCTAGCAGTGGTAGTAGTCTAACGTACTTGCGGTCATTGGCCGCGTCTTAGGCGAAGCCCTAGAAAAATAGTGAATCATGAAGGTCCTAAAGGTATATCGTCGCTGTAGAATAATAACCTCGTAAGTAAAAAAAAAACATATTTTTTTCTTTTTAGAAATCGAATGAAAATCACGTATTTCATAATGTGGCGAACCTTTGAACACAATTTTATGACTACTAATGCCATCTATTAATATTTTAAACATTTATTAATATTTTAAACATTGACGAAATGAATATTTTTTTTCGTTTCCTGTAAAGTTTGGTTCTCTGGACATACGAGGTTATCATTCTACAGCGACGATATGCACCTAACATAAAGGTTCGTTATATTACACCCATCCGTAATTCTACCTAGAAGTACATTTTGCTAGCTGTCCAAGTAAAGTTGTTAGGAAAAGAAAAAAATAATGCCCTGAAAACACAATATTTCTTAATTAAAAAAATATATATAAATTGAACTTTTGTAATGATGCGGAGATATCGGTTTACCTTCCTATAGGTAACTACAAATCAGATTTTATTATTTTTCTTTCTAAAGAAGAAGAACTTTGTTTTGCTCGCTCAGATCAGACCCAGCTGGGACTCAAACTAATAAAGGCGTCTAGAGTTTTCCTGAGAAGCTACCTACGCTCCGAGACTGTGGTTTGCTAACCTTGACTTATACCTACGCACTTATGTTGGGACTTGGGACTTTAGGAGCGATACAAGCTACCAGGGGCTTAAGTCTGTAACGCAATGGCGTGTCGATAGGTTCCCAGCAGAAGGACAAAACCGGGTTTTCCTCGTTTTTCTCTTATAACCAGCGAACTAATCCTCTAGAATCAGAATCAGAATATGCTTTGCTGTACTAGAATAACTATTTGTACTAACTTAAAATTTTAAATTTAGCTTCAAATTAGCATAATTATCACATAAACGGCTGAACTGATTTCGATAAAACATATCTAAGAACGCTTGCTAGAAAACCAGCTTTCAAATATAAAAATAAAAAATAAATTCAATATAATTTCAAATAAAAAAACGCATCCAAATAGGAGCTACGGCTACGGTTAGGGTGCCACAGGCAGACACACAGACAGGCACACACCCTCACACAAACCAAGCGGTCAAACTTATATTATAACACACCTCTTTTTGTATCGGGGGTTCAAAACATTACAAGGACAGACCGCATTAATAAATCGTAAATGAAGCCTACAACTAGGAGCCTATTGAGGCACCATTGCGTTACAGACTCAGGCCCCTGGGGTATAATGCGCGCGGGATGAGAATGGGATGGAACCTTGTCAAAGTCACTCGAAAACATACTGTATTTTACTTTGACAATGTTGCATCGACGCGAGTTTGCTTACCGCGCGCGTCTCAGTTCCAAAAGGTCGCATCCCATTCTCATTCCGCACGGATTATATCAAAGTGTGTCTCTGACAGTACCTAAAACCAACCATAGATTGCACCGGTCATTTTCATAGACACGTAGCTAAATAAATAGTTGTTGCCAAAAAATCTCAGTTTGTTCGCGCAGTTGGGTTCGCATGAAATAGATCAGGGGTTACCCTTGACGCTATTGCGGTCATGTTGACAAAGTTATAAAATTAATTTCTCTTTGAATTCCCATAGTTATTCTTTGATTTTATATTTTTATTCTAAGGTAAAGCTATTTTGTACAATAAAAATATTAAATGCGTCGTAATTCGTTAAATATCGTATTTTTTTAATTGCGCCATATTGAAAATATTGCGTCAAGAGTAGAGGGGCAGGCAGTTGAGTTAGAGCTGACTCTCTGCTAACGGCATCGTCGTTGTTGCTATTTATAGCTCCAGATCTAGAGTTACTCATTGGAAAACCTTCGACATATTTTTCAACGGCTGGTCTCGTATTTCTATTGTCTCCCACGCTTGTGCTAATTCTGCTCCCATTTTTGTATCCCGAAGAAACTACGTTAAAGGTCGACTTAACTGTAACTTAAGATAGATCGAGCATTTTAAGCTGGGATTAAATTTCCCTTGCGAGTCGAATGCAAATTATACTGTGCTAGCAAAGAATAGTTAATTTATACTTCGCCTGCTATTACACTGGACTTGGCCAATTTGTTCTGCACGGTTCAAAATTAAGCTTCGTCTAGTAGGTATCCAAAGAAGAAGTTACGCTAGTCTCTTAGGCCCGAAATTAATAGTTAGCTTTACCAAACAGACTCATAGGCATAGGCCCCATTGGTGCGTTGCGTTGCGTTGGGTCGTCGCATCGGATCGACCCATTGTATGCCACATCTGCGTTGCGTCGACGTACGACGCGACGTCGTGACGCAAGAGGGTATAAGCGCCGTCGCATCTGCGTTTCAGTCTCAGTTCAGCCTTCACAATGGACAGATAAAAAAGTGTCTGTAACGACGACGCAACGCGCAACGCACCAATGGGGCCTCGCCCTAAGAGGAGATACTCAAAAGTACGAATCTTAGGGCAATCTTGGACATAAAACCTGAGTTTACTTGGGCATAATCATTCATAATAATTATATCTTGCATATCAATGAATATCTGAATTATTATGTAGGTACTATGAAATAACAAAGTACTCTAAGGTTTTCCCTATAGCTATATAGTCTTCGTTCCCGTGGACTGTGGTCCAAGACCGCTGAGCTATATCTTCGGCTTACAAAACTCCTTTATAATTAGCTTGATAGTATGTACCTACCTATTACATATTTTTTGTGGAAAAAATTCTGCTAGGATAAGGCTTCAGCCTTGCTCTGGACGCATACTGCACCGTTAAACAATCTACTGGAATGAAGCAACCGACTATTGTATTCCCAGCGCAGAAACATAATGCAGAAATGAACGACAAGATCACGTTTGTCCCCGGATTTTGACAAACAAAGAAGTCACTGGCGTCGACTCGTAGTACCTACTTATTACTTTACTACAGCTTCGCAGCGCAGTCGGAGTCACTAGATTCTCTGAAGTCTACCAACTCACACAAACACAGACGGATTGTATTTTAAGCGCTAGGTACACACGACAGCACGTCTGAGTGTACACTTTTGTTGTAAAGTAGCCCGTAACGTAGCCGAGTAGAGTCCTAGCGTGTAAGGGTCGACGTGCTGTCGTGTGTACATAAGGAGGTAAATAGAGTAAAGTGTTTTCTACTTGCGAGAAGTTTCTAAGCTCATGCATGGCATTGTCCGGTCCATTCAGGTGGAAACACTGGACCAGTGTGCGTATACAGTAAAAAAAACTGCACAGTTGCTTGGTAGTCCTCAAAACCGGTTTATTTTTGGGAACATTTCAATAAAGTCTTTTTATATGACGAAAAAAATAATGTTTATTTCGATAAGAGCAATGTTCCCGCAAATAAATCGGTTTTGAGGACTACCAACTGTGCGTATATTTTTTTTACAAAATAAGCAGTCGAATTTTTTCGACGAAATTTTGCGCACATAGGTCTATTTTTGTATTTCATGCGATATTCATATTTAATAGAGACCCACATAGCACTCCCAACCAAACATAGTACTAGGCATGAGCGGCTATGTCGAGGTGTATTGTATAACTCGATACACATTGTCTGTACTGCTCTCTGTGAGATATCGTATCCATCAATTTTCTAGTGGAATTAATTGACAACATTTCCTAGTAATATTATAAATGCGAAAGTTTGTCAGTGAGTGTATATGTGTTTGTTACCTACTCTTTCACGCTGAAATGGCTTTGCCTAATTTGGACATCGCAGTCACGGTAAACGTCTGCGCTGATATCAATAAGAGGAAAAATCCACGTCTGGCCCTACGGCGACTTCTCGCGGGCAAAAGCTGAATCAGTTTCACGGTTCTCACTTTTTCACAAAAAGTGCATCAAAAGGCTGCTAATTTAGGAAACTAATCCTGGAACTACGAGCACAAAAACGGGTTGCAAGAAGCTTTATCAAATACCTACTTGAAAGGACATTGACAGTCTTTGTATGGGAGTTGGACCAAGTACCTACTGCCTAGAATAAACACATAGTGGATTATGTTCCTTATACTATACCACGTGATAAGCCGAGGATATCAAAAGAACCGGTTTTCAAGCCAACCGAGAGAGCATGATGGAAGCACATAATCTGATAAGCATGACGTTTACATATTTTTGTGCGTAAAAATAAATAAATATAAAATAATCGTTTTCTTATGCCTTAATCACGTGAGAAATATTAAAAACAAAATATTTAATTAACCGGTAACCCTCGGACCGATTTTTTTAATTTTTTTTTATTTACTAGTAACGTAAGCAACCACTTGAAAGTACTCCCACGTCTGGGCAGCATTTGGTCCAAACCCTGTCAATGTCCTTTACATAGCGTTTCATCCACCTCTCTCTACATTATTTTTTTCAAAGCGCAGACCTAATCCGACCGCATCAACGACCTTCCTTTACGTGGCCAGTAACGTGAACTCATGAAATACCCTGTAAAATACTTTTACTAAGCATAATGAACAATATCGTGAGAAAATCTGATTGTCTGAGGAATAATACCCTCAATGCGACTGTGGGCACGCGTAGAAATGAAGCACGAACTCTCCCTGAGGGAATGCCTTTGCCCAGCAAGTGGGAAATGTCCACTTGTACGGGGTACATCTTTTATTGGCATAATGAAGGCTTAGCTTCGTGGGTATAGATATTAGACCAGCGAGACATCGATAGCGGCAAGAACGCTCATTGCTCTCTCTCCGCGCAAACAATGGCATCTAATTTGACAGCGCCTAAGAAAGAAGCTGCGATTCGTTCTCACGTGTTCTTCCAACGGTGCGCTTGCGTGGGACGAGCGTCCTCCAGCTTTGTATGGCGTGAGAGAACTGTGACGTCACAAGCCGCCCGGTATTACTCGAGCAATTAGCTCTATATCTCAGTCGTTAGTTAATCCCGAAGCCAGCCGCGCGACTCTCTCCCGACCATTACTTTAACTCTTGTAAGACCGGCTTATATTTTGCAGTATCACAACCCCTAATTAAGGAGCTTAAGAATATTTTCTAGACAAGTATCTTCATTGCCCTCGCTACATTTTATGCTTCCTTTTATTAGTCGATGCACTAGCGTTTTCGCCGGCTACGCTCGTTTGAGTGAAGCGTGTCTTGTAGGTCACCGTATTTCGCCGTTTCGTGATCGGCGGTTAACCCAGATTTCAGACGCGTTTTCAAGCAAATTTCGGAATCTCAAAGCTCAAATCAAAGCGTTTGATAGTCAATCCCTTAATGATCATATAGCCCTACCCATGCTCCATATAGGTAGTTAGGCGACGAGGGCTTATGGATCTATATTATATGTATATACTTTCGAAGCCAACAAACAAGCAAGTTTATCTTTCATCATGCATGGCGATAACAAAGAGTTTTAATGTTCTCAGTAAAGTTTTTACTCGTGAAAGAGGGGTTGGTGGGCGCTGTGTTTTCCTCCCGGGATATTAAAATTTTCATTAGAGAACTATTAAATCAATAAATTGTACAGATCTACATGTTCTATAGTAGAAAACAGACATTTTCATCTTTTTAAACTTAATCATTGCAATCATTGCCTATATCTACTCTTGACGCAATTTTTTTATATGCTATGTTCGACTATGCTATGTTGCTCGTATTTCTGGATTTATGGTAGATTTGGATGAAAGTTAAAAAGTGTGTACAAAATCGATGCATAATATTTGCGAATTTATAGAGAACTTATTTCATAAACTTAGGCCCGGTTTCTGAATTGAGAATTTTATTAAGTTCTGTCACGCCCTTTTGTGAGAAATCTGCAGAGACAGAACGATACTTACCTACGTAGGTATTTGATGAGTGAATTTCTTAATTCAGAAATCGGCAGTCAGTCAGTCGATCTTAATGCAATAGCGTTGAGAGTTGAGAGAAATACTTTATTTTTTTCCTCTGTGGTAATACGGCTATGTTGCGAGCGGCTTTGTGCAACCTACTCAATAAACAACGCTGGGGACCTACGTAAATGTTCAACAGGTTACAAAAAATACATATTTGCAGTCCACACTAACAGTTTATCACAGCTTATTCCGATGGAAAAACGCTTGCAGCTAGAAACTTCAGAACAGAGGACATGTCCGTTTAGTAAGTCTGCTGATTTCTTTTGTTTAAAAAAAAGTTGGTCACTATTCAGTATTCATCCATTTTACTAGCGTTAGTTTTTACTAGCGTTCGAATTTCAAAGCTCTCTTTTTCGCAAAAAGTTTTAATTTTGAACTTTCGCAGCGATCGTGACCAACTTATTTATATTTCAATAATTATTATTCAAAGTCATGAAATCGTAGTGGAATGGCAGTTCAAAATATAAATAAGGCTATTGGAAATTGATTGTGCTCCGGGCTAGCGTAGCAGCCAGTGATGCCTGATTAGCATAAACATGCAATAAAGTGAGGAATGCCAAGTCCTCAGGCCTTGTAAATATTAAAGAGGGCTCCCGAAGTCCCGATCATTTGTGGACCCTTAATACTGGTCTGTTATTGCTATATTTATTTCTCGGGTTCGACGGCCTGCTTACTTTACCTACACACAAAGTTTATCCATCAACATAAACAGCCTATCTATACAATACAGCGTGTTACAAAACATCATATTATTATGTCTGTTTACAACCTACTCAACAGGATGTCAAATCTGTAAAAAAAAAGTACGGAGAAAAAGCCAATTTTATTTTATAAATTCAAAATTAATTTTTTTTCATAACATTTTGTTTTTAGTATTAGCTCAAATTTTAAAAATATGTATATGTGTAGGTGTATTTGCATAGCTTTGTGAAAGTCAATGAAAACAATATTTAATAAATACTTTTCTCCTGCCACAGCGTTCATGTTTTATTAATAAAAAAATCAACAGAACGTCATAGAGCAAAAACAATATTTAGGTTGTGATGTTGTGATCTCTATCATCTTATGATTAAAATTTAGTGTAGCTAAACGCAGTATGGTAATTTTCTAATAATGTCGTAGTACAAATCGCATTGATTAATGAATGTATAGGATTTTGGATTTTGGTATTATAATGGTTTTTACTCACTGTAAAAATATTAGGTAAATAATTTAATACATATGTTTAAATAGGCTATCACATTTTATCGGGCTTTAGGAGAGTTTCTTTACAAGGCCACTTATTTTTTATCAGCTATAGCTCGAGCACGGGACTCATAGGGTAGTCCCGTTGGGACATTTTTGTATAAGCTTAAAATAAGTAGAGTCCCGGGACGTATGTGGCGGTTGGGACGGGACCCCTATAAATTTCCAAATAATAAATTTTAATAAAAAAAAATAGCATTTTATATGATCTTGCAAAATCTTTGACGTTACCGTCGTAAAGTACATAAATATTCCATGTAGCATACATACACATTGAACAGAACCATGTGAGTACCTACCTGACATAACATTTCACAACTTGTTATTGTTACAATATATAAAACAGTCCACGGCAGAGCTCTTCATAGATAGGTACCTACTTACACAAACAATACGAAAACAGATCTAAGTTACTACAGCTACAGGGCAAATATCTCAGCCACGAAGAACTCCGCCGGCGAAAGAGCGCGTACGAACGCCAGGCATCCATCGTGCTTGATTAGATATTCCTAACCCCGAGAGCATCCATGCACCGCGGGATGAGAGAATATGTAAAATATTTACAAAGACGAGTGCTTTTAAGACAATACCTGCCTTATGGTACGGGCCGCGGTAGATAGCAGAACTTCTAGTCCAGAAGCCATTTTCGATACACCCTTTGTACAATATTATTGGTAGGGCTCCACAGTAGAGCCTCGATTGTCGGAACTATACTAAGGTTATTGGGGGACATGGGTGGTAGGATAACCGGTTTGTTCGCTTTTTGTATTTTCTAAAGCACTAACCAATGCTAGGGAACATTATAAAGATTTTTATAAGGTAAAAAAATTTGCTGTGGACAGAACTTGAACCCCCAACCTCTTGCATACCGTGCAGGCGCTTTACCAATTTGCCAATAAACACACCATATTATTTTTTATATTAATTATCGATTTCGTTGGAATTTTCAAAAGTATAAACAGCTTTTTTTATGTAGTAGGTATGTAAACGATTTCCTTCCTGAGAGATAAGTCAGCGCTTAAAAAATCCCTAATATTCGTCAATAAAGTACCTAAGCGTACTGCGTACAAGCAGCTAGGATAGCCGTTCGGTTAACCAACGTTCGGATAAATCGACGTTCTACTGTACTTTTGATTTTTTTAGAGAATAGAGGAGCAGTGCAGTGCTGGCATGATTACTGCAACATACAAGATACGTAATCAAGGCCCCGATTCTCTACAACGAGTAGGTACCAACAACTCCAACTATACAGCCAGTTTGCGACGTTGCCGGCACTGCTTTATCGTGGGTACAATAACTCCTAATGCTTTTTCATTACATCGTCAAGATGGACATTATTTTTATCGCCAGCTAAGTCGGTACTTGGCTGGCGTCTTGCTTTTATTCCGCTGTTTTGTTGCAGTGTATCTACCTATTTGGCTGAAGGACTCTCAGAACTTAATATTATATTAGGTTTCCTACAGTAGGTAAAGGAAAGGTGGAAACATAATAAGTTATCCTCGTGCTTTCACTCACTCCGCGCAAAGCGACTTCATTCGCGGCGCGACAAGACTATTTATTTATTTACGATAACGATAATTTAAAATTTTTAGCAACCTAGTTATGCAACCCCTTCAACCCTCTACTAGTAGAGTACTTACTGTTAGAGCTGACTCAGCCTAGAGGCGTCAGCAATTTCACTAGAACTAAGGTGTGTAGACATAAGGTACTATTGTAAGTAAATTGGTCAATACATTAGCGCTCTCCGCATCGAGTGGACGTATTCGGTAGTTTTATTTTTATATTAATCTTTTTAAAAAGCTCCTTGGCTCCCATCATAACTTGTCTGGCGCAGCCGGTAGGATCCGGTTATCCTAGCTGCGCAGACCTTCGCGAAATACCGTCATCAGACTCTGGCAGTTTCCGCGAGCCAGTCCGCGCGATTCGCTAAAAAACCGCGATCCTCGAACCAAAACAAATACGACAAGGAGCAGCAGCAGCAGTCGCTGAGCAGCATCACGGTCCAGCCAGGAGACGAGCATGGGATTGGCGTTTGGGTGGTGAGTGAACTTTTTGCCGTCCTCTCCTGTCCCATACCTCATTTTGTTACCTTGAGATAGAACTTCTCTCATTTTAACGCTAGTTAAGAAACGTAAAAATACCTAATTAATTAAGTACAATTTAAATATTAAAGTGATTAAGTTAAATAATTTTCCAAACATGGCGCCGAGCCCCACCATTGGTCCAAATCCCAGCAGTGAGTCAGGCCCAGTCATGGAACAATTGACAGCAGTGCCCAGTGAAATGATTAAATTGATTCCCGTCTTCAGCGGTGATAAAAGGCACTTAAACTTATTTTTAAGAAAAGCCGAGTATATAATAAGTAAATATAGAGGCGGGCATGCTCAAAATACATATTTGTATCACATAATTACAAGTAGATTGGCAGGCGACGCCGCCGCTTTGTTATCGGAAAGAGAGGACATTGTGACGTGGGACGAACTAAAGCGACTCATGACCCAGCACTTTGGGGACCCGCGCAGCGAAGACTGCATTGCCATAGAGCTAGAGACGCTCAGAATAAGGCAAGGTGAAAGTTACTCAGATTTTTGTAACCGCATACAATCTGTAAGATCAGTACTTTTCGCAAAAGTGAACCAAATCGACAACTTAAACATCAAACAAAGTAAAATAGCCATTTATAACAACGTGGCCCAAAATGTGTTTTTACATAACCTTTCCGAAAACATGGTTAGGATTGTAAGACTAAAAGGCCCCACTTCATTAGAAGAAGCCTTGAGTGTAGTGCTCGAAGAGGTTAATTTCTTGGAGCAGTACAATGCAAGAAATAAGCTTCTTGGTCACAGGCAGAGCCTAAGTAACCCACAAGTCTTCCAACCCAAACCACAGCATCAGTTTGGTTTCAAGCCACTTTCTGGCCCCAACAATATGACACCAATGGGATATCGCCCCCAATTGGGCCCTCAGCCGCATACATCAGGTTTCCGCCCAAACCAGTCTGGCCCTCAGCCTCAAGCGTCAGGTTTCCGCCCAAATCAGTTCGGATTTCAGCCCCAGAACTCTTTCGGATACAAACCAAATTTCGGAAATTACCGCCCTCAACAATTTGGCCAACAGCCACAGCCCCAGTTTGGTTACAAACCGCCCCAGCAGTTTGGCTACAAACCGCCCCAGCAGTTTGGTTACAGGCCGCCGCAGAATTTCGGTTATAGGCCTCCCCAACAGTTTGGTTACCGACCACCTCAACCTAACCAGGCATCAGGCCCGAATCCCCAGACCACGGACGTGTCTATGAGAACTGTAGCACCACGAGTGCAATTGAATGAGCTCGAATTAGAGCAATGCGACTCTTATCTGTATGAGCCCGAGACATTCGATAATAATTATTGTTATGACGAATGTGAGTACGAGTATGATAACAATAACTCGCTACCGTCGCCGTATGAAAGTGTGATAGAGGATGAACAGATGGCTCACTCGAGTGAAATGACGAAAGTTGAAAATTTTCACATACTAGCCTCGGAAAATCCCCAGAAATGATATCAATAAATTACAACGCAAATCTCAAATTGCCGTATGTATATTTCCCGGAAATAGACGCTCGATTTATGATCGACACGGGCAGTACTCGTTCGTTTATAAGTCCCCGTAAAGCACAAGAGTATTTTGCAGACCAAAAGCGACATGAACCTTTCGAGGTCATAAGTACACATGCCTCGAGTAAACATAGTGAGGTCATAGACATCCCCTTGCTACCATCCTTTCAAAGCAATGGCCGACACAAATTTTACGTATACGATGTGGATGTACGATACGATGGATTGATAGGTCTAGATTTGCTCAAAGACATCGAAGCGACCATTAATATCAAGGATAAAGTCCTTTTGACCAACAGTACAGCCTTACCCATAAATTATGACCACTCAGACTACAAGGTTATCCTAGCTCCTCGTAGCGAACAACGAGTCAAACTACCAACTGATTTATACACAGGTAACGCTATACTAAATTACAAACAGTTTTGTGAGGGAGTACGAATGCCAAGTGCGCTTGTAAAGTGTGAAAACGGTTATGCATGTACTGTCATCCAGAATGTTACCGACAAAGAACTAACACTAGTAGTCACCTCACCGTTCAAAGTTACAGAGTATGTAGAGACTGAAGTTCAGGTTAACAGTATAAGCGACGTAGAAATGAAGGACCTGGAAGTCGATGACATGCTAAATGAGAATTTAAACAAGTTGCGCCTGGAACATATGAACGAGGAAGAGCATCAGAGTATTTTAAGGCTATGTAGAGAATATAAAGATATATTTCACTGCGACAAAATTCCACTAACTTTTACAAGCCAGGTAAAACACCGTATAAGAACTAAAAACGAAGACCCTATTTACGTAAAACCCTATCGACAGGCACCTACACAAGCGGCAGAAATAAAAAATCAAGTAGAACAGCTTCTGAAAGACAACGTTATCCAGGAGTCTCACTCACCCTGGAGCGCGCCAGTCCACCTGGTCCCAAAAAAAATGGACGCATCCGGTGAGACTAAATACAGAATGGTAATCGACTATCGTCGACTAAATGAGATCACAGTAGACGATAAATACCCTCTCCCAAACATCTCAGATCTATTTGATAAACTAGGTAAAAGTTGCTATTACTCGACATTAGATCTAGCGAGCGGGTATCACCAAATCGAAGTTGCCGAATGTGATCAACCCAAAACAGCCTTTAGCACACAAAATGGTCACTACGAATTCTGTCGAATGCCCTTTGGCCTCAAAACGGCCCCCGCGACATTCCAGCGTACTATGGACAATGTCCTCCGCGGCCTCCAAGGTATACATTGTATGGTATACTTGGATGATATCATCATATATTCGACCAGCTTGCAGGACCATTTGGTAAAGTTACGCAACGTTTTTGACAGGTTACGAGCTACCAACCTTAAGGTACAGCTAGATAAATCGGAATTCTTTCGAAAGGAAGTACTGTACCTAGGCCACAAGATCACTAAAAATGGCCTCCAACCTAACGATGACAAGATAAGGGCAGTCCTCGACTTCCCCTTACCTAAGACCACCACCGAAATTAAGAGCTTCCTTGGTCTGATAGGTTATTATAGACGTTTCATTAAAGACTTCGCGAGGATAACACGACCCTTAACCGCATGCTTAAAAAAGCGTAACAAAATCGTCATTGACCAACTATACATAAACGCGTTTAATACGTGCAAGGAGCTCCTAACTAACGCGCCTTTACTCCAGTACCCTGATCCGGATAAGCAGTATATCCTCACGACCGATGCTTCTGCAGCAGCTCTAGGAGCGGTGCTGTCACAGGGTACAGTAGGCAGCGACAAGCCCATTGCCTATGCCAGCAGAACATTGAGCGACACTGAGTCCCGCTACAGTACTATTGAGCGCGAGCTTCTAGCGATAGTATGGGCTACAAAGCATTTTCGACCCTACTTGTACGGACGTAAATTTGTAATTTATACCGACCATCGCCCTCTAGCTTGGTTAAATTCCCTTAAAGACCCGAACAGCAAACTAACCCGTTGGCGGTTACGTCTTCAGGACTTTGATTTCGAAATTATCTACAAAAAGGGCAAACAGAACACCAATGCGGATGCCTTGTCCAGAATTAAAGTAAATGCCATCGATTCAGATTCAGATGACGAACCACTTTCCATGAAAGTTAACGTAGATAAAAAAGAGAAAGCCCTTCAGGCGTATTTAGGCGAGGTCACAGAGCAAATAAAAGCGTTAGCAACCGACAAAAGACACTCCTCATCGACTATATCGAGATCGGATGAGAGTCGTACCGCGACAGCTAGCCCGATAACTATAAATGACTCTCTACCATCTGAGAAAGACGACGACAGTGTAGTATATCCTGTCCGATCACTCTCGAGCAGTGCTTCTGCGACTATCCACTCTGTGAGAAATATGGAGTCAGAAGGAATCCCTATATTGAGTGACGCAATAGATACAAAGCCTAATCAAATATTAGTCCACGTTTGGTACAAAAATGAATTACAGGTGCAGGACCTGTCTCGTGAGAAACAGAAGGTCTTACAAATTTTTGTTCCACCAAATAATGATGACATTGTAAAGCAGTTTTTGAAGGAATATATAAAAGGTAAAACCAAGTACTTTATTTGGTTCGAATGTGAAGAACTAAGAAAACAATTCTCAAAAATTATCATAGAACTGTTCAAAAAGAATGCAGTGGATTTTTATGAATGTACAGAGAGAGTAGTTTTTGTGGAAGACGAAAAAGAGCAAAAGGCTATAATATTAAAACATCACATGGGTAAAACATGTCACAGAGGTGTAAAGGAAACCATGGTGAGAATACGCCGAAACTACTTTTGGCATAATATGCAGGATACTATTTCAGCGGTACTGAATGGATGTGACGCATGCAGAATGATGAAGTACGATAGGCACCCCATCAAGCCAATATTGCAACTAACCCAAACTCAGAACGCCCCTTTTCAGGAAGTGTTCATCGACCTCTTCTCTATCGAGGGTAAACACTACCTTACTCTTGTAGACGCTTTCAGTAAGCTAGGCCAAGCTTTTGAGCTAGCAAACCGATCAACCCCTGAGGTCACCCGTGCCCTTATAAAATACTTTTCGTTTTACGGCACGCCTAAGAAAATAAGCAGTGACCCAGGCGCGGAGTTTAATAACGAACTCATGAGAGAGCTAATGACAATGTATAAGATCCAGCTTCATATAGGTACACCCAATAATCCAAACTCTATGGGTATAGTAGAACGATTTCACTCTACCATCACTGAAATCTATCGTCTAGCAAAATACGAACAAAAATGCACGGACGCAGCCTCTATAATGACCTACTCCATCATGGCATATAACCATACTATCCATAGCGCGACTAACCTTACACCATTTGAAGTCGTTTTCGGTCACACCGACTCCGGTAAAACTTTTGATACAGAATTCGAACGAAATTACCTTCAACAAATACTGAAAGATCATGCTAAAAGAACCCGGTGTCTATACGACCATTTATCCCAAAAATTAGTAGAGCAGAAACAAAAAGTTAGAGAAAAGAAAGGAGGAGAAGTAGAAGAGAATTTCCCCGAAGGTGAACCTATATTTACTAAATTAGTAAATAAAAGAAAAAGTAAGGATAAACAGCGATACGAAAAGGCAATTGTTACAGGAAAGGCAAAACACAATGTAGTCCCTGTACAAATAAGGGAGAGACAAACTAAAGTCCCAGTTAAAAATATCAAACGTCCTCCACAGGTGGTGCTTGCTCGTGCTGAGCATAACGAGCCTAAGCCAAGCACTTCAGCTTCAAAGGATTGACAAAAACCCCGGCATCTTACCTGTTAAGAAAGGTCAAGCTGTAATCCAGCGAGACAAGTGGTTAATTATTAAGGTATTAGATTTAAGTGGCTTACAATATGATCTTGCTTTCAACGTTTTAAAATATAGTGAATTTAGTAAGTTAGTTGACGTAAAGAAGCCTCATTTATACGAGTTTTCAGGGTTAAAAACACAGACAGACTATTTAAGTGACATAACGATTGATAAATTCCAACAACTCATACCCACGCGTCGTTTCAAGCGTTTTAAACGAGGAATCTTAGACCCTCTCGGTTCTCTAGTGAAACTTGTGACCGGTAACTTAGACCATGCTGATGCCATGCGATATGACAGTCTTATAACCAACATGAGAACGCAACAGGCTTCCATGGCAGGAAAACTGACGCTGGTCACCAAGGTGCTGGACAACTTCATAAATAGTACGACAGCTTTTAACCATAACTCAAAATTACTGAATGAACGACTAAAATACGTTCAGAAAATTGTTACTCAGCTTATGATCAAAGAAAATAACACCATGTACTCAACATACGTACTGAGCCTGTATAATCTATTCATAAGTAACTTTCGAACAATTTACATTAAAATAAGCGAAATTGAAACCGCTATTGCATTTAGCAAAGTGTCTGTGTTGCACCAATCCATTGTTAATTCCACGGAATTACTCCATCACCTGAAACGTATATCTGAAACTGAAAATTTAATGTATAAGGTAATCTTAAGTAATATAATTAAGTTTGAAGAATCTATAACTGTGAAATGCTATATGAAGGGTAATGAAATAATGTTTATAATGGAAATACCGTTAATTGACAAAAATACGTATAATTACTTTAAGGTGTATCCTCTGCCCATTTTCCACGAACCTCAAAATAAGACCTTTATAATTATCCCCAAATACCCCTACTTACTGGCAAAAAGTTCGACATACTTACCCCTAAACCAGCCATGTAAACGCGTAGCTGACGACAGCTACCTCTGCGCCGAAGAAAACCGAGTGCTCTACCCGAAGGAGACCTGTATAGAGCAACTCATGCGTTACGACGACAACCTCACGTGCTGTTTCCAGGTTCCGGTACGAGTCGAAGCTACAAAGGTACAACAGATAAGCCCAAATAACTGGATACTATATGCGAGAAATAAGAACACTGTCATAAAGAGATGCGGCACTGACGTCACACGGGAGCATGTGCTTGGAACATACATCTTATCTATAGACGAGCCTTGTGACGTATACATTGATGATCTCCACCTGCATCGTGAACGATCATACGTAGAGAACATGACCTATGTAAGAGTCCCCATCATCACTCTACCAGAACTAAAGCCCAGTGATGTGCCTAGCATTCCCACTGTAAACATGGAAGACATCAACTTAGACGAGCTGAACATCCTGGCGTATGCAATGAAGCAGAAGGACATCTTCAGTGACCGTGAAAGTGAAACCCATAGCGAAGTGATAGTGCAAAGCATAAGTCTCGCTACTATAGTGTTATATGTGTTTTTAGGATTAACCATTATGTGCCTAGTTATATATAGATTTAAGGTTAAATTGATAACTTGTTGGCGAAATCCCCTATGTCAAAATCCATCGGATGATTTCGCTCTTAAGGAGGGAGGAGTTATGCAACCCCTTCAACCCTCTACTAGTAGAGTACTTACTGTTAGAGCTGACTCAGCCTAGAGGCGTCAGCAATTTCACTAGAACTAAGGTGTGTAGACATAAGGTACTATTGTAAGTAAATTGGTCAATACATTAGCGCTCTCCGCATCGAGTGGACGTATTCGGTAGTTTTATTTTTATATTAATCTTTTTAAAAAGCTCCTTGGCTCCCATCATAACTTGTCTACCTAGTACACAGTATGTCGATTTTTATGATGTTATGTCCATAGCTACTTAATGATTTTTGGTCCAATGATTGTAGATATGTCAAGGTACTTTTTATTAAACGGTTTTATTTAGCTCACCCCGTTTGTTTTATTTATTCTTTATTCTTTCTTGGGTCAAATTTAGTAATTCAAATTTCACCCTCTTCCTGTCAACCGATTAATCTGAAATTTTGTATACACTTTTGATTTTGGTGACAATACAATTATGTTTATTCATTATCATTATAAATTCAAGATGGCCGCCGCTACAAAATGGCGGATAATTTATGTTTTATTAATCCCATCAATATGGGTATCAAATGAAAGGGCTCAACAAGCAGAATACAATATACTATAAAAAATTGAAATCCAAGATGGCGGCCGCTACAAAATGGCGGATAACGTAGGTTTTATCAATCCCATCAATATGGGTATCAAATGAAAGGGCTCAACAAGCAGAATACAATATACTATAAAAAATTGAAATACAAGATGGCGGCCGCTACAAAATGGCGGATAACGTAGGTTTTATCGATCCCATCAATATGGGTATCAAATGAAAGTGCTCAACCAGTATAATACAATGTACTATATGAATTAAACAGAATGCGAAATAAAAACTAAAAACTAGAAAATAAAAATAGGTAAAAAAACTTTTTAAGTTAAACGGTTTTATGTTAAACATACATTGAAATGTTTAAGATAAATGTACTAAAAACCAAAAAATAATAAAATAGATACAGTCGTGGGAATTATAAACATATGCATAGACTAGACTAAAATAAAACCGTGGGGCACGTCAACTGCCTAATTATAGTGTAACATTACAAAACAAACATTTTAATCAACGATTGTAGACAATTGACGTGCCCCACGGTTTTATTTTAGTCTAGTCTATGCATATGTTTATAATTCCCACGACTGTATCTATTTTATTATTTTTTGGTTTTTAGTACATTTATCTTAAACATTGCAATGTATGTTTAACATAAAACCGTTTAACTTAAAAAGTTTTTTTACCTATTTTTTAAGGCTCATCATGAGCTTTCCTTTATTTTTTTTCCACAGTGATTTTATAAAAATCTAAAGCTATTATCGTTCTCATACAGAAAGGTACAATAAATAACGTTAAGGCGCTGGGCATAGTGAATTAGCCCGCGCGCAAAGAAAAATGTACAAAATCGATTCCTAAAGTACATTATAGATTTTTGCTTCCAAAGGAAACTTTGGAAGTCAATTTCAACACAAAATGGCCTATTAAGGACCACTTTGTTTACTATTTGGCAAGCTGATAAACAACAGAACTTTTTGAAACTACTTTGAAAGTACAGAACATCCATTTTATATTTTTAAGAGACTTTTGAAATGTTTGCTCCGTCCACCTCGAATCTAAAATTTCCACTTTTGACGCTTATTTTGGTAACTTGGATTTTTTTACGTATGAAAGAGACATTCAAGATGATCATGCGACAATAGAAAAATGTGCAAAACATAATACTGGGACAAAGTTATGACTATCTTTAGACGTTCCGAAGGGTAATTCATAAAAACACATTAAAAAAATCATAACTTCTAAACCACGACAAATCGCTGAACATCCATGGGGTATTTTTGGATAGCCGTAGGCGCGAGGAATGTAAAAAAAAATTCTTGACGTCCTTATTTGGACCACCCTGTATACATTCCGTACAACAGTCCCGAGTAATGGATTAAAGTGGACATAAAGTCCAAAACAATCCATCAATGGATTTTTGTGGACCAAGGGCGATCAATACGATGCTTCAAGCAAAAAAAAAAATTGAACCACTATAAATGGGCCACCCTGTATTCTTAATATGTTCTTCCATTAACGATATCCTCTTATATTTATAACGATATGAAATAATAACATAAGGAAATGAGCCAGGGCTGAGTTTTTCCTGATTCACCCGCACTTTCGTTGTCTCCATCTCTTGCGGTAACGGCGGCACGTGTGTAGCAAAGCCGTCATAATTTCGTGTTGGAACTGCCACTCGGGAATCACTTTCATTTTCACTTACCGCCGCCGACTGGGCCATAACCATTAAATCCACCCGTTTACTGCCCGGCGCTCCGGCGGTGCTGCACTACGTATGGAGTGGAGAAGGTTAACTTCCAGAAAGACAAGAGATGACTTCTATCTATCTATCTATCCAGCCCATAAATAGAGCCCACTGCTGGGCATAGGCCTCTTCCTTAACACGCCAACCCCCTTGGTCTAATGCCAATCTCGTCCATTATAATGTCCTCCCGCTGTTTCGACAATGTCATCGACCCATCGACCACTTGCACTTTATTGTACACCAGAAATCTTGTGTCTTGAATTTATCTTGTATTTTTTTGGAGCACATTAATAAAATTTCATTTAGAGATGACTTACTTGACTTAAATCCTGTTGTCCCTCAGAAGGGATCGACGATCTTGCACAGCTGATTCGAGGTCGTTTCAGGCACGACCGTCTTTCCGCACCTCGTGGATTTGGGGCGACCCATCGACTCGACGTTTTCCCTCTAGTAGCCACGATAGCATCTGCTTGGTTGGGAAGGTGTCATGTCTCCTCAATGTGTGCCTGAGCCATCACACCTTCTACGGAGTATTTCTTCATTTATCGCCTTCTCCTTGGACAGCCTGGTGAGACGGAAAGATTCTGCGGCCAACTTTACCCAAGGGTGTGAAGGATACAACCGCCCGGCGTAGGGTTATTACTTATTAAATAAACACCAGGCGCGTAAAGGGTTACCTACAAAGGCCAAAACGTAAGGGTCCGAAACAATTCGCGTCTTTGGAATGCAAATTTTCATTATCAAACAGACTACGAGGCACCGGACAGGGAATTAGATAGATAGTTAGAGAACACTTTATTCTACACCAGAAAAAAATATTTACAAGAATTTTCTTAACCTAAAAAAAATAGGTAAAAAAACTTTTTAAGTTAAACGGTTTTATGTTAAACATACATTGCAATGTTTAAGATAAATGTACTAAAAACCAAAAAATAATAAAATAGATACAGTCGTGGGAATTATAAACATATGCATAGACTAGACTAAAATAAAACCGTGGGGCACGTCAATTGTCTACAATCGTTGATTAAAATGTTTGTTTTGTAATGTTACACTATAATTAGGCAGTTGACGTGCCCCACGGTTTTATTTTAGTCTAGTCTATGCATATGTTTATAATTCCCACGACTGTATCTATTTTATTATTTTTTGGTTTTTAGTACATTTATCTTAAACATTGCAATGTATGTTTAACATAAAACCGTTTAACTTAAAAAGTTTTTTTACCTATTTTTATTTTCTAGTTTTTAGTTTTTATTTCGCATTCTGTTTAATTCATATAGTACATTGTATTATACTGGTTGAGCACTTTCATTTGATACCCATATTGATGGGATCGATAAAACCTACGTTATCCGCCATTTTGTAGCGGCCGCCATCTTGTATTTCAATTTTTTATAGTATATTGTATTCTGCTTGTTGAGCCCTTTCATTTGATACCCATATTGATGGGATTGATAAAACCTACGTTATCCGCCATTTTGTAGCGGCCGCCATCTTGGATTTCAATTTTTTATAGTATATTGTATTCTGCTTGTTGAGCCCTTTCATTTGATACCCATATTGATGGGATTAATAAAACATAAATTATCCGCCATTTTGTAGCGGCGGCCATCTTGAATTTATAATGATAATGAATAAACATAATTGTATTGTCACCAAAATCAAAAGTGTATACAAAATTTCAGATTAATCGGTTGACAGGAAGAGGGTGAAATTTGAATTACTAAATTTGACCCAAGAAAGAATAAAGAATAAATAAAACAAAGGGGGTGAGCTAAATAAAACCGTTTAAAATACAGATGGCGAACTAATCGCTAAAAGCGATTTCTTCCAGACAACCTTTCGATGTACTGGATAATTAAAAAAGGGAAGGTAGTAGATGCACATAAATAACAATAATTAGATTACAGTATAAAGACAGGATATAAATTTAATCTAATACTTAGAAATCAGTGCATACAAAGTAGGAATAAGTAAAATAAAATACACAAGTAAGGAATTTTAGAGGCTACGCGGAGAAATAAGTATGTTTTGAAAATAATCTCCTTATTGAACGAGCGAGCGAAGTTCTCCGAGCCTACTGGAACAATCCGGCGTTTGTATGTATGTATGTAAGTTTGTATGTATGTTTGTATGTATGTTCGTTCGTCGATAACTTGAGTAAATTTAGTCGGATCGTTATGAAATTTGGTAGGCGGGTAAATGAAATTAAAATAATTTTTAAGTTTGAACATGAGCCAAATCGGTCGAGGGGTTGCCGAGATATGGGGTTGTTAAGTTTATATGGCGTCTTGAGTTCACAGTAAAGTTCAGGTCGAACCACTAGTTATGTTGATTTGGATTGATTTGTAAGATTTCGGTTTCACGAAAGTAAAATTATATTTTAACTCTTAACAACAAAATAATACTAATTCTATACTAGTTTTTCGGGCAGTACAAAATTATTGTTATTCTGTTATATCTACAAAATGAAAAAAATCCTGTGTCGTAAAATAAAAATCGCTGAACATTAGCTACACTATTTAAAACACGGTGATTTGGGCTCTCCCGCCACGTTACTTTATTTAGTTGAATCTTAAAAGAAGTGTTTTAAGTACTTTTTGAAAAAATCTTAGATGCGAGTGTTTTCATTTCACGCCTAGTAAAGTTCTCAGTGAACCCTCTTAGCTGCATATTTTGTGTAGATGTTTGCTGCTTACTTAACTTATTCACATTCGTGAGCCTTCGCCGTGACTAACTGTTGCTTACCCTTGCGGCCTATCTAACGTTCTCTTGGACGATTCTATTTGATATCTTCTCTTACGAGTGCTGAGATTAAATGAAGACTATCTGAGACTAAAAAACGACTTTTATGTACGGTATGCGTACCTACGAGTATGTAGTTTGCATAGATATGGCGACCGACCCCAGAGAGTATAAAGTTAGATACAGTAGTTCTCGAATTATTCAGATTATTATATGTGTAGGTGCCTATGCCGATTTCCGACAAATAAAACTTCTATACTCGTGTACCTACCTAATATTAAAAATAAGTCCTTTAAAAACATAGTTCCTTCCTTCAGAAACTCTATCTACTTACGAGTACATAAATTTTTTTCAACCCTTTAAAAATCATGATTCCTCAACCAAGGTTATATCTATCCACTTCGACTTGACATACAATTCCCACATATTCTGAGCTACATTATAATATTATGATAGAGACTTACCAACATTTATGGATAGCCAAAGTATCATTCGCGCACGAGTACCGAAGTAATAAGCGAGTGTACAACAAAGCGTCACCCAAATGTCTAGCTAGGAAAAGAGCTCTTTGTGGCAGTTTTTACGCTCAATGAAAAAAATAACGGGAGCAATGAAAAAGCAAGGTATATCCGAGCTCCGCTGCTATTGCGGGCGGCCTCAGTTCGTCACGATGTTTTGTTTCATAATTTTTAGAGTGGAAACCAAAATATATTCTATATTCTTTTTAATATTTTTTAACTAACATCCAGCTAAATTTCGATCGATGCTCAAAAAGGTGTCAGGATCAAATGCGTTTATTAAATAAACTAGCTTTAGCTTTTGCCCGCGATTTCGTCCGCGCACACTCATTTTTAACCCCCGACAAAAAAGAGAGGTGTTATAAGTTTGACCGCTATAATATGTGTGTGTGTCTGACTGTCTGTATGTCTGTGGCACTGTAGCTCTCAAACGGTTAAACTGATTTGGATGCGTTTTTATTATTATTATTTGAAAGCAGGTTTTCTAGCGATTGTTCTTAGATGTATATATGTTTTATCAAAATCGGTTCAGCCCTTTATGACATTTGCTAAATTGAAGCTAAAATGTCGGGGGCATTTTTTTTTATACAGGGTGTTAAAAGACCGGCAACAAAGCGGGAAACCACGTTTTGTCCTCATCATAAGGATCATTTTTACCCGACTACGCGAAGCAAAAAGGAGGGTTATGATTTTAGCAGCGTATGTATGTATGTATGTATGTATGTATGTATGTGGGTATGTATGTATGTGGGTATGTATGTTTGTGTGTTCATCTGTTCCCTCGCAGAGCCTAAACTACTCGGCCGATTTCAACAAATGAGGTGTCGTTGGATTCGTCTTAATCACCCTCATTTTTAACCCCCGACAAAAAAGAGAGGTGTTATAAGTTTGACCGCTATGTGTGTGTGTGTGTCTGACTGTCTGTATGTCTGTGGCACCGTAGCTCTCAAACGGTTAAACTGATTTGGATGCGTTTTTATTATTATTATTTGAAAGCAGGTTTTCTAGCGATTGTTCTTAGATGTATATATATGTTTTATCAAAATCGGTTCAGCCCTTTATGACATTTGCTAAATTGAAGCTAAAATGTCGGGGGCATTTTTTTTTTATACAGGGTGTTAAAAGACCGGCAACAAAGCGGGAAACCACGTTTTGTCCTCATCATAAGGATCATTTTTACCCGACTACGCGAAGCAAAAAGGAGGGTTATGATTTTAGCAGCGTATGTATGTATGTATGTATGTATGTATGTATGTATGTGGGTATGTATGTATGTGGGTATGTATGTTTGTGTGTTCATCTGTTCCCTCGCAGAGCCTAAACTACTCGGCCGATTTCAACAAATGAGGTGTCGTTGGATTCGTCTTAATCACCCAGGTAACATAGGATAGTTTTATTTTGAAAAAACCAAGATGGCGGCTGGGCTGCGTCCTAAAGTGGTGACCTAAAAATCAAAATTATCGGATACCATCGTCATGGGTATCAAATGAAAGGGCTTTAAAAGACCTTTTCAAAAATCTATAACACATGTAGCGTCAACATAACAAATAGAACAACAAATCCAAAATGTGTTTTTTTTGCCCTTCTTGGTTCTATTTGAGGTGATCATCCAAAATCTATACTCTATCTTATAATAAAACTCTAGCGAAGTCAATTCTGTACATTGAATATTTTTCGAAGGGGTTACTAAGTAAACTATACTGAATACAAAAATGCAAAAATATCGGTCTATGTCTGTCTGTCTGTCTGTCTGTCTGTCTTTCTGTCTGTCTGTCTGTCTGTCTGTCTGTCTGTGTGTTACCTCATCACGCGAATACCGCTGAATAGTTTTCAGTCAAATTTAGGACCGTGATAAGTCCTGGTTCTGGGCACAATCTAGGCTATCCGATGTTCAGAATACATTGCGGGTTACAATTTTAACTTCGTTTTTTGTAAGAAATATTCATAATTTTGATATAGCTTCATGAGAAGATATGTTAATAACGTGATATTGAACACATTTCTGAAAAAAAAACCGAAAAATAAAAGTCCGACTTGGAACCTCATTATCTCGGAAACCGTTGATTTCCTAGGCATAGTTCCTTGGGCAAAAATGTTCGTTATGATGAGGACTATATGTGGTCTCCCACTTTGTTGGCGGTCTTTTAACACCGCTCGGTATTCAATACAAGCACTCGCCGCAAACAATAATTTTGCATTCTTGCATAACAAATAACTATCGAGCGGGATAGACTACGGAGACGGGGATTATTAGCCGTATGCTTTGCTTACTGGCTTAGCATGAGAATGAGTAAGACCTTATCTATGGGCTTATAACTTTATCTATCCCACTCTACGTCGAGGGAGATACATATAAACCCCTTTACTTCCTAAGCAATTCTTATGCTAAGCTTCCTGGTAAACAATACATATTTATTATTAAATTTATAAATGTATTGTTCAGATTAGGGTTTTTATTCTATTTTATACTATTGCTTTCTTTTGAGCCCTGCTACCGCAAGTTAAGAAATTATAACTATTAAATTAAAATACCCCCGACATTTTAGCTTCAAATAAGCATATTTAATAAATAGCTGAACCAATTTTGACAAAACATAACTAAGAACATTCGCTATAAAACCTGCTTTTAAATAAAAAAAAAAACCTAAAGCTTCCAAATCGTTCACCCATTTAAGAGCCGTCGGTGCCACAGACAGTCACACCCTCATAAACACATACCTAAACAGTCACACACACAAAGCTGTCAAACTTATAACACCCCTCTTTTTTGGTCGGTGGTTAAAAAAAACCTTCCTTTTGAGTTTCCTCCACAGTCGAATTTAAATTAAATGTCAAATGTTTAAAAACGCATACGAAGTCGCGGGCACAACTAGTTACTAACTAAAAAGCTAAAAAAAAAAATAGAAGTTAAAAACTAAAACCCGACTACTAAAAGGCTTAAAACAAGACCTGCTTATCCTTAAAATAGACTCATAGATAATTAATAGTAGTCGGAGGACACCACATTCGCATTTGATATACGGATGGCCTCCGACTACGATTAATTATCTATGAGTCTATTTTAAGGATAAGCAGGTCTTGTTTTAAGCCTTTTAGTAGTCGGGTTTTAGTTTTTATTGCCCAAGGAACTATGTCTGGGAAATCAACGATTTCCGAAATAATGAGGTTCAAAGTCGGACTTTATTATTTTTGCAGAAATGTGTTCAGTATTGAGACCTTAACATTTCTTCTCAAGGAATAACAATTTTGAATATTTAGACTTGTCTGCGTTACACTTCCATTACGCGATTAATTATTTTCCAAAATTATAACCTAAAAAACCAAAATTATTTCCCAGCAATAATTTATCGAAAAAGTACTTTGTTTTGGTGTCTAGAATGCGTACCTTTTGGGTCTGTTAGCGGTCTTTTAACATCCTGTATAGTTGTTGTTACCCGTTACGGATGTCAGCAAGGACGACGGCGCGGGGAAATGATAGTCATTTATAGTCTGTTAGTAATTTATTCTCGCATCCAAATCCATCCAGCTGATTTAGCATGAAACCAAACATTTATGACCTCTAAAAATCTCATCTAATTTTGGTTTTTTATTGAAGTCTATTATTTCGTATCATTAAAACGAATTTACAGAGCAGATAAATTCCTGAAAGACCGGTCGATCGTGACGCAATATAGAAACTTCCCGTCTAAAGTAGAGGGATGATGAACTAAGAAACAAGAAAATAACATTAGGGCCATTATTTTATTTAAGGGCCCATTTGGATAACCAGATCAGACTTTTTGATTTTTATTAAGTTATGTATTATTGAACCCTTATATGTTTTTTTAGGTTCATTATCATTTATATTATTCAATAAAGACATTTGCAGCGATACTTTCTAATTATTTCTTCATTTTATTGACCCTTATTCATGGAATGACGAGATAAAAATACAACTGCGTTATCTTGATACAAAATTAGTTTTTTATTGTAAGGAACATACTTTTTCGATTGTTATCTTAGCAGACACAAAGTAACGATATTATACGATAATCTTACAAGTAGAATCACAAAGTAGTTTCAGTCTAATCATTTCTTTTATAATTAAGTTTCACACTGCGTTACCAAACTATTAGTTTAAATGCAAAACTTTTAAAAAATGGGGATCTATACCATATAATAAATGCTTAAATTTTTTAGAATAGCTTCAAACAATGTTAATGATTAAGGTTTTAGTATTAATTTTAGTTTTTGTTTAATTTAAATTAGCTAATTGTGTGTAAATGTAATTCGAAAACTAGGGACAAAAAGTAACGCAGTGGTTAAATTAGTAACACAGTGGTTTCTAAACCACAATATTTTAAACTTTCTCTAAGGAAAACTAATGATAAATAATGTTGTAAACACTGATATTAAAAATAACAGACATCTTTCAATAACAAAAATAAAAATCTTCTGAAAACAACTTATACCTACATATAAAAATTTCTAAAAATGTGAGATCATTTTTCAAAAATGTTCAATGGCACATTAATAGAACTCGCGTCTACCTTTTTAAATTATTTTGGGATTCGGAACAATTTCCAAAACGTTTTCGTAAGGCTCGTAAGAAATATCTCTTTACATAGCTTTGAAGAGTTTTCCAGAATCATCAACAGATTAAAAGAACATTATCTTTATCTCTCCCTCTTCATCAAAATAAAGATTATCAATAGTGGCTATTTGTATAAAAATTAACGACAAACCCATTTACTATGTACCCAATGTCATTACGTAGCGTTGAGCTATTTACTTTCGTAAATCCATCGAAAACTGATCAACGCTGAATTTTGATCTACCAAAAACACACCAAAAAGGCCGCAATGTGCCGCAACTATGCATTAAAATCAAACGATGTCCAACAGCGAAGAAGTTATCACTGTTATCCGTCACTGTCACAAAAATGGTATATCAACAAAGCAACAAAGGAGAAATCAACATGTTTAATTACCTAAAACAGATAAAAAAACATAGTTTCAGTGATAGCTACTTACAATCTGAAAGAACCAATAAATCCTTACTTTAAAAACTCTGCATTAAGCAGCTTTTTATCAAAGCTCTTTACGAAGTTGCGGTCACATCCTGCTATCCTTTAGCTAGACAACATGGTAAATTCGTTGAGTGCATTGCTGGTTATTCAGGGAAGAATAGGATGCACCAGACCTCGAAGATGGAGGGATATTATGACCAAAGCCACACAAAACACCTGCATGAACTGATCCACATCGCGAGTCATAGAGCGCAATAAAGAACTCTTCTCTTTGCCACCTTCAATGATGGTCACGATCCTCAGCATTGAGGGAACGACTGAATGGAATGGAGACCTGGAAGGAATGTTCTGACCAAAAAATCCGCTGTGTGTAGCTGTACTGTGCAAGTGTGCAAAACATTGTAGAGTCTTGAGCGACCATAGGCGCATAACATCAGCCATTGATGGTGTAACATGAGCACCATGACGGTTTCATTTCCATTGAGTACTTATTGAGTACCTAGAAGGACTGGACAGGTGGACAGGTCATCTTTAATCTTTGCCTATAGCGCCGTTGTTTTTCAGCCGCTGTTAACGCCATTGAGTTTGAAGTGTCATACTAAAACAAAATAAACAGTTAAGTGTTGTATTTTACCAAAACCTATGACCTATAATATAAAAATGCGTATAAAACAATAAAAAAAACCGCTGTGTTACTAAAGCTACAACTGCGTTACTTCTGGCGGTAACGCAGAGTAGTGGTAACGCAGTTGTAAAAACATAACCAATTTGAGCATAGTAATGAAACCGGTACACATAGGTAGAATATCAAGATATAATTTGAATTGTTACTAAGTATTATAGTTGGAGAGCTGGTGACCAATCGAGATATTTTTTCGTACAAGGCTGGGAGTTAGTAGGCTGATAGAGTAGACTTAGCTGAGTCTGGGAAAAATATTTTTTTGGTCCGATCGCGGTTGAAAGTTAGATTTTTTCGACTTTGAAAGTTTAAATGTATGGGTTGAGTCATTTCTTTTTTGTCTACAAGGCTGGGAGTTTTTAGGCTGCCTTTTTAGTCTCCGCTGATCACGAAATCACTATTTATTACTAGCCAAACGCGGTAGAAATATTGTTTTTTATAACCTAGAAAGTGTGAATTTTTGGGTTATAAAAATCAAACTTTCAACCACGCTCGGCCAAAAAAACAAATATTTTCTTGTTCAACGGAGTCTCTACAACTAACCTAGAAGTTTCTAGCCTTGTATGACAAAAAAAATATACTGAACCCATACATTTAAACTTTCAAAGTAAAAAAAATCTAGCTTTCAACCGCGACCGTGCCAAAAAAATATTTTTCCCAGACTCAGCGAAGTCTGCTCTATCAGCCTACCAACTCCTAGCCTTGTACGAAAAAATATCTCGATTGGTCACCAGCTCTCTAACTATTACGTATATTACACGAAACAAAACAATAAATTTCGACAAAACTCACCGTTTTACGCCGGTAACTCAGTGGTCTCGCAATAAACACACGCGCTTCTCCCGATGGCTCGCGAGCGTCTGGCTCGGTTGGTTTTCTCCTCCCGATCCCCCACTTGCACTCCGATAGACATTCAAATCCAATCAAATGATCATAGACTAAAATAAGTGCAAAAGGTGTCATATAAGGTTTACTTTCCTATGGTAACACTGTGTAGGTAAATTTTTGCTTAGTGATGGGGACTCGGTCGACAACGTAAATTTATTCAAAAACTGTGTTTGAAAAAAAATTTCTTATTACTAAACATGATAAGTTGAATCAATTGAAATATAAATTAAATTAAAGAAATTTTGCTTTCATAGGGTTTTATCAAGTTTGCGTTGATTTTTTCAAGTAAGCCCGATGGAGGGACAGTAACATTTTATAGGAAAAACACCCGCGTTACCAGAAAAAACAACAGAGTTACCGTGATTTGCAAATAAAATACAGTATTTAACTTTAATTTTTATATATTTTGAGGCAGATTATTTGATTTAGTACCTAATGAAGACAGATTTATTCTTGAATTTACGTATTTTATTCAGGAAATTAGTCTTTGTTCGATGGGGACCGATTTTTGTACCCTGAATAAAATAATAGCCCTTTAATTAATTTTACAAAAATGACATTGACGAATCGTTTATTTGCGACACTCAATCAGACTTCCAAACGAAAATTACGAAAGAATTCGTAGTATGTACGAGTATTACACCGGTTTTTTTAACGAGGAATTAATCCGAAGGCGAAAGAAAGAAAATAAGTTGTAAACAAGTAAAGAAGACCCTGAAGATCGGATCAGTGTTCTGACACTTTCCATAAATTAGGCCTCTGAGGGCCCAGAGGAGTTCCGGTGTCCTGTTATGAATAAATGGCTAGCTGCGATTTATTATCGTGACAAATTATAACCGAGGCTCGCTAAAATGGCCCGGGGAAGCAGAACGCCTAATAAATACAAGGTGTTATTTTGCAAAGTAACAAGGTGATTATTTACACGACACTGAAAAAAATAAACTCATTGAAGAATACCCAAAAATCATTAAATTGTGGTCTTCCTTACTATTATACCTATTATATACCTTATACATCGTTCAGTGTGACCGTTTTGAAATTTACTAACATACCAATAAATTGTGCTGCCAGTACTAAAAAATACTAAAAGGAAAATTAAATTATACCAAAATTGTACTAAGTTTTTTATTGCATTTTTGAGGAGTATTCGAGATAAAATACACATTTAATGTAATCGTTAATTTACATTTTACATCTCCTTCGAGGGTTGAAATGATGTACCAGCCAACAGTAAAATCTGGTTTTACATGTAAAATGCAAGAATATGATCTTTAAAAAAACTGTTTCTGTATTCAGTTTTAATCATATTTACTTGCGAAAAAATTCGTTCACATTGAGCATTAAAAACATCAAACATTTGACAAAATTGACCAAATTTGCGAATCATCTTTAAAGATAAATGCTCCGAAACTCCGAACCGAACCAGTTTTAGCAAAAGTGTCACCGGGGGAATACCCTGAAGCGATGTCAAACATTACTTCACTCACCATGAGAAGGATTATTACGAAAATAAGCTTACTTTTCAGTAATGTTTGGTGAAAATAGCAAAAAACTACCAAAATAGTTACGATTCTACCAAAATAATACTAAAATTTGTCAATGTACGGTCGGCCACAGTCACAGATACCCCATGGCAGCTCTTACCGCGCGCGGCATAAGGGCGCCAATCGAACCAAAAGGCGTATCCTAGCGTGTGGACGACCGTACTAAAATTATACTGATATCATTCTGCAGTGCCTCAAATATACCAATTTAGTACTGAAAATACCAAAAACGGTCACACTGACATCGTTTGCTTGAGAATTCCGGGAGTGTCCTCACGTCACAGTTATTAAAGAACAAATTAAACAAGGTAAACAAATAATAAAAAAATAGAAAAAAATAACACCTTTTTATGGTTTCAAGCGTTTAAAACTATCGTCCCTGAGTCGGGTGTCACTAGTCACTAACCAAAACATCGCCCTGTATAATAATGACGGTGTTGGTGGGACTGACAGTCCAGTCAAAATATGAAAGACAGGAAGGGAGAAAATTGAACATTCTTAAACAATTGAGTGAGTGCAAGAGTGCAACCATCGATAGGTTATTTGTTGAACGAGCGATCGAAGCGAGCGCAGTTCTCCGAGTCTACTGGAACAATCCGGCGTTTGTATGTTTGTATGTATGCATGTATGTATGTTTGTATGTATGTTCGTTCGACGATAACTTGAGTGAATGAAGTCGGATCGTCCCGAAATTTGGTAGGCGGGTAAATGAGGCAAAGAGAATTTTTAAGTTCGAACATGAGCCAAATCGGTCCAGGGGTTACCGAGATATGGGGTTGTTAAGTTTATATGGGGTCGCGAGTTCACAGTTCGGGCGAACGACTAGTATATGTAACCAGTTAGGGCTCCAAAATGTCAGCTGAATCATAAATCCGATAGAAAGAATAGCTCGATAACCCCGAAACTGAATTTCTATTTTAGACTTCTGATTATTTATTTAATCATTAAGTACTATTATGAACAACAATTCACCTCGATGAATGTATTTAAGTAATTTAATTTTGAAGACTAGCTATTGGAATTGGAATTTGGAAAAGGTTATTTCTGTGTAAATAAGTTAGGCATCATAATTAATTGTAATATGTATCTGGGGGCACGGCAGTGCCCCCGCCAGGTCGAGCGCGAAGCAAACACTGCCGTACCATCCTTTACTGGAACCATTTCGCCGCATTTTCAGGCCCCTATTTGAGAACCTCTGGATAAGACCAGAACGCAGAAATTTTCGTCATCTAGTAAGCTATAATCACATACTTAAAATCCAAAATTTCAAGTCTGTAGGTCATTTAGTTCCGAAGTTAAGCGAAAGCAAAGTTTCGCATTTATGACACACACTCACTCACTCACTCACTCACTCACTCACTCACTCATGATCATCATAATAGAACTAGTACTTCCCATAAACTCAGACAGCTGAAATTTGGTACAGAGTTAGGGTTGAATGGCCACATAAAGGGAAAACTATAAAAACTAGGATAAACGAAGATCTGGAGTACCTGGTGACCCTGATTAGAAAACACAAGAGCCCAACTAAACTATTATAGATCGACATATACCGCCCTTACAAAAAATATTCAACTTGGTGGGCCGCTTCATTTGATGTCAAAAATCTAAGGTCTGAAGTATCTGATGAAGAACCCTCAGCTGGTATCAGCTTTATTAGAGATATTATGGTAATGCCCCTTCTACTATTGGTACATAAAAAAATCGACTGTCATTGCAAAAATCCAGCGTAGTGGGACACATCTTCATTTAATCTAGCCTATAGCGTCCCACTAGTGGTTCGCTCCGAACTATGAACTCGCGACCTCAGTTACAGATGTATAACTTTGCTTACGCCATTGCGCGCGCTTTGCATTTAAACTATACAACCCCATATCTCGGCAACCCATCGACCGATTTGGCTCATGTTCGAATTTAAAAATTCTTTTAATTTAGTTTACCCGCCTATCAAATTTCATAACGATCCGACCAAATTTACTCAAGTTATCGTCGAACAAACATTCATACATACAAACATACATACATACAAACGCCGGATTGTTCCAGCAGACTCGGAGGACTTCGCTCGCTTCGCTCGCTCGTTCAACAAGAAATAGTCGGACGATTAACTTTATTCTACTCGAACGTTACACAAATTTAAAAACTGTGTCAAATAAGAAAATCTAATAAAATTAATCAATATGCCCTCGATAGGTTCCTACAAAAAGAAGTGAAATCCCAACAAAAACATTCTGTAAAAACTAGCCAGGTCTCGATGGATCTGCTTGTTTATCTCTAAAAAAGTAATGAAATCTAGACAAAGTCGTGCCAAGTCTAAGGTTCCTTACTGCGATTTCTTTATTATTATAGTTAATGTTGTGAGACTTGGCTGTTAAAGGGTACACAAGGGTACAAAACCAGGTGCTCCATGACACCATTGCACCAATCTGTCGCCAGAACCGCTTGTGTACCCTTCAACGGCCAAGTCTCACAACATTAACTATAATAATAAAGAAATCGCAGTAAGGAACCTTAGACTTGGCACGACTTTGTCTAGATTTCATTACTTTTTTAGAGATAAACAAGTAGATCCATCGAGACCTGGCTAGTTTTTACAGAATGTTTTTGTTGGGATATGTATTACTTACTATGTATTTGATACTGCATTCGATACCGACATATTTAGGTATTCACAAGATAATAATATTATAGGTATCGAAAACATTCCCTTGTCAACAATACCATATTACATCACATTTTAGCTAGCTTACACACTCGCGTATGATTATGACCGACATATTTCAGGGTATAAAAATAGATTACTAATTTTATTAGTACTCACATGGAACTTACATGCTGCGTGTCTACGCTCAGCGGATACTCTTTTTTGTTCCATTGACGCCCTTATGCCGTGCGGGATAACAGCTACCAAGGGTTATCCGCATAATAATGTACACGTGCAAAAAGCAGCCCATTCTGATAAAACAACTGGGGAATAACTTTTATATTTTTATACCCCTTTTTGATCGATTGAAGAAGCTAACGTGGGGTATCTTAATATGGCGCTGAATATACCATCAGCAATCAGCTCAATCCACATAAAGTAAGCTAGAAATGTACCTATGTCAAATTTACTTGCGTATGTATGCGCGTTGACAGTGTTTACATTATCAGGATAGAGTGACCATTTTGCTTACTTATGTTCCCGTAGCTAGTAGTGTATTATATGTATGCTCTTTGCTAGTAGTAGTAGCAGCCTAGAGCCACTTGGGGAATGGGGAACCCTCAATAATGTTCCTGGCGGGAATATTCGGCAAAGGCGTGTTGACTGTCGCTAACTGATCCCTCGGCAGCGCGCTCCGACAATTTATTATACCTACAGTATCATTTTAACGTTGCTACTATTCATCCCACTAATATTATAAACGCGAAAGTTTGTATGGAGGTTTAGATGGGTAGATGTTTCTTACTGTTTCACTTTTTTTTGAATTTTATTTCGACAATAATGCGCATTATTTGTCGAAAAAAGGACAGTTTATTTCGATAAGAGCTATTTTCCCGCAAATAAACAGATTTCGAGGACTAGCAACAGTGCGGTATTTTTTGACAAAATAAGCACACTAAGGATTTCGATGAAAAGTTTTTCTAACTTACATGACATAAACACAGGCTATAAATAACTAACTAGCTTTCTCCCGCGATTTCATCCGCCACCGCGCCGCCGCGCTACCAACTTTGATAACGGGAAACACATACTTACTTAGGCTACAGTAAAACGGGGTGAATAGAAAACAGTATGAATAGAAACACAACTGATATCAGTGTTTATTCTAACTGATTGTCAACTGTTTAGTTAAGTAGGTCAACAGTAATTTTAAGTTCTCTTATTTCTATTCATACTCTAGTTTCTAATCACCCTGTTTTAGGGTACTTTTATCTAAGTCTGCGCGGACGAAGTCGCGGGCACAAGTTTGTTATACATACCTACGGTATCATTTTAACGCTGCTACTATTCGTCCTTTATAACTGTGGCCTGGATGTGTTTTAATGACTGGGACTAGTCGTGTCTGAAATAATTTCCCTCGATACCTCGGTGTCTTATTTTAAATGGAAAATTCTGGAAATTTTGCACAAAGTCGTCTTTGGCAGTTATTTATTATTATAGTACCGAGTTGGTTTTTGGGGTTTCGTAACTAACAGGAGGACACCATTACAAAGAGTAATCCCCGATTTCTCGTATACCTATCAACGGGCTATTAATCAACCGTTAACAGCTGTCAGTTGTCAAAAGTGCATACAAAAAAAAGGATTGACAGCTGTTAACAGTCGATTAACAACCCGGTGTACAAATTGTCATTGGTCCATTTTGACCTATTTTTAGAAACTACATTTTTACATTATAATCGGTACGTAGCTGTCGATGGAAATATCGAAGGAACGATTTTCTTCGATATTTGAAATCTTCGGTCACCAAGGGATTCAGCTTTAAACTCGCTTAATATGCTGGGGAGAGGTTTTTAAGTGTTGGGGGTCACCAAGTTACTTGCCCCCAAGCTTCGCTCCCACGAGACTCGGCCTTCGGCCTCGCTCGTTAGACAGAGCTCGGCCTTGATAGAAATCCTCGGTCACACGAAGCGAATAAAAGTCAGTAAGAAGTAGCCTACTAATAGCCTACTAACCTACTAGCTGATCATAGGCCTTCTCTCAAAGAGAGAGAGAGAGAGAGACAGAGAGAGAGACCGGGCTTTATTACCACGCAAAGCAAATTATCGCTGCTTATTTCCGCAGAGGCAAAAAACTAACGGGTAATGTTTATACAGGGTGTTAAAAGACCGCCAACAAAGCGGGAAACCACGGATTGTCCTCATCATAAGGAACATTTTTACCCGAGGAACTATGCCTGGGAAATCAACGGTTTCCGAGTTAATGAGGTTCAAAGTCGGAGTTTTCAAAACTTTTTTTTTGCAGAAATGTATTCAGTATCTAGTTTTTAACAAACCTTCAGGAAGCCATAACAAAATTATGAATATTTCTTAAAAAAAAACAACGTTAAAATTGCAACCCGCAATGTATTCTTAACATCGGCACTTCAAGCTTAAGTAACAAAAACGTATACCTACGCTTGCGCAATATGACTTCTGTGCGTCACACATCCATTGCGTGATAAAATATTTTTCAAAATTATAACCTAAAAAACCAAAATCATTTCCCAGCAATAATTTATCGAAAAAGTACTTGGTTTGGTGTCTAGTATGCATGGCTTTCGGGTCTGCTGGCGGTCTTTTAACACCCTGTATAGCTTTAGTCCCGAAATACGTCAACTTTTAAATTTTATTTCCAACTTCTTTTGTTCTACGAGTACGACTTTGGTGAAAGCGCAATTTTATTTTTCCATACAAAAATAACTAAATATTTTTTTTGCAAAAGTTGCGGCTCGGAGTAATAAAAGATAGTGGAGAGGCACAAAAGCAGTGCTGAAATGGGACCAATGCAAACATTTAAAGAATGAGAATTTCTTATTTTTCATGTTTTCTAATAAGAAACATCCAATAAATAAAAAGTATCGAGCTATTCCAAAACTCGTAGGACAAAAGTTGTTGGGAATCACATTGAGAAGTTGACGTGTTTCAGGAATAAAGCCATTTTAATATTGCTCTGTATACTTAATTCAATTCAAGGCATTTATTTCGGAATATTAACACTTCCATAGATTACAAAGTAAAAAACAGATAAAAATTAAATAAATAATGCGACCCTCGGAGGCTCGGAGGCCCGATCATCATTATACTCACTAATGACTACGCGATCGATAGAGACATGATATTAAGATGTAATAGGTCTCACAACTAGCGTCGCCAATGAAAAAAAAAACAAAACATATCTTCCTTTTGGATGCGTTTTTAGCAAAAACTGCTCCTGCGATTTCTCAACGCGAACTCTTTTTAGGACCTAAGGTTTGGATTCCAGATCATTCCAGATCCGAATGCAATCGATTCACGACAAAAGTGGCCATTTTTGGCTTGAATCGATTGCATTCGTAGGTTCTAGGATGTGGAATCCAAACTTTAGGTCCTAAAAATAGTTAAGCCTCGCATTGAGAAATCGCAGGAGCGTTTTTGCTAAAAACGCATCCAAAAGAAAGATATGTTTTTTTTTTTCATTGGCGGCGCTAGTTGTGAGACCTATGGCGTCTTAACGTTCATTAGGCTTTTCAAAATGTATGTCACCAAAATTTTAATGTTGTACAATGTACATCGGTTTTAAAGGGACAATCTAACAATATTTACATAACGTCCGTAGGCGTAGGATGGTATCCGTGGACTAATATTGTGTCTACGCTTGCCGCAGAAATGTCACATGAATGTGTAGAGTTGTAGACAGAAGCTACGAGTAGGTGGATCGCCTTTCTATTAATTAAGTAGATAGAAGTATAATATTTCAAAAACTAAGGCCTTTGCATCTAGGTTCGTACTTAATAAGAAGATCCGTTGGCACCTTCACTCACACTAGCTAGATGGTTGAAGAGACATAATTTCTACAGGGTGCACTCTAAGTCAATAGCGGAACTTTAAGCAGGCTGTCTACCGATCACTACAAACAAGTTGTACCATGTGGCGAACAAAATGGAGCGAAAAAGATATCAGCTGTTCCATACAAAAGGTCGACTTAGTACTGCGCCAAATGTATGACGCAGCTGTTTTTTTTTAGTTCCGTTTTTTCGTCACGTAGTACGGTCGGCCACAATATCAGATACCCCATGGCAGCTCTTATCGCGCGCGGCATAAGGGCGCCAATCGAACAAAAAGGGGTATCTGAGACTGTGGCCGACTGTACAAGTTGTTTGTAGTGATCAGTAGACAGCCTACTTAAAGTTCCGCTATCGACTTAGAGTGCACCCTGTAGATGGAGTACCATCCTGACAGCTTAGTCGGCCTAGCCCACAGGAAAGAAAAGTCAATACGTGTGGAGTCAACTAAGCCGCGGGGAAGGTGCCAACGGATGTTTTCCTTCACGGTTAGCGGGTGGTTTTTGTTACTTCAAATTCACAAATGTACCTACGTAACACTGAAAAAAAAAATGTACTGCCTACGCCGGGAATCGAGCCGGGGTCTCTCGCTTCCTAGGCCAATGTTCTACCACTAGGCAACCACAGTTTATTTATTGTGTTATGCCTAATTAGAAGATTTCACGGAGTAAACAATTAAAGCTTACATGTCCAAGTTCCGGTACTTTGTTTCGAAAATGGTAATGGTAAAGTGTAAGGGAAATATTTATCAACTTAAAAAATGTAAGATATTGTTCATACACGTCCTACTAGCTGCGTACACGCCTACCCCAGAGAGAGAGAGGGAAAGAGAGAGAGAGAGAAAGGCGTGCCCACTGCAGATTGGCGATTTTTCAGTCGATGGTATTATGGCTCAGACAATCAGGTTTCGGACTCGGAAGAGGTTCGATTCCTGGTAGTAGGATGTAAGTAACTATGTTCTTTTTTAAATTTAACCATTTAATTACACATACATAAACATACAGATGGTGCTTATACGTAGAGTAGTAAACAAGCGGCCGCGGCACTATCTCATCCCAAATATCCGGCACGTAGCAAACTCATAATTCCACGATGAAGTATCATATGGGCTTGGGCAGGGAGCGCGCCCTTTGGAGGCGTGATTCACCGATACGAATGCCCGCATTCGCGAGGAGCCGGGTCTCTAAGGTATGCCTCACAATGGTGCTGCCTGACCCCTTATTCAGTGCTATACGATTCATGAGGTTGGTATTTCCTTTTAGTGGCCAAACATACTTGACGTATCTACATATTTTACGTCGCGTCACGCGTATTATACATCGCATGTATTTTGCGTAGATTTTACGTACCTACATCGCATGTATTCAACGACAACAGCTACACCTAATCATATTATATTGTTGCGCGCTCCTTACGTGGGGTAAGATACGCGTAGTTTGTTTTTGTACCTAAAGAAAGATAGATAGATAGATAGAAAGAAGAAAGAGGGAAAGTTTAGGAAAACTTGTTAGAGAAATCCAACAGCTGACTCCAGGTATAAGTGCTTGCCATTTCAGAGAAACCCTAGCTAGGCATCCCACCAGCCTGTCAATCGTTGCAATCGTATCATTAGAATCTGTAGACGGATTTCGTTCGTGAGTGCAAAACACTGTGATGTGATGGGTACACACGACAGCACGTCGTTGCTCTGAGCAGCTACCACGAGTGCTTACTGTCACTGTCACTGAAAGTGATAAGTTGGATAAACAACCTTACTACTATAGTATTAGGATACATGACAGACGTCCGGCAGACGTCCGGCACAGCTTTTTCGCACTCGTGGTAGCTACTCTGTACAGTTTTGCTGTAAAGTCGCCCGTAACGTAACTGAGTAGAGTGCTAGCGTGTGGGGGTCGACGTGCTATCTTGTGTGCCCATCCGAATGAATTTGATCGATGACGTTTAGCCAACCACAAAATACACGAACGCTATAGCTCGTTTGCCCCCTACGATTGATCGAAAAGTATGTGCGGTTCGAAAAACTTTTTTTCTCCAGTAAGTGCCTACATAAATACCAAATCAAATTGCTTTTCAAATTGTTCAAATTGGTCAAGACTCTAAAGCTTATTTAATGATTAACTGAAATTAATTACTCATCCTACTTCCTACTTATCCTATCCTACTTCCTACTTATATTATAAATGCCAAAGTTTGTGAGTGAGTGAGTGAGTGAGTGTGTTTGTTACCTTATAACGCGGAATCCGCTGGACGGATTTGGATGAAATTTGGAATGTAGATAGCTGAGACATCAGAATAACATATAGGCTACATATTATCACGCTTTGGTGCTTAGGAGCAAAATAAACACACAAAGATTATCATATAGTGGCTATTTGTATAAAAGTGAACGACACAACCATTTACCAAAGACCCTCTGTCATCACGTAGCGTTGAGCTATTTACTTTCGTAAATCCATCGAAAACTGAACAACGGTGAATTTTAATGCACCAAACAGGCCCAAATGTGCCGCATAACTCAAACGATGCACAACAGTGAAGAAGTTGTTTTTAATTATCGCTGTCATCAGTCACTGTCACAAAAATGGTATATCAACAAAGCAATAAAGGAAAAATCTACAAGTTTAATTACTCAAAACAGGCAAAAAACATAAGTTCTGTGATAGCTACTTACAATCTGAAAGAGCCAATAAATCCTTACTTTAAAAACTCTGCATCCGGCAGTTTTATCAAAGCTCTTTACAAAGTTGCGGTTGCATCCTGAGATCTTTTGGCCAGACGAAATGGGACGTCCGTTGAGTGCATTGCTGATTGCTGGTTATTCAGGGAAGAATAGGATGCACCCGACCTCGAAGAAAAATAAAGATACGATGTTCTGACCAAAAAATCAGCTGTGCGTACTGTGCAAGTGTAGAGTCCAGAGCGACCCTAGGCGCATAACATCAGCCATTGATGGTGTAACATTAGTAACATGATCGCATTATTTCCATTAAGTAAGTACCTAGGACTGGACACTGGACAGGTGCACTTTTACATAATATCATAGTCGCCTATTCATTGTTAACAACTCTGATAGGCTTTCCACATACTTCAGACTGACGAGAAGATTGGAGCATGTGAAAATCCCTGAACGGCCTGCGTGGTGGTGTTGCCCGCATGAAAGATATGTGAGAAATAGAGCCAGAAGAGATGTTTTGTTACAATCTTAAACCATACCGACAACTTCGCGTCGTCATACCTGTCCTGATGCTCCACAGTCCAGCTTATCGGATTTCCTGGAGGCGACTCCAGCGCGACGTGTGTGTGTGACACTTTCAACACGAAAGAAGAATAAGACCGACGATTCAAAAAGGTTGTTTCAGACTATGGCATCGTAGGTGCTAAGAAGACGCGTTGGGTGTTTCAGAAGAGTAGCTCATAGAAAAAAACACTATTCAATGTGATAGAAATAATATGATTAAGTATCTCCTAATATTATCTCATATTTTCTGGTGTCAGAACCCAATTATTATGATCGTTCTCTTTGAAATGGTATGATGCGATAAAATAAAATAAAATTTCTTAAAGTTTTTCTCTGTTAAGTAACTTTGTGCCTATAATACGAGTAGGTGACGCTAACTAGCTCTGTTGGAGATCTTTTACAGTTTTATTGAACGCCAGAGAGATGTTGAGACCTGTGACGTACTGCAGCGAATGCTGATAAATATTCATTCACCAAACAGCGCAAGCAAACGAGATGTACACACGACAGCACATCGACCCTTACACGCTAGCACTCTATTCGGTAACGTTACAGGCGACTTTACAACAAAAGTGTACAGTATGACGTGCTGTCGTGTGTACTTGGGTATCAAACTACGCATTAGGGCTATCTAACATCGGTATTAGATGCAGTGTCCACAACGACCACAAAGGCCACAAAGGCACGAAGACTTGGGGCGATACCGACTGAACAGAGACAACCCAGACTGAAAGTTTGCAGTAAGGAGTAGCAGATTAGCGGACTCAAAATAATAGGATAGGGCTAAAAAGAAAAGATAATCTTTGAGTGTTTCCTGAAATTTAGGTAACCCGCGTTAAATCAGTTAGATGCCTATAAAATTAGGTATCTGCATCTTTGCTCCGTTCAGTTTGGTAGAAGCAGACAACAACGCGTGGTCCACGGGATCGAAATCTCGGGCCAACGCTTTGATAGTGCAGGTGGTGTGTTTTAAGTACATCATACCTACTAGGTGGTAAAAAATATGCTAGGTACAATTTGCTAAATCACCACGTTTATCCTTTTTCTTTTAGCCACGTGAATGAAGTCGTGGGCACTAGCTATCAACACTAATATTATAAAGAGGAAAAGTTTGTAAGTATGTACGTATGTAGGGGGTAATCTCCAAAACTACTCATCCGATGATAAAAAATCCTTCACTAATGGGAAGCTACGTTATTGCTGAGTGCTATAAGCTATGTTTTATTGTAATAACGGGAAAAAAACTAAGTCTGCGCGGACGAAGTCGCGGGCAAAAGCTAGTCAAAGATATTTTTTTATCAAAATTCATTCTTAATTATTATTTTTTTGGTACCTTACTTCCGGGGAATTATTAGTACCTACGCATTGGTACGAGAGCAATTTTCTGGCAGTCGTTTCACATACAATCTAATAATAATACATACAAAATAAGTATATCTAAAGAACCTATATTCTTCTATCTAATATCCACGTGTATTTTCCATATTATTATAAACAGGTTGAAATATACATTCGGGAAATTGTCGCTCGCTTCGCTTGAGAAATTGTCAAGCAAAAACTTAGGACCCTAAATTAATTACTCTCGTCGTATCTGGGGGCACGGCAGTGCCCCCACCAAGTCGAGCTAAAAAGCGGCACGGCCGTACCATACTTTTCTCGAAGCAGTTCAGGCCATTTTCGACCCCCCTATAACTTCGTTTCGGATAAAACTAGAAGCCTGAATTTTCTGTAACCAAGAAAGCATTGTATAAACACGGAATATTTCAAATTTCATTCAATTTGAACCAGTAGTTTAAGAATTATAACTAGTCAAAGTTTCGTATTTTGTCACTCACTCACTCACTCACTCACTCACTGATTGATCATCAAAACTCTAAGGCACTTCTAGCATACATAGAAGCTTCAAATTTAGAATATAATTAGTATTTAGTGTATAAATCAAGGAAAAACTAAAATATTTTGCAATTTCAGTCCAGGTTTCTAGGTACACCAACTGCATATATAACTTTGTATTCCCATATAAATATATGGGATTACAAAGTTTTATGTGCATACATGTACAATGCAAATGTAACTTTGTAATCCTATATATTTATATGGGAATACAAAGTTTAATTGACCATGTCAGAGACCCTTTGGGTGGCCTAAAAACTCTGACACCAGGGGTGGCCACTACCTCATACGATTACCTACCTACAAAGTTTAATTTGCATACATGTACCCACGACAGCACGACAGAGTGTACAAACGTAACCGAGTAGAGTGGTAGGGTGTAAGGGTTTACATGCTGTCTTGTGTACAATGCAAATGTAAGTTTGTAATCCTATAATGAAATCAATAGGTGTAGATATGTACCTACATAATATGTACCTACCTACATATTATTATGTTCAAAGGTAACTTGTACAATGGTCAACGGAATGAAAAAGCCAGAATGGGATGTCTTGAAGTTGTACCAAAAACCCGCAAAGTATTAAGTAGATGGACAGAGGCCCGGTTTCTGAATTGAGAATTTTGCTAAGCAAATACTTAACTATCGTTCCGTCATGCTCTTTTGTGAGAAATCTGCAGAGACAGGACGATACTTACCCATTTGCTTAGTGAATTTCTTAATTCAGAAATCGGCAGTAAGGCCCGGTTTCCGAGTTGAGAATTTTACTAAGCACATACTTACGTATCGCTCTGTCACGCTCTTTTGTGAGAAATCTGTAGAGACAGGACGATACTTACCCATTTGCTTAGCAAAATTCTCAACTCAGAAACCGGGCCTATAAGTTTAGTTGCCCGATCGTAATTGAAGCCGTCAACTGGGAGCCCGTTTTGTCACCATTGCGTTACAGGCTAAGGGCCCTGGAAACCTTTGGGTACTTATCAGTCAGTATGAGTAGGTATACAAAATTAAATATCTTTATATAAATCCAATTCTATAGAAAAATATATTTATGCATTTCAAAAAACATTGAGGGCTGTACTAGTTCTTGTTACTGTTATTACGTACATTGACGGTATTTACATAATTAGTGAATGAGGGATAACAATTTTACGGATTAAATTTATGTTGTTGCACACTCATGTTGTAAAGTCGCCCGTAACGTAACCGAGTAGAGTGCTAGCGTGTAAGGGTCGACGTGCTGTCGTATGTACGGTCGGCCACAGTCACAGATACCCCATGGCGGCTCTTACCGCGCGCGGCATAAGGGCGCTAATAGAACAAAAAGGGGTATCCTAGCGAGTGGCCCACTGTACGTGCGTATTCATAGTGCGTAAGTAACGTTGGTAGGTATAAAGGTTGTAATAAAATTGTAAATGACCGCGCTCGCGGTGGATGGAAGCGAGCGCCGCGCGCGCAGAGGTGAATCCCCCCGCCCGAGCGATCGGCAGCCGTGCAGCGACTTTGGAAGTATTAAAGCGCAGGAGTCCTCAATTTGTGAATACAATAGACTAAGAAGCATTTACCGTCCAGACTTATCGAAAATTATAACATCAAAGCCTCCGAGAAAAACCCATAGAGACAGGGAGTGGGCTTTGAGAAAAACTGTAGCTGAAGCTCAAGAAGTAGAACCGGAAAAGAAAAAGAGGAAGACTACCTACAAAAATAAGAAAAGCTCATGACAGAGAGTGGGCTTCAAGAAAATCCGTTGTTGGTATTCAAGAAGTAGAAGGTAGAAGACGTACTCGTAGAAGTAGAAAGCAAAAAAAAGTAGGACTATCTACAAAAAGAAATGAGATCCCATCAAAAACAAAACTTGTAAAAAAAAACCAAGCCTCGCTGCTCAGTTCTTCTACCGTAAAAAGTTTTGAGATCCATGTAATACCAAGTCGGTTAATTTATTCAGTCCCTACTTTTTAAGGGTCCTTCTGTCTTGAGTAATTTATTACGTAATTAGCTAACCTAACAACATCTTATAGTGACCATATCAAAATTAAACATCTTTTATGTTTTAAATAAATAGATTGACTTGGCCATCGCATGAAAACACAAGTAATACAAATTATATTAAATTAGATTATTTGATGCGATTGCCAATTCAATCTAATTATTTAAAACATAAAAGATGTTTAATTTTGATATGGTCACTATAAGATGTTGTTAGGTTAGCTAATTACGTAATAAATTACTCAAGACAGAAGGACCCTTAAAAAGTAGGGACTGAATAAATTAACCGACTTGGTATTACATGGATCTCAAAACTTTTTACGGTAGAAGAACTGAGCAGCGAGGCTTGGTTTTTTTTTACAAGTTTTGTTTTTGATGGGATTTCGTAATTTCCGAAGTTCAAATTGTGACTGGCGTATTACAGTTAGGTGCTTGACGAAAACGAGCACGTATTTTGTTTATTTTGTCATTGCCTTAATTAGGGTCCGTGTTTACTGTTCGAATACTGCGCTGGGTCTAAATACGCTCCGCACGGCTGGGCTTTTATCGCGTTAATTCATTTAGCCATGATTAGAGAGATTAGATTTCCTTGATTACAGGGGTGTTTTAGTTTTGGCTTTCGGACTTCGAATAGTGTCGAGCCAACCTACTGGAAGTGGACGTAAAAGGGAATGTGCTTTTACATCGTAGGTACAGTCGGCCACAGTCTCAGATAACCCTTTTTGTTCGATTGGCGCCCTTATGCCGCGCGCGGTAAGAGCTGCCATGGGGTATCCGAGATTGTGGCCGACCGTACCTACACACCTTATGATGAATATGACAAATGAAACAGCAACAAGCAAATAGGTAGAAGGTACAAGAAATGCTTATTTAAAGTAATAGAGTATGATAGGATGCATAAATCCACAAAGGCTCAATAAAGTTGTACTCTAAGGAAAAGAAAAATCATTTTCAAAAATAAAAATGGTGTACAATAAAGTCTATCTAAGTTGACACTACCTACTTGTTTTTTTCTGTCAAAGATGCAATTAGATCGCACTTATCGAAGTAACTACTTGATTTTTTTAGCAACTTGCACATTTCAGGAGCTTCAGGGCAAATTCTTGTGATAACACATCAGTAGGCCTGTCCTAACTGATGACGCAGCGCCACGTCGCAAATGATTGATATGAACATTGCGTTTTTATTTCGGCACAAATAAATCATCGAGTGTCTCAATTAATGTTCCAGACCACCGCTTCCCGATTGTATGGGCGTCTTCCCTAGCGTGATTGATCGTGCAACGGAAATGTATCAGCACTTTTTCTATTGTGATTCATTTCAAGAGCAAATAAATCCAACGTTTCCGGCTTTGTTACCAATGAAGTTTTCAATCGAGCGATTGGCTGCCAACCGTTTCGAGGTTGCACAACTGTTTCGTGAAATAGAAACGCTATGTTTTGTGATCCGGGTGCCTATATCTTGAGATTCTTTGTATTTTTTTCATGGGACACACTCTATAAGATTCAAAACTCCATATTATATAAACCATCATTCAGAAATTTGCAAAAATTGCAGATTTGACTCTGCTGATCACAACTTTGCACCCGTACCTATACAAAGCCGAGTGAGATAACGTACATTTTACAAAGCCAAATATCTTCATACAGATAGGGAGGGCTTGTAGCGCAAACGGGCAATAAAATGCTTGTGAATGGCCTAGTACTGAGATTGGGATGTGCTGGAAATGTTTGTGTAGCCGGGAGGGACTGCAAGCCGCCGTCGTCGCCATATAAGTAGCTACGAGTACAACAGATGGACGGATAAGGCGTCTACAAAGTTTACTTTTTATTGATTGGTAACAATGGTATCCTCACTGAGCCTCCGTCGAATGCCTAGACAAAAGTTCTCACTCAGCGATTTTGTAGTGGGGATTTTGGGAAATTGTAGCTTTGGCTATGGACATTCTAGTTTTAGTATGGGCTTTTACTAAAATGAAATGTTTTTTTATTATTTATTTTATTTATTAACAAAAATGAAATTGTTTAAAAGGTTACAAATGAATGTTCTGGCTCCCAAACTAGGATTCCCTGTTCCCTTACTTTGTACCATAATTTAATTAATATAAAAAAACAGTCATCTGTCATTGACTTATTTATTTTTATTTGGACATAATGCATAGAAGGAGACATTATCGAGCTTTTTTACTTGCCTAAAAAAACATTCCGTTTTTTTTTTTGGGAAAACCTACAGGCGATACAAAGGTTTAGAATAAAAATAATACGAATGTCTCCACTGCTAGAAACGGTGTAGGAGGCAATTTAACAATATGAATAACTTAAACTATTGCAATAATAATAGGTATTAAACGTTATACGATAATTATATTGCTTACATTTTTTCCTTATAATTATTTAACTGTTTTTATTGTCACGTGTGGCAACTAAATCTGAGAGCCAAAGAAAGACCTTTCTAAATTAAGTACACTATTCGTGTTAAGATATTTTTTGCTCATTATGGAAGTAGGTCATTTTGGTACTTTACAGGCGCGCAAAACTACTGAAAGAAATGTGAGTCTATAGGAGGAGCGGGGTGATCATACTTCATACTTCTCATTATAAAAGGACATTTTCCGCCAAGCAGATGTTATGCATGATTGGAAGTTGTATTTTTGTACTCAGCTACGAGTAAATAATTTTGCTGGCACGATGCAGGAGTAGTTGCTTAACTGAAGAGGTTGCTACAAGCCGTAATATTTTTACCTGAATAAACTGAGCAGGCCCGCGTTTCATATAACTGACATAAATATTTTATTATGACAATTCGATGTTCATTGATAGGTCGGTTTGTAAACAAGCCTTTTTTGTAACCTCATGTCAAATCGACTACGCAATCTATATCGAATTGTCATAATAAAATATTTATGTCAGTTATATGAAACGTGCACCAGGTACTTCTGTTGTAGGTACACTATATTGTGTCCCACCAGTCGTCTGCTGCCGACGCGAAAATGGTTCCTGTTGCCAACTTGCGGGGTTCCGTATCTTGCGATTGTGGCTCGGATTGGTTGGACCTATCTTCGGGAGACAACGCTTAATTGTATTGCTCTAACAAGCTCAAATTAAAATTATTGCAGTGGCTCGAGGAAAAGAGAAATAGATAGAAATTCGTCTAGCGCCAGTGTTATCTTACAGTAGCTACTACATATTGTACGAGTATAACTGTTCCCTTATTCCGACTTTTTTTTTTGCTTAACCATGTTGACGAAGTTTTGTGTGTATATTTTAATTTTAACATTGCATGTCATATTTTTTTTTGATAAATAAATAATTTTCGTGGTAACACTTCTTAAAGTATGTCAGGCTGGACTTGCCCTTATAGCTGAATTCATAATGTAGCGACAAAGAGGTGATCTGGCGGAGTGCCTAACTCTCTTTTGAATTCGGTACTTTCTAAACTTAACATTTTTATCTGACTGGTGGGAAAACCATTCGCCGAATGCTTTTGCCATAAAATAACGGCAGTTATATGTAATGTTGTAATCTCTATATAACCATAAGTTTATAAGATCTTAAATAACATTGTAATATGTGAGGAACAGGAATATGTCGGGCACAGCAAAACTTAAAAGCTAGGTAAAAGAAATATCTTAAAACTAGTTAGTTATTGGAGATCTTTATCTTATAACTAGGTTATAAATATATCTCTACTGCAAGCGAAAAGAAAAGCCGAAATCACGCCTGCTGGTCTAGTTTACTAAGAAAAAAAAACGCAATTTTGATTTCTTGAATACTTTATTCTTGAAGACAAATTTTATTTTATGAAACAGGTACGCTTACGCCAAATTGGGAAGCTACCTTGGCAACCGTCACAGCCAGGGCCCCTCAATTTAACATATTCTACGCCGATATTAACAGCAAGGGGACGTAGGCTCAACGAAATTACTTCCCGGTTAAATACGAATAAACACACACATTAGAATATGACGCTAAATTTCCCAAAATGATTGTTTTAATATAACATTTTTTTTACATTGGGTGGGACGCTTTAGAGGGAAGATACAAAAATCTAAATGATCATTATTTTTCTACGATTCTACTTTTGATTATGACTAATCAAATAATACTTCCAGTAATTACATTGTTTTTTAGTGATTTAAAAAATCTCCGGTTTTAAATCATGAAGAAAAGCGAAAAAAACAATGCTTTTTTGTAATATTGGTAATGATTACACGTCTCTGTCTCTGTCCTCTGTGTAATGCAGGAAAACGTATTTACTAACGATGACGCGACGGATCGTAGAGGCGCTACGCGCTTCCGCGTAGCAATGCTACACTATTGCTACGCTGCTACGTCGCAACTTCCGTTTGCTACGAGAGTTCCGAATGTTACATCATTATGCGATGCAGGGAACATGTTACCACGACGTATTGTGATGCTATTTCATACAATAATGTTTTTTACTAGCGACCCGCCCCGGCTTTGCCCGGATGCAATAATAAAAAAAGTGCGGTTACTGCCATTTATTATTTCATCATCATCATCATCAGTTCTGATATCTCTAATCAGGGACATATAGGGCCCTCAAAACAGTTTTCCAAACTGACTGATTTTGCGCCTTCGACTCAAGCTCGGATATGCTCATTCCGTGACTGCAAGCCTCCGTTTGCACTGATCGACACCATTTATGATCGTTTACAAAATATTGTTTTTTTTTAACTTACACAAAAACTAAATCAAGATGTATATGTCACCGGAAGATAACAAGGTCTGATAAATAAATAAATTGCATTATTTTACGCCAACATTTTCTTAAATTACATACGTACCTATAAACCTTCAGTGAAAAACGATCAAACCGATCGATGGTGAAAGAAAACCGCATCAAAATCTGTTGCGTAGTTTAGAAGGAGTTAGCGGATATACAGACAGACAGACGTGGAAAGCGACTTTGTTTTATACTCTGTAGAGATATTACGAGTAGATAGAGAAGAAGGAGCTTCTTTGTTTTTTGGTCTGGTTCGGCATCACAAAGATAAAACAAAGAAGCAACTTGGCAAAATATTATTTTCTTATATTTGCACGAGCACTATACATAATTTAGAAACACAATTTGGCCGGATATTTACTTTTTACATTTACCGAAACGTTGGATTTTTTAAGAAAGTAAATAAATTGAGTGTAAAATCCGGTAAAATTGGTTTAACAACTTGGAAACTTAAGCATTTTGAAATAAAATTAGTTAATAAATTGTTTTCAGCTAAGCGCCTTTATCAATTTTACTAAAAAGAAAGAGAGATAGATAGAGAGAGGGCGCAGGCTTGACAAAGCTCAAACATGACTTAAATTATAGGTAGTGATTACGAAACGAGCCGTAACAAAACCAATTATTTGGTCCTCGAATTCATTCAAATGAAATCAAATAACAGCTGGGCGAATAACGCAATAATAACTGTTTGCCGTTCCAGAATGTATTTTGGAGCTGACAACGGCAAAAATTGATACCAATAACGTAATTATTATTCCAATAGCGTTGGAATTAGTACCTCAAGCCCCCCCATTCACGAATTTCACGATGCGTGCAATACTCCAAATGGCGTGGTAGCATTCCAAAATCGTCAGTGTGGAAAACTAAATCCATTTTTAAGGTGAAGGCCAAGGCACACTAGCGCCGCCAATGAAAAAATGAACATGCCTCTTTTTGGATGCGTTTTTTTTTGCTAAAAACAAGCCGTTAAATGAGAATCCTTAACCATTTTTAGGATCTGGAATCTAGAACTTAAAAATAGTTAATCCTGGGGATTCCCATTTAACGGCTCGTTTGCAAAAAAACTAATTCAAAAAGTTTTTTTTTTCATTGTTCGGGCGCTCGCTAGTCTTTATCTGTATTGTGGCGCTAGTGTGTCTTGATCATCACCTTGCGTATTTCCGATCTGATGCACCACGCCTTTTGGATGCAGTTATTCGCTCGTGAACGCCCAAAACGTAATCCACGGTCGTCTCGAACTGCACGCTGGACACCCGTCCCGGTCGAGGCACTTCAGTGTTTAAATTTGGCATGCATCCATTGGACGCCGTCCGCGCGGATGCCTTCCATTAGGACGTACCGTCAGTGGCACAGTTCTCACAGTTCCCACAGTTATTAATGAAGTGTACATGGCACCACCTCGATGGTTGCCATGCCTTGAACTAACCACAGTGAACCAAGTGTATTGGCAGTTCGATTGGCATCTCAGTTGCCCTTCATTCGGTTCAAAACAGATGACGTTCCAATTTTGTCAGTCTATAAATTGAGGCTAGACCGTGAGTGCTAAAAGCCTGATCGGCTTAGTAGTTGGAGAGCTGGTGACCAATCGAGATATTTTTTCGTACAAGGCTGGGAGTTAGTAGGCTGATAGAGTAGACTTCGCTGAGTCTGGGAAAAATATTTTTTTGGTCCGGTCGCGGTTGAAAGTTAGAGTTTTTCGACTTTGAAAGTTTAAATGTATGGGTTGAGTCATTTCTTTTTTCTCTACAAGGCTGAGAGTTTGTAGGCTGCCTTTTTAGTCTCCGCTGATCACGAAATCACTATTTATTACTACCCACATGCGGTAGAAATATTGTTTTTTATAACCTAGAAAGTGTGAATTTTTGGGTTATAAAACTCAAACTTTCAACCACGCTCGGCCAAAAAAACAAATATTTTCTTGTTCAACGGAGTCTCAACCACTAAACTAGAAGTTTCTAGCCTTGTACGACAAAAAAAATATACTGAACCCATACATTTAAACTTTCAAAGTCGAAAAAATCTAACTTTCAACCGCGACCGGACCAAAAAAATATTTTTCCCAGACTCAGCGAAGTCTACTCTATCAGCCTACCAACTCCTAGCCTTGTACGAAAAAATATCTCGATTGGTCACCAGCTCTCTAACTATAGCTGCGAGCTCCAAAGTTAAAGTATCGTTTGATGTAGTTGCTGGCGAGATTAGTTAACTAAAAATACTGAAAACGGAGCTAAATTCCAGCCTGAGATGAAACACCATTATGTGCTTGGAACGAATAAATAAGCAATATTCTGGAAACTCATGCAGATTTTTTGTGTAAAATAAAGTAGGGATTATGAATATGATAAATGTTTTATTTATTTAAATAGGGTACTTAATTTTTATACAAAACCAACTAACATAACTAATTTATTTTTTGTTGTTTGTACTAGGGATACAAGCAAATACTTAGTGAAAAATATCTTCAAAAGCTAGATGTCCGAAAAAAAGTATGCATAAATGGAGAGTTTTCTCATCGGGTTCCTAACTCGAGCGGAATGGTTAATCCCTATATCTGTACAAAAGCGGTTTTTGCAAACTAAGGGTTACACAAGAATTAATAAGAACCGAAAAAGCAGTAACGTTGGCACATATTTTTGGAGCCACGATAGTAAATCAAAAGTGTACAGACAATATTTTTCTTTAAGTTTTGCACATTTGCTTACGAGGTTGGCCCGGGGCCAGTGCAGCGAACGTGGCATTCGAAAACACTGCCTGCTTTAAATTTAACAAAACAACTCTTATCACGGAACTTTGTTGCGAATTACCTCCACTCGGATTTAGATTCAGGTCTAGCATCATGGCTTAATGATCCCCAAGAGAGTAGTAGAGTTGAGCGACATATTTTGTCGAAATTGGAAGTAGTTTACTTAAAATAGAATGAGAAAGATAGAGCTGTATCGTATCTACGGACAGCAATAGCGACTTTTTGTTCGATTGACGCGCCTATACCGTGCGCCGTAAGATAAATCATGGTTAACCATACCATAGGGTTAACCCTAGCATGATGTTGAATGTACTTTTGAGCGATGTATGGTTCTCAAACAGCGAACCGAAGAAAACCGTTTCGCTATTCTCAACGCACAGTGCATCGAACTTTGAGTATGATATACAAAGTGAGAGAAAGCACTATGACAAATAGAAACTATGTGGAAAAACCCTAGCAATAGGGTTAACAGCACATGCTGTGCTTTGCATGCGCTTTCACCTAAACTAAAGACTTGCAGGCTGTTAATAGAGACTTGCAGTGCAATGTGCTACTATACATATACAGGGCAATTTTTAAGTAGCTTTATTCCTGAAACACGCCAACTTTAAAATATGATTTCCAACAACTTTGGTTCTACTAAAAATTTGGGTTGAAAAAAATAAAATGTGATGCTTCATAACAAGTAGGAGCAGCAGATGCTGGAAAGGTGGTAGAGAGTGATAGGGCACGAAAGCGCGCCGCGCAGGCAGCACTGAAATGGATGAAAAAATGTTCAGTAAATAAAAAGTATCGAGCTACGAGAAAAGTCGTCAAACAAAAGTTGTTGGAAATCACATTTAGGATTTAGATGACTTGTTTCAGGAATAAAGCTATTTAAAAATTGCCCTGTATTGTGAAATCCTTCGAGTTTCTTTACCATGCTTCTTCTCCAAACAAACAAACGATCCGATGCTAGTGAAGTTGCACAATAAAATAAAAGCTAAGTAGATAATAATATTAATTTAGATTTGACGCTTAATATAAAGGTTTTGTTTCTTTCTGGGCCATTTTTTTTTAAATTTTGCAATCGATTCAAAGTTTACTATGACCCCCCAATATCAAAGAGAAAAATCCCCTGAACAGTATCTGCTGCCTAAAAGATTTTATTTCAGTGTTATTTTCATGTACGAACAGTTTTTGTTTTCATGAAAGTTCCATTATAGGCGTTCAGATACTGCTTTACACGAGCGAGGTAAATGCTTTTGATTTTAAAACAATATTTTTTACCCAAAATACAAACATAACATCATTCAAATATAGCGTAAAACTTGCCATTCGAGACATAGACCCTCATTATTTATTTGCGTAAATTATTGACAGAAGTTTATTTTTTAACTAACGCGCCAACTTTATGTTCTGGTTTTGGAACGTTTCCCTCCGTTGCGAATTTTATCTGTGGTGTTTCGTTCGTGGCGTGGGGTGCATGTTGGTGTGTGTTGATGAGTCTGTGACTTTGATAGCTGACAGCTCCACTATTCTGTGCACACGGCTCACCACAGAGTTCGCCATTTTTCAGTGTGGAGTGTGTGTTGCATTGCAATGAAATGAATACATGGAACCAGTTATAGATATTGAGGAGTGGTTGTTAAAATATAGTTTAGCATTCAATTAATAGTCTGCCTTTTTTGGTCCTTGTTTAATTTCAGTCTTGGCCTGAGCTTCATACTATCGAGAAACAACACCTTTAATATGCATATTTTGACTTAAACTTTGCGCGCTTGACAAAATCCTCGTTTTGACTCTGGAGGCATTTATTCTGGCCATTTAGGTATTTGACTCTTTATTGCGATCGTTCGCAAAAGATTCCAATTTAATAAGACTGGAGGTCGGAAAGAATATTTAAAATTCCTCATGAGGAATTCTCCTTCGCCTGATTAAGAGCAAGAGCAGTGTCGCATAACTCATACCGCTCAGTGAAATATAATGCGGATGTTTCACATAATGTACGGCGCTACACTTAATCCTGGTACGACTTTTTCCGTCGTGATATTTATATAAATGGCCGGCGAGTAACGAGCTCGCGACTCACTGCGAGTACTACGGCGAACTTCTGCCGACCGCTTTGCGCCAATTTATTTTGTATTTTCACCTAAAATGAGGATTCTTTCTGGCGAAACACTTTCCGTGAAAATCTGTTACCACAGCTTTTGGCCTCAACATCGTCCGCGTAGACTTAGAAACTTTTTATCTTTCGATGTCAGTGCGGACGAAGTCGCAGGAAAATGCTAGTAATCTAGAATAGGTACCCAATAATGTAAGCAATCTCAATTCTAAAAATCCAAATCCGTTCAGCCGTTTCAGCGTGAAACAACATCAATCTTTACACAATTTCGCGTTTTTGATTGAAAAGGGGCTTTTGAACGGGCAATATTTTTTGGCAATATGTGGCTGCAGTTATGGCCCGGCCATATGGCCACACACAACATACCTATATGCCTTTTTTTAGTTTTTTTTAGATTTAATAGATTTAACAGATACATGATTGTCATTACCCAAAAAAGGAATATTTTCTTGAGAAACACTTTTTCGACAATATCTGTAATGTTGAAGGCACTTACTGCTCTTTTGAACTCGAAAGGAGGTTAAATCCTATTAATTTATTTGAATTCCAATTAATTATGAGCGTTTCATCGTATCGAATATTTGGCTTGAAAGTAGGTATATCAAAATAAAAAGTGAGTAAGATGTAGCCTGTAGAATTGTACATGTCCCATTAACTGGGCAAAGGCCTTCCCCTAGAGGAGAGGGCGATTTTCGCGTTTGAGGGTATGTGTGATACGCTCAGGTTTCCTCTTGATGTTTTTCCTGCACCGTTAGCGAGTGGTATTACTACTATAAATCCCGCACCAATCGAACCGGGTCTCTCGCTTCCGTTATTCTACCACTAGGGCACCACCGCCACCGTATCAAAAAAAAAAAGTTCTAAGTTCAAAATAAAACTGTGCTAAACCTCTACGGAGTCAACTTAGCCAAGGCACGTCAGTGAAATTTCCATTTCAAAGTTACTCTTAATAATTGATAAAGTCATGTCTGGTATAAATTATTTGGGTCACAGCTCGGGCGGTACAATGGCCTCGGAGGAATGTATGAATAGGCTGAAATTAGGTAGATGTCACAGCTTCCTTTCCTCCTGTCTGTTTGTCCCAGCTGTTTGTTCAGTTAATTGTTCAGAATTGTGTTTACTGGGCCATAAAACGGCGCCTCATAAATCTGGGACGCACGAAGGATTCGGTGATTTGATTAGCCTTTGATTACTGAGGGAAGACATGCACGCAGTGGGCGGATGGTTCCCTATATACACATGGGTACTTACAACGTAGGCACTAGTGTACGTAGTATAGGAATATACGGAAGTTTATCAACATACAAACAAGCGAAACGCGCCGTAAATCGCGCCTAGAATCTCGGTACGTCTCGCAACGCAGGTAGAGTCCATTTCACGAAAGAGCTGCCTTCACATTTTCTCATTTACCATGCCAGAAAGACGTTATTCGTTCAACATAGGATAATAGTCTACTAGGTAACTGCTGTATGGACGGTGGTAGGTATAACCCGTGTCAAGCGGGCAAGAGCGAGCGTAGGACACAGCCAATAACCACAGCTCTATTCCTATAGAGGTGTGTAGTTCGCGAATGAATGCTTCGATTGAATGCATTCGTTATATGAAACCATTCATTTATTCATTCACTACCAATCTTTACATATCACATTCACTCTAGTCCACGTCGTTCATTCTTCAAGAAACATTCTTAAATCTACCACACTAAGAACCAAAATTCTGTAAATCTTTATATTATATCACATTCACTCTAGTCCACGTAGTTCATTCTTCAAGAAACATTCTTAAATCTACCACACTAAAAACCAAAATTCTGTAACTCATGTGTCTCGCCTTTGTCACCTTGGTCACGGACTACCGTGATTCAAAAGATACGTGAACTAACTACTGAGCTATGAACTATGAATGAGCTATGAACTATGAATGAACTGTGAATGAACTATGAATGAACTATGAATGAACTATGAACTATGAATGAGCTGTGAACTATGAATGCACTATAAGTGAACTATGAACTAAAAGAGTGAACTAGTACAGTGAAGGAAATGAATTATATCATTATTTTCTTTTCACTGAAGCGTTTCGCGCACCTCTATATTCCTATATTGTTACGTAGGGTGGAGGGAACTAAACATCACACACGTCTTCGGGTAGGTGAGTGGTCTTTGGGCTATTGTTGTCGATTGAAGCGTATACCGTTGCTAATAACGGTGACGAGGGAAGTAGGTAAAGGGAAAAAGTGCGACTGTTTTGAGAGTCACTTAACTTTAAGCTTAAAAAGCTTAAATTAATCATATCGACTACCTAATTGATGCTTTTGCTTACCGTTTTGGGGTGATGGAAGTGCGGGTGAATAGGTAGTAGTAAGGTTATTACTTAAATCATATATTGTTTATAGCTTATCAATTTCTTAAGACATTGGATAAGTAAACAGAGCTAAAACAATGCCCCCTAAGCAAGCTAACAAAACTTAATGCGTCGTTTGTTTAGTAACATAATGTGTGTTAACCACAGTCTGAACGAAACAACAAGAAGTTTTGTTCGTAACATCATCTGTTAAGCGTTGCCTAGCAACGGGTTGTTGATTTTATGACACTTCAAGAAGACACGATTTGTAATCAACAACCCGTTGCTAGGCAACGCCACAGACTCCTTTGTGAAGAAGTAAAGAAGAAGAAAACTCATTTCACTAACCTCTAAGTATGGTACGGTCGGCCACAATCTCAGATACCCAATAGCAGCTCTTATCGCTCGCAGCATAAGGGCGCCAATCGAACAAAAAGGGGTATCTGAGACTGTGCCGACTGTACCTATGTCTATTGTTTTTCTCGCATGGCTAACAAAATAATTTCCTCGCTTCCGTGAGATGAAATGTTTTGTGTTTCGCACGAATGCAATATTATTTGCGTCTCGTGCTTCTAAATACCTCGCTACGCTCAGTACTGGTACCACGAGTGCTTACTGTCAATGTCACTGAAAGTGACAAGTTGCATAAACAACCTTACTACTATAGTATTAGGATACATGACAGACGTCCGGCGGACGTCCGGCACAGCTTTTTCGCACTCGTGGTAGCTATACAGGTTGTGTTTTTTTCAGTAGTACCAATTTCTCTACCTTTTCGCGTTTATCGTCGATATTTATTAGATAAGTACGTTCCATGGCACTGTAATTAGGATTACGTCAAGATTACGTCAATGATGGATCCCATTAGCTTTTATCGGATGTAAGGAACCTTAAAACCTGTCGGAAAACATTGCTTATACCAGAATATCTATTTCCATTTATCGAAAATCCAATAACTACGAGTACGCTGATATCTTATCTTATTATTATACTAGCTATGCCCGCGACTTCGTATGCGTTTTTTTACACATTTGACTGTTAAAAATCCGATTCACGTGCTGTCGTGTGTACCATTATCATTTCTATAAAAACGGTAAAAAATCACGTTTGTTGTATAGGAGCCCCTTTAAATATTTATTTTATTCTGTTTTTTAGTATTTGTTGTTGAAGCGGCAACAGAAAACATCATCTGTGAAAATTTCAGCCGTCGTAACTATCATGGTTCATGAGATACAGCCTGGTGACAGACGGACAGACGGACAGCGGAGTCTTAGTAATAAAGTCCTTTTACCCTATGAGGGTAATAGAACCCTAAAAAAGGCTAAACTGAAGAAATTAAAAAGAAAAACAAAATACCTCGCCGGGGTTCGAACCCAGAACCCTCCGGGCTCGAAGCAAGACCAATACCGATAGACCACAATCTCGGTAGAATAGCAAGCGAAATCAGTAAACAATTCCTTGCAATTGTTTTTGGGATGTCTTCTAAAACAAAAAGCGATCGATGAATCTGGTTGGCCATGCCTGATAAAGATTATGCAAATCACACCTTATGACGTATTAGGTTAGTTCTGTTTTCGCAATAACATTAAAAATGGAGTTCCTATGGCAAAGCGGTATTGTGCCCAAGAATCAACTAATGTTCTTGGTTTTTCGACTTTTATTTAACGCCAATAGTCGTAGCGTAATATTATTATAGCCTAAAGCCGTCTCAGAAACATGAGTAATGGACTAATGTAAACTTCATTGAAAACTATTCGGCGGTTTTCGCGTTTATCGTCATCGATACGACAGACAGACAGACAGACAGACAGTCAGACAGACAGACATAGGCAGATTTTATTGCAGTTTTGGATTCAGGATCGTTTATTTAGTAACCTCTGCTAGTTTTTTTTCTAAAAATATGCAATGTACAGAATTGACTTCGCTAGAGTTTTATTATAACTATAGATAAAACAAAGTCGTGTTAGTTACACCATTTATACCTCGCTTGTAACGGGTGGACCGATTTTTATTATTTTTGATTTGTTGGATTTCTCTCCACCCCGAATAGCAGAATAACAATTAAAACAACGGAAAAACTCACGAAAAAAAAGTTTGCGCGGAAGAAGTCGCAGGAAAATGCTAGTATACGTACTTATGTCGGAGTTAATTTCAAATGTACGCACGCAATATGAAACAATTGGTTCCTTCTTTGCCACAGTTTTGTTTGCCACACTTTTTTCGCTTTCCTGTTTTACCACAGCGACATTAAAATAAAATATTATTAATGAAAGTGTTTCTTTTTCACCCCAGCCTATAGAAAACTCTTTTTTTTTACGTAGCCTCCGTGTTAGTGGCCCACTGCTGGACAAAGGCCTACCCCACATCAGTCCAGACTTTTCTATCCTGGGTCACCTCAGTCCACTCCGGCATTTATTGGTCGAGATCGTCCCGCCAGCGTCTTCGCGGCCTACCTTGACTTCGATGTCCATCTGCGTGCACCTATTTCGTAGCGATTCTTGCAAACCTATCCGGGTGCATGTGGCTGATATGTCCGGATATGGCCGGCCCTGCTCCACTTTAACTTCGCTATTTGGACCCCTTCGTCGGCTATGTCGTCGGAATACGTCTTGGAGCGCGGTGTGGTATTTCGTACGTCAGTACTAAGTACAGTCAGACTAAACAGAACGTAATCACACTAAAATTTATATTAGAGTCCCCTTCGAGATTGTCACTGGATCAACTATTTTCCTTTCCCGACTTCAAGATATTTGATGAAAAGGTACTAGGGTTGTGTAAAGTCGTAGGAGCCTACTGTAGGATCACTGCACACATCATTACGGGGTTGGTGAACCTAAAGTCGGCCTTCTGAGGCTTTATGCAAGCCTAGTGCTTTGTTTTAAATAATAATTCAAAATTTCACTGCAGTTATATGACTTTTATTTCACTTTTAGATGGGTGTGATAAATAATAAATTAATTATTATTTGGAAAGTGTGGTGAAACAGGAAACTTTTTATGAGTACAAAAATTGTGGCAAAACAAAACTGTGGCAAAGAAGGAACGTAACTAAGTAGAGTATACTCTTGTACACGGAGTAGGTAAAGGTCGACGTGATGTAGACTATACAGGGTGGCACAGAAAGGTCGTGCCTGCCATGCGTGAAGGGGTTACCAACTACTACTACAACTACCAACTTCGAATTCTCATAATCAGCTGCTCAGCTGATCATTTGATGCAGTAATCGAGATTTAGTATGGAATAGCCACCAAATTGGGAAAGCTGACTTTCCACTCCTCAGCTTCAAGGTGAGTGAGTGGCACAAAAGTTTTTTTAAATGGATTTTGTAGTTGATGAAGCGTTGTAATCGTACCTATTGCTGTATTGATGAGTTGTGCAACCCCCCAAAAGCGTATTAGAGGATCTTTCCATAACATCCTGTATACGTTGACTCAGAATAACGAAGTGGATATTAAATTCTAGTCTTTCTCGGTAGACTTGTCCCCAACGAGATTTCATACGAATAATTTGCCTTTAATTTATTATATTATGCCGGATCAAAATGGAACGTTGATAATAGATGAGACATGAATTTTTCGCGTGAAGTGTGACGCTTCATAGGTATAAAAATAAATTATTGTTCTGAATATTGATAATTTAAAGATATTTTTAACTGAAGTCCTGGCACTACAGACTTTAAAATCCATAAAATTAGTGTTTGGGGAATAATGTGGACAGAAAGACTTATAAAGCGGGGAAGGCGACAGTTGTTGCAACTTATTGATTTACTTAGAACTATTATTTGAAGCCAATAACCATGTTTTACACCTTTTTTTGCAAGAAGTGTGTAAATTTCTAATCCTGAAAAGCTTTGATACGCGGAACAAGTTTCTAATAAACCACATTTCATTTATGTAGGTATACTACATTTACTTAGATCAAATAGATTAATGAATCAGCTAACCCCAATATGTACCTACCTACTTACGCAAACAGTTATTTGGTTACTTCCATTTTCGTTCCTATTAAAATAGCCAGTGCTAATTAAATAATTCAATTAGTGCGATACTCGCGCCTGTATACCGTATAGAGGCCAGGGGTTCCCAAACTTATTCATCACTATCTCTTATTGAGCTTCCTATTGATGATTACATCTGAACAAGGATATAAGTGAACGTGGAAAAGTTGTTTCCATTAAAAAAAGGAAAACATAAAATTAAATGTCAGTTAATATGCATATTCAGTAGGACATGAGTCCTTAATATGCTTGTCGGACGATATCTAAGCTATTCGTAAGCCGGCCATAGTCACTAAATGTAGGTGACTATACTTAGTTACCTACGTACAGTGAGTGACTATGGTCAGCTTGCACCAATGCTACGGCAGCACTACAGCACTGTACATCATCATCATCATCATCGTCAACATTGGCAGCCTCTGTTGGTCCATTTCTGAACATAGGCCTCTCCCAAAAATTTCCAGTGTTAGCAGTATACATACTTTTTTTTTTTGTTTTTTCTAAAGCACTAACCCGTGCTAGGGAATAATTTAAACATTTATAATAAGTTGAAAAAAATCACTCGGGACAGGACGGTGTGCGGACCTGCACGGTGTGCGGAGTATACATACATGTTTAAGTAAAAAAAAAACTCATTAAAACTGCCCTAAACCACCAACTTAAGGCGCAAGGTGCAAGTCGACCGAACACGGTATTTTGTAGTACTCGTAAGAATAAATAAAAATAGATGCACGGTACCACTCTTAATAAATGCTCTCATTTTCATGCAGCGCCACATTTGATTTGTTTGCACGTTTATAATACGTGCCACGAAAGATGAGACTGAGACACCAGTGGTTTGACATGCGGAGTGACGATTTATAGGTCTCTTTAGTGGATTGAAGTCTGAGCGCGGGTAGGGTAGGGACCGGGCGTCATCGGGGCGGCGGAAAGAGTGCGGGAGGTGAGAGAGGCACGCACCACCGGTCCCTGTTTTAGCCCTGAAGCGCCGCGACGCACAGTTAGGGAACCCCAGCTGGTGAATGCGAGTCTAGCACGTGAAATTGAAAACCTTATCTCATTATGCAAACGAGCCTGGGATTAACTTGTTTTATTCATCGTGAACAATGCCGATCCTACTAAATATGAAATGAACGGATATAAAATGGGAACGTCAAGACTAGGGGATATTATTATTATCTATACGTGAACTTCGTCGCACAGGTGCGGTTTAATAGAGCTTTCACATATTAATGGCACCACATTTTATTATAGGAACGTAAGTCGCCAGTAAAACGGTCAGCGACACTCTAGGATACCCCATGGTTCTTATTTATCTATCCCGAGTGGTGTAAGTGCAACAAAAAGAGGTATCCCAACGTGTAACTTTCTGTACCTAGGTAAAATAAAGCCTTGATATTTTGTTGTCATTTGTGTTGTATTTGTCCAACCAAACCACCCTGGAAAGACGGGTCTATGAATGAAAAAATTCTGCAGTGGCAAAGGCCGGCAAAGTGTTGGATCCTGTCAAATAAAACCTTGAATTCCAGCACCAAAAATGACCAACCATAATTATACAGAGCAATTTTTAAATAGGTTTTAACTTCAGATACCCCAACTTTAAATGTGATTTCCAACAAGTTTTGTTCTACGACTTTGGTGAAACCCCTTTTTTTTTTCTCCATACAAATTTTATTTTTTAATTATACAGTGTGGTCCAAATAAGGACGTAAAGATTTTTTTTTAGAATCCTTGCGTTTAGGGCTATCCAAAATACCCCATGTATGTTCAGCGATTTTTCGTGGTTTAGAAGTTATGATTTTTAAATGTGTTTTTACGAATTACCTCCCGGAACGTCTAAAGATAGTCATAACTTTTTCCCAGTATTATTTTTTGCACTTTTTTGAATGTCACTTTCATAAAAAGTAAAATAATGAACTACACAACATTCATCCAAGTTACCAAAATAAGAGTCGAAAGTGAGAATTTTAGATTTTAGATTTTAAATGTATAGGCACGAAACGGAACGGAACGGAACGAAATGGAACGGAACGGAACGATGAAAGAAAGTGTGCTGAAATACCATGATGTCATGAAATGAATAACTGTACTGCAATGAAAGTGTACATACCGTTAAAGAGACCTATAAATAAATCATTACTGCGCATGTCAAACCACGAGTCTCCTCGTCTCATCTTTCGTGGCACGTATTGTGGTTAAGTATAATTTCAGTTCGTAGACAGATCATTTATTAAAAATGCCGGTGAATGAATGCGGTGATACCTACGCGGACATAATTATCGCGCCGCGAGGGTTCTACTTCAATAAAAGTGTACATACCGCTAAAGAGACCTATAAATAAATCATTACTGCGCATGTCAAACCACGTGTCTCATCGTCTCATCTTTCGTGGCACGTAATGTAGTTAGGTATATTTCAGTTCGTAGACAGATCATTTATTAAAAATGCCGGTGAATGAATGCGGTTATATCTACGCGGACGTCTCGCGCCGCGAAGGTTCCATCCGGCGGTGGGGGCGGCGCGTCCGTCGCAGTAACTCATACAAGTTCCGGGGCAAAAACGACTCCACGTGACTACGACACCGCCGCAACAAACGCGATAACTGCACAATGTATGTTATGTTGCCGCTCTGCTTACACGGGGCTCGCCCGCCCAGCCTTCCTATGCACCGGGGTCTGATAGCCTAACTTCAACATCGATAGGAATCCCTTTCAATTTGACATCAGCCCCTCTACCCTTGACGCACTTTTCCAATACAGCCGCAATATGGTGCAATTTACAAAATTTTATATTTTACAAATTAAGACGCATTTTGTGTTTTTATTTAATAGAACAGCCTTACCTTTGAATAAACATTACAAAGTATTTAAAATCAAAGCATTACTATGCGAATTCAAAGAGAAATAAATTTTTAAACTTTTTCATTTTGATTGCAATAGCGTCATATAACCCCCCAGGGCCGCTAAAGTCTGTAAGTTGTTCCATAATATGAGAGTTGCAAAATAGGCTGTTTTACTTGGGTTCATGGCCTCTCTAGACCTAGCACATTACTAAAATTACTGACCCACAGTGCAGCTGGTAGGATTTCCTGGAGGCTACCCCTAGCGCGATCAAGTTAGCGCGTTTTTGGGAGCGCGAAGTTTGACGCATTCAAAACGAAGGAAAAATACAAAACTTACTTACAATAATTTACTACTTAATTTCTTTCTACCACTACAAATGTCACATTTTTTAGGGTTCCGTACCTCAAAAGGAAAAAAACGGAACCATTATTATAGGATCGCTTTGTTGTCCGTCTGTCTGTCTGTCAAATAAGACCTTTTTCTCAAGAACGCGTGGACGTATTATTTATCAAATACTACGGTCTGCAGTGCTTTGGAGCTGTGAAAAAATCAAGCTTCTACGAATAAAATAATAACCTACGGGGTCCTGCTCGCTGACCTAGAATCATGAAATTTTGCAAAAAGCAGTGTCTTGTATAGGAATAAATCCAAAACCGTATTTTTTTATTACGTCACAATAGGGTCAAACAAACTTACTAAAAATGGGGGGTGCAAATCAAGTGGGACATCAAAGGTATGAAAGGGCTTCATTTAGCACAAGCTAAAATATATTTTTAATTCTTTTTTTTGAAAATGTATAGTTTTAATAGAAAATTAAAAAAATATAAAATAATATACCATTTCATTTATCCACTTTAAAAGTTTGTACGGAACCGACGGTGTGCGAGTCCGACTCGCACTTGGCTGGTTTATTTTTCTTAGAGCCTATAAAATAAAAATTTTCTTACAGACTTGAAGGTGTGTAAAATTTACATCAATTTCAAACCGCATTTGCAAAGGAATTATCGTGATCATGATCGTGACTCGTTTTTCAAGGATTTGTCCTTATCCCTCGTAGATACTGTAAACAAAATCGCGATTTCGTTCAGACGAGTTTTTTTTGATCCAGTTTTTTTTAGGTGTTTTGACTCATTCGTTCGGTTTGTTCGTAATTCCCACGATAATTTTAAACATCAACAACAACACTTTCTGGATCGTGATTGCTGTTGAATTTACGAAATAAGACCCCTTATTCTGGCTAACTCATAACTTTGTTTTCAGCAAAAAGCACACGGAACAGACGTGCGGCCGAAATTCTACCGGCGCTTTCAGTTAACTCAATTTTTTTGCTAAAGTTTACTTGTTCGCAAAATAGCGCTGGCACAAAACTAAAGTTTATTTAACTGTTTCATTCGTAAATGGTTAAATAATAACATATGTAGAGATATCTGGCTTAGTTAAAAAAAAAACATGGGGTTCGCTGTTCCTAGAGATCGAGCGAGCGCGTACTAAGAAATACATTTGTCTAGTGGTTGTTGCAAAGCCATCATTAAAACAATTGGGGCAGAGGTTATTATCAGTTGCTACAATTGCCAGAGAGGGCTGCAGAGTGGTCGCTTGGGGCGCCAGAGCACGTCCCTTTGTTCCCGTTGTCCCCAACCTGTAGATCCTAAGTCACACTAGATAAATTCCTATTTTATATTATGCCAAAGAAGGAGCGGCACCGCTAACCTCACTCACACATTCGGAAAAGATAGACTGAAGAGGCTTTTTGGCTTGATTTACTGAAGGATTTGATCATGATCTGAAACTAAAGCAAAGCAAGCCGGCCGCACAGTAATAAAACTGGTTCAAAAAGTTTAACTTAGGTCCTAGGCGTTTATCGAAACCCTTCCAGTACTCAGCACCTCCATACATCTGTGTTCGGGAAGGCTTTCCGACAGTATATTAAGATTTTTTTTGCATCAACCCTCAAAAAGTGAAGAAAAATATTGTTCGATATAAGATATAGAGCCTAACTTCTTTGAAAATGAAACCAAACACGTGGGGGGCAGCGGAACCCAAGGGGCACGTCGCAGCCTCATCTCACGGTTGGGGGCATGACTCAGCATTGCATCTTGCGGATGCACGCGTGACCTCGCGCTCTAGGAATTTTACTGAACAAATTATGTCATGTTTCATGTCGTAGCATTTTATGAAACGAAGATAAAAAAAATCTGTCCGGAGAAAGAGAGACTTCAAAGCCTTGTCCAAAATTACAGGGTGGCCCATTTTATTGGTCCAAATTTGTTTTTGGCTAGAGAGCATCGAACCATCGTATAGAATAAACTTTTGTTCTACCAAAGTTTAGGAGCTATGATTTTTTTGTGAGTTTCTAAAATTTTTGTCACAAAAACCACCATGGTGTCTAAACTAATGGGTCGAATCGAATGACGGATCTGATAAAGGCGGTCGCCCACTATCCTTCGTTTCGCTCCAATGGATTGTTGGTTCTAGGAATACCTAGTTGGACTAACATATTTCTATGGAAAGGCTTCGGCTGCATTGAGAAATATTTCAAAGTAGTTTTCTAATATGAACCGCTTACAAAGCTGATATGTTTTTTTATAAGTTTTTCTCCCTTGAATCCTTGACTGAACGAAAGACGGCAAAAAATGGCTGTCGCAGAAAGATAAGAGAATGGACTAAAGGTGCTGGTGTTTATAGAAAGGATTTTATTGGGTCATTCGGCCTTTACGAAGTTTTTAAATACAGCTGCGCTGCGGTGACCGTCATTTAACTACTTACTCGTAGTAATTTGCGGCGAAGAAAAAGTTTTCTTTCGGAGCACAAAACGATTTCAGCAACTTTTTCTAACGACGAATGGTCGTCGTTAAAAAAGGTGACAACGTCATAAAGCACTTAAATATTTTGTGAAGCTCCGGTTATTTCAAAAAATCTTGACGCCATTCCACACTCTTGCTAAGAAAAGGCGCGAAAGTAAACTAAGTGTTACATATAAGTAGTGCGATAAAAAAAATGGGTATAATCCGTACGGAATCAGAATTTGATAATACCTTTTGGAACTGAATCGAAAATGACAGTTCTCGAGTAGCGTCAGTAAAAAAAATGTTAGTTGGTTCTACGTTCTATCATAGGGTTATGAAATTGGAAATACACAAAAATGTTTAATGGTTGTAATCTAAAAGGATTCAATGGTATTGCATTAATTGAATAAAACGTGATAAAACTCGAGCAGACACCCACGCGCACAGAAAACACAAGCAAGTTTCGACGCGAGTTTGCCATAGACAACTAGAGTTTGCCGAAATGCTGACGCTACAGAACCGCGAGCTTCTCAGTTCCAAAAGGTATTATCCCATTTTGATCTCGCACGGATTATAAAAAGCGTGGGTAACAAATAAATAATAACTTAACTTCTAGAAATATTCTGAGTGATAGATACGAGTAACTAACTGATTAGTTGTGCAAAGTCAACGTAGGAACATTTCAGGCGTTTTTAATTTCGATGGAATGTGACCGAAGGCACCACACAGGCGCGTTTTTATCGGTCGATGATATGGGATGCGTTGGGTGCATGGAGTTACGAACTGCTGCGATAATAACGCTATGGCCATCTCAATGCAAAATGTACTGAAAACAGATATCGCGATAACGATATTATCGACCGATAAAAACGCGCCAGTGTGGGGGGGAGCCTTAAGATTTTGCGAATAGAAGGCTCGCAAGTCGCAACTCGCAACTTCATGGTGTGACTGGGGAGCCGGATTTAAGACGGTTTCTGAGTTGAGAATTTTACTAAGCACATACTTACATATCGCTCTGTCACGCTCTTTTGTGAGAAATCTGCAGAGACAGGACGATACTTACCCATTTGCTTAGCAAAATTCTCAACTCAGAAATCGGGCCTCAATCAATGAGCTACTAGGTCACGCGTCAGAAACACAATGTCTATTGTAGTAATTATTCCTAGTATTACCTATAGTAACCTATGGATGGAATGTAATAAGAAACTTTCATAGGCGTTGTTTAGCAATAAGCTTTTATGTCTTTCCGACCTTCAAGCTTATGACCTGAGCTGAGTCACACTTCCATAGGCAGCAAGGTAATGAAGCAATTTATTAGTTTTAAAACATTTTCCAATCAAGAGTTACGAGTGACCGTAACTTTTTAGAGTTATTTAAATACAGCCGGCAATATTTGGACATGTAATCTTTTTGTTCGATATTCGCACTTATATCACGCGTCATAAGACCTAGCGAAGAGTTCAAATGTAGGTAGGTACAGGTACGTATTTATTCGTACGAGTTTGTACGTATGTACTTCTGTGTCTAGGAATTCAATATTAGGTTTTGAGGTTCGGTAATTACTTTTGGGGTAAAGTGTTGGATACATTTTTGATTCGGTTTTAAGTATTTGTATGAACATGATTGAACTTATAATATGCCTCTTGTGGAGTCTAAAAATCCGAGTGTGAATAGGTCTTAGTGTAAGGATTCTTTCTGGTATTTTTTTACTTACTTGAAATATTTAAGTAGGTACGCTAACGGGTAGAACATACTGTATAGCTACCACGAGTGCGAAAAAGCTGTGCCGGACGTCCGCCGGACGTCTGTCATGTATCCTAATACTATAGTAGTAAGGTTGTTTATGCAACTTGTCACTTTCAGTGACATTGACAGTAAGCACTCGTGGTACCAGTACTGTACCTGTTATATTTAAATAGGTTTTGTTGTGAACCATATTTCTTGTAAATAAATTGTTCTTTCTCGTAGCGCCAATGTTTGGCAAGGTTGACGTGTTGTCGTGTGTACGACCTATGGATCGACTCTAAAGCAGGCATTATTTTTGTTTAATACCTACTTGTACTTCAACATTTCCTTATATGTGCTATTAGTTCGCTGGGAGCGCAGAGAACAAGCGGTGTCGAAGCTTTTAGTCAATATTCGCGACATAGGGTGAACGAACACAATATAATTTGTCTCCTGAGTGCCGGGAGCAATTTAATAACACTCTGGGACGGGCGGATTGCAGAAGCGTTCGCCTTAAGTTAATTACACTAATGAAGAAGGGAAGGAGGTGAACAAAAAAACGTCCACCCAAAGATCGCTACGAATTCTTTCCTGGCGTTGTTCAGACCGTGGTTCATTAGCGCCTTTGATTTCAGCTGGGCTCACATGGCGCACCCTTTTTATTCGAGTTGTTGGAAACCAAAGGACGGGCTGCGATTTCAGTGGTCGAAGCTTACTGGCACTATTCTAGTTTACCGTTCAAAATGGTTAGTTACTTACTCGTACTTTACTAAGAAAACCGGCAAAGCGTGAGTTGCGCGCGACTCACGCACTGAGGAATCCGTACCACCATTTTGTCCCATGTATTTGAGTATTCGCCATAATATACTTAATCATAGCTGGTATAACACGTTCAAAAGATACAACCTTCTAAAGGCATTACAGAAGACTGGTGGACAGATCGAAAGACCAGCATTGGCTGAGCACCTCAATGAATGGCAGGTTGTTGGTACTTAAAGGGCCCCGTTGGCACCCAAAGATTCCCGTGTCCCGGTGGTATGTACCTAATATTCCGGGTGATACCTAAAGAGTCGGATTTAATTTTGTTACCTTAAGGTTCCCACCAAAGAGTTCGGATGTGAGCCAGCGCTAAAAGATGAAGTGGCTCGTTCATTAGTGGACAGGGTGGGCAGCCCCTAAACTATGGAGCACATTTTTTTTCCATTGTCCCTCCCCACAGGAATTTTCTTATAAAGTACCACCAAGAATTACGTTCCTGACAAAAAATACGCTTGTATAATGATCGCCCTCCGTCTGACCTTTTTTGACTTTCTTTTGACTTTAAATAAAGTTTCAACTTTGCAACTCATGAACCCATTTTGATTTTAAATATAAAGTTTCAACTTTGTAACTCATGAAAGGCGATTATAGCAAGCCAGAGTAGAGTTCAGAGTAAAGTATTAGTAGACTATTAGATTTAAATTAATAAGATTTAGTTTTTTGTTCTCACGCCATTGCTACCAGGGAAATTTAGTTTTTCTATCGCTACTAGTGTGTTTTTATTCGTGTTAAGTTATAATTATTTTGGTCACTAGTTTTCCTAAATTTTTAATAAATAAACTGAGTTATCTTTTAGGTAAATAAGCCACTATAAATTGAATATAAGTACAGCTTGACCTCATTTTATGGAGTCCAATTTAATAAATTATTTTCGTAGATTGAATTTAGAGTAAATTTCAGAACTCAAAAAAATATTATACAGGGTGACATAGACGTCAAGCTAGAAAATCTAGATAGCTGACACCAAGGGCTACCCGAATCACCCCCATGTATGTTCAGCCATTTTTTGTCGTTTAGAAGTTATGAGGCTTTTAAGGTTTTTTTGAAAAAAAAAACCTAGCATTCGATTTTATTTTGTAACTTTTTTTTCTTTCATCTTTACAGCATTTTTTTTATTCTTTAGAATCTCAGATAAATTATCTATCACCAAAAAAATAATGATCAGCTATGGACTTTTAGAAAATACCGCAATTTGGTTGATTCGGACAAAAAACATTGCAGGTAGGCTTAATATTGCCTGTCAGCACGGTTTGCATAGGAAATTCACGAAAAAATAAAAAAAAAATATTCTGAAGAATGAGGCTTTAGGAAAGTTTTTGAAATGAATAAAAATTCCTTCAGACCTCTACTTATTTTTTTCCCCATACTAACTATTACAGCGATGTTTTCTTGAAAACAACATTTTTGGACTTTGGATCAAAATTCCGTTATCTTCTAAAAGTCCACAGCTGATCATAATTTTTTTGGTGATAGATAAATTATCTGAGACTCTAAAGAATAAAAAAAATTTCTGAAAAGACGAAAGGAAAAAAGTTACAAAATAAAATCGAATGCTAGGTTTTTTTTTTCAAAAAAACCTTAACAGCCTCATAACTTCTAAACGACAAAAAATGGCTGAACATACATGGGGGTGATTCGGGTAGCCCTTGGTGTCAGCTATCTAGATTTTCTCGCTTGACGTCTATGTTTGGGCCACCCTGTATAATACCCAGAACTATGTGGAGAATCTATTCTAACTGAATTTTAATTCCTACTGTATTTTATATATAACGAAGGGGTGATATGTGTTTTGGGCGCCAGTGCAATACGGGTGAAGAGTGCCCCACGTTGGATGTCCAATGTAAGTAGGGAAACTCCAGGTGATGCACAGAGGTTAACTTTTATTCGTACAGATGAATACAGTAGGTGGCGTGACTGGGGGCGGCTCCACAGGTTGGAGGAAGGGCGGCTCCACGTGGATAGCCACGGCAGGAGCCAGGAGACCAGAACCACACACGGGTAGCCGCGGCAGTGGACTGGTGAAGGGCGGACTCCACGTGGATGGCCACGGCAGGAGCCCAGGAGGTGAGGGTGGGTAGGTAGGAGAGGTGTTCCTTTCGCGGATCGCCGCGGTGGAATGAATTTCAGAGCTCGAGATCTTGCTTATAAAGGCCGTCGGCTGTGGTGGTGTGCGTGAGGGTCCGCGTCTAGACACGCTGATGTGCTAGTGTGCTCGCCATGAATGCGTTCCAGTTATGATGTTTGTTTTTTGACCGTGTTCCGTGTTACAGATTATTATTACTCTAGCCTAGACCAGGGGTCGGCAACCTTTTGGAACTAAAGAGCCAAAAATTACAATATTCAAAATTTTCCTGTTTATAAAGAGGCACAAAAAATATTCTTTTCAGTATGATAATATAATTACCTTTTTTTTAATTAAAAATAAAAAAATCACCAAATTTGCCCTTAATAGGCTTTTTTCGGGTTTTTTTTTGTTGTTTATGAAGACGTCTCTAGATGGCGCTATTCTTCTCACCATAGAAAATGGAGTTTAGCCAGAAAAAATGACAAAGTCTGTCCACAGACTGTCTATTGGTCTGTGCCGAGGTTTTTTCACAGATAACTACCCCGCTGTGCGCCGCTTGCTTGCTCTTGTTCGTGATTTTTGTTTCACAAATTCACAAGTGTATCCGTCCACGGATTTTCATTAAAATAATACCTACCTATAAATTATAAGTGCTTTTATACATCTTGTACAAGTAATGTATGGGAAGTGTTGTGTTTTGGGTCGAATGTAGAAACCAGTTTAGCCTAGGCCAAACTAGTCTAGCCCTATTTGAGTAGGGGTAATACAGATTATACTTATTTATGCTAGCCTAGTACTAACCCGCCGTAATTATCTGAACAGTAGGGGACGCATTTAAAGGCCGAATTTGAAAAAGTCTACATTCAAAAAGTCTACGGTATATCCGATTTTGTCCGGTTTGAAGGACCACTCGAAAACAAAAAGAGGTAGGTAGGTATGTCAGTGTGTCGCCAACCGAACCTACTGACCTAACCTTTGTTTTAAATCTTTTTCGACTGTCTGTCACACTTCCAGGAATATCCTGTATGTTTAACACCCTTTATGTCGGTTTTTAGAACACCTATAAAAGTAAAAGGCCTGTCCCCGTAGCATGACTTTTATCGAGGCGGATTTATCCAACAAAATGGCGGTTTATCAGCATTTTTGACGTCTAAAGTGGGTTATATATCGTCGAGAGCGCTATATAACCCACTATAGACGTCAAAAATGCTGATAAACCGCCATTTTGTTGGATAAATCCGCCTCGATAAAAGTCATGCTACCCCCGCTGGTTTCGGGGCTTTTAAGGGGTTCGAAAATTTCGTTATTTTTGCGCTAAACCTCTTAGTTTATGAGATATGGTAACATTCATACCTAATCGTTCGTCAATATCAGCTCGGGCTAGGCCATACTAGTTTATCCTGGATCGTACAATATTCTCGCTAGGCCAGACTGGATTGGCCTAGGCTAAATTGGTTTCTCCATACGAGATTCGGCTTGACTAGTTTGGCCTAGGAAATACCGGTTTATCCATACGAGCTTCGGCTAGACTAGTTTGGCCTAGGCTATACTGGTTCGTTCATACGAGCTTAGGTTAGACTGGTTTGGCCGAGGCGAAACTAGTTTATCATGAAATCGGGTTTGGCCGGTAACATAATACAACAGCAATGGCAAGAAAATAAGGATTATTAGGGGTCAGATCAAGCGGTTGGTCAGGTGATTATTTTCCATCGCAACTTAAATACCACCCGACTCCACGGTTTTTGGTTATCTGTGATCTAGTTTGTCATTTATTCTTACTTAAATACAGCGCCATCTAGAATTTTTATTATAACTAAAGGAAAAAACCCTATTTTCATGATAGAGATTCCCTTCGATACAAATGGAGCAATCGCGTGCAGCGCGCTAAAATAATCGCCGATTTTATTCATATTTTGGAGGGAACTTGACCCCCGAATGATAATTTACAGCTCTCCGTGTATTACACTTATTTTAGCTTATGGAACTGAAGAGCCGCAACTTTTGTCGAAAGAGCCGCATGTGGCTCGCGAGCCACAGGTTGCCGACCCCTGGCCTAGACCAAGCGTTGATAACTAAGAATCTTTCAGAAGCGCACTCGTCTTTTTATCGATTACCTACTTATGCTCTGAGGATGGATATCTTGTGCTCTATCAATAACGTACACGATAGAACGCTAGAGGAGAAATAGATGGTCGCAGGATTAGACTGTTATTTGCTTCATTCCGGATTTCGAAGCGAATGAATGCTGACTCAACCTAAGTACATAAGCTACTTTTGCAATGTTGATATTTAGCCGGGGCCGAGTTGTTTCTGGCAAGCCACAGCAGCCGACGAAGTTGTACCGCGCTCGGGCTCCTTTCAGCTAAACTGAATGGAACTCGGAGCACCTGCCTCCTTATCGAATCTTAATAAAGGTGGCAGGAAGCCCCCATTCCGAGCACGTAGACAATTATTCGACTAAAGTGTGCGGGCTTGAATCACTAACCTCGCTGAACGCGGAACTTTTACAATAAATCCATCGCAGCCTCGACACTTAATCAGTCCTTCGATAAAAGCCTTAATCGGGAATTGGACTGCGGAGTGCGGGCCCGAAGAATTGCTCCGTGATTATTGCGTCGTACTCTACTTATAAATGAGATTAGATGGGAGATTCCTTGGGGGCGGCGACTTTCAATGAGGCCTTGTTCGCTTCGTTACAACAAAAAGCGTAAAGGCTCTAAGAGGTACACTAGAGCGTCTAACAAAGACATAAATAACGCACCGTTTTGAAACGGTAGCACAGACAGTTTGACGTTTCGTTTTGTCAAATTTTATCCCCCAGTCTGATCATCTTTTATCTAAGCTCAATGCTGAGGTTGTCTAGCGACGTGGGTTACGTACGTATAGTGAGCGGTATGTATCACTTCGGGATCAGGGCGGAAGATCTATCGGCTGAGGAATATCGTCGGCGTGGTAGGTAATGGATGGCCGAACCGAGACTTGCCCACTTCTTAAACCGATTCCCAGCAGTTAATTTCACTTAGCCGATATAATTTACTTGGAGCGGACGGATCTGATTTTATTTAAGTGTCGACCTTTCTAGTTACTATTGGATATTTTTACTATGTGGCCGAGTTCTTTGTCTCTTGGATTTAATTAAAACGAGAGCTAAAATAATTCGTAATTCTTTTATCGGTTTTTTAATTAATTATAGATACCTACTGATTGCAATTCTACTCAAAAGTGTCCATATTCGGTTAGGTTCGTGTTAGTCAATTTCACTGTCAACATAATTTTCGAAATAATCAGAAATAACTTGTATAGTAAGTTAACCTCTATTCCAATATTTTTTATTTTTTTAATAATTTTTTTTGCGCATAGGAGAAATAGGAGCAGCAGAGGCTGGAAAGTTGGAAGAGAGGGGAGGGGCATGAAAGCGCGTCGCACAGGCAGCGCTGAAATGGGCGAAATGTACACTTTTATTGAACAAGAAACGTTCAATAACTAGTGGTTCGCCCCGAACTACGAACTCGCGAACCCATATCTCAGCAACCCCTCGACCGATTGCCAAATTTTTTTTTTTTTTTCAAGATTTTTAAGTTTGAACATGAGCCATCATGTTCAAACTTAAAAATCTTGCCTCATTTACCCATAATTCAGCCGATTATGTGTTCTGGTCTACGACAAGTTTTTTGGGCACTGCTTCGTAGACCAGAACACATAATCGGCTGAATTATTGTTGTTCTGTTGTTTACAATAATGAAAAGAATACGGTTTTATTCTCGCGAACGAAAAATCGCTGAACAAAAATAGTTCAGTTTAGCTACAAAATGTAAAAATCTGTGAAAATTTTGAATTTCCCGCCACCTTGCTATCGTCTACCCTTAAATACTTAGTTCCTTTATAAAACAATAGCTTTCCTGTCATTTTCCGCTCAGTATCATGTTGTTCGATGAAGGCGCATAATATGAAAGTTTGTTCGATAGATAACAAAATATTAGATAAAAAAGTCACACAAATCCATTGAATCTAGATAAATTGTGTGTAGCGAACAAAGGTGGTTGCAATGTAGCGAAGCGATGGCCGAACCAATTTGTGGTCTGGGGATACTCCGCTTATTGAAGTTGATTATTTTCACCAGCAAGCGTAGCATAAGATTGGGTTAGAGCGTATCCATGGGTTTATAACTCTACCCATTCCACTCTACGTCAAAAAAAAAAGTGGGATAGCTAGATTTAAAACCCATGGATACGCTCTAACCTAGTCTTATGCTACGCTTGAAGGAGTATATATAATAACTAGGTTATACAATCTATACCTCCTGCGTTATACACCGCGGAATTTTAGTGGTTTTAAAGCCGAAGGTATTTAGTTGCACTCTTGATTCTGAGCCAAGTTCCAAAATTTTACTTCAAAACGAGCGAGAAAAAAAACACTTCCCAATACAAACGGCTATCGCCAATCGACACCATTTGTATGGAGAAGTGAATTATTTTCGCGCGTTTTGGAATGAAATTTTGTAATTTGGCTCAGAATCATCACCAGTGCAACAATCTACCTTCGGCTTTAAAACCACTAAAATTGCACGGAGTATTTTTCAACTGGATATAGCCGCGTTCCTCCTATAGCAATAGTAACTATGGTAAGGGCCATTACTAACTTTGTAATACAAGGTGTTGTTTTGTAAAGTGACACCCGACTCAGGGGTGATTATTTACACGATAGTGAAGCCTAAAATATGTCAGTGAAAAATACTCAAAAATCATTCAATTGTAGCCTCACCCAACGCTTGCGGCGAGTCGGGCGCCACATCGCGCGCGCGCTTTGAGAAGGCATGGGGTGTCCGCACGTCGCGGTTATTATAGAACAACTTGACAAGGTAACTTATTTTTAGTTTCAAGCGCTACTCAAACTATTGTCCCTGAGTCGGTTGTTACTGACCAAAACAACACCCTGATAAGTTTGAAGTAGGTTTCTAATAAAGAAAGAGACCTAATAAACTGACCTCAAAAAGATTATCGTATCGTAGTGTATTGACCGTTTTAGTGCTCACCAAGGGCGTCGCCAGCCGATGGCGCAGGGGGGGGGCAAGTTGACTTTACCTACTACAATTCATACTTTTCTCATTCTCTATGAATGAGAAAAGTAGGTATGAATTGTAGGTAAAGTCGACAGCACATGAAGCTTTTCACTTGTACTACGAGCCTTACATCTACAGCCAGAGCGTAGTTGAGCGTACGGAATATTAGGAGTGGAATTGGTTAATTCATTCGAGTTTCGACGTACGGGAATGATTGTTCAAGGCTTGAACTTCAAGCAAATTAACTCAAAGACTTAGGACTTTGGTTGCATTATATTTGGCAACTTTTTTAGAATCTCTAGGGGGGGGGCAGCTGCCCGTCCCTGCCCCCCCTTGGCGACGCCCTTGGTGCTCACTAGTTGGCGCCACTGTCGAGTAAGGTCGTGAATTTAGCTCTCAAAGTTAGTTATTACGGGCGTTAAAAAAGACTTAACTTTCCGAAAGATAAGAGTTTCAAAGCACGACAGCAACTATTTGCCATTAATTTAATCTCAGGTATTGCAAAATATTCACAACATTATTCTAATTAGAACTTCGATCAAGGATAAAACTAGATACAACATAGAACTCTGAAATGTGTCTGGAAAAATAGATGTCCAAACTGCCTTTGGGAGCTTATTTGCTCGTAGTCTATGCAATTAAAGTAAAACTGTACACTAATGCAATAAGGTTGACAATCGAATATTAGACGTATGGTCGAAATGATATTTCGTATTGTTCTATTGCTGATATCATTTGTTTCTGTGGAGACAAGTTTTTATTGTGATTTTATACGTAATGCGGATTCTATGGGATTTATGCCCGTTTTCACCAACCACCCCTAATTTTAAAAGGCCTTTTAATGAAAGTTATCTGCACCTCTGCAAGTCTATGGGTCATGGACGAAGGATCATACACACTCAACTCATAACGCTTGTGAGTGGAATTCGTATGGTCCTTCATCCATGACCCCTAGACTTTCAGAGGCGCAGATAATTTTCGTTAAAAGGTCTTTTAAAATTAGGGGTGGTTGGTGAAATCGGGCATTAGTTCGGTGAATTAGAAATAAACCTGTGTAGCCCACACAAACAGTGACATTTCTGGCCTTACGCAATACTAGCGCTTCTAGCGGCTTATCATCTAATAAAGTAGTGGTTCGCCCCGAACTATGAACTCGCGACCCCATATCTCAGCAACCCCTCGACTGATTTGGCTCATGTTCGAACTTAAAAATGCCTCATTTACCTGCTTACCAAACATGACGATCCGATAAATTTACTCAAGTTATCGTCGAACCAACATTAATACATACATACAAACATACTACGTACACACGATAGCACGTCAGACTGTACACTTTTGTTGTAAAGCCGCCCGTAACGTAACCGAGTAGAGTGCTAGCGTGTAAAGGTCGACGTGCTGTCGTGTGTACATACAAACGCCGGATTGTTCCAGTACCTAGACTCTGAGAACTTCGCTAGCTCGTTCAATAAAATAAAATGAGAGAGAGTACTATATCGATTTGTATTTTCTTGCACATCAACCGGTTTTGAGGACTAGAAACTGCTGTTTTTTTTGCAGAATAAGCACACTGACCGCCAACCTTCGTTTAGTCGGAGAGGCATCGATAGAAAGAGAAGAAGAAATTGAAATTGAATTGAAATTGAAATTGAAAAAATATATATTTCGGGCTAAAAACAGTGTTGGCACAGAAAAATAAACAAAAGAAAAATAACATAGAACACTTCAAAATTAAAATATTTACAAAACAAACATAATACTTAAAATGGATTTAGCTCAGTGTAATAATGCCTGACTGAAGCGGTCTTCAGGCGGCGCTGATTTTCAGCTAACCCCATGCCCATGCCACTGATTAACTTTTACGTTATTATTACACTTTAAAACATAAAAAAAGTAAGATGTAGCGTGTACAATTGAATCGATTAATTTGAAAACGACCAAAGTCATTATTTTTAGGAAACTAACTTTTTTATCGCACATCGCTTAGTACACCTAAACGCATCGATTCATGTGAAAATCACTAAAGTATGAAATTTCCCCTTAGAGTTATGAGCCGCGCAAAAATTAGTTTAGTTTGAAAATGACCAAAGTCTTAGCGTTTGGTCATTTTCAAACAAAACGGAACGTTTCGCGCGGCTCATATTCAAAACCAAATACCGGTAAATAAAGAAACTTTATCTATTTTCGGATGGGTGTGTGGGCCAAAATAAAAACCACACTGTGGTAAGGTTTCTGATGTCATTGACAGCCATGGGAAAGTTTGATGAGATATTTCATTTTTTCCCACAAAGAGGGCACTCTTTTTTGCCCTGTGACCGAGATTTTGGGTGTGCCAAACGAAAACTAAAAAAATATGACAGATTTTATGTCCCATCAGAATATGAAAGTGTTATATTCAAAGCAAAATTCAATACAAAAACTTTTCCCATACATTTTCCATGAAAAAACTTCTCCACGTGCATTTTGTATGGGGGAAAGTTTTTGCCGAATTCTGTCATTTCTAGCACTCAAACCTAAGTTTGCTCATAAGAGACTTTTTTTTTATCCCTACATGAAAGAGGATCGAATGGCATTATAAAAAATTAAAAAAATCCATAGAAAATGTATGGGAAAAGTTTTTGTACATTTTTGACATTTCTAGTACTCAAACCTTAGTTGGTTCCTTTTAGTCTTTTTATCTCTACATAAAAGAGGATCGATTGGCATCAAAAACTTTTTTGGAATTTTAGCATTTTTTTCGCTGACCGTACATTTTTTACAAAATTTGTGAATGCAGTTCATAATATCTCAAAAAGTTATGGAAGGTCTCTTAAGAACGTTTTCCTGTAACTATAACGGTTAGGGTACCTGCCCTTACTGCCCCGTCTCAAAAATCCACCCTGTATACCAGAAGGACATTAACAGTTTTGGGATGAGATCATTTAATGGCCCACAAAAACTGCAGAAGATGAAGAAGTTACTGATTGATTACCTATACCGATGTGAATTAAGTTTGAGTAAATATGTAAGAGACAATAAAGCAATTTTTATACATTTTATTATAATGTTTAATTTGAAAAAAGCCAAAGTGTGTATTTTGTTTAGATTGAAAAAGGCCAAAGTAGACTACATTGGCTTTTTTCTAACTAAACCATACATTTAGTTTGAAAACAACCAAACGCAATATTTTCGATTGAGTATTTTGAGTTTATAGTAAGTCATATTAAAATAATATGTTTTACAAAAAATCCCCAAAATTGTAGACAACTTAAGATAACAAAAATATACAGGGTGGCCCAAACATAGACGTCAAGCGAGAAAATCTAGATAGCTGACACCGAGGGCTACCCAAATCACCCCCATGTATGTTCAGCCATTTTTTGTCGTTTAGAAGTTATGAGGCTATTAAGGTTTTTTTCAAAAAAATTACCTAGCATTGATTTTTATTTTGTAACTTTTTTTTCTTTTGACTTCTAAGAGATATTTTTTATTCTTTAGGGTCTCAGATAATTTATCTATCACCAAAAAAATAATGATCAGCTATGGACTACTAGAAGTTACCGCAATTTTGATCCAAAATCCAAAAATGTTGTTTTCGAGAAATCATCACTGAAATAGTTAGTATGGAGAAAAAATTAAGTAGAGGTCTGAAGGACTTTTTTTTTATTTCAAAAACTTCCTTAAAGCCTTAATGCTCAGAATAGTACAAAAAACTTGTCACTTTATGGGACTTTTATTCAAGTAATTCGCGATCAAAGTCGAAAAACTGGAGTTGGAAGAAATTTTATTTCAATAGATTTTAATTTATTTTAGTTTGTTTGGACAAAAATCATTGCAGGTAGGCTTAATATCGCCTGTCAGCGTAGCCTGCATTCGAAATTCACGGAAAAATAAAAAAAAATCCTCATTAAATTTTCTGAACTTTTTTTCATTTTTTTTCTATTTTTTTTTATTTTATTATGTTTTGTAAGTGAATTCGGTACTAAAATAACTTAAAATTCAACTAATGAAAAAAAAAGCACAAAAAAAAATAAAAATATTTTTTCATGATTTTTTTATTTTTCCGTCCATTTTGAATGCAAGCCATGATGAAAGGCGATATTAAGTCTACCTGCAATGATTTTTGTCCGAAAAAACTAAAATACATTAAAATCTGTTTAAATAAATTTTCTTCCAACTCCAGTTTTTCGACTTTGATCGCTAATTACTTGAATAAAAGCCCCATAAAGTGACAATTTTTTTGTACTATTCTGAGCACTAAGCCTTTAGGGAAGTTTTTGAAATAATAAGAAAGTCCTTCAGACCTCTACTTAATTTTTTTTCCATACTAACTATTTCAGTGATGATTTCTCGAAAACAAAATTTTTGGACTTTGGATCAAAATTGCGGTAAGTTCTAGAAGTCCATTGCTGATCATTATTTTTTTGGTAATAGATAAATTATCTGAGTCCCTAAAGAATAAAAAAAATCTCTGAAAAGTGAAAAGAAAAAAAGTTATAAAATAAAATTCAAAGAGAGGTAATTTTTTTCAAAAAAACCTTAAAAGCCTCATAACTTCTAAACGACAAAAAATGGCTGAACATACATGGGGGTGATTCGGGTAGCCCTCAGTGTCAGCTATCTAGATTTTCTCGTTTGACGTCTATGTTTGGGCCACCCTGTATAGTGTGTTTCCTATGTTTTTTATTCACAGGAAGTTTTTTTTGTTTCCTGTAAAGTTCATAAAATGGTACTTTGGTCGTTTTCAAAAGTAGCGATTCAATTGTACATGTCCCACTAGATGGGCAAAGGCCTTCTCTCAGAGAGAGATTTCGAGCTTAATCACCACGCGTGCTCAATGCGGGTTGGCGATTTTTGCGTTGAGGGTATAATGCCTCATACGCTCAAGTTCCCTTACGATGTTTTCCTTCACAGTCAGCGAGTGGTATTGCTACTACAAATTCACAAATGTACGTAACTTTTGAAATTAAACAAAGTCATAGATACATGCCCGCACCGGGAATCGAACCTAGGACCTTTCGCTTCAGAGTCCACTGTTCTACCCACTAGACCACCACCGCCTTTAAAACATATTTTTGGTTATATCAAAATATTGAAGAAATGAAGAATGACTGATAGGATGGTGTCGCCGCGACTGACCCCGCTGGCATGCAGGCTGGTCGCGGTCGCAGTTATAAGTGTACCTAATTGTGTTGGCTTCAGTTCGGTTACATGATGCATGCGACCCGGTTACAGGCTGCCGCGATTTGTAATTGGATAATGATGGCGCATAGATTGTGTTGCGATTTGAATTGGTCATAGTCAGGGGGGTTACCCTTGACGCTATTGCGATCAAATTGAGAAAGTTTTAAAATAATTTCTCTTTGAATTCGCATAGTAATGCTTTGATTTTAAATACGTTGTAATGTTTATTCAAAGGAAGGGCTGTTTTATTCAATAAAAACACAAAATGCGTCTTAATTTGTAAAATATTAAATTGAATGGCATAAACATGTATTGCGGCCGTATTGGGAAAATGCGTCAAGGGTAGAGGGGCTGGTGTGACATATTGGAAACAACGATCTTTAGCACCATCATAACTTTTCTCAGGGCTCCTACATTGGTAAAAGGGGGGAAATTGTTTGTGAAAACAACTGTTGTTGTCTTAAAATAGACCTTTACGTGCAGGATGGCCGGACGGACAGACAACATAGGCTCAGTAATAGTTCGGTATCTTTGGGCACAGAACCTTAAAAAACAACAGTTAATTTTAGGCCAATTCAACCCGAAAAACGCCAATCCAGTAGGGAAAGGGAAGCGTGGTAACTAAGCCCGAACTCTCTCTCTGGGAGACCACGTTTGTCCAGCTACTTGTTACTTTCTAGATCAGTAAATTTCTAAAATCAATATCCACATTACCAAAGCGATTTGAAAATGTTGTTAAAAGTTACAACATTTTAAGTTTTTTTTTAACTGCAATGTTAGCCAGACTTTCGAGTACCACGTGAGTAGCAAAAGGTTTTCAGAATTGCAAAGGGTACATACTACTACTAGGGGTCCTTACAACATATTATACAAAAATCGTCGATACATTCTCGCTCGTTTGCGAGAATTGGATGGATGTCGATATTGACTGACAAATTGGAACTCTACATCACCGCAACAAACGATTACATTACATTTTGCCCTAGTTAAGAGGAAATGAGGGTAGCGGCTGCTCCATACAAAAAGGGAGACCTGTTTCGTCCCTGGATAATTATTTTAGAAAAATATGTTTATGCCATTCAATCTATATTACCTATGCCATGTCCCTATGTTTTCCTTTTTTTATTATTTTAATTATGTATTTTTTTTTGTGAGGAGTAGCGGCTACCCGGGTTTCGTCTTAAATATTTGAGATCGAGAACAGTCAAGACTTTAGTGTTTCTTCCGAAGCGCACACAAAATTCTAAAGTACTAAACAGTGACTATCTTCGAACGAGCGAAATGACCTCCACGCATTAGTTAGGTACTTATCTTCCAGTTATTAAGCTGAAAACAATCGAATCAAATCACATTTATTTCAGGCAAAGCGCATAGCAAAATAGTGTAAGTAACAAAATGTTAGTAACAGCAATGCTCGTTCTCAAACCAGCAGCACTATAGAAAAGGATGGAACTAATCCTTGCTCCGGGGCCACTACTTTCTGTGATCGGCGAACTTAGCAGAGAGTTATCTGCTAGTGCAGGCTATTTGCAAACAAAATACCGGCGAAGCAACGGTTTATCAAATGCGAATGAGGTGTGCTCCGACAGCGATAAAGGTTTTTAGTAAGAACCTAAGGCCCGGTTTCTGAATTGAGAATTTCAGTAACCAAATGCTTAAGTATCGTTCTGTCTCTGCAGATGTCACACAAGAGAAATGAAATGAAAAGTTTTATTTGCTCTATAAGATTTACATTTTGAACTTAGGTAGAGTGAACTATAATTATTTGTACTTAAAATTAGGTTCCCAGTCCCCAAACTAGAATAACTCTGTTTTATGGGTAACCGGTCTTCCGCTCTAACGGTGACTAATGACCTGGAATTAAATTGCGCTTGCCTACAATAGAGTAGGCGTTGTAATTTTCAAAAAAGTTACTTATCGTAAGATAATAATGAAATTATACATAGTGTGCTACATACTCTTAAAAACATAATAATAATAATAGTACAGTCTACATAAACTTAAAAACATAATATAAATATGAATAGATATAGACATATAATAATTATATTAATAGATACATTATTGATAGATAAATAATAGGTAGGTACTGTTAATATTTAAAGTGATGTTGCACAGACATAAAATATTGTAGTTTTTAGTAATTTTATTAGGTTGATACAAGCACTTACACAACTAAACACCTTTGACTAATATGTTATTAGTGTTTCAGTGTCGTCGTAGTTTAGTTTCATTAACCATTCGCGCAGAACTTTTTTAAATTTGTACTTCAAAAATGTGGAAAATTTTAATGTTTTGTTGATGTAAGTGTAAAGTGTGGCAGCAAGAAAGTTATAAAAACGTTTTGCAAATCCGGTGGTATATGTTTTTGGAGTTTTCCATAATTCGACTCTCATGGATCTGTTAGGCACGTTTCTTGTAAATAAGGATGTTTTGTGAAATTTTGTTAAAATAGCTAGGATGAAAATCTGTCTTACAGTTAGAAATTTTGTGTCTTGATAAAGTTGTGAGGTTGAGTAGCGATATGGTTTTCCATAGGCGACCTTGAGTATAGCGCGCTGTGCTCTTTCTACGTTTATAAGTCTAGTTTTAGCAGCGCCTCCCCAAACCGCAATACAATACGATAAAGTTGATTGGCAGAGTGCATAATAAATAATTCTTGTGACTTTAGGATTTGACATTAGACGGAGTTTCTTAAAAATATGTATTAATTTACGGGTTCTTGATGTTACTTGTTTAATTTGGTGTTGCCACTTAAGATTTTCATCGATGATTATCCCAAGATATTTAATTTTGTCTGTCCTTTCAAGGTTTTTACAGTTGCAGTTGTTACTTGTGGACCCACAGGTATGTAATAGTACTTTATAGTCATCGGGTGGAGAAGTAGCGTTGGTGATGGTAAAACAGACATACTTGGTTTTTTTAACGTTTAGAGTGAGTAGATTTTTTTGGAGCCATGTTGCTACTGGGATAAGTCCCTGTTCTGTTCCTGTTTTCAAGTCATGCCATGAACTCCCTTTAAATAAAATAACCGTGTCATCAGCATATGACTGTATTTGGGCCGACGCCGTCTCTAGGTTACATAAGTCATTAATGTAAGCCAGAAAAAGCGTCGGCCCAAGCACACTTCCTTGTGGAACTCCAAAATGGTTTTCAGTGTAGTCACTTTGAAAGTCACAAAGTTTAACGCATTGAGATCTGCCTGTAAGGTAGCTCTTGAACCAAGAGAGAGCCACTCCTCTCACTCCCATTTGTTCCAGTTTTGCTAGAAGTATTGAAACCGAGACAGTATCGAAAGCTTTCTTAAGATCAAGAAATACCGCCAAACATTTATCCCCGCTGTCAAGAGCATCAGTTATGGAATTGACCAGAGTTGATACTGCATCTTCAGTTGATTTGTTTGCACGAAAGCCGAATTGGTTAGGTGAAAGTAGTTTAGCCTCCTCCAGATACTTAAGGAGCCGATTATTGACAACTTTTTCTAAAAGCTTTGCAATCACTGATAACAGTGAAATTGGGCGGTAGTTCGACGTGTCTGAAGGCTCACCCTCTTTATATATTGGACATATTTGAGACTTTTTAAGAGCGTTGGGAACTATACCTAGAGAAATGCTTTTGTTAATTATATCAGTCAATGGATTTATAATATATGGTGATATGTTTTTTATTAATTTTGGAGCTATATCATCGTGTCCAGGAGCACTGTCAGTTTTTAGGTTATTTATTAGTTTTTGTACTTCATATGGGGTAGCTGGGGTTATAAATAGTGAGTTTGAAGGGGTGTTAAGATTTAATTGAATTTCATTGGCTAATTGATGTTCCGTTGTGCAAGTTTGAGTCAATATGTCACTAGCAAGGTGTTTTCCTACATTTGCAAAGAAATCATTTACGGTATTTAGCGAATCCGTGGGTGTACTTTTTAAGTCTAGTAGATTAAGGTTTTTTGATTTAGTGTTGTTTAGGTTACATACAGATTTTACTGCCTTCCACATAGATTTACTATTCCCTGAGTTTTTTTCAATAAGATTTTTTTCATATTCTAATTTCACATTTTTAACAATATAGTAATAGATATTTCTGTATTTTAAATAGGTATTTTTTATATGTTCGTCGTTAGGATATTTTCTATGTTTCATGTGAAGTTTATCTTTGTTACTTAGACACTTCAATAGACTGGGCGATATCCATGGCTTGATTTTGCGTTTTTTGTATGGTATTATTTTAGTAGTTTTATTTGCGTCTATGTATTTGGTAATTATATTTATGAATTCCTCTGTAGCACAGTTAATGTCAGAATTATTGTAGATACCTATCCAGTCGAAGTCCTCGAGATCAAGTTTGAGTGCCTCATAGTCAATGACTGATACAGTTTTTGGGGCAATGGCCTTAGGTTTAGAATTTGTGTTGACAGTACAGATTACAGTGTAGTGATCTGTTATTGAAGACTGACATACTACTGTCGAGGAACTGTTAGGGGATTTAATTAGAAAATGATCCAAACAGGTTTTGTCATGAGTGGGATAGAAATGTGCTGGAAAAAAACCATGAGATGTGATTGTATTTAAATAGTCTTCACTATTTGCGTCGTTATTTTCTGGGTTAATGTCAATATTTATGTCCCCAGTAATAATACAAGATTTTGTCTTGACGTTCTCGAGCAAACTATCGAGATTGGTCATAAAGCGTGCAGGGTCAGAAAAGGCTAAAGTAGGCGACCTGTATATCGCCACAATGGTTAGGTCTTTTTCAGTCTCCAGCAACAAGCAGTTCATATCAGTAATTGGAGGTTCACTAATTTTTATTTTTAGATTTTCTTTGCTAAATATGGCGAGCCCGTCATTTTGGTTAAAAAAGGTATTAGACGGGTGATAATTGTAGCCAATGAGAGAATAATTAGGATGAAACGGTGTCAGCCAGCATTCGGTTAAAATAATTATATCGACCTCAAAGTCTAATTTTGTTATAAATACCGCAAGTGCATCCAAGTTTTTATCAATACTCCTAATATTTTGTGTCAAAATTGTAAGACATGATTTATTAATTTGTAATTTTTCTTTGCACATTGTTGATTTAGAAACTAGGTAACTATTAAGCAAGGTTGTCTCGTCTAGGTCGGATACTAAGTCATACATATTCGCCATTATTTTTCTAAGTAGTAGGTTGTAACGTTGTTGAAATTTTTGTATGTAGAAGTGTAGGTAGAAACAAGTAGATAGTTGTGCAGTACTGTCCAAATGTTGAGAAATGCAATCCAGACTTGTTGTTTATCGGCCTGGTAGACGGATTGAGTTTGTTTAATTTTTTCTACTAGTGGGTACTTCACCAAAAGATGAGGTGTAAATAATGTGTGTTTAGGAATTGGACATGTAGTTTTACGTTGTAGGCAGGTTAGTATTAGTGGGTGAATGGGGTTCTGTTGCTTTGGGTTAGGGCATAGAATGGCTTGATCAATATCGGCTGCCTCTGGCGGTGCGAATGTTGTCCGCAGTTTAGTTGTTAAGGGGAAGTAAGCTTTTACAAGCTCAAAAATGAATTCCCTGATTTGATGTTGTGGTGGTGTAAAAGTGAGTTCGTGGTTTAATGATGTTAGTTGGTGCTTAAAATAGATATAACAATATAAAGATAAGATCATGTAAGTAAATATATAGTTTATTATAATATGTATTGATAGAAAATAAAAAATATAGCAATCATGAATTGGCAAATGCTTTTTGATTATGAGTAGTAGGAAAAGTGTAACCAAGACGTCTAGTATTATACGCAACGATGATAACGGTTTTTCAGCATGGAGTCAGCCCGAACTATTTTTTAAAGAAATTGCCTGTTCTTCGGTTTTCAGTTGCATCGAAGGGGTGGTGTCTCCTTTTTTAACAAACACCTTTCCCGCCGTTGTCCAGCAAAACTTATAGCCATGGTTCCTCTTGAGATCTCGGCCATGGTAGTACAGTGTAGCTGCCTTGGGGGTTAGGAAGTCGGTCACAAAAATGGGTTTTTTATTCGAAAACCCTAGATCTTCTGTATTGAGCGGATTATGTTTGTTTCTGAGGTTGTAGTCTTTCAGCGCTCCCATGATCAAGTTTTTGGTGTCCAAGCTAGAAGTTTCGACAATCAGAGATCCACCGTAATTGTTACCTTTCGAAGGTAGACGATAGCATTCAGTAATCTGATGTGGGCTGATATCAAGAGACAATGCCGTAAAAAGTTTTTGCATCACGCCCTGGCAGTCTTCCCCTTTAGCGATGGGCATGTTTTTTACCTCCATGCATTTGGAGCGTGATTGGCGCCGGAGTTCCTCCACAGTGTCCTCAAGATCAGAAATCTTTCCTATAGCTGCGGCCTGAGTAGATTGGATGCTCGCGGTTTCTTTGAGTTTTTGTGACAGTTGAGAAACATTGGTAGTCACATCTTCGTACTTGGCGTCCAGGAAAGACACGCTTGCTTTGAGATCTAGATGATTTTTGGTGATTTCAGCGTACTGTGATTTAATCTCCTGCATGCCAATCGTAAACGTAGCGAACTGCAGGTCTTGTTGCTGTTGCATTTGTTTAAGAATAGTCAACACTGATTCTTCATAGAGACTTGTACCCTGAAGCTTGCCTTTTACCTTTCGAGTTGTGACGTATGAAGGAGACTCATCCTCAAGAAATGGGACGTTAGGGTCAGATACAGAGGCGATCGGGTCAGTAGACGTGCCTTCGTCTGTCTCAGTGGTCTCACGCATAAAGGTGCTGTTGTGCATTTTTGCGGCTATTGTAGATGCGCCAGTCGATAGAAGTGGTTATAGGTACTCACAGGCTCGCTTCGTTTCGCTGCCGGACTGCCGGACCGGTGTCGTAGGTACTCAGCTCAGGCGGGCTGCTCGCCACGGAGCAGTTAGTGTTGTTGTTTGCGTTACACCGCTGTTTGATTCGCCGGTTAGACTCTGCCGATCGTATGGTTCCCCGCAGTGGATAATTATGACGCCGCACACACAATTGGTCCGATTAACTTTTATATTTAATTTGGTGAGATATTAACTCAATACGCGTGCGCTTGCTGCCACGGTCGAACGAAAGAAGAGAATGTGACGGAACGATACTTAAGCATTTGGTTACTGAAATTCACAATTCAAGGCCTAAGGCTCGGTTTCTGAATTGAGAATTTTACTAAGTAAATACTTTACTATCGTTCTGTCACGCTCTTTTGTGAGAAATCTGCAGAGACTGAAGGATACTTACCCATTTGCTTAGAGAATTTCTCAATTCAGAAATCGGCAGTAAGTCATTTTGGATGCGATCACCAAGAATAGGACCAAGAATTAAGTATGTTGATACTGAATGTGTTGCATTTTTCAAAGGGTATCTTTTAAAGTCCATTATGATGGATATCAGAAATATTTTTTGTCGATCACTTTAGGGCACGTCACGGCCGACATCTCGGTTTTTTGACAAATAAACTAGCTTGCGTCACCCGATAAATTGAGAAGAATCCAACGATATATAATTTGTTGAAATCGGTCCAGTAGTTTAGGCTCTGCGAGGGAACATATACCTAAACACACAAACATACATAAATATCCTGCTGACATCATAACCCTCCTTTTCACTTCGCGTAGTCGGGTAAAAAGTTGGCGAAAAATAGCGCACTAGGCTAGAAAGGAATTTGGTGCTGCGCGTTTGTCATTTCAAACAGTTTGGTTGGTTCATGTCGCAAAGAAAATACCCCGCGTGAAACGTGGCCGAGTCGGCGAGTCGAGTGCTTGGGAATTTTAATGAATAATTCTCGCCTTGGTTCGGGGGACATATTGCGCAAAGAATGTCACATAGGTGACCTTTCTCACCGAATTAACTGCAGTGCGGGTTGATTACCACTTAGTGGAAACCACTTGGTATCTGAGCAACACTAAACTTGTACGCATACGCAAGGAATTTGGTTTTCATGAATTGCCCTTTTAATTCTTTACAGTAACGCATCGTAACTTAACGTATAAAACCCGCCATGTTTAATTCCATACAATGTCCAATAATGGCAATGTTTGCTGAAATGACGCAAAATTCATAAAATGTCAAGTGTCACATTGACTTTTATACACTCTATTAAACAACAAATCTGACTGAAAATGCCAGTAATTATTATGTAATAATAGACAATAAACATAGTCGCGGGGCAAGGCTAGTTAACTATAATGAAGTAAATCGAAAAGGCCCGTTCGTGCAAGTTGCTAAAAGACGGGCTTGAGCCGCGGTACACCTACACGAGTAGAGTAAGCGGTAGAGTAGCACGGTAGAATACCTACTAACTTTACTATGCTATGCTACTACAATTTTGAAATAGCTTTATTCCTAAAACACGTCAACATCTAAATGTGATTTCTAACAACTTTTTTCGCATAGCTCGATACTTTTTATTTACTGAATGTCTCTTAACCTTTAAAAGTTTGAATTTGTGCACACGACAGCACGTCAGAGTGTACTTTGTTGTAAAGTCACCCGTAACGTAACCTATTAGAGTGCTAGCTTGTAAGGGTCATCATGCTGTCGTGTGTAACATGTCAGCGCTGCCTGCTCGGCGCGCTTTCGTGCCCCTCTACGCAACCACTTTTCTAGCATCTCCTCCTATTTGTTACTATGCGCTAAAAAAAAGTTTTTTTTTTATGGAAAAATAAAATTGCAACGAAAGTGTTTGGAAATCACATTTTTAAGATGACGTGATTTAGGAATAAAGCTATTTTAAAATTGCCCTGTTCAACAATATAAGCAGCTTTGGTAGAGTATTAACATTTGGTAGAGTAGAGTAGCTATCACCAGGATCAGTAATTAAACCACAATATTTTTTGCAAGCGCATTCCATCACACCGCGCCATTCTACTCCACCGGCTACTATAAACTCCTGCGTGGTAGCATTCAGAGTAGCTACCACGAGTGCAAAAAAGCTGTGCCGGACGTCTGCCGAACGTCTGTCATGTATCCTAATACCATAGTAGTAAGGTTGTTTGTCCAACTTATCACTTTCAGTAACAGTGACAGTAAGCACTCGTGGTAGCTGCTCAGCACTGATTGATTAAACTAACACACACAGTAAAAATGAAGCGCTCACAGCCTAGTTGTACTAGCCGTTCTTAATCGATTGGCAAAGTTAAGCAACAACAGCCGCGGTCAGTCCATGGATGGGTGACCGCTAGTGGCAATAATATCTGAGCGCTTCCGTGCTTCGGAATGCACGTTAAACCGTTGGTCCCGGTTGTTGTTGATTAATAACAATCGTTAAGCCATGTCAGAGACCCTTTGGGTGGCCTAAAAACTCTGACACCAGGGGTGGCCACTACCTCATACGATTACCTACCTAGTAAAAATGTAATTGTTTGTTAAGATATTTAAAGGTATTAAAAGATTTATGACGGGTTAGTATTAAAAAGACCAAAACCTTTAGATCATGATAGTTAAACTCTTTACTCGTAGCCAGAACAGCAAGCGTAGCATAAGTCTTGGTAAGAGCGTATCCATAGGTTTATAATTCTAGCTATCTCGCTCTACATCAAATAAAAGAGTGAGACACATAGTAATTATAACCCCCCTTATGTACTGCGTAACCCAGGCTTATACTAGGCAAGCAGGATGTTTATGGTTTACGACCCCGCAACATGTCAAATTGACAGTTTTTTTTTTGCTTCGAATTAGAAAAAAGTCTTTAGTTAACTCTACCGCCAACTCCCCTCGTGTAGGTACCGCAGGCTGCCGAGCGCGTTTTGCTTACCCCTATGTCCAGAAAATGGCAGAGCTAATAGAATATCGGCCGTCCCGACGGCTCATAGGTACATACGATGAAAATGCAAATGGCGTCAGGGCAATTCCATGGGCGGGCGGGGCTGCCGGGCCAGTTGATGGTTTTTAATTTACCGAGTGCGGCCATTACGTACCTTATCGGCCTCGCTGCCTCAGATCTGAAATAGGGTATTCGGAATGAGCTTTCTTGTTTGGATTAGCTATGCGAAATGCGGAAACGTTTGACTTTCGGAAATCGGTTTACTGTGCTATGAAAGGCGTGTGATTGAACAAAGCATGGGCAGTTTATTTAAGGGTGATGGCGACAATTGCTACGATAAAAAAGGTATTGAAATTTATTGAGGGATACTATAAGATTTTGCTACTAAATGTGCTAGGATTCTAGGAAGGATTGAGGTTACCTACTAAGTTTGCTGTACAAAAGGAAAACCAAGGCGTGTTTTAATAACATTTACTTATGTTAAGAAAAATAAACGAGAATAATATAACACAACTGTAGCGATCTAGGTTGATAACATAATTTCTGCAATACAAAGAATTATTTTAGCCTTAATCGATAAACGCGAAATTTAGGGTCTCTCGGTTCTACACACATTGATAACATACTCGTAGAAGCTATCTTATTTTCCCGTTGCTTGATTATAAAATGAGAAGTTTGTTCACGTAGCTAAAAAAAAACTGTGGCTTGACTTATAACCGTAGACTCTCGTATGGTATCATCGCCATGTTGTTAACCTCCTCTATGATTGGCTCTATCACACGTAACTATCATACTACAGCTCTATCACTTGTCTAAATTACGATTTTTATTTCTGTTAGGTACAGTCGGCCACAGTCTCAGTTACCCCTTTTTGTTCGATTGGCGCCCTTATGCCGCGCGCGATAAGAGCTGCCATGGGGTATCTGAGATAGTGGCCGACCGTACGTAGAATGTCAGACAGAGTGTAGACTCTTAAAGATTTTTACAGAAAATGACGAAAAATTGTTGTAAATTTTTACCGCGGAAAATGTAGAGATTTTGACTCGCTACTCGATTTGTGCTCGCTGGTCTACGACAAGTTTTTTGGGCACTGATAAAAAACAGCGTTACACAGTAACTGGTGATTTGAGTACAGTTTTCTTTAGGGGTGGTAGAGATCACCTACTTGAGTTTGATCTCAAGCAGGCGAACTCAGAAAAGTCAAATGCTAATGTCAAGCCTTGGTTAATGTCAAACTTGAGTAGCTGTCAGCATATTAATAGACACTATCTTGAGATTGACATTTATAGCCAAGGCTTGACATTAGCATTTGACTTTTCTGAGATCACCTACTTGAATGCGATCTTGAGTTGACGACTATTAATGCCACCCTAATTATTTCGCAGATTACCGAAAAAAACTACACCCATTGCACCCACCACACCTTTAATACGGTAAGTAAACGAGTAAAAGGAAGAGTAAAGAAGAGGAAGAGGAGTTCTAGTGTGAGTGGAGGTGCCACTGGACGCTGCATAAATCATCTCATTACGTAGATGCAAAGGCCTTAGTTTAAACGAGTAAGCGGCAGTTGGGAGGTACCCGGGTCGGCAGGCTGAATAAGGTAAACGTGACGGTCCACAAAGAGACTTTCCAATGAATTTCTAAACCTTGGGACCATTCTTATCTTGCTACGCTATATTGTGGCCTAAAGTTTACTTTTTCCCCAGATGAGATTACATACGTGTCTCTCATTCTTATGCCGCCCCTTTTGCGTTTGCTGTATGTGGTGTTTCCCTTGCAAGTGTCTGTTTAGAACAGGTATCCACTTTTGCATATGTAAGCTGGCTGGATACATATATTATAAGTTACAAGCGCGCTTAGAGGCCTTTTTAACACCCGACCAAAAAAGAGGGGTGTTATAAATCTGTTTGTGTGTCTGTCTGAGCTCTTAAACGGGTGAACCGATTTAGATACGGTTTTTTTATTTGAAAGCAGGATTTCTAGCGAGTGTTCTTAGATTGTATTTTATTAAAATCGGTTCCACTGTTTATGAGATATGCTTATTTGACGCTAAAATGACGGGGGTATTTTAAATTTAAATTTAGTGGTTAAAAAGGATATTAGGAGTAAGTACATAAAACAGAAAACATAATCGGCTGAATTATTGTTGTTCTGTTGTTTACAATAATGAAAAGAAGGGTTGTTCCGTATTCATGACACGACTTTTCATGCTATAGGTATATTTTTCCGGATTCATGGTACGAGTTATTATTATTCCTACTCATGATTATTTTCTATTTAAGTTTCCGTTTTCATTTTACATGTGTTCCGTATTCATGCTACCAATAAAATACCATTTAATATTGGCACGTTAGTATGGTCAGCATAACAATTTCAATTCTAAGATTGGTAAGTCGGACTAGGTACACCTACCTCAGTCTCTCCACCAAGGAACCAAATTATAAAACCAAGACATAACACGCACGCACCTTTCGATACACCCGCAGGCACTTTTGGTTATTGAAATTAAAAAACCGTGGGACTCGCGTACCGAGGATTCCGTTCCACCATTCTATGCATTTAAATGGAAGAAAAATAAAAACTAGGTAGGCTGCATACAGCGCCATCTAAAGTTAAGGTTTGAAACTAACATATAGGGCGATAGACTGCATACAGCGCCATCTAGAGTTAAGGTTTGGGACTAATATAGAGATATAGAGGGCGCTAGTTTCTATGTCGTGTTACAACCCTCACCAGCATCATCTGGTATATAATTTCTTTGTTCTTCTAGCATTACTTCCTCAACTCAGCCAACAGATGGCACTCCACAGTCCTACATCGTAGATCGCGGTATGGCTTATTCTATATTCTGAGTGTCAAGTTTTATAAATAATGCAGCCATGATAGCTATAGTTTTGTTTATATTAAAGTAAAAACATGTTGATTATATTTCTTGATTTTTAAGAACGATGGTTATTAACATAATTTTTATACACCGTGGAATTTTAGTGGTTTTAAAGCCGAAGGTATTTAGTTGCACTCGTGATTCTGAGCCAAATTCCTAAATGTTACTTCAAAACGAGCGAAAATAAAAAACACCTCCCAATACAAACGGCTATCGCCAATCGACACCATTTGTATGGAGAAGTTAATTTTTGTTTCGCGCGTTTTGGAATGAAACTTTGTAATTTGGCTCAGAATCACCAGTACAATAAAATACCTTCGGCTTTAAAACCACTAAAATTGCATGGAGTATAATATACAAGATGATTATTTCTAACTTAATTTGTATGATTTCAATCCTATGATGTCCTATGTCACTTTAACCGATCATCAATTTGCAAGGTACTGTTGACCTACTTGTTTGCAGTGCTGATGTATAACGCATACGTGATTATCCCATTCCTCATGGCGATACAAAGAATAATTAATATACCTCGTGCCAGTGTCCGTGGATGTCTTAACGAAATCCATACCCAGCTTGTCTGCGTATTATTTATTTCTTCCAATATTTTACATTTTTTTCTGACCGTACTTAAAAGCAAATTATTTTTATTATAATGTATGGTAGCATGAATCCGGAAAGGCTCGCGAGACAAAATGTAAAAATTAATAAAATAATATCCATAGCATGAATACGGAAGTCAAGTAAAATGAATCCGGAAAAAATATTCGTGACATGAAAACTCGTGTCATGAATACGGAACAACCCGAAAAGAATACTATCTTATTGCCGTGAACGAAAAATCACTGAACAAAAATAGCTCAGTTTAGCTTCAAAATTAAAAAAAACTGTGAAAGTTTTAAATTTCCCGTGTTGTGCTGCAAAATTCTTATTGTACTCGTATTTACTATTCTAAGATCATTGTCCTAAGACTATCACTTTTTACCACTGTTTTTTTTCCTCTAATAAATAAAAATAAAACTTAGCTTAAAAAGGTATAGGTAACTCTGACCTATAGGTTTCTGTGAAAATATTAAGATTGCACTGAGGCTGACATATCGGATAAACGTGTTCAAAATAATGAGATAGCTAGCGCTCGATATCCACCGACAACAGTCTCGCAAAAGGGAGGTACACACGACGGCACGTCGACCCTTACACGCTAGCACTCTTTGGTTACGTTACGGACTACTTTACAACAAAAGTGTACGCTTTGACTAGCTGTCGTATGTACGGTCTGTTTTTTCGGCTAGTAGGCAGGTAGATAGGTCAGGTAGATTTGGTTTGTATGGATTTGCAAAGCATCGTGGACAGGGCGCAATTATCTTGTTTTGGCCGACAAATATAATATAGGGTGTATTTTTCTTCACATCAAACACTCAAGGATAACTGGTGGAGCCTTGATATTATTGTAGAAGCATTTAGTGCAGTACCGACTTAATAGACTAATTTAGTTGTGGATGGAGCTGCTGATCTGTTTTGGCCCAAAAGTAAGAGTTGTTTATTGCTTTAAGTTTGCCACCCTGTAGAACGCTACTTAAACTCAGTTCAAACTAGAACGCTCCTTGATCTCTGTTTAAACTCAGTTTAAGTAGAGTTTATAGTGTCGACTGTCGATAAAACAGTGCAAGTTTTGATTTGAATATCCCTCCCTTCATATCAAAACATGCACTGTTTTATCGACAGTCTGAACTCTGTTTAAACTGAGTTTAAGTAGCGTTCTAGAATACCACCATGAGTAGTTCGTCTCCAGTCCAAAAACTAAGGCCTTTGCATCTACGTAATAAGATGATTTATGCAGCGTCCAGTGGTACCTTCACTCACACTAGATGGGTGAAGAGACCACTGGACCTAGCACCTATACTATCCTGACGGCTTAGTCGGCCTAGCCCACAGGAAGGACAAGTTCAATTACGTGTGGAGCCAACTAAGCAGCGGGTTTCCTCACGATGTTTTTCTTTCACCGTTAGCGAGTGGTATTGCTACTAGAAATTCACAAATGCACGTAATTTTAAAAATAAACAAAGTAATAGGTACGGTCGGCCACAATCTCAGATAGGTACCCCATGGCAGCTCTTACCGCGCTCGGCATAAGGGCGCCATTCGAACAAAAAGGGGTATCTGAGACTGTGGCCGACTGTACATGCCCGCACCGGGAATCGACCTGGGTCTCTCTCTTCCGAGTGCATTGTCATTGTTCTACCCACTAGGCCACCACCGCAGCCTTCAGTCAAGCCTCATTTATTTCGATCTTTTATCTCCAAAAGGTGACGATCGCAAACTCCGTGCCGCATCCAGATATTAAAGCTGGAAGATAGCAGCGAAGCGGGAAATTTTTTTTTTTTACAGTTTTTTACATTTTGTAGCTAAACTGAGCTATTTTTGTTCAGCGATTTTTCGGCCGCGGAATTAGCATAGTATTCTTTTCATTGTTGTAAACAACAGAACAACAATAATTCAGCCATGTGCTCGCTGGTCTACGACAAGTTTTTTGGGCAGTGCCACTGCTTCGTAGACCAGAACACATAATTGGCTGAATTATTGTTGTTCTGTTGTTTACAATAATGAAAAGAATACTGTTTTATTGCCGCGAACGAAAAATCGCTGAACAAAAATAGCTCAGTTTAGCTACAAAATGTAAAAAAATGTGAAAATTTTGAATTTCCCGCCAAGTTGCTATAGTCCACCCTTAAAGTAACACCATGTATAAGAACAGGATTTTTTTGCACAGTTATTATTACGACAGCGGCCGGAAGCAGTTCATAATCGTTAGAATTGGGACAGCCATTAGACTTCTAATTAATTCCCACTCTTTGGCAATTGAGCAAGTGGCTCCATTATAATGGGCCCGACAATGAATTGCGTTTTATTCGAGCGAGTGTTTTAGATGGACTAAATGTTTTAGAAGAATGAAGTGTTAGGTATTTCGAATATCGAAGGAAGAATAAAGTTGATTTTAGTCGTCAAGGCGATGATCATGCTTACTGACAGTTTATTGTGATAGATAGATAAAGGAAAAGGGGTTATGTCATGATGTCAGGATCGTGGCAAGGAGTAGGCGACATCTCGGACAAAATATTTTCGGACACTTTGTCCGAAATGTCGCTTTGTATTTTTAATATTTTTGAGGCGACATCTCGGACACTCTCAAAATATTGAACCTGTATCGTACAGTCAGATACTAAAGTATTCAAATTTAATACACAGAGAAAGAGGGTTACCACAGCTGCCTATTTTAGGATAGCCTGAATTTAAGTATTTGGATCGCGTTCGGCTCATTTTTGATGAAAAAGTACTAGGCTTACATAAGGTGCTAGGAGGATCATCACCTCAATTCTCACATCATTTTGATCCTAACTAACCCTGCGTAATTATGTGGGAACTGAGGTGGTGATCCTCCTACCAGCTTATGTAAGCCTAGTACTTTTTCATCAAAAATGATTTGTTTAAAGCTAACCTACGCTACGTCTTGATAAAACACTATAACTAGTGGGACTTTTTGGATGTGCTGAGCCTTTGTTACCTGCGCATTGACATGAGACGCGGAAGCAGATTGGCAAACGTTGGTACACGAGGCAAAACATTCAAATATTGACAACATAATATAGTTTTAAGATATGCTTACATTAAAATTGATGAAATAAAATGTGTGTCTTGCGGGGGAGAGCGAGTGTTGAAGACTGCATGAGTACACAAGATAGTATTTGCGTGTGGGTTTGTAACATTTTTATTAGTCTCCTCATAAATAAGATCGTAGGGAGTTTTTTTATCCGACTGTACAAAACAGCTTTATTTGTAAGTGTCCGAGATGTCACCTCAAAAATATTAAAATAATAAAGCGACATTTCGGACAAAGTGTCCGAAAATATTTTGTCCGAGATGTCGCCTACTCGTGGCAAGTGGCCAACTATCGTTTCTGCCTACAGGCAAGAGTTTATATAAAAAAACAATTTTATTTTGGTCCTCCCCAGGTAAGTAGTAAAACTCAGTGCTTAGGAAAGTTTAATTCAACACGAACATTTTAGAAAAATGTATTACGTTGCTATTATAAAAATATATTAGTGAAATTCTCAATTCGAAAACCGGGGATATTCTGGCACGATACACCAACTCATTCGACAGGGCCCTTTTGATATTGAACTGGAAGAAACTAAAGAAATAAGTCCACCTTTGTCCATAATATCTCATGTCTTTTTTGTTCTTTTGTTTATATTTTGATGCATTAAAGTGTGTGTGTTTGCCGAGTACACAAGACATCACGAGACGCTTACACGCTAGCACTCTACTCGGTTACGTTACGGGCGACTTTTAAACAAAAGTGTACACTCTGACGTGCTGTCGTGTGTTCCTAACCAGACCATTCACTATGGGCCAGTAAATTATTGAAGTACTACAAAAACCTAATGGTGTATCCACATGGCAGTAACTTTTTGTGCAGCAACATTTGCAACATGATAGTATGTAGTTAGTATGAAAGATTGTTAAACTCTAATTTTTAAATCGAGTCCATGGAATGACAGTTGCTACAAAGGCTTTATCTGTCAGTAGCATACTAGCAACTGTCATTCCGTGGACTCGATTTAAAAATTAGAGTTTAGTGTTATCTTGTTGCAAAATGTTGCCCCACAAAAAGTAACTGCGATGTGGATGCACCTTTACTCATTCCATGCTTCGATGTAGTGGTACGATGCCGACTTTCGCGTTCAGCCACCTTTTCAATATTTCCATACAATCGGTAGCACCATGCCGACTTTTTTTTACCTTCATACATCACTCCCAGATGGTTTAAGAATAGGATAGGGCAAGAATGGGATCTATCCCACTTTATGTAGATGAAAAGAGTTGGATAGATATAGGTTGGATTATAAACCTCTAGATATGGCCTATTCCGCTCTACAGGGTGTACTCTAAGTCGATAGCGGAACTTTAATTAGGCTGTATACAGTACTGGTACCACGAGTGCTTACTGTCAATGTCACTGAAAGTGACAAGTTGCATAAACAACCTTACTACTATAGTATTAGGATACATGACAGACGTCCGGCGGACGTCCGGCACAGCTTTTTCGCACTCGTGGTAGCTATACTGATACTGATACTAGGAAATAACTTATACTAGGTGGCGAAAAAAATGGAGCGACAAAAATCACCTGTTTCATACATTTGGCGCAGTACTGAGTCGACCTTTTGTATGGAACAGCAAAAAAATATCAGCTGTTCCATACAAAAGGTTTACTCAGTCAGTACTGCGCCAAATGTATGAAACAGGTGATATTTTTTTCGCTCCATTTTTTTCGCCACCCAGTACAAGTTGTTTGTAGTGATCAGTAGACAGCCTACTTAAAGTTCCGCTATCGACTTAGAGTGCACCCTGTAGAGCGGGATTGGCCATATCTATAGGGTGCACTCTAAGTCGATAGCGGAACTTTAAGTGGGCTATCTACTGATCAATACAAACAACTTGTACTACGTGGCGAAAAAAATGGAGTGAAAAAAATATCACCTGTTTCATACATTTGGCGCAGTACTGACTGAGTAAACCTTTTGTATGGAACAGCTGATATTTTTTTCGCTCCATTTTTTTCGCCACCTGGTAAAAGTTGTTTGTAGTGATCAGTAGACAGCCTACTTAAAGTTCCGCTATCGACTTAGAGTGCACCCTGTAGTGCTAAACCAGCAGGTTAATTAAGGAGGCGCGTTGCTGAGAGCGCGATCGCGATATATGGCTCCACCAAAATAGTAGGAAAAAAAATCTATGGTTGATAGGTACAAAACACATTCGGTGTTCGAATTCAGACTCCATGATTGAGTTTCCGAGCTGTTAACGAATCAGCCAGCAGTGCAGTTCACGTTTGAGATCGCATCCGGCATTGGAGACCGGGCTCGAATATAAATACTATAAGCATGGGATAACGTTGTTTAAATAATAAAGAGATAACAAAATGCCATTCATCGTCTCGCAGCCATTGTCTTACAAAAATAAGTACCATCAAACGAATGATCGCAGGAAGTTAAAGAAATAATATTTACGAACTGTGTTTGAGTTGAAACAGCCATTATTTTCTTAACCATGTCAGATTTCCTTTGAAATAACACAAATGTTGGATGATGAAACGAGAACATTTCCAAAGCTAAAATAGGTCTGTTACAAAATGGTTAACCTCAGAAAGGTTTACATTTCACATTTCCTCTAATTTTATAGAATAAATGCGGTTAAACTTTTGTTACATCAATACAAGTTTCAATCATAATTTTGACTGTTTTACGGTAACAAAGAAAACTTTGTTCCGTGTTCTATTGTAAGTACATATTATTATCATGGTGAGACGTGAATATAATATGTATTTGAATTGAACCAGCTTTAACGCGCAACTCCGTTAGAGATTTTATGGAGTGTTTGGACCATTTGTTTCACCAAAATTAGTTTTATGTGTCAGGCGATTTCACTCAACCGCGTGCGATGAAAAAAGGCAGTTTAGCTACTAATAAAACATTATAATGCAGATGGCAGATGGATAGAACCACTGGTAGAATACCTCACCAAACAGCTACAGATACATACAGACAGTAAAGTTGTGTTAGTGGAAGAAAGAATAAAACTTAAACTCTACATTATCATGGAACACATTGAAGGGGTATGTCTCGCAGGTGGCATTTGGAGTTTTATTTATAGACCGGGACTAGGTATGTGGCAGTATGATCGCGTGTTGACACAACTGGCAGTTTGTGCAATGTGGCGAGTGTGTGATGCCCGTGATGCCTTATTAGTGCGGGAAGCAGCAGCCGCCGCAACACGCCCCCGGCCGCCAGGTGGCGTCGCAGCTGATGCTGGCAAAAAACAGACACATGGCAGCGTGTGCCAGCCGCGTGCCGCAGGCCTCTAATGAGCCATTATGGATTATCGCCAACAATAGCCAAACTATTTTTTGGAACAGAGCACCTACAGCCGTATCCACCAGGGCCCTTAGCCTGTAACACAATGGTGCCAAAATGGGCTTCCGGTTGACGGTTTTAATTACGATTGCTTGATGCTGTCGGTCCAGTGTCGGTCCTTTTAATGTTATTGTAGTACAGCAAAGAATATTAGGAGTCTAATCCTAGAGCATTAGTTCGCTGGTTGTAGGAGAGCAACGAAAAAATCCCGGTTTTGTCCTTCTACCTAGGACGCCATTGATACGCCATTGTGTTACAGGCTAAGGCCCCAGGTGCTACGGCAATTTGAGCGAGATAGACGTTCGCGAAAAGCGCCGGCGAATACCGAGCCAATCAGGGACTCAATCGGAAATTGAACTGGAAACCTCACGCTCGGCATCCTGGTTACACAATGGAGACGATGAGACAGTCTTGTCGTAAATTGCAGGTGCTCTACATGTAAGTACATACTTACGTGCGGGTCTTGCAGCTCCGTGTAGCCGTGTTCTCAGCAGCTTGTTCGTTTATTTGTAAGGGAAAGGATATTTTATATGATTTGGCGGTGGTCTACCTACCTATTATACATATAGGTGTTTAAAATAATTCTTCATTTCCTGTCTGCAGTGTGCGACTTTGCGTCAAAACGTGCTTATTGGCACAAAACGGGTATAAGCACGTCCATTCCTACCGCTACAGGTTCATTCAACACGAGATGAATGGAAAAGACGTAGAGTCTGCGTGCACATCCTGTGTTATTGTTAGTGCCGGCGACTCGGTGAACGACAACAATAATTAGTCGTCTACCTGACTGTCCCCAACGTGATGGGGCACAAAGAAAAACTATTTTGAATGTAACAATCGGATCGGCTCGCATGCCGCAGTCGCTTTGTTACGCCTCCATCTCGAATTGAAAGGAGGGCCCCTCCGCCGCTCTGACTCAGGAATTTATGAATGAACGTGACGGACTGGCGCTCGGCGCGACCGCGCTCAGGTAAAAATTATAATCTACCTTTGAAATTCCTCGCTGTGCCACTATGCGGCGGCGGCGGCGGCGGGCCCGCGAGGGTCTCAGCGCTTCGCCCCGCCACGCGACGGAGCCGCAGCGCGGGGCGGGGGCCGCGGCGAGCGGGGCCCCGCTACGCATGCGTTGGACTCTTCTCACTCGGGGGAGCCTTCCTCTTCAGTGGATTTACGGCCGGCACAAGTGGCTCACGTGCCGTCATGAGCCGCTCTACAACTTTCGCGAGCAGTGACGTGATACGATATCATCGCTGCAACACACCGGAGTATACTCGCTAACACATTGTAGATTAGTGATTGTGGGAAAAAACAAACTATTTGTGAAGTAATGAGACGAGGACAGTGAACGATTCGAAAGTTTTGTGAGGATCACCGTGAGTGGCATTGACATGAAAATGCGGTGGTTGTTAGTGGCAGTGGTGGTGGTGTCGTGGGAAACTATATCTGGTGGTATTGCGCCGCCGGGTTCGTGTCCCGCGGTGTGCATGTGCAAGTGGAAGGGCGGCAAGCAGACGGTAGAGTGCGTGGAGCGCGCGCTCATCACAGTGCCCGAGCTGGTGGACCCGGCGACCCAGGTGCTCGATCTTTCCGGCAACAACCTGCAGATCCTCCCACAGGAGGCCTTCGCACGCACCGGCCTCGTCAACTTACAGCGAGTTTACTTACGCAGCTGCAACATCGGACAGATAAACGACCGCGCTTTTAAAGGTCTAACCAATTTAGTCGAACTGGATCTCTCGAACAACTTGCTCACACAAATACCAGCTCAAAGCTTTAAAGACGCTCCTTTCCTGAGAGACCTATCATTGGCTCACAACCCAGTTCTCAAAGTGCATCCAGATGCACTGAACAATCTAGGCAGCATAGTCAAACTTGATCTGTCTAGATGTGATATAAGGGACATTGCGCCTGAAGCGTTTAGACACATGCGCTCTCTCGAATCGTTGAAGCTCAATGGAAACAACCTCAGAGATCTTCCAATTGGTTCACTAGAAAATGTAGATAAGCTGAGGGCTATTGACCTTTCCGAAAACCCTTGGACATGCGATTGCCGGTTACGTGAACTAAAGCTCTGGCTGGCGAAGCGCAAGTTAGTTTCGACACCGAGTTGCTCGGCGCCGACGCGACTGGCTAATCGACCTTTCGCTGAACTATCCGTAGAGGAGTTTGCGTGCAAACCAGAAATACTTCCGGTCAGTCGCCATGTGGAGGCGGCGGCGGGAGAGAATTCCACTATCACCTGCAGGACGGAAGCGATGCCGAGTGCCAACATAAACTGGTATTGGAATGGACGTTTACTTATAAATGAAAGCAACTTGAATAACCATCAAAAGATCTACATTTACGAGAGCGGAGACATAAAGAAAAAGTCGTCCTTAGTCCTAACGAACACGCAAGAAACAGACTCGGCGGAATTCTATTGTGTAGCGGAAAATAAGGCAGGCAGCGCTGAAGCCAATTTCACATTGCACGTAACATTATTAGCAGCAGGAATGGCATCCTTAGGCGGCGCACAAATTGCAAGTCTCGGCGCAGCCTTATTTCTGGTAGCGGTCATAGTTTCATTGGCTGTAATTGTAATGTTTGTTCGCTTCCGAACTACTCCAGTCTGCGAAAGTAAAACGGCTCGAACGCTAGATCGGGTCGTGTCTGGGAACGAGGTGCACCCAGCCGCTGTGGATAAGCCATGCGTGGCGGCTTTGGGAAGCGGCGATGACATTCCGGGATCAAGTGACAATAAGTGCAATCCTGTGCAGAAGCCGCCGAGGATCGGGGACATTCCGTACACAACCAACCACTACGACGGGCGCGGCAGCGTCGTGACCGCCGGCGGTCCGCTTGTGGTCTCGCCGACCGTATCGGCCGGGAACAACCCCGACCTTATAAACGACACCAGGCCCGAAAGCGTCATCCGACCAGGCAGCGGAGAGTACGCTCGCGAGGCGTCCGACTCGCTATACCCGTCAGGTCTCTGGGACCAAATGAAGAGAGATCAAGCGACCAGCCTCGCGAGGGCGATAAGTTCTGCACTCCCTTCGTACTACACGGACCGGACGCCGATCATGGAAGGGTCGAGCGTGGAGGGCTCGCAGGAGGAACTTGGCTATATGAGCCGTACGTTTCCGCGGTCGCACGCCGTGTCAGCGGCGGTTGCGCCGGCGACGGCGGGCGGCACGGCGCCTTACCCCGCGGACTACGGGCTGCCGGTGGGCGGCGCGCGGACGCTGCGAGTGTGGCAGCGCGCGCCGCCCGTGCTGCCGCCGGTCTCAGCCCTCAAGCGGGTCCTCACCACCAGTCGACACTCGCCCGACGAGGGTTACCAAGAAGGCTGTGCCACTGATGTATAAACTATTGTGTTGTTCGTTAGGTGAATTTATTATGGACACGGAATTGTATTTCTCCTTAGCAAAGTTTTTGTACATATTTATAATTTATTTTTAGACTGATACAGGAAAGAGATATATTGGATCCTAATTGTAAGGGTCCGTGACTGATTAGTTGCAGGACGGTTGTGTAAATATAGTGGTAAGTATGTGATATCAAGTAATGTTGTGTATGATCGCCAAATAAAGTAATGATTATAAGATGAACTTCTTCAATGTTAAATCATAGGTACCTACTTCAAATGTTATGAGATAATATATGTATGTGAAAATGCATTTAAATGCCCACTATCCGAAAAAAAAGGTTAGTTTTGCTCCACGAACAATTGTAATACTTAAATATTTGATAACTAATATAAATTACTTTGTATTGTGTTGTCAACGTGGAACTAACATTGTACCAGATGGAAAAAAATACTATAAAATAAACAGTTTACATGACGAAATAAAATATTCTTTTCATTGATTCAAATGGCTGTCCGGTCACTGCTAGGTTCAGTCAAATAATGATTGTGGAACCCAACAATAAAAAGACCAAAAAACCAAAACTTGGGCTCAAAATCCAACATTTCACAGAAGATTATCGTCGCTAGTGGGAAGCAATTGCCCAAACAAAAAATAAAATAACTTAAAGTTAGAATGTCTTGAGAAAAAAACCGGTTCGTGTCGGTTTTGGTACGATCATTTCCGTTGGACTCTTCGTTTTCTTTTTTGAGACACAAACACAACACAACCGAAGCGCTATAAAGGTACGAGTAGGTAGATAAAATACTACTTACCCAAAAAAGTAACTTAAGGGCTGTGATTTAAACAGGGATATTCTTTTATGCGCGATAGTTAGAAGTAAACTGAACGACCGCATACAATAATTACTTACTGCTGCAAGTTTAATCCATTTCAGTCGATAAACAATCAATAATAATTTCCTTTCTTACCGTGGGAAAGCACCTAGTGCAGTCTCCATGCTGTGACATCAATATCCTGTCGAGACTTGAGGCTAATAGACTGAAGTATGATATATAGTTGTACGTTGTATGTAGTGTAGAGTGCCTATTAAAATAGAGAAATGTGTGAACACGTAAGGTACGGCACAATGGTCACATATCGTCGGTGATAGACATTGCAAAACCACGTTACTACATGCTTAGTGGAGAAAACTAGTGACGCGGTATTGCCGTATCACCGACAATATTGTCTGTATCTTGGTTGCTAGCAATACTACCTCAAAACTCTACCGTGTATAACCGAGCAGAAAATCATCCTTTACTTACCTATATTATTAATATGGAGCAATCTCCTTTTATCATCAATGGAAAAAGTAACTTTTATGGGAATTGTTTCACCTTATGTAATGCCATATTTTAGGCTTCTTATCTATTAATATCAAGGTAGGTTTCTGCAGCTCACGTTCATTCTACACTGTTGGTTTAAAACCGTGTAACAAACCAGGGCCCTTAGCCTGTAACGCAATGGCGGGTCAATGGCGACCCGGCAGAAGTACAAAACCGGGCTCTCCTCGTTTTTCTCCTACAACCAGGGAACTAATCCTGTAGAATTAGAATCAAAATATTCTTTGCTGTACTACAAAAACATTAAAAGGACAGACAGCGTTAGCAAATCGTAATTGAAGTCGTCACCTGACAGCCCATTTTGGCACCATTGTGTTACAGGCTAAGGGCCCAGGTTGTAAGCCGTGTATTCGGCGCTTAAGTTTATTTTTCACGTCATAAATTGAATTTATTATAGACTACTAGCTTTTTCCCGTGACTTCGTCCGCACCGACTAAGTTTTTTTCCCGGTAAAACAATAAAAAATTGCCTATAGCAACGATGACGTAGCTTCCCATTAGTGAAAGATTTTTTTAAATCGGATGTGTAGTTTTGGAGATTACAAACTTTTTCTCTTTATAATATTATTAGTGTATTTGTTGCGAGTTGCGCGACTGAATTAATCAAAATGAAGCATAAAACAAAGTCCATTTTCACGTCTGTTTGTCTGTCTGTTTATCCACAAAGGCCCGTAATATCAATGACAGTTTAAACTCAGACCATAGATAAATCGTCGCATTTTGTATGAAAATTAATCTACAGATAGGGTTTAAACTAGCTTTTATTGTACTTTGAAACACAATGTTGCCTATACCCAACATTGTGGACTTGTGGCAGACGATTGACTAACGGCAGCATAGGTGAAAAGCTTACTTCATTCACGAATTCACGCGGAAATGATAACAATAGGTACTTATCACCACAAAACCACACCATTATTTCCAGAGCCATGAAGTAGGCCACTAAATTTTACAGGGTGTTAAAAGACCGCCAACAAAGCGGGAAACCACGTATTGTCCGCATCATAAGGAACATTTTTGCCCAAGAAACTATGCCTGGGAAATCAACTCTTTCCGAGATAATGAGGTTCAAAGTCGGACTTATCAAAACTTTTTTTTTGCAGAAATGTATTCAGTATCTAGTTCTTAACATACTTTCTCAAGAAGCCATAGCAAAATTATGAATATTTCTTACAAAAAACGGTACTCAAAGCTTAAGCTATAAACTTATAGCTACGCTTGCTCAATATGACTTCTGTGCGTTACACGTCCATTGCGTGATTAAATATTTTTCAAAAAACCAAAATCATTTCCCAGCAATAATTTATCGAAAAAGTACTTTGTTTTGGTGTCTAGTATGCGTGGCTTTCGGGTCTGTTGGCGGTCTTTTAAAACCCTGTATTCTCTTTGTAGGTCACGACATGACGTCACTCGTCGATAATGACGACGAGGTCTTCAATAATGTATCCTTGGCATTTTGGTAATCGACATTATTATCTTCCGCTCGCTGTTAACGCCTTACTTGAGGTATTTTAGTAGATAGGCATACCAAATTTCTAAGTACCTATGTATGGATACAAAGGTGTTACAAAAGATCCTAACTCTTTTTACATGGCAATATTAGGGACTTTGCCAATCAATTGTGATTAGGGACTTTGCCAATCAATTTTGTTATTAATTTTGTATTATGTATCTCCAACAGTGCGACGGTGCAACTATTCTTGAAAATATCGCCAGTACTAAGTAGTGCTAACTTTAAAAGGGTATTACATAACCAATGGCCTTAAAAATACGAATGGAGGTTGTAAGTAGGTAGGTAATATATTAAGGGGAAAAGTAGGATTCCCCTGTAACAAAAAGCGCGCGTCAAATCGACCATTAGGAGCAGCGGGCAGCTGTTTCCAGAAGAAAGAACTTGTATCGTACGCTCATCACTTACCTACGTCTGCGGGCTTTTTGCGTCGGTCGCTCTACCATGGGTAAATTGTTACGGTTTCGTACCTCAAAATTAAAAGACGGAACCATTATAGGATCACTTTGTGGTCCGCCCGACGGTCTGTTGGTTAAGACCCTTTAATTTTAACCCCCGACCAAAAAAGAAGGATGTTATAAGTTTGACCCCTCTGGCTTCAGTAATTACGAGAGTCATAACGTACTCTATAGATGAAACATCCACAGATCAAAGGATTTCGCTGGATCATCAGGAATATCAGGATTGGGAATGTGAACCTTTACATGCAAATAATGGGCCGATGCTTGCTTACGAAAACTGTGTACAAAATAAAGTCCATGAGTTTTTATTTTATTGCCACTTTTTGTTATTGACATGCGGGCTTCATCCCGTTTATAAATGTAAAGCTGAAAGCGTTGGGAAACAATGTAATGGCGGATCGCAATTTACTGGAATTTATGCAACGTGTTACAAAAGGTCCTAACTCTTTAAGCAGGGTGTAACCCATGATTGCTCAAATGGGAAATAGGGATGGATGGATATTCATTGGGATGTAAATTTCGGTACAAAAAGTTTCAATAAAACATATTTATTTAATAACCTCCAAATTGAAATAAAAATAAGTTTCTCGTTTTTGGATTTAATTCAAATTCAAACACACGATTGTGTGCCTAGGTGCATCTGCATAGTTTTAAGTTGATAAAACATCGTAAAATCAATGAAAACCATATTTTAAAAATACTTTTCTGCGGCCACAGAGCTGACATTTTATTAATTTAAAAAGAGTTAGGACCTTTTGTAACACCTTGTATGTAAATGTTTTTAGTTCCACATGTTTGAAGTGATCCTTTGTATTCGAGAAACGATTTTTGATAACTATACACAATGTAGCGAAGAACCATCGACACGAAAAGAACAACCTATTAAAATATACCTAATTACTAGTATATCTAGTCAGTGTTCGATTGAAGCACTAATAAATTGGTTCGAAATGGGCCGAATCGCGGCCCTTGAATAACGAACGTTGACGATGTTGGTGATCGATTCGCGAGTCTCAAGTGGAAATGGGCAGGGCACCTGGCCAGGCGCGACGATGGCCGATGGACAAGAGCAGTGAGTGACAGAGTGGAGGCCCAGAGTAGGACGGCGGACGGTGGGAAGACCAGGCAGCTCGATGGTCGGATGCCATCGTTGTGGTGGCGGAGGGTCCATGGATGCGGATGGCAAGAGACCGTGAGAGGTGGCGCGAGGGGAAAAAGCCTATATCCAACAGTGGGCAGAGGTGGGCTGATGATGAATATCGCGAATCATTGAAAGCTCAGATATGCTGCGCGCGATAAGAACTTCCATTATGAGGTAGGTAGTGCTAGCGTTGACTTTTTACACTTCTAAAGTATTTCTTATCAGCGAGTAACTCATTGAATAAGGGTTTTACACCACGTCATAATGAAATGAAAAACATTTTACGAGCGACATTAGTATATAATTATGGTGTTATTTAAAATTGTAGAGCAGTTGTAGAAATTGATGTTTCGCCTATCACACATTAGAGCTGCATATTTCTTAGGCAAAATCTCTGGTCCGTTAAAAATAACAGTTAATTTTACGCTAGGATTCACAACAATGAAATCCATCACAAAACAATAGCAATATTTTTGTGTGGTAATTATCAATTAATTGTGCAATTCTTTTACTTTCGTGAGATGAGAATGCAAGGAAAGTGTTCATCGAGCTGCGAAGAAGAATGCCTCGAACTTTCTCCATTGTTTATATATCAGAGTTACCAGACCGTTTTCGACATTGTGATTGGATCTTCAACGTCAAAGTGTCTTCTACGACGCTGAGAATCCCTCGGTGAATTTATTCTTGATGTGCCCCTCCATTCATGGTGGTTGGCCATCGGCTCTCAATACTCTTGTATTTTTTTTTGGCAAGCGGAATAGGTGTTCACGGCTGGTTGTTTCTGAGCCACGACATCCTTCTTCTTCCAACAATATTGCCTCCATTTTCCTCTCAATATTGCCCCTGATAATGTGCAGTTATGCTTTGATTTTATATTCTGTAATGTTTATTCAAATGTAAGGTAAAAATATAAAATGCGTCTTAATTCGTGAAATATTGAATTTTGTGAACTGCGCCATATTGAAAAGAATGCGGCAAGGGTAGAGGGGCGAGAGAATTGCTTTCTGTGAACCAACTGCAAGATACGTGATCAAGGCGCGGTCTTCTACAGTGTTTCGTTTTATAGCTCTATCGAGACAAACGAAGTAATAGTTGGACACATAATTGGGCGAGTGTGATTCGCAACCGTTGCTGTCATAGCTGAAATTTCTCTTTGTTATAAAGTCCACAAATCCATGTGGGATTTAGCCTGCACCTGCTAATTAAATTTTCAATATTATATTTGGCTTAGTATAATGAGTCAGCCGCGACGGATTGATCCGGCGGGATTATGTTGTGTTACCGGCTGACTTTGCACGAGTGAGTCGTATAATTTCAAACATTATTATTAAAATAACATACGTTATCAGCACTCTTGGCAGACATGCAAATTTGTGAGTATTACGCGAAGTAACGTAACATACGCGGTTCAGAACGCCGCCCGTCGTATATCGGAGAGAAATGAAATTGTGCTGAGATTCAATTTAAATTGCTAAGCAATACATTTCCCTCGCATGTTCATCTCCCTCAGGTAGGTTAATGGCAAATAAAATTGGGAAAAGGGCAGAATCTCTGCCCATTTCTTTTTTGTTATTCCTCCTAAAGTTATCAAGATGAGCACTAGGTGTTTCTCCTATTTACTTTTTGTCCTTGCTAACATTGAAATATGGCGGCGCGTTTTATAAAGGCTCATACACAAAAGCGCGGTCTATTATTTTTGCGTTGAGTGGAGGGATACAACATACAAACACGATACCTAATTATCAAAAACGTGAGTCTATTACAAACACGCTAAAACGGGAGATAATGACAATTATTTAAAATTTATAGAGATTGGCCAGTGGTGCCGAAGTCTACGATTATTTTAGTTACATAGAGATATTGTATCCTAGTGGGTAGAACAACGGACTTTGTTTATTTTCAAAGTTACGTACTTACATTGTGAATTCGTAGTAGCAATACCACTCGGTAACTTCGCACGTATTGACCTCGTCTTTCCTGTGGGCTAGGCCGACTAAACTGTCAGGATGTCAGGTGCTGTGCAAGCAGGCACTGCCGCGTTCGAGTGGTAACTTCACCCACCCAGTGTGAGTGAAGATGCCGCAGGAGGCTGATGTATAAGTGTGAGAATTTTGAGACAAATGTAGACAGCCTACAACCACCTACAAGGAAGACGAATTGCGATTCAATACGTCTAGACTTAAGTCGCTGTGTGCTTATTCCGTTAAAAAAATCCGCACAGTTGCAGGAAAATAAACTTTTTAAAAAAGCGACAAATAATACGTATATTATTCGATATGAGTTATTTTCCCGCACATAAACCTGTTTTGAGGACTAGTAACTGTGCGGATTTTTTTTACAGAAAAAGCACACTGATAAGTGCAGAGATGGCAGCCGTGGCTTTTTAGTTTTTAGTCACCAGCAAAACTTTGTAGAGTCTTTTACTATTAATATAATCCGCGCGGGATGTGAATGGGATGCGACCTTTCGGAACTGAGACGCGCGCGGTAAGCAAACTCGCGTCGAAGCAACCTTCTCAAAGTAAAATAAAGTAAGTATAATTTCGATTGACTTCGACAAGGTTCCATTCCATTCTCATCGCGCGCGAATTCTACAAACAAATAATCTCTTCCTATGTAGATGCAAAGTCCTAGGTACATAATAATATTATGAATGTGTATGCAGACAAAAGGCGAGTCTCCGGCCGCCAACTTGGCCGGGCAGAGCTCCACTTCCTACTAATCCGATGATCCGGGGATCGCCTTATCCGGCGACGTGGTCAGCCGCGGCCGCACCGTCTTAACACCAATTAGCACTCCGTACTCCGGTATCTCGGTAATCCCACGCCTCGAAGAAACTGCCTGTTATTTGTTGGAAATTCACTTACTGCTGAGATTCACTCCTTGCGGACGCGGTGTAGAGGTGAAGGAAGCCAGCCGAGCTTAGATATAGATGGCAGCAGTTGAGACTACAGAACTCTACCTACAGGCTGACTTTCTTGTCACCGGCCACTTTACAGATTTCGCACACTATTGCTACAACCTTTTGTATGGAATAGTTAACACCAATTAGCGCTCCGTACTCCAGTATCTCGGTAATCCCACGCCTCGAAGAAACTGCCTGTTATTTGTTGGAAATTCACTTACTGCTGAGATTCACTCCTTGCGGACGCGGTGAAGAGGTGAAGGAAGCCAGCCGGGCTTAGATATAGATGGCAGCAGTGGAGTTTACGGCACGCTACCGGCTGACTTTTTAGTCACCAGTCACTTTACAGATTTCGTACACTGTTACTACAACCTTTTGTATGGAATAGTTAATACCAATTAGCGCTCCGTACTCCGGTATCTCGGTTATCCCACGCCTCGAAGAAACTGCCTGTTATTTGTTGGAAATTCACTTACTGCTGAGATTCACTCCTTGCGGACGCGGTGTAGAGGTGAAGGAAGCCAGCCGGGCTTAGATATAGATGGCAGCAGTTGAGTCTACGGCACTCTACCTAAAGGCTGACTTTTTTGTCACCAGCCACTTTACAGCTTTCGTACACTGTTGCTACTACCTTTTATAGGGAATAGTTAACACCAATGGGGATTTATAATAATATGGAAACCACAGACTGAGTTTGATAGCAATTCCGACACTTGGGAAAATCCCCATTGTTACGTATTGTGCTTTTCCATGTAACCTTACTTTAGGAAAATTGTGGAGTGAAAAATAAATCGTGTCCTGTAAATTCAGTAATAAAAAACATAAATTCCCACTTAGCATAGAGATCGTGTTTTGGGCCAATTCTTCTTTACAATCAATTTACCAAATGTTTATGTAAACGAGCAAGAACTGTTTGTTAACTCAGCACAACGTAGAGTTCAATATTGCGCATCGTAATTGTGCCCGTAAAATGTTATGGGTGTATCAATATTGGAGCTTTCACTGTATGGCACGTGGATACGCCTTACAAAGTATGCAACTTATATTTCGACATCAGTTAAGTAGGTCCATCGTTTTCATTATTTGAAAGTTGAACACCATTTAGATTCCTAAAACTTGTAATAATAGGGTGTTTGCCAATTTACTCAATTCTATTTACAAGACAAAAATTTTAGGCCATTGCATCTACGTAATGAGATGATTTATACAGCGTCCAGTAGCACCTTCACTCATACTAGATGGGTGAACTGATCACTCGGAGGCTGCAGTACCTGAGACATTGTTTTAGGTGGAGTAGGTTTTTACAGCACCTACACCATCCTGACAGCTTATTCGGCCACAAGAAAGACAAGTCTCATTGTTTTTGTTAAGAAGTTGATTGTGGATATGGCTTGATTGGAAATGAAAAGTTGTTTTGTATGAAATCATATTTTGATCATCTTTCCAAAGACATTAAAAGGTCGTTAATTGGAAAAATTGGACTTGAATGGTTTTGAAATCTAGCGACTCTATAGGTAGGTACGTGCGGAGCCAGCTAAGCCGCGGGTTTCATCACGATGTTTCCTTCACGATCAATTATTGTGAATTAAACACAATAAGTTAGTGAATGCTGCGAGATAATCTATCTACCCGAAACTGATGAGTTTTGATTATTCAAAGTTCGTTTGAAACGTTCTACGGCGAACTCGCTATCGCTTCTTAGGTACACGAGTAGGTAACTATTGGACAAAGAAATGTTCAGTGAAATTCGTAGAATTAAAGCTACAGAATTTGGAGAGTCCAAGAGGTTAAATCTCAACGGAAATAGGTCAAGTACTCTTCATAGCCACATTTTAACGTAAGCTAAATGACCTAAATAATTGAGCGAAAACGTGTATTTAAAAGTAACAAGGACGATTATGCACGCTAACGGCAACACTCACGCAATGTTTAAACAAGCTTTACAAAGCGATTCTGTTTTATTATAATAAAATCTCTCTAGGTACTTTTATAATAATCATATAAGAAAGCTTAGGGCTTTTCTAGAGAAGTAAAGGCCTGTAAAGGTACCTACCTATTAATTAATTACGACGTCTTTTATTAAATAGTAAGTATCTTGTTTCATATTCTTAATACTTACTTAATTGGAATTTTACTTTGCTAGCACGTTCTTTAATCTATTTTGGCCCTGATTTTACAGAAAACATTATGTTTACTTCGCAGTTAAATGTTCATTGGAAAAAAGAGAAAGTACGTCCATTGTACACACGACAGCACGTTAGTTGTAAACTCGCCCGTAAAGTAACCAAGTAGAGTGCTAGCGTGTAAGGGTCGACGTGCTGTCGTGTGTACAATAGTTCACGCATGCAAAAATAATTGACAAACATTCACAAACGCTATGTCAAAAATATATAAAAAATACAACATTTCAAATACAAAAATACAAAAATTACACGCAAGCAAATTAAATTGTTGTAAAGTATTTAGGTACACACGACAGCACGCCGACGCTTACAAGCTAGAACTCTGTCTGCAAATTATTGCAATCGTTGCCTATTGTAAAAAAAAAAAAAAAAACTGTCACTGTCAAATCTCAATCTGTGTAAATCAACTTTTGTTTTTAATATGTATTTTTAATTTGAATTCTTTCCCGCTCTTTTGTCAATGCACAATAAAACTTACTTTCGTTCCGGCAATTTGAAGAATATTATTTAATTTCATCGAGTATATCAGAAAAACTACCCATAAATTGGTCCTGTTCGAGTCGGTTGCTGATTACTCTACAATTATTGCTGTTCTGAAGACTTTGGGAAGCTGGTGGCTGCATTTACGTCGCGGGTCTTGGCAAGGATTTCGTGGGCGAGATTTCTTAGGAATCATTAGCAGATCATAGCTTTTATTAATACCCAATACTCTTTTCAGATTTAATATAAGAAGAATTGCATTGTAAGGCTTATTACACGTCCCCCAGAATGTCCGAGGATGAAAAGTTTTTAGTAAGACAACGGGCGAGTTTCAAGGGAAGGTTGACGACGTTCGCCAACTTTTTAAATGCCCTAGGCTCCGAGGAGCCATTGGAACCGTCTCAGTTAAGTGAGTTACAGCTGCGAATCCGTAAGTTAGAGCTCGTTTTTAATCAATTTGACCAAGTTCAGTTAAAGATAGAGTGTTTAGACAAAGGAGAAGAGAGTGCCGATTACTCTGAGCGAGACAATTTTGAGGCTTCATACTATAGCTTGGTATCACGAGCTCAAGAGCTTGTTTCTCATAGCACTGAAAAAACTGATAGTGAGTGCTTTGGTAGCGTAAAAAGTGGGTCTCATTCTAAACAACAGCTCGTGAGGTTACCAACCATTCAACTTCCAAAATTTAGTGGATCCTATGATAACTGGCTAGAGTTTCACGACACCTTTTCGAGTCTCATCCACGACAATGATGAAATGGATGAAATCAACAAGTTTCATTACTTGAGAGCATCGTTGGAGGGCACTGCAGCGTTAGTCATCCAGTCTATTGAGTTTTCAACTCGTAATTACATTGTTGCGTGGAAACTTCTCTGTGAGAGATTCGATAACAAAAGACTTCTCGTACAGAATCATGTGACGGCTTTGTTTAATATCGAATCTATCACAAAGGAGTCGTCCAGCGCACTTAAACGCATTATTGATCAGCTAAATAAGAACCTAAGAGCTCTCGAGTCGCTAGGTGAGCCTACCACTCATTGGAGCACGCTTCTGATTCATATGATCAGTCAAAAAATTGACAACAAAACATTCCGTGAGTGGGAGGAGCACAAGACTCGCTTAGATAAAGATAAGCCAATCACTCTGGTGATTTTTCTTGGTTTCCTACGCGGTAGAGCGGATCTGCTTGAGAGTTTAGAGTTGAAAGTCAGTCAGGTACAGGTGAGCGGTCAAACTGTGAAGCCCACTACTAGGCTCAGGAGCATGGTCTCGTTTAACAGTGCGAATCAGGAAGGGCAAACGGTTCATAGTAGCGGTACTTCACCATCGACACCCTGTCCTAAATGTAAGGGTGACCATGTCTTAAGCGCCTGTCCGCAGTTCTTGGGACTTAGCAACAAACAGCGGTTGCAGTTATTGGCAGAAATAAAGATATGTTACAACTGCCTTCGGCCCGGTCATTATGCTAATAACTGCAAGAGGTATGGTTGCAAAATCTGTAAACGCAGGCACCATACACTCGTTCACGTTGTGGAGGAAAAGCCGCTTACGACGGCTGCTGCTTCTACCTCTGCTCGTGCTTGTGAAGTCGGTAGCACTGACAGCTCAGACAAGGTGCAGGTACCTGTAACATTATCAACGAGCGTAACACACAATGATACCGAAAACGCGATGCTATCGACTGCTTTAGTGAAGTTGTATGATTCACAAAATCGTGAGCACGTTGTCCGAGCTGTCCTTGATACAGGTAGTACGTCGTGTCTCATAACTGAAGAACTTTGCGATCGATTAAATCTTCCCACTGACCAAGTAGATAAATCTCTTTTAGGCATCAACAATTCCGTGTCATCAATAAGTAAAGCCTGTCAAGTTCGCATGCAGTCGTTGCATGAAGAGTTCGCAACGAACGTTAAATGTTTCGTTTTACCCGCGATAACGCAGAGAACACCCCATCAAGCGATTGATCTGTCCAAGCTCGACATTCCGACGGACATCGTGTTGGCAGATCCCAACTTTCATACCCCATCCGAGGTAGACATGATCATAGGTCAGTACCTATTCTGGACTTTACTAGGGACAAGGAAAATTTGTTTAGGAGAAGGAAAGCCCTTGCTATGGGAAACTAGGCTAGGTTGGATAGTAGCGGGTCCTATTATTTCCAATACTGCCTCTCCGGCCATGTGCAACTTTGCACACGTTGCTTCGACACATGATGAATCCAATGAAGACCTTCAAAACCAATTAAAGCGTTTTTGGCAACTGGAAGAAGTCAGCCTTAAGTCTTCATTTTATTCTGAGGAAGAAAAGTCATGTGAAGAGCATTTCACAAAAAACACAACTCGGCTAGCAGACGGTCGTTTTTGTGTAAAATTACCCTTGAAACAATCTGAGAGAGTCCTAGGAGATTCTTATCAGAGGGCTAAACAGTGTCTGTTATCACTGGAACGCAGGTCAAAGAGCCAACCAACCTTTAAAAAGGATTATGGTGCCTTTCTCAAAGAGTATCACACGTTGGGCCACATGACTGAATGCCAATTGGATCCAAAATCGCTTGCTTACTTCATTCCGCACCACGGTATAGTGCGAGAATGTAGCTCTACCACCAAGTTACGAGTGGTGTTTAATGCAAGCAGTCCTTCAACCTCCGGTATAGCGTTGAATGACATTCAAATGGTCGGACCTACTATACAGGATGATCTTCTTTCGATACTCCTACGATTCAGGCAGCATAAGTACGTCTTAGCCGCAGACGTAGAGAAGATGTATCGTCAAATTCTAATACATCCTGACGATAGGCATCTTCAACAAATTCTTTGGCGTGATGATGAGACAGAGTCTATAAAGACATTTCAATTAAATACTGTCACGTATGGCACGGCCAGTGCGCCCTTTTTGGCGATCAGATGTCTAAAACAGATAGGTTTGGAGTGCGCAGATGAAAAGGTCTCACAAGTAATTATTCATGACTTTTACGTCGATGATTTGCTCACTGGTGGAGATTCTGTGAGTGATGTTCTTGACATTCGCCAAAAGGTGAATGATGCGCTCTCATCAGCTTGTATGCACTTAAGAAAGTGGAGGTCAAATGAGCCTCAGCTGTTGGTCGATAAGCAATCCCAATCGGATTCAGCGTTCGATTTAAACATCGGATCCAACGAACCTAGTAAAACACTAGGCTTAGGCTGGCTAATGCTTACCGATGAGTTGTGCTTTCCCATTGATGTCCACCTTCCAACGCAAGTGACGAAACGGTCAATGCTTTCAGTTATATCGCAGATCTTTGATCCTTTGGGACTTTTAGCCCCTTGCGTTATAGTCATGAAAAGCTTTTTGCAACGATTGTGGCTACTTAAGTTATCGTGGGATGAGCCGATTCCACCAAACACCTTGAAACTTTGGACAGAGGTTATCCAATGTTTGCCAATTTTAAACAAATTGAGAATCCCTCGCCATGTTATGGGTGATGCATACCAGTATGTCGACTTGCACATTTTTAGTGACGCTTCACAAGCCGCTATTGGAGCATGCTTGTATATTTCAAGCACTGATGAGTCAGGTAAAGTCCAAGTGCGTTTGTTGATGGCCAAAGGAAAAGTAGCACCTCTCAAAACGGTTACTATACCCAGACTAGAGCTTTGTGGTGCACAGATTGGAGCAAATCTGTATGAGAAGGCCATTGCATCACTTCGATTAAAGATTCGTTATACCACATTTTGGACTGATTCCACTATTGTATTGGGGTGGTTAAAAATGCCGCCAAGCAGGTTACAACCTTTTGTTTGTGCCCGTGTTGCAAACATTCAAGAGAAGACTAGCGGTTGTACGTGGAGACATGTGCCGACAGATCAGAATCCAGCTGATCTGATTTCACGCGGTGTTGATGCCAATTTACTCCCAACTCTTGATGTGTGGTGGTCAGGTCCAACATTTTTGAGACAAGACATGTCACAGTGGCCAAAAATTCCTAATAATGACGGATCTCTCCCTGAAACTCGAGCTGAAGTTACACTTCATGCTTCGGGTGAGAAAATACAAAGTTTTCTAAACATAGAAAGATTTTCAAATCTTTCAAGGCTGCAGCGTGCCATTGCTTATGTGTTACGCTTTATTAATCGGTGCAAAGGACAAAACTTGAAGACTAATATTTTAAGTGCCGATGAACTGCAAGCAGCGTTAAATGTTATTGTTAGACATTCTCAGAAAGAGTCGTTTCCTGAGTATGATGTCTTGCTCAAGAAAAAAGCTTTGCCACCCAAAAGTCCTTTGCTTAAATTCAATCCTTTCTTGGACGAGAACCAGCTACTACGCGTTGGTGGTAGACTGGATAATTCAGATTTCTCGTATTCTAAGAAGCATCCGATATTAATACATGCGTCGAGTCCTTTCACGAAACTATTATTTCATCGCGAGCATGTTAAACTTATGCACCCTGGACCTCAATTATTGTTATCAACAATACGAGAAGATTATTGGCCAATAGGTGGACGTAGTCTAGCGAAATCCTGTTACAGGAAATGTATTAGATGCTGTCGGATGAAGGGAAAAATTGTTACTCCTATGATGGGCAATTTACCTCAGCCGCGACTACAACCAGGAGGCTATCCGTTTGAGAACGTGGGCGTCGATTACGCAGGACCTGTGCTTTCTGCCAGTCGTCAAGGTCGTGGATGTAGACTTGTCAAGGTGTGGATAGCTGTCTTTATCTGTTTCGCAACAAAAGCCATTCACATTGAGTTGGTGGGTGACCTGACGAGCAATAATTTTCTATCCGCGCTACGTAGATTCATATCTCGTAGAGGTAAGCCGAAAAATGTCTATTCTGATAATGGTACTTCATTTGTAGGTGCCTATAACGATTTAAAAAAGTTTTTAAAGACGAGCTCTGATTCGCTGTCTGAGACGGTTGCCAGTGAAGGGATTAATTTTCATTTCATTCCCGCGTACGCACCGCATTTCGGTGGACTCTGGGAGGCGGGTGTGAAGTCGGTTAAGTATCATTTACATAGAGTATTGGGAAATTGTAACCTCACTTATGAGGAATTAAATACTTTGTTAGTGCAGATTGAAGCCCTATTAAACTCCAGACCCCTCACACCGCTATCTTCAGACCCAAGCGACCTCATGCCACTGACACCCGGACACTTCCTCGTCGGCCGGCTTCTAACATCACTACCCGGACCGAACTACGAAGATTGCAACACCAACCGATTGACGCGATATGAGCGAATAGAGCAACTACGTCAACATTTTTGGAGACGATGGAGCAAAGAGTTCATCTCAGAACTTCAACAGCGAACAAAATGGCGCGTGAACAACAATCCTCTCAAACTCAACAGTCTTGTTCTGCTCAAGGAAGATGCTCTGCCCCCACTTAGATGGAGATTGGGACGCGTGGTTGCTGTATATCCCGGAACTGATGGTGTTTGCAGAGTTGCTGATGTCCAAACAGCTAAGGAAGTGGTCAGACGAGCGTTCAGCAAAATTTGCCCGTTACCTGACGTGGATGGTTGAAAGACTAGAAGACCAGGAGACCAGTCTTCCAACGCCCGGGGGCATGTCTGCAAATTATTGCAATCGTTGCCTATTGTAAAAAAAAAAAAAAAACTGTCACTGTCAAATCTCAATCTGTGTAAATCAACTTTTGTTTTTAATATGTATTTTTAATTTGAATTCTTTCCCGCTCTTTTGTCAATGCACAATAAAACTTACTTTCGTTCCGGCAATTTGAAGAATATTATTTAATTTCATCGAGTATATCAGAAAAACTACCCAAACTCTATACTCGGTTACGTTAGGGGCGACTTTACAACAAAAGTGTACAGTCTGACTTGCTGTCGTGTGTACCCATCTCTATAGTCCCAAAAAAAATAGAAGTTAAAAACTAAAACCCGACTACTAAAAGGCTTAAAACAAGACCTGCTTTTCCATAAAATAGACTCATAGATAATTAATCGTAGTCGGAGGCCATCGGTTTATCAAATGCGAATGTGGTGTCCTCCGACTACGATTAATTATCTATGAGTCTATTTTATGGAAAAGCAGGTCTTGTTTTAAGCCTTTTAGTAGTCGGGTTTTAGTTTTCAACTTCTATTTTTTTTTGAGCTTTTTAGTTAGTCATTTTGAATGATCACCTAAAATAGAACCAAGAAGGGCAAAAAAAACACATTTTGGATTTTTTTGTTTTATTTGTTATGTTGACGCTACATGTGTTATACATTTTTGAAAAGGTCTTTTAAATCCCTTTCATTTGATACCCATGACGATGGTATCCAATAATTTTTATTTTTAGGTCCACCACTTTAGGGCGCAGCACAGCCGCCATCTTGGTTTTTTTCAAAATAAAACTATCCTATGTTACCTGGGTGATTAAGACAAATCCAACGACACCTCATTTGTTGAAATCGGCCGAGTAGCTTAGGCTCTGCGAGGGAACAGATGAACACACAAACATACATACCCACATACATACATACATACATACATACATACATACATACATACATACATACATATATACATACATACATACATACGCTGCTAAAATCATAACCCTCCTTTTTGCTTCGCGTAGTCGGGTAAAAAAATCCAGGCCCCACGCAAATGACACCCCCTTCAGCCTTTTCAATTTGACAAACGATGCACCAAACACGCTGTGTGATCGAGTGAATGAATAGCATTGTTTTCACTACACGTTCTACAGATATTTGGCGATGACTTTGAAACGGAAAAAACAATTGCTCGGATATCGTGGCATTTAACGAGGCAAAACTCATGAAATTGCTTTGTTTACATTTATAAACGGTTGTTAGAAGCTGTTACTGACAGAGGGCCCTATACATCCGATCATAAATTTAGGTTAATCCACATTTAATCCTCTCGCCTCGCATATTTACTGACCGTAAGCGTCGGGGAAATGTCCGCCAAATTGAGAGTGGAAAACAGTCTGTAGAGATTGCTAGGAGCTAATCAAAACTCAGTGACTTTTGGTTGCATTTTATTTACCCCCGACCCAAAATAATTGGGTGTTATTCACACATTTACTGACGTAAGCGATTTTGATGAAACCTGTTATTCACAACCGATTTAACATGTCTAAGAACTCTCGATAGAAAACCTGCTTTCAAATAAATAAAAACGCATCCAAATCGGTTCACCCGTTTAAGAGCTACGGTGCCACAGACAGATAGACACACACACAAACACACATAGCGGTCAAACTTATAACACCCCTCTTTTTGGGTCGGGGGATAAAAAGTGGTGATACTCCGTGTCCGCAAATGACGATCGACGCTTTTGACAAAGATTAGAAGATCATAGAGCCGCGGTTCCGCTAAGAGTATAAATCATCTGCCATCTTAGCCATCCGGCTTATTCAATTTAAATAAATAGGTATCTCGCGTCCTCCACGAGCTGCGATTCCCTCAACAATAAGTAATGCAGGAATGGATGCCGTAATAATTTAGAAGCAGCCGTCTAAATGTGGCGTTTCCTTCGCAGCGGCGGAAAGAACTCTGGCTCCCCAAATATTGCTATTGATTTTTGTAACAATACACGAGGGGCTGCACACGAGAGGGTGAATGACCCTGTCACTGCAGATTTACTCCGCCATATTGGTCGGCACCCCGCGTCACTAATGGAGTGGCGAGGGCAAAAAATATGAGCCCGTTCTACTCAGAAATACTACGACTGTTTTAAAATACGAATGCACCCAAATTCATGTTACCTGGCGTTCTTTTGTTATTTTGCCGAGGCACGTCATAGGTAGGTACTTTACTAACCTTGCATCACGTCGTAGGTAGGTCGAGCATTGACGCTAATATAGGTACCTAGGCATAGGCCCGGTTTCTGAATTAAGAATTTTACTAAGTAAATACTTAACTATCGTTCTGTCACGTTCTTATGTGAGAAATCCGCAGAGGCAGAACGATATTTAAGTACTTGCTTAGCGAATTTCTCAAATCAGAAACCGGCAGTAGGTATATTGTAGAGCTGTAGGCGGCATTAACTCCACGAGGTGTAGAGTTGACGATGTCTTTCCTGCGACTTAGGCCCGGTTTCTGAGCTGAGAATTTTGCTAAGCAAATGGGTAAATCGTCCTGTCTCTGCAGATTTCTCACAAAAGAGCGTGACAGAGCGATACGTAAGTATGTGCTTAGTAAAATTCTCAACTCAGAAAACGGGCCTTAGGCTCGGTTTCTGAGTTGAGAAATTCATTCGCTTAGTGAATTTCTCAACTGAGAAACCGGGCCTTAGTCCGACAAAACTTACCTAAGATGAGCTTAAAATTTGCTGGGCCTTTTAAATAATTAAATCATGAAAAATGCACGAAGTCTTGAAAACATGAAATCGAAATCGTCTAGAGTACCTATTATTTGCATCTCTACAATAGAAAGATACCTGTTACTTACCTTTGTATTCGTAGAAAATGGTGAAGATCTGATGGAGAACTTCGGAGATGGAGAACGGAATTCCTCATCAAAGGACAGCAGCAGATCACTCGGAATCAGTGCAGTAGCTTAAGGCTGGACGATAGCAAGGTGGCGGGAAATTCAATATTTTCACAGATTTTTACATTTTGTAGCTAAATTGAACTATTTTTGTTCAGCGATTTTTCGTTCGCGAGAATAAAATCGTATTCTTTTCATTATTGTAAACAGCAGAACAACAATAAACTGTATTTTTTTTTCTCAATTTAAGGTGTGTTTGTGTGTAAAAAAAAAAAAAAATTCAGCTGATTATGTGTTCTGGTCTACGAAGCAGTGTTACTGCCCAAAAAACTTGTCGTAGACCAGAACAACAATAATTGATTATTGTTGTTCTGTGGTTTACAGAACAACAATAATCAATTGTTTACAATAATGAAAAGAATACTAGGTATGTTATTGCCGCGAACGAAAAATCTCTGAACAAAAATAGCTCAGTTTAGCTACAAAATGATAAAAACTGTAAAAATTTTGAATTTCCCGCCACGTTGCTATCGTCTACCCTTAATAATGAACCTTTTCACCAGGGAAATCGGTTTTTTATTTTTTTGTTAATTTTTGATATTTAGGTTCTGGGGGTCTACCGGCTAAGACGAAGCCGATTACCATTGGCGAAAATCGAAGTTCGATTTATGAAAAATTAACTGGGTGGCAGTAAAATAAACTGGGTGGCAGTACCTACGTTTTTCATAAATCGAAGTTCGATTTTCGCCAATGGTAATCGGCTTCGTCTTAGCCGGTAGACCCCCAGGTTGGGTGAGTGTGAGTTAATTAAATACAAACTTTCGGTAACAAATTATAGTAAGTTACTTACCTTTAAAAAAAAAAGTTTATTACTTTTAAATAAAAAGTTATGAACCTCTTCAGCGGCATATTTTATTCCTATAATTTGGAAACCTTTAGAAGTCTCTATGAATTAATAATGGTTTCTTTCTTCCTTCCGTTGTAATCCTGAGCCCGTCGGAGCCTCCTATGGGTGTTTCTTTGAAATTTCATTCTTCGACTGATTCATCTGGCACAAATTTAATTTCACTTTCAGCACTGTAACACATGTTTATATGAAAATTGGTATACCAAAGAACATATATTTGAGTGAGGGACTGATTTTTCTAAAATAGTTTTCGAGATATCGACGTTCAAATATTTTGTGCCCAGATGAATCAGAATTTCTTACAGATGAATCAGAAAAAGAAAGAAAAATTAAAAACTTTATGTAGATATGAGCTCTGTATTAAGTTTTTAATATTTTAACAACTACTATAATCTGTTTTTATGAAAACAATTATCAGTGATCATATCACAGAAAAAAACTGGTGAATTCAACAATAATTCTTGTAAAACATATTTGAAACTCTAAAACAGTATATTATAATAATTCTTGTAATGAGAGAATATTGTCATGCAAAAGAATTTTTGTCTATTGCTAATATTTGTAATACAATCAATTCTGTTCAGTACTAGAAAGATATTATAATTGCTACAATACACTATATTGTCAATTATTAATATGATATTATTATTAATACAATTCTAAATTAAAATAATTAATTCTTAACTAAGACTAACACATCAAAAGTGTCATAATAATATGTAGAATAAGTTTATAACTAAGGAGGTATAATACATTTAATGACAAGAACTACTGACTTGTACCCGATCGAAAATTGGACAAGGAGAATTATACAACAAAATAAAGCGCTCCTTTCGTGCTGGAGCGGGAAAAAACTAATATATATCATGATTAATATGGTGTTTTGACCATATCAATCAGGCACAGATGAATCAGAATTTTGCCTACAATCATGCATAACTCATCATATATGGAGACTTCAGGGTTCTAAGCACACCAGCCGCACGTGCACCTTCTGGCACGTCCGTTGCACGACTGGCTCCCCCCCACTCAGGTACTAGGTAGTCTCTCATTATTGTTACTCAACCAAGTACCTACGGGCAAACTTACGCCACATTAATCAGTATTATACGCCGGACACTTCTTATCTACTTATTTAAAAACACACTAAGGTAGTTATAACTTACACATATTTTTTTTGTAAGAGGGCATTTCATTATCTTTCGTTATAATTGAAATGTATATTGATTTATCAAAGGGAAAATGCGACATCGACCATTTTGTTCCGGATAATGGCAAACGGACGCGTCATATGAATCAGAAGAACGCACTTTAAATATTTTTATTTCGTAACTACATGGTATCTGGTGTTTCATACATTTGGCGCAGTACTGAGTCGACCTTTTGTATGGAACAGCAGATATTTTTTTCGCTCCATTTTTTCTGCGACCTGTTACATGTTGTTTGTAGTGATCATTAGACAGCCTACTTAAAGTTCCGCTATCGACTTAGAGTGCACCCTGTAGACTGCAATTATTTCAAAAATATCATTGGACCAGATTAAGGATAAAACTAAACTGTACAAAAAAAAAAATTACATGCCGTTTTGTTAGTTGGTTACAGAGATATACCCATAGAAACCGAGAATTTTGTCTCTGAAGAAGTACCCCTATAGATATTCTCTTCAGTAAATACTCCATTGTCGCACTCGGTACTCGGCTCATAACCAATACCGACTTTGTTTTAAAAAGATGCTCCGCCGGCGCTGTAGAGATTCCTTTTCTTTTGATTTAAGCGAAATTATTTTCTCTCAATTTTCGGCTTGAGGGAAGGAAGAGGAAAATATGCAGCAGTGTCATTTTACGGCTCCTCAATAGGGATATTCTTAGAGTAATATGCTTACGTAGGTATCTATCTCCTTTTTATCAAACAGACTGTAAATCTGCCTTCAGTTTTATGTCCGCCGTATCATGTAGTGTGAATAAAAAACGAGATTGATGGCGGTGCGTAACGAAAACGATACAGCGATAAACGTCGTAAAATCGTAGAGATACACGCATGTCGTCGACAAATAATATGCGAACATAAATCTAAGTGCTTTACTCGCAACAAAGTATCGTGTAGCCGTTTTCCGACAAGAGTACGAGTAGATACAAGAGCCGGTATATAGGGGCATTCCGTAAAACGCTTCAAATGTAAATCGGTCCGTAATCTGTAGAAGCTTTCCGGCGGGCGAGCATCGAGCAGCGATAGATCGGGGTTCAACTTCGAAACTTTTCATCCACTCGCTAAAGTCGATAGGGAAAACTACAAGGAAACTTTCCGATAAAATCTATTTTATTGAATTATGCTCTCGCACAAAATATATGTGTTTACGATAGCAATTCTATTCAATATATTATCGCTGTGGAATCGTATCTATTAGAAGGTGTGTAAGCACTTGCGAGAGCTATGAACTCCTTTTATTTGATGTGAACCTGGTGAACTATTTCCCGGAAACTACGCATCGATTGACGGTAATAAAAGCAACACAGGGGGTGGTGGTTATATGGACACAAGTAGATAAGTAGTTAGATAGATACAGTTCATACTTTTACAGTATCTAATAATTGTATACAGGGTGTTAAAAGACCGCCAACAAAGCGGGAAACCACGTATTGTCCTCATCATAAGGATAATTTTTGCCCAAGGAACTATGCCTGGGAAATCAACGGTTTCCGAGATAATGAGGCTCAAAGTCGGACTATTCAAAATTTTTATTTTGCAGAAATGTGTTCAGTATCAAGTCCTTAACATTTCTTCTCAAGGAAACATATCAAAATGAATATTTCTTACAAAAAACGACGCTGAAATTGCAACTCGCAATGTATTCTAAACATCGGCACCTCGAGAGTAAGTAGCCTAATTTAATGTCAACGCTTGCGTAATATGAATTGTCTGCGTTACACTTCCATTACGCGATAAAATAATTTCCGAAATTATAACCTAAAAAGGTGCCTAAAAAACCAAAATTATTTCCCAGCAATAATTTATCGAAAAAGTACTTTGTTTTGGTGTCTAAGATGCGTACCGTTCGGCTCTGTTGGAGGTCTTTTAACACCCTGTATTTATGGAGGAACTATCAGTCTTCAATCAAAAGCAAATTGAGTCTGGACAGCGGTGACAAACCTGCCCCGCACGAAGCGCAATCCCGAGTGCTGGGGGAAAACAATGAGTTGGTGTCTCAGCCTACCCATTTCTGTGTCGAGTTTAATCAAAGCCCATCGACGTGAAAGGGGCAACCGCGGGCAAAAAGCACTTTTATCACAAAGCCGTGGTGTGACCGCGGGCGCGGTCAACGCCTGCGGTAGTTTGTACGTTTCGCTCGTGGAGCCTTTCCGGGAGTTGAACATCAATACACCGCTCGGTTACGCCCCGGAGGCTTTGCCCCGACGTGATCTGCGACTGATACGGCCGTGAAGAACGCTTGCAGGGGGAAATGCCTAACTGGCAGTGATCGCGCGCCAGCGCTGCGCGGTCGCTTCTTCTCATTGTACAAGTACGGCCACAATCTCAGATATAATCCGTGCGGAATCAGAATGGGATAATACCTTTTGGAACTGAATCGAAAATGACAGTTCTCGAGTAGCTTCACTAAAAAAAATTTTAGTTCTACTTTGTACCTAGGGTTATGAAATTGGAAATACATTAAAATGTTTAATGGTTGTAATCTAAAAGGATTCAATGTTATTGCATTAATTGAATAAAACGTGATAAAACTCGAGCAGACACCAACGCGCACAGAAAACACAAGCAATTTTCGACGCGAGTTTGCCATAGACAACTAGAGTTTGCCGAAATGCTGACGCTACAGGACCGCGAGCGTCTCAGTTTCAAAAGGTATTATCCCATTCTGATCCCGCACCGATTCATGGCAGCTCTTATCGCGCGCGGCATAAGGGCGCCAATCGAACAAAAAGGTGTATCTGAGACTGTGGCCGACTGTACAAGTACATCTCCACTAAAGCCACGTTTTCACGTTCTAAGTTTTGACCAATTATTATTGAGGCGTCAAAGTTAGCTGAAGCTTCTGATTGGCCATTTTAGTGACGTTAGGCACTCAGCGCCGTAATGAAAACATCACCATTTCTAAAAAAATGCCAAGATAAGTAGCCACCTTACTTGGCATTTAAAAAAATAAATTATTGACTTGTTAAATAAGGCTAACAAATAAAAATATATAATTATTTATAAAAAAATGTCTTGGCAACGTTTTTTTTTAATAACAATTAATAACAGATAAAATCCCATATTTCGCGGGCACGCCACAGTCTTCATAGCTACCACGAGTGCAAAAAAGCTGTGCCGGACGTCTGCCGGACGTCTGTCATGTATCCTAATACCATAGTAGTAAGGTTGTTTGTCCAACCTATCACTTTCAGTGACAGTGACAGTAAGCACTCGTGGTAGCTGCAGCAATAATTGACAGTTCTTTTTAGAGAAAGTGGCAACGTCAAGTTTTATTTTGATTTGAGTGATATGTTTCGCAATTCGTTGTATTTTCATACTTAATTTTTCACAATTTAACCAATATTTTTTGCAATTAATGTCTTACGAAAAATAAGAAAAAAGGCATAAAGACAATAAAGATTAAAACAAAAAAATTACAAGTAATTTCAAACGACATGCATATTCTCTATCTATTGGGATACTATTGTTCCTATATGTGGTGCTAGCTTTAGAAACCTTCGCTAGCTCGGTATTCAATACAATACACTTGTGCGTTTTGTGTCCGGAGAGGGAAAATAATGATATGTATACTTTTCACTCCTGGAACTACTTCACTCCTTTAGTTCACTAGTTCCATTTAGTTCCGAGGCTCCTTAGTTTCCTGTATGCATCCAATTCTATTTCGTACCGAACGTTCCGGAGGAGTTAAAACGACATGGTTCGTTTTATAGCTCTGTCGTTCGTCATTTACGTGATTTACATAAAAGGAAACTTTAAGGTCCATGGGACCTCTGTACAGCCGGCCACACTCTAGGACTCTAGGAAACCAATTTTACTGCATCTAGTCGAGTTATTTATTACTGCACTTATTTTCATTGCAAGGACGAAAAAAACAGCCCCTCTACCCTTGACGCATTTTCCAATACGGCCGCAATATGGCGCAATTTACAAAATTTAATATTTTACAAATTAAGACGCATTTTGTATTTTTATTGAATAAAACAGCCTTACCTTTGAATGAACATTACAAAGTATTTAATATTGTATTGAATTCAAAGAGAAATTAATTTTAAAACTTTTTCAATTTGATCGCAATAGCGTCAAGGGTATAACCCCCCAGGAAGGAAAATTGGAACTACTCATTAACATGAATACAAACAAAATTATCCTTAGATGCACCGACTTAAAGTCTACTTTAACTTACTTACCTTACATTGGAACTAGATCCGGAACTATGAGCTATGATGATGCGAAATTGCAAATAAAATAAATTAGGCCTTAGGTACTCGTAAGACGTAAGTTCCATTTTTGCATTTAGCTGTCTGTTCTGCTGACCTTGAGCAAGAGTGCGAAGAAAATATATTTTTAAAGCAGTAAGAACGAGAAAGAAAGATCCTTCGTTCCGGGGCTTGGGTGAGGCGAAAGGAAAATAATACTATACGCTGGTAAGAGAGAGAGAGGTTGGATGGAACTGGAACTAAATGAGCGAGCATGGAACGAGCGAGAAGCGTAGTTCCAGGAGTGGAAGCGTATCATTTGAACGACTCGCTCCGGAACTACCCAAGTCTACTTGGCACTCGCGGCGATAGGTAATCAAGGCCCCTTGCCACGTCTCGCCGCCGCCGCCATCGCCATTCCAATCGTATCGGGGGCTCAGGGGCTCAGTAACACTTTTCACTTATCCCCAATATCTATGGAAATTCCTCCGCACAGTCAAATGTACAATTCAAACGTAAGTACATACATCAACACCTTTTCGTGTGCGATCGCCGAGAAGGCTCTCCGAAACTTGGCTAGCCAATTTAACTTCTGTACCTACGTCCTTTATTCGGGTGAACAAATTAAAATTCCTATTCCAACCGAAACTCCTGTAGACCAGGGACGGAATAACAAACTTAGGTTTTCATTCCTGATTCTACAAAACCGAATATTTTTAGACATACCTATTCAAGACACGACCGTAATGAGGATCATTCAGACATCGGATTGTTGGACTTCCAAATATAAATTTTGAATGACTTAAATCCATCAAAAAATGACAATAGTTGTTAGCAGGCGCTCAAATTATTTATTGTAATTTTGCCGGATTTACCACCTACCACCCAATGGTCAAAACGGGGTCAAAATCTACCGTATTTATGGTTTTTATGAAAATACATTGGATTTTAGTGCATTTTGAAGAAAAAGTGCTGGCAACATTGGATTTTAGTGCATTTTGTGGAGAAAGTCCTGGCAACAAATATTTTTATATAGCAACATTTAGGGGAATCCCTTGATTTTATAATATTTGAGCCGTTCCGTTCGAGATTCAATACTACTTCATATTATTGGTTTCTATTGCTTATTCACCAAAGAGCAATGAGTGACTTTCTTATTCGTACGTATAGCTCATTTCATTCATTGGCTGATACTAGAGAGCTACAAGTAACTTGAAATGATGAATGTGCTGACCGCATCGATCTACAAAAAATAATAAATATTGTTACAATACATGCATTTGTCTTAATTTTGATTAAAAGAAACAAAATAACAAAGCAATTTTTCACCGTAATTTCTACCGTATTTTAACATGTTATATCCGTAGAACTACCGTATTTAGCAACTGGCAACACCGTATTTTTGACCGAGTCAGTTGGAGACACTGCCGTACGTCGTACGTGTCACAATACAGTAGAGGTGCGCGAAACGCTTCAGTGAAAAGAAAAGAATGATATAGTTCATTTCCTTCACTGAACTAGTTCACTCTTTTAGTTCACAGTTCATTCATAGTTCACAGTTCATTCATAGTTCACAGCTCATTCATTCATAGTTCATTCATTCATAGTTCATTCACAGTTCATTCATAGTTCACAGCTCATTCATAGTTCATAGCTCAGTAGTTCGTCCACGTATCTTTTGACTCACGGTAGTCCGCGAATGACAAAGGTGACAAAGGCGAGACACATCAGTTACAGAATTTTGGTCCTTAGTGTGGTAGATTTAAGAATGTTTCTTGAAGAATGAACTACGTGGACTAGAATGAATGTGATATATAAAGATTTACAGAATTTTGGTTCTTAGTGTGGTAGATTTAAGAATGTTTCTTGAAGAATGAACTACGTGGACTAGAGTGAATGTGATATGTAAAGATTGGTAGTGAATGAATGAATGAATGGTTTCATATAACGAATGCATTCAATCGAAGCATTCATTCGCGAACTACACACCTCTACAATACAGTGTTGTTCTGCAGTAACGCGAACCGGTTTTACTAACGCTTGCTAATAAAATTAAGGCTCGGTATAAGGCTAACTAGCGCCACCAATGTTAAAAAAATCATATCTTCCTTTAGAAGGAGTTTTTGAAAAAATCCTAAGATGAGCCTATGCGCCATGCTTTTCTAGATTTTTAAGTGTAGATACCCTCTTCGAAATTTACTTTTAGCTAAAAAAAATTCGATAACCGCCAAAAGCGGCCGTTTTTGGCGGTTATCGAAATTTTTTTAGCTTAAGACTAGAAATTGAGTTGGGTACCTACACTTAAAAATATAGAAAAGCATGGCGCATGAGCTCATCTTAGGATTTTGTCAGAAACTTCTTCTGAAGGGACATATGATTTTTTCAACATTATTGGCGCTAGTTAGCCTTATACCGAGCCTTAAATAGGCTACTTGTTATGAATAGCAGGGAGATCGAGCGTGAGGATAGTGACTGGTGACGATGATGTTGGACGATTGTTTGAAGCTGGAGACTTGGGTTTGTCGAGAGAATTGGACGAGAGCAGTATGCTTAGCATGGTCGTTTTGACACTCTCTCGAACTCGAGTGACAGACGTGCCATGTCTATTGTGCGAGCATGGCAGGCGGGACTCGAGATGGCAATAGATTAGGGTCATGTCGAGCAGAAAGTAGATATTGCCATTTTAATAAAAATGTTGTATTTTGTCTCCATCGCCATGTTGGCGCAGAGCCAACTCGAGCCCGACCGACAAGTTGACAGTTTTGCATAGAGAAGGGCCTATCTCGGGCTTACCATGCTGCACGTAATGAATGGAGGACGAGAATAGCACGATCGAGAAAGGTACAGTAGGAGAAATGTGTAACAGTACTAATCGCGGAGCAAACAGAGATCGAGTAGATCAAGAAGAATTATGGACATTCGTCGGCAGAGGAGGGAAGAAATTGTTACTTGATGTGGAATACGATAATGGTACAAGAATAATTGAAGAAAAAAAAAATAATATGTGTAAGCGCCACGGAAGAGCTCCCGAAACAATTCGGCCTAGCCCGGTTGCGTATATAGAAATGCTAGTTCAGTACGTCTCCGCCAGACTAAGACGAACTGAATTAGCATTTTCTAAAATTTTGTAACGATAAACACGCGTAAATACTGCACCAATACGTCACAGAGGGTGACGTATTGCAGTAGGATTTCTACATAAATACGCATTTAAATGCTTAGAAAATGCTAATTCAGTTCGTCACTGCCGGCTCGCGTGACGTATTGTGGGCGTAGAATTCCTCTAATGCGATAACGCCAGAAAAATCAAAGTGCAGCCAACTTCCATTGCGCGACGTAAAGACAGGGGAATATCAGGGGAGGAAGGATCCAAGCTGGGCGTCCTATCACATTAGAAGCTCGAAGTGCCAAAAAACGATCTCATAATATAGCTTTTAACATTGAAAATAATCAACCATGTGCCAAAAAACATTGAGTAAAATAATTCTTATTACGAATTAAACTATTCATTTTTTGTACCTGTATTTTCTTTATTTGTCATGCTGTAAGTTAATTCTTAGCCGCCCTTCAGCATCAGTTTCACGTTGACGAACCGAATTAGGATAACCCCACTTACGTTGCGTTATAAAACTTGAAATCCTACTGCAGTACATCACCCTCTGAGACGTATTGGCGTAGCATTTACGGGTGTTTATCGTTAGAAACTGCTAATTCAGTTCGTCTTAGCCTGGCGGAGACGTACTGAATTAGCATTTCTATATACGCAGCCCGGTTGCTGAAAGGGGAAGAGATATCGGATGTGGTGGGAATAAAGTATACAATGTAAGCCCATACAAGGTAGTCATACAATTTAACAATGACACTAGCGCTCAGAAACTTTTGGACAATAAAACATTTATTGATAAGGGCTACAGATGTTACCGGGCCATGGAGATTACTAAGTCGTATGGGGTCATACAAAATTTTGATTTGGTGCTGCCGGAAGAGGAGATCTTGGAGAATGTATCAAGTGAGCGAGAAATAATCAAAGTAAAACGATTGGAACATAGAAATACAGAAAACGGCAAAAAGGAACCGTGCGAGTCCGTGCGACTACGCTTTAATAGCTCGTCGTTACCTACACACGTTATGTTTATGAAACCAGGTTGAAAGTGGACCCCTTTGTCTTCCTAGTGACGCAATGCTCAAAGTGCTGGAGATTCGGTCATTTAAACAAAATGTGTCCACCCCGTAAAACTATTTGCCCAAAATGCGGTAAAAATCATGAAAATTTTGAGACAACCGAGTTTAAAGTCTGATTTTTAATTCCGTAGAATTCTGACAGCTGTCATTTTTTGACATGTCAGAGATTACAAACCTTTTTGGCCAGGCACATTTTTCAATTTCAATACGAGTTTGAACATCTGAGTCTATACATTTTATTTGTTAGTGAATGTATTCATTTTATTAAGTGTGGCGCTTCAAATTAAAAGGGGCTTTACGGCCAGTCATAATTACGTCCCTTTCCAACAAGAAAAAACTTAACAGTCAACAAGAAAAAACTTAACAGAATAACAGAAACTTAACAAATATATCAAGGTAATAACAACAAATAATAGCAAACACCGAGAACAAAAATAATAGCAAACACCGAGCGCATTCGAGCATTCAAAGAAGTCGAATGAAAATCAATCAATGTGACAAATGCGACGCGTGACGCTAACACACAGAACAATCTATGGCAATTATTTTTTTTAAGTTTATTTTTTAAAAAGGTTTAATAAACCTGACGGTGATGCCAGCTAAAGAATGAAATAAAGTCATTAAAATTAATTTGATATATTTTTCGTGATATTGAAATATTTTTTATGTTTGTATCAGTTCACTTGAGTCAGTAAATATTTAGATTTATCTTTTTCTAGGTAAAACATAAAAAAAACATCTAGCATTTCATGTTTTATTGCCCGGCAAATGGGTCAAATTGTTCCCTTTTTCGGTAAAGAGCTTTTTCAGTAGCAACACTGATGAAATGTCAGGATTCTACGGAATTAAAAATCAGACTTTAGATGCGTTAATTGTAACGGAAATCACATGGCCCTTAAAAAAAAAGAAGTCCTATGTTCCTAAAATAAAAACATATTCGCGTATTTATGGCGGAGTTCAACTGTTCTTCTCGCAAAGCGTCAATGATGTTTGTGCCACCAGAGTCGCCTATACTTAAACCCGCCGCAGAATATTATGAATCATTCGAGCCATCGAAACTAGTAAACAACCCGCCGAGCGATGAAGATTGTGGAGCCTATTAACAAGCGCTTAAGACACCAATTCGCCCAAACAAAGAAGCACCTGGCAGTGCGACACAATGCGATGCTATCATGCTACCGATAAGAAATTAGACAGCGATTCCCAAACTACGGCAAACCGTACGACTTCACATAAGAAACAACCAAGTAAACTTAAACATAAAAGACAACGTTTCGACAACATGGAGTGGTTTGAACGGAGTGTAGACATGCGCGAAACAGTGCACTTCGAAGTCATGATATATTTCATGACATTTCATACCGCGTGATATTACCTTATATCATGGCACCAAACATGACACATAACAATTCAATTCAGCACATGTCATGAAATGAAACATGACATGTCATGAAACATGACATGCCATGAAACATGACACGTCATGAAATGAAACATGACATGTCATGAAACATGACACGTCATATTCCAGCACACTTTCATTGCAGTACAGTCATTCATTTCATTACACCAGATGACATGAAACATGACATCATGGTATTTCAGCACACTTACATTGCAGACATGAAACATGACATCATGGTATTTCAGCACACTTTCATTGCAGTACGTACAGTGTGCTGAAATGTCATGTGTATGTGTCATGTTTAATGTCATCTAGTGCAATGAAATGCTATGTGCCATGCTTTATTATCTCGTGTAATGGGTAATATTTCATGACACCGTTGTGTAATATATCTTTTGTAATATTACTAGCATTACCTACACATGTCTAACGGAGTGACAATTCGTCTATAAATTCGGAGAGTCGTGAACTCACAATGGTGTCATCGGATATTGCCATCTTATTTAACTGGAAAGTTACTAGCGAATGCTTGGGAAGTGACCACCTTATTATTAAAGTGTGCACAGATCTCTCATCCCCGATAATAAAAAGAAAAAAGAGAAACTTCAAGCAAGCCGATTGGGAGGAGTATAGACATGAAAGATCTTTTTGAGGAGTGGGAGTTCCCTCAAAATCCACAACAGGTATGATACATTTGTGAGCATTTTAAATAGGACGGCAGACAGCAATATTCCCTATATTAAGTTCTGTGAAAAGCCCTTGCGACTTGATAAATTTAAACCGAAGCCATATTGGAACCCAGACCTTTCAAAATTGGTAGCGAAAGAAGATTAGCATTGGCAATTTTCAGGAAAAACCCAACCCCTCAAAATTTGGAAACATTACAAAGTAAAATTTCACCGATTTAAAGGAACAGCTGAAAATTACAAAAAATAAATAGTAGAATCGAACTGATACGAAGTTCATATAGGCCCGGTTTCTGAGTTGAGAATTTTACTAAGCACATACTTACGTAACGCTCTGTCACGCTCTTTTGTGAGAAATCTGCAGAGACAGGACGATACTTACCCATTTGCTTAGCAAAATTGTCAACTCAGAAACCGGGCCATAGTCAACTAGGTAGTAAATAATAAAAAGAATATACAGTTGTATTAATCCTACTTATATTATAAATGCGAAAGTTTGTGAGTGAGTGAGTGAGTGAGTGAGTGTGTTTGTTACCTTATAACGCTGAATCCGCTGGACGAATTTGGATGAAATTTGGAATGTACATAGCTGAGACATCAGAATAACATATAGGCTACATATTATCACGCTTTGGTGCTTAGGAGCAAAATAAACACACAAAGATTATCATATAGTGGTTATTTGTATAAAAATGAACGAAACAACCATTTACCAAAGATTCAAATTCAAATTCAAAAAATTCAAAAAAGTTTATTGCTAAATAAGGTTACATTTTGTGTCCTGGCTCCCAAACTAGGATATCCTGTGCTATGGGTAGCCAGGCTTCTTCCAGTGTGTCTTATCAAACGTAAGGTAGCAAACTTAAAATAAAGAAAAACTAAATAATTTAATAAATATCAACATCAGGTAGGCGATTTGCGGGTGTTTCTGAATTAGTTTCTTATCGAGTGAGCGAGTAGGTAGGTTTCTGGACGGTGCTCCACAACCAAAGCGGTATGGGCACGCAGGCCACCAGAAGGTCCCGCTCACTCGGGCTCGCTAAAATCATCAACAACAACCGTGAAGTGAAGAGTGATAGGTGTGTGTGTGCGGAAGAGAATAGTAAACGTGCGATTTTGAGGTAAAACAGTGTAATTTTTTTTATATATTTTTTTTTTGTCTTTTTTTTTAAAGATCCTCTGTCATCACGTAGCGTTGAGCTATTTACTTTCGTAAATCCATCGAAAACTGAACAACGGTGAATTTTAATGCACCAAACAGGCCCAAATGTGCAGCAAAACTCAAACGATGAACAAAAGTGTAGAAGTTGTTTTTAATTATCGCTGTCATCCGTCACTGTCACAAAAATGGTATGTCAACAAAGCAATAAAGGAAAAATCAACATGTTTAATTACATAAAACAGGCAAAAAACATAAGTTCAGTGATAACTACTTACAATCTGAAAGAGCTCATACATCCTTACTTAAAAAACTGTGCATCCAGCAGTGTTTATCAAAGCTCTTTACAAAGTTGCGGTCGCATCCTAAGATCTTTCAGCCAGAGGAGATGGAACGTCCGTTGAGTGCATTGCTGATTGCTGGGTATTCAGGGAAGAATAGGATGTACCAGACCTCGAAGAAAACTAAAGATACGATGTTCTGACCAAAAATTCTGCTGTGTGTACTGTGCAAGTGTGAAAAACATTGTGTCTCGAGCGACCATAGGCGCATAACATCAGCCGGTGTAACATGAGCACCATGAACGATTTATTTCCATTAAGTACCTATTGAGTACCTAGGATTGGACAGGTGCCCTTTCACATAATATCATAGTCGCCTATTCATTGTTGACAACTCAGATAGGCTTGAAATGTGAAAAATGTGAAAATCCCTGAACCGCCTGCGTGGTGGTATTGCCCGCATGAAAGATATTGAGGAATAGAGCCAGAAGAGATGTTTCATGCTAATCTCAAGCCATACCAACAACTTCGCGTCGTCATACATGTCCTGATACTCCACAGTAAAGTTATCGATACTTATCGGATTTCCTGGAGGCGACCCCAGCGCGATCAAGTTAACGCGATTCTGGGACGGAAAAGCGTGACGCTTTTAACACGAAAGAAGAATAAGACCAACGATTTAAAATAGTTGTTTCAGACTTTGGTATCGTAGACGCTAAGAAGACGCGTTTGGTGTTTTAGAAGGCATCTCATAGAAAAAAAAACATTTTCAATGTGATATCTCCTGATAGCTCATATTTTTTGGTGTCAGAACCAAATTATTATGATCGATGTCTTTAAAATAGTATGATGCAAAATAAAAAATAAAATTAAATATACGGATTTTCATGTAGTTTTTCTCTGTTAGGTATCTCGTGCCTATAATACGAGTAGGTGACGCTAACTACCTCTGTTTGAGATCTTTTACAGTTTTATAGATCGCTGGAGAGATGTTGAGACCTGTGACGTACTGCAGCGAATGCTGATAAATATTCATTCACCCAAATGCGCAAGCAAACGATATGTTCAAACTACAGTAGGGCTCTCTAACATCGAGAGAGGCAGTGTCCACAAAGGTCACAAAGGCAGGAAGACTTGGGGCAAGACCAACTGAACAAAGACAACCCAGACTGAAAGTTTGCAAGCAGATTAGCGGACTCAAAATAATGGGATAGGGCTAAAAAGAGAAGAGAATCTTCGAGTTTGTCTTGAAATGTAGGTCACCCACGTTAAATCAGTTAGACGCCGCTAACAGTAGGTAGGTATCTGCATCTTTACTCCGTTCAGTTTGGAAGAAGCAGATAACAATGCGTGGTCCACGGGAGCGAAATCCCGGGCCAACGCTTTGATAGTGCTGGAGGTCTGTTTTAAGTACATAATATAGGTGGTAAAAAATATGCTAGGTACAATTGCTAAATCACCACTTTTATCTTTTTTCTTTTATCCACGTGAATGAAGTCGTGGGCACTACCTACGCTTATATTATAAAGAGGAAAAGTTTCTAAGTACCTATGTATGTAGGAGGTAATCACCAAAACTACTCATCCGATTTTCAAAATTCCTTCACTAATGGGAAGCTATGTTATTGCTGAGTGCTTTAAGCTATTTTTTATAGTGATAAACTAAGGCCTTTGCATCTACGTAGGTAATGAAATTATTTATACAGCGTCCAGTGACTCCTTTACTCATACTAAATGGGTGAAGAGACCACTCGGCGCTGGGACATTGTTTTAGATGGAGTAGGCTTGCCCAGCACCTATAGGTACCATCCTGACAGCTTAGTCGGCCTAGCCTACAGGAAAGACACGTCAATACGTGTGGAGCCAACTAAGCCGCGGGTTTCCTCACGATGTTTTTCCTTCACCGTTAGCGAGTGGTATTGCTACTACAAATTCACAAATGTACATAACTTTGAAATTAAACAAAGTCATAGATACATGCCCGCACTGGTAATCGAACCGGGGACCTCTTGCTTCAGAATCCACTGTTCTACCCACTAGACCACCACCGCGTCCCGCTATAGTGATAACGGGAAAAAAAATTAAGTCTGCGCGGACGAAGTCGCGGGCAAAAGCTAGTCATTCATAATCATAACAATTTTTTAAGCACTTTACGCTTAAAATTACCACTTTTTTTTGTATCACTCTGTGTCGGTTCATTTTTAAGACACGTAAGCTTACAGGGCCCTTAGCCTGTAACACAATGGTGCCAAAATGGGCTGTCAGGTGACGACTTCAATTACTATTTGATAACGCTGTCTGTCCTTTTAATGTTTTTGTAGTACAGCAAAGAATATTTTGATTCTAATTCTAGAGGATTAGTTCTCTGGTTGTAGGAGAAAAACGAGGAGAGCCCGGTTTTGTCCTTCTGCCGGGACGCCATTGACCCGCCATTGCGTTACAGGCTAAGGGCCCAGATCACAATGTATGCTTTGAAGTCGCGGAGACAACTGTCGAGTTTTGAGGATCCCTGTAGGACTTGAATAATGCCTTCAGCTCAAAACAACAGCTTATTGGTTTTGTTTTTTACCACACAGTCCTAATTTGTTTGCCTAGGCAACTCTGATCTAACCTAAAAGTTGTTACCTACTTATAAGCAATTTCAATATTTCAAAACCTTATGGTAATATCAAGGTTAAAAATTAAGCCTTTAGATCTCACATAAGTTAAATGATAGCGTTTTCAGAACCTTATCAGTAGGTTACAATACAAGTCAGAACAACGATAACTTAAACTCTTGTCAGCAACTTTAAGGTATTAGCAATAAACTATTAGTTTTAGGACTTAGTAATCATTCTCAAATACTAAATATAACCAACTAGCAAATCATTAACCTCCTAAAATCTATTCTACAACTCTTCTAAATCCTAGAGGCATTTTTTACAACCTTGGCCGAAATGAAATGTTACTTGAGTAGTGATATCAATGATTATAAATCGTAAAATTTATGATAATGTATTGCAATTTAGGTAGTTATTTATGCAGAGCTCTTGGATTTATCTGATAAGAACAACACCTGTACGGGCGGCGTGGCAAGCCCGAGATAGGCCCTTCTCTATGCATAACTGTCGACTTGTCGGTCGGGCTCCAGTATGCTTAGCATGGTCGTTTTGACACTCTCTCGAACTCGAGTGACAGACGTGCCATGTCTATTGTGCGATTTGTGCGTGCATGGCAGGCGGGACTCGAGATTGCAATAGATTAGGGTCATGTCGAGCAGAAAGTAGAAATTGCCATTTTTAATAAAAATGTTGTATTTTTGTCTCCATCGCCATGTTGGCGTAGAGCCAACTCGAGCCCGACCGACAAGTTGACAGTTTTGCATAGAGAAGGGCCTATCTCGGGCTTACCATGCTGCACGTACAGTTGGCTCTACGCTAACATGGCGACCGAGATCGACATGGCGTCGACCGAGCCTTGTCTACAACCGGCAGCATGGCGGCATTGCCCGAGATGATGTCGGCCTAGTTTCATTACTTAATATTTTCTTGCACTCTACATAAAATAAAATAAACCCTGAGTGGATAACACTGTACAAAACATTTGATTAGTTTCTTGCATTAGAACGAAACGCAATCCTTCACTTGCTAATGATGTACCCCAATCGGTAATAATCGGTATCTATTTCAACAGTGTTGCCAGACCAAAATACAACATTTTTATTTAGAATGGCAATAACTACTTTTTTCTCGACATGACCCTATCTATTGCCATCTCGAGTCCCGCCTGCCATGCTCGCACAATAGACATGGCAAGTATCTCACTCGAGTTCGACAGAGTGTCAAAACAACCATGCTAAGCATACTGTATTGTGATGGATGGCAGTTATGTGCTATCGATTACGTAAATGTAGGTAATGTTGAAGAGGCGTTTGAAAACGTATAATAATATTTTACGTCAACTTGGATATAATTTTAATTTTTCTTGATGTAACTTTTGTAGTACCTACCCCAACAAAGTATCATAAAGTACGTATCGGTTTACTAGCCATTTCTAGTAGGTACGAGCTATTTTTAAAACCGATATAAAAAGGCAACATGTGAATAACAAAATATGTACAAACAAGATAAACCTAAGTATAACTACATCAGTAGTTATAATCTATGCCCAATAACATTTCTCACGCACGTTTGTCTTCAGGGCCCCCAGCCTCAGGGAAACACATCAGGGCCCCTAGCCTGTAACACAATGGTGCCAAAATGGGCTTCCGGTTGACGGTTTTAATTACGATTTATTGATGCTGTCGGTCCAGTGTCGGTTCTTTTAATGTTACTTATTGTAGTACAGCAAAGAATATTATGAGTCTAATCCTAGAGGATTAGTTCGCTGGTTGTAGGAGAACAACGAAAAAATCCCGGTTTTGTCCTTCTTCCTAGGACGCCATTGAGACGCCATTGTGTTACAGGCGAAGGCCCCAGGCAAGTGGCAACTAAATGATGCGATGCCCTTACACACACATACAAATACAACACATCACGTATGAATTTGAAGTGACAATGTACTCGAATTCCATGGCGGAACTAAGCAGGCTATCTACAAACAACCTCTACTAATTACATAGATACCTACGTGGACATGGCCTTCAATACAAACAGCATGTTTTGTTATGTCACTGAGAGATACATTTTATTTTAATAAAAATAACCGGTTTAACTAGTTTACAATAATATTAACAACAATTCGTTGAAGGTCATTGGGCAAAATGCGACCGGTTTGTAAAATATTGCGTACACAAACATAATAGCTAACTTAGGGGAATAAAATGTTACAACAATGTTAAAAATATTTATAATGTTACAGCATGTTAAATTATTAATAAATCAAAATTGCGGCCTACGATGCAGAAACCTTTCCCAGTAGATTCTTGAGAAAAAAATTTTTTTTTCATGTCTTATAATAATGCGACTCATACTTTCGTAAACTACAGACATGTATCTATAAATTCTACCCCATTTTATTTCTGGACACGGGTGTACCCTACAAACGTTGCCATACAAATGTGCCCAATGACCTTTACTACATAAAACACGGACGGACGGCTATTGGTCTCTTGGCACAAGTTTCAGGGGAAACTTGGTTGCGATGGTGGCGAGCGGTCGGCTGGGGTCGAAGGAGTGGCGTCGCTTAGTGGCAGCGCCAGGCTCCACGCGGTACTTCGACAGCACCCTCGCTATGAGCAGCCGCGTCTGCACCTGCGCGAACCGCATACCGATGCAGTTCCGCGGCCCCGTGCCGAACGGCAGGTAAGAGCATAGAGGTTGAGTGCCTTTCATCGCCTCAGAGAACCTGTCAGGATCGAACCGCTCGGGCTCCGTCCAGTACTGTGGGTCATAGTGAATCCCCCTCGCGCAGACCACAATTATCGTTCCCTTCTCTATCGTGACGTCGGTCCCCGGCAGCTTGTAGCTCTTCGAGGCGAGGCACCTTTGAAGTGGATCCACGACAGGGTACATCCGGAGCGTCTCGTCTAACACCTGGCCCATGTATTTCATTTCATGGAGCCCCTCGAAGGTGTACTCGCCGTTGTTGTCCGCGAGCATCTGCCGGATCTCGGTGACGAGGCGGTCCTGCACGTCCGGCGCGTAGGCGAGCTCATGCAGCAGGAATGAGACGGTGGAAGCGCTGGTCTCGTAGCCCGCTGCGTAGAAGACAAAGGCCTGCGCTGCTACCATGCTGTCTGTCACCTGCAGCGTCGTCGCCGCCTCCTCGCCAGTATCGCGCCGTGCGCCGCGCAGCGAGCCCTCTTTGCGGATGTCTATTATGAGATCCATAAAGTCTTTGCGCCCGCTGTTGACCCCGCCGCGCTCCCGCATAATCTGCTTCACAAGTCCGAAGAAGAAGTCCGTCAAGTATGCGGGAAACATGGACATGTTCAGTTTCTTGAGCAATCCGGGGAAGAGGAATTCGAGCTCGGTGGCGAATTGGTTGCTGAAGATAAGCTTGTCGATCTTGGAGTAGATGTTGCCCTCGCGGTCGAGCTCGGTGAAGGGCACGTCTATGCCGAAGGCGCAGGAGCCGATGGAGCCCAGGGTGAACTTCTGCACGAGCGGGTAGATCGGCCGCTCGGACTGTTGCGCGAGTAGCGGCGCCACGTGCGTTATCCACTTGTCGGCTTGCTCGTTTATGAGGGGCATCATGCCCTTCAGCTTGCTCGATGTGAAGATCGGCGAGAACTTGGAGCGCAGCACGCGCCACGAGTCGCCATCGGCCATGAACAGGTTGAGCCCGAGGCCTTCCTTGGTGAACTCGAGGCCACGATCCACGAATTGGTCGAAGTCCTTGACGAAGATGTGCTTCAGGATTTCGACGTCTCTGACCATCAAGCACGGCGTGGCCATGCGGTATATGCCGACTACTTTGTGGTCTTTATGTTTGTTGTAGTAGTTGGTGTAGAAGTCGGAGTTGGCGATCCGGCGCAGGACAGTGTCGCGGATGTTACCAAAGAAGAACTCTGGCTTGGGGCAGTAGACGCCGCGGCTCTTCCAGTAGCCGTAGTTACGCGTCAGGTAGAAGTACGCCAGCGTCGCCAAGAAGGCTAGCGCCAGCGCGGTATTCACTAGTATCGAGACCCACATGTCGTGATTCACTCACGGTCTGTTTACCACTAGCAAGTTTCCATTTGGTTTGGGTCTATTTATTAAAGCGACGAAGCGCACTTATCAATGACGATAAGTGCTCGTCAAGGTGACTGGCAATTTCGGCAGCCTTGGATTCCACTAGTTGTGATCGAATCTATTTTAGACGTTGATGACTAAACAAAAGTTTAGTTTTTTCCCGTTTTGAGCGAAGCTTAGTGTCACTAGACACCGGTCCCATTCATTGGGTTTATGATTAATCGGGTGATTTATTATAAAACTGTATAAATACTGGTTCAAAACGTGAATTCTCGTCATTGAAAGTTACGAACATTTTGTGAATTTGTAGTAGCAATAATACTCGCTTATCTATTTTAGACGTAAAGGAAAACATCGTGATGGAACCCGTGCCTTACTTGGCTGCACGAATTGAGATTTATTTTCCTGTGTGCTAGGCTGACTAAGCTGTATGATGGTAGGTATAGGGCCCACTCCATGTCGACTTTTCCAGAATTATAAATATCCATTCTAACAAACTTTACCGCTTATAAAATTAGTGTGAGTGTGATTAGTGAGATCTCATTTACGTATAACATTTCAATTTCAATTTATTTATTTCGATGAACTAACGTGGATCATAAAACACAGTATCTACAAGATTTTAGATATAAATAATTTAATCTAAGCGTCACCTACTGTTAGTCTGTTAGAAGGTATTAGTAACATTAACATTAACATTTTTTGCACATTTTCTTTACATAAGTAATTTTGTTTTTCAGTACATGAACCATACATGAGCAATGGTTCATTTTAAAACGTTCTGCAAACATGCGCAGGATGATGTTGGGTCTGACCCGTAGGTACCCTAAGCTCCACACCAAACCCAGGGCCCTTAGCCTGTAACACAATGGTGCCAAAATGGGCTGTCAGGTGACGACTTCAATTACGATTTGCTAACGCTGTCTGTCCTTTTAATGTTTTTGTAGTACAGCAAATAATATTTTGATTCTAATAAAATTCTAGAGGATTAGTTCTCTGGTTGTAGGAGAAAATCGAGGAGAGCCCGGTTTTGTCCTTCTGCCGAGACGCCATTGACCCGCCATTGCGTTACAGGCTAAGGGCCCAGGTTTGAACACGGTTTACGCATAGTCGTGTAGAAGCAATCAACCAGTGCCTCGGCGAACATCCCTGATGCACTACCTGCACTACAGTACCGGGGCAGCCCCATCAGCACAGCACCCTGAACGCATTATTGTATTGAACGCGCAGTGTATCTGCAAAGGCGTATAAGTTTTTACACCCACTAATTACCTATCACATTTAGATATTCTACACCTATAGCAATAGAGCTGTGTTTGTGCAGGTAGAGTTTTATCACAGGAAGCGTGGCGCAGCGTTATCGCGACCAGCTGACTGGAGGCATTGGGTTCACAGCGGGCGGCCTCTTTCGCTTTGAACCCTTTGCTTGAAAACAGTTCGATCCGTTTTGAGTTTTTTTTATAGTGTGGTACAGGTAGGTCCTGTCATGCCATACCGAAGGGGTCGCTCAACTGATCGATAAAAATTACAATAATTAGAGAAATTAACAAAACTTACAAAAAAAATCATAGCTCCTAAACAATAAAATTATGTTGGTAGAACAAAGGTATGTCAACGGTATAATGAACATGTTTTTGTTTTTAGATTTTCGATGTTTTTAGTGTTTTGACCATTACGTTTGATCCTGTAGAAACACCGAAAGAAAATGTTTTGTTAAAATCGCCAATTTACAAAAATACAAAATGCCACTCGTAATATATTATTTTCGCGATCCGATGACATTATTTTTTGACAGTTATTTTTTGAATGTTGCTTTTGATGTCTCTATAAAACTGTTTACTTGGTTCAAAACTTGAATGATCCTCATTGAATGCTCTACAATTTTATAATAGAAGTCAAAATCAGTCATAGAAACCTGGACTTTACCTATCATTATCATAAACGCGTAACACCGATTTTTTTGACGCTTGAACTTGAATATCTCACGATCACGACGCAGACGCGAGATTTTCTTAGACTTTTGAGACAACTTTTAGAACGCCAAAATTAATGTGTATACGAGTTTCCAGCTTATTATCTTGTGATTCCGAGGTTGACCCCTTATTTTGCCTAAAATCACTGGGTACCTCATAGCCATTCAGTAAAAAAGGCTTATCTTCCCAAAGCGACAATTTAGAAACTCGCCAAATAAGACCGCGTCTAAAATAGGTATCAGAGCAAACGAGCACGTAAATGGAAAAGTTCTCACGGAAATAAGTGTATTTGCCTTCGCGGTAAACTGGTAACACACCTTATAACGAATAGATAAAGCACCGGAAGTGGGGTCAACGGCCTACCTAGTTGACTCACGCAATGAACTCTGCTTGTAACTTGATAAGAGAATGTACGATGTTTGCGATGTTAAAGTATTGAGAGCGTGAGTATTTCATTTTGTAACGAGCTTTAAATCCTTACAACTTGGACTATACGCAACTTGGGCTAACTGTGTTAGCCCTTATTAATAGCAACGGATTAGGTAACAGAGAGAGACAAGAACCCGCATTGTATATTTTTTATACACAGTGGAATTTTTGTGGTTTTAAAGCCGAAGGTATTTTGTTGCACTGGTGATTCTGAGCCAAATTACAAAATTTCATTCCAAAACGCGCGAAAAAAAAATTCACTTCTCCATACAAATGGTGTCGATTAGCGATAGCCGTTTGTATTGGGAAGTATTTTTTTTTTCGCTCGTTTTGAAGTAAAATTATGGTTCAGAATCACGAGTGCAACTAAATACCTTCGGCTTTAAAACCACTAAAATTCCACCGTGTATATGTCGCAGGGATATTGTCAAACCAGTGATATTATAATTACCCTAGTGAAATTACAATTACCCAGATTATCGTCAATCGCCTCCATTACTTACAATTTCACGGACTTATTTTAGTGTTATTGTAATTTCACGAGAACGCTGTAGTGATTTTATAATAACCCTAGGTATATTATGAATCAAGTTTGTAGTGGGGGACTTCGTGCGTTTTGATTGGTCAACTCTTCTTTAACCGCCATTTGCTTAGGAATTCAACATAGAGCTAAGAAAATATTACAGTGACCAGACTGATAAAACAAAAAATCTGCCGAATGCTAGTCGGACTCGCGCACTGAGGGTTCCGTACCGCCATACAATTAAAAATATATGGTTGTGTGTACGCTCATGCATAAGTCCGACTCGCACTTGGCTGTTTTTTATTATTTGTTGTTATATTATAAAGCTCTAGATCTACACCAAGTTTGACGCTTGTAGTATTACCATTTTTGTGATAGAGCATAAAGTATAAAATCACCTCTTATTTTGTTATTAATATCTAATTTGTAGTGTCCCACATGAAAAATATTCTGTCATAATGTCAACTGGCTACCTATTACGGTACCAAAGATAATGATAGGAAATACAGACAGAGAGTTCGGGTACGGAACCCTAAAAACCAATCTAACTTATTGTGAGTTGCATTAAGATAAAACTGCGATATTAGACATCCTTGCAATAAAGCTTGTGATTTCCAGAAACCTGTCTATTATTTTGTAACTCTATGATTTCAAAATTGTCAATTTGAAAACGGACCAATCATCGACCGTCTGACAATCTAACGGCAGTGAAATTGTCAACTTATTGCTGCCTTGCAATATCACTGCGTGAGTCTAGTGAAATTATAATTTCACTGAAATAGGCCCGTGATATTGTGAGAAATGGTGACGGTTGACAATAAACCGGGTAATTGTAATTTCACTAGGGTAATTATAATATCACTGGTTTGACAATATCCCTGCGACATATACAACGCGGTGGAGGAGGTTGATGGCTGGAATCAATGACTGGAATTTAAAAGTCAATTTATCTAGTAAAACACACATCGATATATTCCATCTTTTCTCTATATCTACATAGTTTAAAACAAAGTATTTTCTGCGTCTGTCTGTCAGTATCCTCTAACCTTCATAAATCAGTAATTTCATAAAACTAACAATGAAAATTTACTTATTATTGCAGTTCGATGTACACACGACAGCACGGCAATCCTTGCATGCTAGCACTCTACTCGGTTACAACGACTTTACAACAAAAGTGTACACTCTGACGTGCTGTCGTGTCGTTTGCATTAAAAAGGTTACAAAAAAGATTAAGTTATTAACCGACTACTATTAATGACATCGAATAAATTGTAGTTTTAGGAAAATTAAATGGCAACGGATCTTGATGCTGTTTTCATCGTGAGTTAGATATTTTCACAGACGGTTTAATGAGGCGATTTTTTTTCTACATTTCGCCCTTGTGTTGGGACTTGTGATGAAGCCGTTTATCTTTGAACAATGACTGAGCCTGCGCTAGCGACACAAAAGTAACGACAAAGGAGCTGAGCGGTGGGGACTGGGGATAGAACAAGGGATCTCTACTACAAGGTGTTACAAAAGTACCTAACTCTTTTTACAGGGTGTAACCTACTTGTCAACAGGAAGTCAAATCTAATATAAAAATCTTAACTTTTTTGTTATAAGCTCAAATTTAAAAATATGTTTGTGCGTGTAGGTGCATTTACATAGCTTTGAGTTGTTAAAACATTGTGAAAGTCAATGAAAACAATATTTAAAAAATACTTTTCTCCCGCCACATCGTTCACATTTTATTAATTTAAAAATTAATGGAACGTTATAGAGCAAAAGAAATATTTAGGTTGTGATCCCTATCACCGGGTACTATTACCCTGTAAAAAGAGTTAGGTACTTTTGTAACACCTTGTATATTGATTGATATTGAAAATACATGCCCACCATGCTGTGCCTACCTATATTTAGTGTACATAATTTAGAATGTTGCAATGTATATTGTATTGTGTCTTTGGTCTTAGTCATTAATTGTGTGTTATGTGTGCCAAATAAACTAAAATAAATAAATAAGCAGCAATCACACCATTGCATCCATATCCCTATAAAATGGTGTTGCCAATAATCAAATATTCAGATAAAACCCCGAGAAATTATTTTTAAATAATGTAACCAATAACCCGACAATTACAGCCGATGAACAGTTGAAACAAACCAACGCTGTGAACAGAACAGAAATATCTTATGCCCAAGTTATACTCTTTATTAATAGAAATAGGCTCAGGCCATCAAAATATTTTGGGACTGCGACGGGAAACTATTAAGCCAACATTGCAACATCGCGACATTATCCTATCTTCCAAAAATAAGCGAGTAAAATTAGAACAAAGAGACGGGGTCCCGAAAGATTACCAAATAATGAAACAACAAAAGCAATTTAGCAGCACACGCCAGTGAAAAGTACTCGCCTCCCTGTAGATAACTAATCTTGGTGCCAGCAAGTTTTCCATAAAACTTTCCTCGACCCATTTGTGGGCCACAGGTCGCGAAGAATGTCGCTGTGTAAAATTAAACTAGCCCCTTTTCAGGGCCGCATTAAGGGACCCTTGTTGCCCAAGGGCGCGCGGCCGGGGGCGTGGCGAGAACGGGACGGGCTGCGCCGCCGCCGCCGCGTGGTCAGTGCGCTGCCATTTGGGATCTTCGAGTTACCTCTACAACGTATTACGAAAGGTCCTAACTCTTTTTGGAGGGTGTAATCTACTTGTCGATAAATTGACATTTCTTTAAAAAAAAGTTGAAAAAAAAGTTTCTGGATTTGGATTTAGGTAGTTTAAATATAAACACATGAGGTGCATTTGCATAGTTTTAAGTTGATAAAACATTGTGATAAATTAATGAAAACCATATTTTATAAATAATTTTCTCCCGCCACAGCGTTTACATTTTATTATTTTAAAAATCAACGGAACGTCATAGAGCAAAGAAAAAGTGATACCTATCACTGGGTGCTATTACCCTGTAAAAAGAGGACCTTTTGTAACACGTTGTGTGGTACACACAAACAAACATAAATACAGACGCTGGATTGTTCAAGTAGACTCGGAGATCACCTCGGTCGTTAAAAAATTACTATGACGACTTTTCGAAAAGGTTGGCTTGAAACTCCACAAGAGATTGACTAGAGTTTTTTAGGATTAAAAACAGGCCCGTTCTAACAAAGAACCTAAAAATATTTATAAGTATATTTTGTAATAATATAACCTTCATTAGTTCGTTTCTCATTCGTTCGTTTCTCTTAAAATTAATAAGTTTAAAGCTGTGTTTTTTACATAAATTATCAATCTGTCATGGTTGTCGCTCCAGGACTTGCCCGGTTCAAATTCGGCCCTGCCCCTTTTCGATATAAACGCTACCATTCGAACATTGTAATTTGCAGTTAAATAGAAGTTATGGGACGGTGAACCCGGCCCCGAATTGCTTTTCGCCGCAAAATGTAAATAATTGTGAATATATTTTTAACAAATGATGTAAACAATCAAGGGGCAGGCCTCGGGGGATTATACGAACTCTTCAGGTGTATTCCAATAATGATAATAAATTCTGAGTGACAGGCAGGCTGATAAAAATAGTTCATAAATTGTTGATTAAAAAATCTAGATTTCATTTGGGGTATTATACATGGTACTTTATATTTTTAGTCACTGTACTCACAGTTGATCGCTTTGTAGCATAGAAACCATAATAAACAATTATGAAAAAAATCTGTACTTACCTAACTAGTTTTTTCTCAAAAACTGCATTTTTCAAGTTCCAGTTTAATTAATTTTCGCAGAAGAAAAGCCACGGATTCCTACCTCAAATTATTAGAACAATCATCCAAATAATTTCGAGTGATTTATTACTGATTTACCTCCGAGCAATGTTGTCGTACACTTTAGTATATAAGGGTGGCATTAATCGACTCAAGATTGAACTCAAGCAGGTGATCTCAGAAAAGTCAAATGCTAATGTCAAGCCTTGGCTTATGTCAATGTCAATCTCAAGATAGTGTCTATTAATATGCTGACAGCTACTCAAGTTTGACATTAGCCATTAGCATTTGACTTTTCAGCTCAAGTAGGTGATCACAGACGACTATTAATACCACCCTGACCCTGCGTCAAACTTGAGTAGCGTCAGCATATTAATAGACACTATCTTGAGATTGACATTGACATTAGCCAAGGCTTGACATTAGCATTTGACTTCTCTAAGATCACCTACTTGAGTTCGACCTTGAGTCGACGACTATTAATGCCACCCTTAGTCAACTAGTTACCCGTCCCGGCTTCGCACGAGTGTATTTTAGAAAACTAAAAAAGTGCGCTTAGCAAGGATACTTTCGATACGCGATCTAAGTCGCGGGAAAAAAAAACCATGCGAAAAATTATCCAACTGACCATGAAAATGGCATGAAAAACCGTTGCCAGTTTTAGGAGGAGTCAACTGAAAGACGTGGAAAGCGAATAAATTCATCTCTAAGAGATAGAGATGGCAAACAACACAATCATGGATTATTTGTTTTGCCGCAAAGATTTCACAAAGCTCGGTTGGTATTGCGAAATTGTAAATTGGTATTGCGTCAAGGATGTCTTTTGCCTTCCCTCCTCAACTAAACTCTGTTTCTTGGAATACCAAATGTTACTCGCTATCTTCTTAAGGTACTCTACGATTCTGCAATTGTGAAGTATTGAGCTCAAAGATAAGTCAACCTGAAGCTCGTTTGAAAGCTTAATTTAACCCCAACTATTTAATACTCGTAAATCCAAAAACAAACATATTTTTCAATATTGATGTTGATGTTTTTTTTTATTTCACTTTAATTTCATTTTGTTTACCCATAGCCCCATAGGTGTAGAGAGAGTTAGGACCTTTTGTAACACGTTGTGTAGCAGATTGGTGGATTCACATCGGCCTCCGAATGAACTAATATTCATACGTAAAATATGTTCATATGTTCGGTTTCGTTATTATGTTGAAAATTCTGAAGAGACCGAACTTCTTAAAATAATCAGAAATCGGCGGTTAGTTTATCACTGGTGGCGACCAAACCGATGCTAGTTTCACTAGTAGGTACTCATAGTAAAGCCTAACTTAGAGCAATCTGTGTGAAGTGAACTGGGCCCTTAGCCTGTAACACAATGGTGCCAAAATGGGCTGTCAGGTGACGACTTCAATTACGATTTTCTAACGCTGTCTGTCCTTTTAATGTTTTTGTAGTACAGCAAAGAATATTTTGATTCTAATTCTAGAGGATTAGTTCTCTGGTTGTAGGAGAAAAACGAGGAGAGCCCGGTTTTGTCCTTCTGCCGGGACGCCATTGACCCGCCATTGCGTTACAGGCTAAGGGCCCTGAACGATGCGCCTCGGTTCCACTTTCCGGCTAGGATGACCCTTGAATTTCCTTAGTTGAAGAACTTTGTTGTTCCTTTGTTACCTTCTATTTGTATAGCTCGTTACACACAAATAGCGAAGGCGTGGCGTTGCCGTGGTGGAGCCAAAGGCTGTTGTCAGGTTTGACACATATCGATGGTTTTGTGACGCATCGTCCGCCACCGCTCCCACTTGTGTGTAGTCTTTCATACAAATTTCAAACAATACCTTTGTTTTCTGTGTGTAACGAGCTTAAGGTACAATAGTAGGCACAACTAGCGCTGCCAGTGAAAAAAAAAACACATCTTCTTTTTGGATGTGTTTTTGCTAAAATATCTCCTGCAAAATGTCAATCTATCTTCTGATATGACATTTTTTTTCATTGGCGGCGCTAGTTGTACCTACTATTGGGCTTTAAGAGATAACTGAAGCTGAATGAGACGAAAAAGCGGCTTTTTGTAACCATAGACCAACGATGTCGCATTCACAATCAATATTATAATTCCTTTTATATTTTCCCATCCAACCATCTCAAAAGAGAACAAGAAAAGCTGTGCTAATAGTCCAGTGGGTAGAAAAAAAACCGGCCAAGTGCGCGTCGCACTCGCGCACCGAGTCCGACTCGGACTTGGCCGTTCCATATGTATGAAAGCACACATCTCCGCCCATCTCCGCTTTGAGAGGACATTCGACGTGGAACAATTGGTGGACCCAATGGATTCGAATAGTCCTTCGAACCGGACATTTTGTAACGCCTAGTTTTGAGTGTCGGAATTTTGAAATTCTTTGATTTAACCGTCGGTCGTCGGCGGAATAATTTTCGGCCAGATTTCCATTAGGCGTTTTGAATTTCGGCGATTTGAACGTAGCCTTTCGAATTTCGACATTTTTAGTTTCGGCCTTTTAATTTGTGCCTAAGCTCTAAGTTTGACCGTACCTACAAATATTTACATTGAACTATTGTTAGTATGATGGATGGACGGATATTATGACCAAAGCCACGCAAAAACACCTTCATGAACTGAGTAGCTACCACAAGTGCGAAAAAGCTGGGACGTGTGCTGTGCCGGACTATAGTAGTGAGGTTGTATAACCAACTTATGACTTTCAGTGACAGTGACAGTAAGCACTCATGGTAGCTGCTCTAATCCACATCGCGAGTGAAAGAGCGCAATGGAGAACTCTATGCTACGCCACCTTCAATGATGGTCACGATCCTCAGCATTGAGGGAAGGACGAATGGAATGGAATGGATTGTTAGTATGCAGAAAATTACAAATCAATGGTCAATTTAACCTGGCTGGTTGGTTCCAGCATTTTAGGTCCTATCTGTGAATATCACGCAAGCGGAGCTGCGGGTAAAAGTTAGCTTAATTTGTGTTTCAAACTTAGTAAGATTGGTGTTTGTAACATTTTCGCGCAGGCCAATCTGTGGTTGGTTTAATTTTACTTTTCTCACCTCTAACTTTCCTTTCTCATCGTATTCTTTAGTAGTTCTAAAGCGGTGGGAGTGGGTAGAACAATGAACTCAGAAGCGAGAGAGCCAGGTACGATTCCCGGTGCGGGTATGTACTTATGAATTTAGTTTATTTACAAAAGTTATGTACCATTGTGAATTTGTCGTAGCAATACCACTCACTAAAATTCAAGGAAAACATTGTGAGGAAACCTGAGCGTCGGAGACATAATCGCTACATGTGAAAAGCGCCAGATCTGAGAAAAGGCCTTTGCCCACCTATTGGGAATCACTTTTTTTTTTAAGTTAACCAAAGTTGTGGTGCGGTCGGCCACAGTAACAGATACTCCATGGCAGCTCTTGCCGCGCGAGGCATAAGGGCGCCAATCGAACAAAAAGGGGTATCCCAGCATGTGGCAGACTGTATCTATTCTTTGCGTGCAGCTCAAACTATAGACCTAAGAAGTTCTCAGGTAAGTATCAAATTAGTTGTCCGATCGAACGTTGCTTAAGTGGCGAAGTTTAGAGTGAATTTTCGGTTTAATAGCAGACTGCTCCGATCACTTCCGTCGAGCAGCGGGCGAAGTGGAAGCGACTATTACGCTCATCGCTCACAATCATCGATTCGTAAAGGTAACGTAGTCAAATCGACACCGGGGCGGAGCTCCCATGGGCGCTTGCCAGTTCGCCGACTTGTTGCTATGGGCGGATAAATGTTCGTCTTCATAAGACAGATTTCTGCAAGAGCGATCAAATTTAACAACAGCCGGTGGGAATGAGAATTTATAAGCTTAGTGATTAGCCCGCGCGCAAAGAAAAATGTACAAAATCGATTCCTGTATCAGCTACATTAAACGAATCGAAAAAGTACACATATAGAATATAGAACACTATAATTAGGTGAGAGCTATCTAACGCAGCCAGATTCGTGTTGACATTCATAAACGTTTTGAAGATATTAAGTATTTTCGCTGAAATTAAAATAGGCGGCGCGCTTTTTTTCACAGAAAATATCTTTCGGAAGGCACGTTAAACCGTTGGTCCCGGTTTTTATTAATTAACAACAATCTTTATATGTCATGTCAGAGGCCTTTTGGGCGGACTAAAACCCTGACACCAGGGGTGGCCACTCTCTGAAACGATTACCATACCAATATGTTTTGCCTCTAGCTAGAATAATCATTGATGGAGAGCTCTCTTTTCTCACCAATTTAATAAAAGCAAAATCGGCTACCACAGTTAGTTACAGTGCCCCGATCAAAAGTTCTCACGTAAAATTACCATACCTAATTCAACGATCAAGCAGTCGCGGGTCGCGCATCGAGCGTGCGGTGAAATGACACACGCCCCGCGGCGGCTGTAGGAGCTCGCAGGGATTCGCACGATTTATGAGGCAATATGTTTAACGTCTACTACGGAACCCTCGCCGAACATAACGGGGGTAGTTACGTAAACAGATTGCCCGCGAGTGGCAGGCCGACGTTTCAGATATCGGCCTACGAACAAGGAGCGGCAACTTAAAACTTTTGTAGAGCCCGCCGCCCCGGGCCATTTGCTCTTTTACACCACCGGGCCCGCCTGATGGACTGGCCTGTTAGGTTAAGGGTAGACGATAGCAACGTAGCGGGAAATTCAAAATTTTCACAGTTTTTTTACTTTTTGTAGCTAAACTGAGCTATTTTTGTTCAGCGATTTTTCGTTTGCGGAAATAACTAAGTATTATTTTCATTATTGTAAACAACAGAACAACAATAATTCAGCCGATTATGTGTTCTGGTCTACGACAAGTTTTTTGGGCAGTACCACTGCTTCGTAGACCAGAACACATAATCGGCTGAATTATTGTTGTTCTGTTGTTTACAATAATGAAAAGAATACGGTTTTATTCTCGCGAACGAAAAATCGCTGAACAAAAATAGCTCAATTTAGCTACAAAATGTAAAAAACTGTGAAAATTTTGAATTTCCCGCCACACTACTATCGTCCAGCCTTAAAAACGATAGTTGCATGGCAGGAAATTCAAAAGGTTCACAGTTTATTTTTTCAATTTTATAGCGACATCACTCGTTTTTTTTCTTAGGTCTTAGGTATTTTTTTTTTTTTTTAGCTAAAACCCTCCTTCTCCTCTTGACATTTGATTTCTATTTGACATTTGTCTCTGTAATTGGTGTATTTTGCCCGTCTTTCTGAGGTCTTCTTCGATGTAGTCAATCCAACGCTTTTTGGGATTGCCTCTTGATCTATCTATCTAGTTTAAAGTGAAATCCTGAAGAAATCTGAGGCCTGAATCTGTAACGCAGTGGTGCCAAAATGGGCTCCCAGTCCAAGTTGATTTATTAATGCTGTCGGTCCTTTATGTTTTTGTTACTATTCTGATTATAATTCTAGAGGATTAGATCGCTGGTTGTAGGATAAAAACGAGAAAACCCCGTTTTTGTCCTTCAACTGGGACGCCATCGACACGCCATTGCGTTTCAGAGAGCCTCTGAGGCATAATACCCTCAACCAAAAAATGGCCAATCTTCAGTGGGCTTACTTTCAGGGACTCGTAGAGTCTGCCAACAAAAGTTCTATAAAAAAACATTAGAAGAACGTTAAAGGGTCCCTAAAAGTCAAGGTTACTTAGATAATAAAACCAACAACGGTCAGTAGATTGGTTGTAAAAACTATCTACGTACAAAAAAAGTTTCTTATATTTCAAATAAAATATTCATTGCACATACCTATTTGAAGCAGAGATTAGATAAGCTTCGGTGGACAACAAACATGAAAGGAAAACCTATTCGCATTTGATGTTCTCGATTCGAAAGCTTGTAGATATCTATACTGTTTCATTCATCTCTCGCATCGCATCGCATAATCCTCTTTCCCTTCGCAAAATATAACGTGTTACAAAACATCCTAACTCTTTTTACAGGGTGTAACCTAGTGGTCAACAGGATGTCAAATCTGTAAAAAAAAGTTAAAAAAATGTTTTTTTTCTTATAACCTCAAAGTTGAAAAAAAAACATAACTTTTTTGTTTTTGGTATTAGCTCAAATTTTAAAATATGTTTGTATGTGTAGGTGCATTAACATAGCTTTGAGTTGTTAAAACATTGTGAAAGTCAATGAAAACAATATTTAAAAAATAATTTTCTCCCGCCACAGCGTTCACATTTTATTATTTTAAAAATCAACGGAACGTCATAGAGCAAAAAAAATGTAGGTTGTGATCCCTATTACCCGGGTGCTATTACCCTGTAAAAAGACTTAGGTACTTTTGTAACACCTTGTATATTACAATTTCCCATAAAATGCCCTCAAGAGTTTGAGCAGCGCTTTCTGAGCGTGCTTCATCGCTCTGTGTGAATAAAATTAGATACGGATTTACCTACAAAGAGCGTTTGCTTTGTTTGAATGTTATCTGCTCTACAATAACTACTTACTAAATTCAAAATGGTCCCCTCCATTTCAAATTGGAATATCTCGTTAACGGCTGAACCGATTGATAACATAATCTAAGAACCATTGATAAAAAACTTGCATTCAAATTAAAAAAAACGGTTCTCTCGTTTAAGAGCTACGGTGCCACACATTATGGTATTTTTTCTTTTTGATTTCGCAGTTGGCCCCATAGAAAAAGTTTCTTGTATTTGAATTCATTGACCCCTCCCAGCAAATACTTAGGACACTGAATCGTAATGAAATTCCTAACTTCAACGTATAAAAGGCTTATTTAGCGTCGATCGCATTTAAAAAAATTAAATTAGAAATAATTAACTGTGCACCAGATTCATCCACGGAAGAAAAACGTTGAGCACGACAGGAAACCGCAAAGTATCGAAAACGATCCAACAACCAGAAGAGAAAAATGCTTACGTCATTCAGCAGCGCTAAGTAGGCACGCTGCAACCGTCGCACGCAACTGTGCGGTTTTCTCTGAAAGAAAAAAAGAGCTTAAAAGCACGCTTCCTGTGAAACAGGCACTCTACAGTCCATTCTGTTTTTAACCCTTAACCCAAAAAGAGGGGTGTTATAAGTTTGACCGCTGTATGTGTGTGTGTGACTGTCTATGGCACTACGGAGCCATAGACAGATACACATGTACCGTAGTAACGGGTGAACCGATTTGGATGCGGTTTTTTAAATATTTGCTAGCAGCTTTTCTAGCGAGTGTTCATAAACAGGGTGTTAAAAGACCGCCAACAGACTCGAAAGCCACGCATACAAGACACCAAAACAAAGTACTTTTTCGATAAATTATTGCTGGGAAATTATTTTGGTTTTTTAGGTTATAATTTTGAAAAATATTTTATCTCGCAATGGACGTGTAACGCACGGAAGTCATATTGCGCAAGCGTAAGTATAAGTTTATATTACGCTTGAAGTGCCGATGTTTAGAATACATTGCGGGTTGCAATTTCTACGTCGTTTTTTGTAAGAAATATTCATAATTTTGACATGGCTTCTTGAGAAGGTATGTTAAGAACTAGATACTTTTCTGCAAAAAAAAAGTCCGACTTTTAACATCATTATCTCGGAAACCGTTGATTTCCTAGTTCCTTGGCCAAAAATGTTCAACATGATGAGGACAATACGTGGTTTCCCGCTTTGTTGGCGGTCTTTTAACACCTTGTATATGTATTATCAAAATCGGTTCAGCCGTTTATGAGATAGAGCTGTTGACCTAGCACAAGAATAAAGTAGGTCATTTTAAAGGTTGGGTATAGCTACGAGTATATCTGTTCCACTGTGATATGATATCGTAAACCTATAGCTATTTAAACCTTTAGCTATACCTAAACCTATCGTAGCTCCCAAGTTATACAGGGTTATTGGTAATTTGACCAATTCCCGTTAGGAGCTTATAGAGGAGACTATTCCTAACCAACTTCGTCGCATATATTATTTTTGAAAAAAAAATGTTTTTTGCTGTTATTCTTAAACGAGCTAATGTTTTTGGTATTTAATGATTCTTGTTCTAGATCAGCAGCTCTGTTTATCCTTGAAAATTGTGGCCCTTTTTGCTCATCTATCTACTGGATATAAAACGCGCGTTACACGAGCACTTTCTGCGACTGGTTATCATAAAATCTCACCACCTCTTTTTAGTTGTGGAGTGATATTACCTACTGACGTTCGCATCAGAGGATGACCGGGTTGCGTGCCCTTAATAGAGGAAAATACATTATTTCATGTTTCCTTTTTCCTAAGGAAGTAAATAAGCAATTATTATTCCTTATAGCAATCGTGGCTACTGTGCAAAGCTCGATAGACTTTGCCTTGCCCATTTGTGAAAGTATGAAAGTAGCTATCTATTTTGTGTAGGTACTATGCGTAATTTTGATTGGCTGACCATAATTTGATAGGTGTAAGCAAGCAATAAATTGGTGTACTTAAAACAGAGACATGCAGTTATAATAAGTAACTTCTAAATTAAAGAAAAAACCCCCCGACATTTTCATTTCAATTTAGCATACATATCTCATAAACTGCTGAACCGATATCGATAAATATCTAAGAACTTTCAGGACTAGGAAGGAGCACAAACAGCTCGCCGCTTAATTCATCTTTTAGTATGGAACTGTTCCATACTAAAATTCGATACCTACTGCACCAAATGTCCTACAATTAGCTGTGGATTGGGTACGATGCTGGTTGTACAATTAACACAACGTATGAATTTAACCTTATAATATGTAACACTCCATTGTACGGTCCGCCACAGTCGCAGATACCCCATGGCAGCTTTTACCACACGCGGCATAAGGGCGCTAATCGAACAAAAAGGGACATCCTAGCGTGTGGCCGACTGTACCTGTTTGTTTTCCTTCATAAATCAAATCAATTTAAACATTTATAATAAGTTGAAAAAATTCACTCGGGACAGGACTTGAACCCGCAACCTTCCGCACACCGTGCAGGCGCTCTACCAATTGAGCTACCGAGTCAAGTAACTGTCGATGCGAATTTCTTCAACTAGTCTATTATAAATGTTTAAATTATTCCCTAGCACGGGTTAGTGCTTTAGAAAAAACAAAAAAAGAAATCAAATCAAATCAAATGTATGAATCAGCGGAAACTTTTTTCGAGATTTCACAGTTGGTTAAAAGTGGCTTGTATTGACCTCTCTATAACACCCTGAGAGGCCTATACCAGTATACCTACATAATATTTAACTGTTATCCTTGAATACCAGCTACCTTCGAGTCACGGGGCCGTTTCCCCGATGCTCGCTAGCTCCAACCCCCGCGGGGCACATCGCGTGACGCTGTGTGAGATTCTTAATTCCGATTAAGTGTTGCGTGGGGCCTCAACCTCGACGCCATTCATAAGACGATTTAACAGCAAAGCCTACAAACCGATTAGTCTGTTTCAAATTAAAATTGTATTTCCATCGGCACGCCCACTCGCTTGAGGTTACGTGAGGGTCTCAAGCTAGACCTTGGGGTCTACCGGCTAAGTCGAAGCCAATGGGCATTGATCAGTGAGGCATCGATTGTCGTAAATTGAAAACCATTTCGAGGAATAGGGATACTGATTACTATAAGGGGTTTAAATAAGTAAAATTAAAACGGATTATTAATATTTATCGCCAAAAATGTTTACTTCATTTTTCTTTCGATGACGTCATCATAGCCTCTACAAATATTTTAAAAAATACATTCGTCAACAACAACTGTCAAATAACTGAGAAAATAACCTTCTTGTTGACTTGACACTGACATTTGTCAAACGTCAACATATTTTTATTTCTTAAAAGCATGAATGAATGCAACGAACTTAGTACATAATGCCAGTGGTGACGTCTTACACAAAACTTTTAGAAATTTTAAATAATTAATAAAAAAATATTTACATAAAGAATTAAGAAAATATTCAAACTAGTTTCTTATATTTGTCTATATTTTCGATTCAGAGAATAAAAAATAGGATTTGACGATGCCCATTACCAGTGGCGAATATTGAAGTTCGATTTATGAAAAATTAACTGGGTGGAATGGCAGTACATTTTTCAGAAATCGAACTTCGATTTTCGCCAATGGTAAATTACCCTTGTCAACGAAACTTTATATACAAGGTGTTGTTTTGTAAAGTGACACCCGACTCGGGGACATGATACTGTAGCAAAAAATATATATATATATGTCACTGAAAAATACCCCAAAATAATGAAATTGTGGCATTAATTAACTATTATAATAACGATTGCGGCCACACTCGCATTATCGGGTGTCGCATCGAGCGCGCGCTTTGAGAAGGCCGGGGGTGTCCGCACGTCGTCGTGGTTATTAAAGAACAAATTGAACAAGGAAGGGTAATTTGTGACACAATTTTTTTTTTTAAGTTATCTTCATCAGCCTGTTAACACCTACTGCTGAGTAAAGGCCGATGTCCAAGATAAACGTATTCATCAACCATTTCGATGGGACAGTTGTCCACGGTAACATTTACGCCTAGACTGTCAGTGGTATTGTCCGACATAATCTTGGTCTTGGACATGTTCATCCTGAGGCCAACCCTCAGGGACTACAAATAAAAAATGAAGCATGAAGCATGCTTCATTTTTTATTTGTTTCAAGTGTTACTAATACTATCTTCCCTTAGACGGGTTTCACTAACTAAAACAACACCCTGTATACCGTCTTCCATCTACTCAATGCAAACTTTACTGCAGGGCTAATAACTACTGTATTCAAAATAAGCTTGGATACGTAATGTCGTCGCGCTTTGACGAACTTGAATATTGTAATGGGCGTGGTCATTTGCTTGACAGAATAGGAGTTAATAGGAGAATAGGATGCTGTACACACGACAGCACGTAGACGCTTACACGCTAGCACTCTATTCGGTTACGTTACGGGTGACTTTACAACAAAAGTGTACACTCTGACGTGCTGTCGTGTGTACTAAGTACTTGTCCTGAAAAATCCGGATCATTTAATATTTTTAGCAAACATCCAAAGAAACCGACTAAGAAAACCGTAAATAAGAGTAAGTACACGAGTTACCGATGTCGCGTGTATTTAGATGAACGCGTTTTGATATACCTAAGTAATTTACATATAAAAGAAATGTACAAATAACCATCGATTTCGAAGCGTTTTTATTTAGCTCCACGAGACTTTGATCTCTATCTAGAAAGCTATAGGGTCGTTTGTGTTGTAAGTACCCAGTGGAGCGGGGAAATACGGCGGCGCGGCGCTTCAAAACGAATTTCACTTCAAGCGGATTTTGATAGAGATGTGTGTGATACAGTTTTCTTAATCGTATTGGAGTAATAAATATGTACTTATTTATGGAAGAGCAAGCTATTTCTAAGTAAATAACACTATTTCTTCTAGATTTCAAGTAACTAGGTATGGAGTTAGATTTTAGTTTAGACTATTTTTAACCCCCGATATGCCCCGATCCAAAAAGAGGGGTGCTATAACTTTGACTGCTACGTGTGTGTGTGTGTGTGCGTATCTGGGTGTCTGTGTGAGGCACCGTAGCTCTTAAACGGATGAACCGATGTGGATGCGGTTTTTTTTTCATTTGATAACAGGTTTTCTAGCGAATGTACTTAGATAGGTTTTATCAAAAGTGGTTTAGCCGTTTTTATTTTATTTATTATATTATGTATTAAGTATGTTTGTGCCTATGAACGGTCTACGAAGAAGTAGGATGATCATAATATTCGACGGGGTGGAATACGCCTGTAGCACAGAAGTTAATAGGCAGGTTTGCATGTCTAAACAACACATATTTTCGTGCACAGCTCATGCTGGGGCGAGTTTTTAAACATTATTTCGGTTTAGTAGCCACATTAAACTTTCAAATATTCCTAAGCTAGACTTTCGTTTCAGTACTATAGAGATAGGGAGTGTCCCAATAAATACGAATAAGCGGAAACCGACTTGTTCCGCCAGTTTTTGTAATTACGGAATCCAAGCCACTTTTTGTAAAATTTCGGATATTTAGCCCGGCAATTTCTAAAAACATTCCCTCTACTCCTGCTCCTGCATTCCTGCTACTCTGTCCTTTTTTGACTCAACAGGGTGTTACAGAGAGGTCCTGAGTAGCTACCACGAGTGCGAAAAAGCTGTACCGGACGTCTGTCGGACGTCTGTCATGTATCCTAATACTATAGCAGTAAGATTGTTTATCCAACATATCACTTTCAGTGACAGTGACAGTAAGCACTCGTGGTAGCTGCTCTGTGACACTGAAGAAGATCGCTTCATCCATCAATACAAGCAATAGGATCAATAAATCAAGGAACAAGTGCGAAGTCTCGAAAAAAATCTCAGCTGTGCCATATTAACAAATTTATGGAGCAGCAGTTTTTTTTTTCGATATTTCGCGCTCGGTTTGATAGTAAAAGTTGCTTGCTTTGATGACCCCTTTCAGTGTCACAGGACCTTTTTGAAACACCCTATATAATAGATGTGTAGCCTCTGCTTGCGCTATTGGGAATTAGGTGTAATGTTTCAAACATTTTCCTGTAAAATCCTATTACTTTTAGAATTTTAAGTGTCGTCAATAAGCTCTAATAAATCTCTTGTTGTTACAAAGTTTTTAAAATAAGAAGGGGTATAGCGCACGAGCTTACATAAATTGCAGTTTATGCTGTAATAAATTTTAGATTGTGTACATAAAAATCTTAAAGGCTAATTCGAAACGTTGTTATAAAATATATCCACTGCATTTATTCCTTGAATCCTCTAGCTAGAGTCTAGAGAGTATCTACTTGATGTGTACTCTCCAAGCTTAGGAACAAAGGGCAATCGAGCTTATCGAGGAAAAAGCTTATTAAAATAAAAAAGCGGCACTGAATCTGCCAGTATTCTTTTAGAACTATGCTAGTCTCCACCTACGTCATCGGATGATCCATTTTCCAAGATAAGCCTCCTGAAATATATTTCGTGATATTTATAGATCACAATAACTCTCAACTCACCAGGAGCTGCGAGATGGAGTTTCTTTACCATGCTTCTTCTCCAAGTAAGACTAGTGAAGCTGGACAAAAAATAGTAGCTAGATACTCAGTAGTACCTAATATTGATTTAAGGGTGGATGATAGCAACGTGGCGGGAAATTCAAAACCTTTTTACATTTTGTAGCTAAACTGAGCTATTTTTGTTCAGATTTTTCGTTCGCGGCAATAAAATGGTATTGTTTTCATTATTGTAAACATCAGAACAACAATAATTCAGCCGATTATGTGTTCTGGTCTACTTAGCCGTGGCACTGCCCAAAAAACTTGTCGTAGACCAGAACACATAATCGACTGAATTATTGTTGTTCCGTTGTTTACAATCATGAAAAGAATACTATGTTATTGCCGCGAACGAAAAATCACTGAACAAAAAAAGCTCAATTTAGCTACAAATTGTAAAAAACTGTGAACATTTTGAATTTCCTGCCACGTTGCTATCGTCCCACCTTAAGCCCCAGATCGGGGACTACGTTTGTATGAAGAAAACAATATTGTTATAAAGTCAAAGTGAAATATTTTCGTTCAGTATTCGATAAATAAATTACACACACATTAAATACATACACTAAATAAATACACTAAATAATAAATTATACACTGAAAATCAAAAGTAAAAGAAAGTCACGATTGGCGTGTCGATGACGTCCTAGTAGACGGACAAAACTGGGGTTTACTCGTTAACAATCAGAATATTAATGTTTATTCAAAGGTAAGGCTGTTTTATTCAATAAAAACACAAAATGCGTCTTAATGTGTAAATTATTATTTTTTTAATTGCGCCATATTGCGGCCGTATTGGAAAAATGCGTCAAGGGTAGAGGCTGAACCAGAACTCTTTTAACATCACCGCTCTCTACAAATCATGCTCCGCTATAAAAAAGAAGGTAAACAGAGATATAAATCGGCTCAGCTTTACGTGCCGTGCAAATAGTGCGGGTATAAAATAACACCAACCGTGAACAGATTTCGGGGCTATAAAACATAGAACCGTCAGATTGGCTGTTGACATTCGAACTTAGAGCCGTGTTGTTATGAAGGCCTTATTGATCATGGCTTGCGTACGGAGGGGGCGTGACTCGGCCGAAGTGAGCAACACCGTTGTTGTGTAGACTTGTGTTTGTATAGGGGAAGGGTACCTAAGTGAGCAAGTACGTAAAAACTTTAGTCCTAAAATAAACATAGTAGGTACAGTCGGCCACACGCTAGGTACAGTAGGCCACACCCTTATGCCGCGCGCCACACGCTAGGATACCCCTTTTTCTTCGATTGGCGCCCTTATGCCGCGCGCGGTAAGAGCTGCCATGGGGTAAGTGTGGCCCACCGTACGATGATACTTAAACCTTGTCCTTCTGTTTTTCGTTCAATGACTAAGTCTGGGAGCCAAGGTGACGACAGGCAAGTTGACAATGTTTCCGCTTCAGGGAAGGAGCACCATTTTCCCATACAAACGTAGTTCCTGTTTAATTTCTAAACTACAGGCTGGATTTTGCTGAAACTTGGTTTATATCAGTAGATGACCAATATGGAGGTTTGCAAATAGTTTTTATAATAAAAAAATAGCCTGAAAGAAATTAGAGCGATGCGTTTTTCGCGCCGAAAAAGGGGTTACTTTCAGCTGTTATTTACTTACATTATAAAAAAAAAAATAAAAAAAAAAAATATTTTTATTTCAGATTATTACAACATTATTAAAACATTATAAAATCCATAGTAAAATTAAAAGTAATCAAATTATAGAGTAAAAATAAAATAAAATTGAATTCAAATAAATCGGAACAAAAATTAAAATCTGCAGGATGTAAATTATAATAATAATAAATGTCCTTTTTGCATCTATGTCACTGTCTATTGTATTTTGGAAAAATAGATCTACAACTAGATACTCGCGAAAGGACACGAACACACGTAGACTCATACAGCCGCATTGCCTCTCACTTTTCCCGCGCCCCGTCTCGCTCTGTGTGAAACAGCTATAGAAAACAGTGTTTCACGCGCTTGGCCGTCACTGAGTTCCTACGGTCCTGAAGGGGACTCTTAATAGAGAAACACTTTCATCCGTGTACACTATATTTTTACACCCTCCTTATTTATTACAATAATTTGTATGTGACTCGATTTATAAAAGGAAAATTGCAAATGGTATAAACAGTAAGTATCGGAAGCTCGGCGGGTTTGACTTAATTACATTTACATGTTAATTAAAAACTCTATAAGCGTTTCGCGAATAAACAATATCCTGCATCAAAGCATATTAAAATGATTTCGAGTGACAATATTACTACAACAATGTGGTGTAGTATTCGTTCACCACGCTTTCACGATTATAATAGTGATATAGGTACAGTCACCACCGCAACGTTTTAAGTTACTAAAAAGGTTACATTTTCCCCTTTTGAATTGATATTATTATGTAATAAACTACTCAATTCTGTGAGTATATCAAAACCCAAGTCTTACGAATCCTACACTACCTAGTTAGTTTTGTATTAATTTCGATATCGTAAAATCTTACATTGTGTGGTAATTTTAAGCTGTAGAATATAACGATATCGAAATTTCTTTAAAAAAATATGCAAGTTTTTTTAAATGTTTGCCACTGATTAGTATTTCTGTGTTAAAATCAAGACCTACCAATCAAAAGGGGAAACGGTTACCTTTTCAGTAGTTTAAAATGATACGGGGGACTGTACTAACTTTAGGTCTTTGTAATCCGGGAGCTGTCGCTGCATTTAAAAATCTGTAGGCGTATTTTGGGAAATTTTGTTGTCATACGGAAGCTATACCTTTTTGTATCCCAAGGGCTTGGGCTAAATCCTCTTATAATGCGGCATTATCCACCCACGACACCGGGAAATGGTTTCGTAGCTCCGGTCCTACGTTTCCTCCGATAATGGGCATCGTCAAATCCTATTTTTTATTCTATAAATCGAAAATATAGACAAATATAAGAAACTAATTTGAATATTTTCTTAATTTTTTTATGTAAATATTTTTTTTATTAATTATTTAAAATTCTAAAAGTTTTGTGTATGACGTCACCACTGGCATTATGTACTAAGTCCATTGCATTCATTCATGCTTTTAAAAAATAAAAATATGTTGACGTTTGACAAATGTCAGTGTCAAGTCATCAAGAAGGTTATTTTCTCAGTTGACACTTTTGACAGTTGTTGTTGATAATGTATTTTTTTAAATATTTGTAGGCAATGGAACTACCGCATTAGAAGCTATGATGACGTCATCGAAAGAAAAATGAAGTAAAGATTTTTGGCGATAAATATTAATAATCCGTTTTAATTTTACTTATTTAAACCCCTAATAGTAATCAGTATCCCTATTCCTCGAAATGGTTTTCAATTTACGACAATCGATGCCTCACTGATCAATGCCCATTTGATAAAAACTGGCCAAGAGCAATGAGCACAGCGAACTGGATATCTCGCTATTCGTAACATAGGGTACCGTTGCCATCGCTAGGCTTGAATTTAATTCTTCCTGCTTAGTCTCGTCTTTTCTATCTCTACATCTTAAATAGTATAAAAAAAAATCGCTTCCCGCATCTATCTCTCTGTTTGTACCAGCGAACTCGCTGGTCTGTACAGTGAACAGCACATAAACCCTTGCATTTTCGTTGCAAAGTCGCCCGTAACGTAACTGAAAAGAGTGCACGCGTGTAAGGGTCGATTTATTGTCGACCGCTTAGATATTTTCAACTTCGCAGCGGATCTTGATGAGGTTTTCACCCATAGTTAGATACATTAGGGTTCCGTAACTCAGAACGGTAAAATTTAACCATTATAGGATCACTCGTTAGTCTGCCTGTTAGTCTATTTGCTCGTAAACTACTGGACTGAGTTTAAACTTAATAGACGTAAGACATAATAATATGTTAATCGGTAACCCAAACAAGAACGTGTAACGTATTAAATAAAATAAAATAAACATGGGGATCGCCGGGGCGTAAATTGGAAAATAAAAATAATGGTTGCAAACAATATCGTGTGATATAGCAAATGAAAGGGCTTATTGTAAGGATCTCGAATATATTTTTTTTTATAATTTTACCTACGGTAAAGGAAGAACTAAAAGAACGCTCAACAAGATACAAAAAACGACTTGATCAACATCCTAATCCACTGGCAACAGAACTTCTAAATCCCACCACCTCCAGACTTAACGGAGAATGATTTCTGAAACAACCCTATGATACAAGGGTTCATGAAAGGTTAGCAGCGTCAATGGATGCTGATCCTGAAATGTCACTTAAACCTACAGCGCATCTGATAAAAGTCGACGACTGATGGAAGATCAAAAAAAAAATTTGTTAAGATTGTTAAGATGAACAGTTTTTAAGTTATTTAAATAGGCAAAAATTTACCACCTTAGGTCTGAAACTACTAGGCCTATTTTTGTTTTATAATACATAAAGTAAGTAGTTCTTTAACTATATTTTAGAGGATATTATTAGAAGTCCCTATTGCATAAAATAACATAGGAAAATATTAATTTTGTAGCATTAGTTCCTCAAGTCAGCCGTACAGTACATATGACGCTCCACCGTCCTACATCGCGTAATGTGAATGAACTCAATTACAACGAATCTGCTGTGAATATACCTACTAATTACATGTAGGGAACCCTCTCAACTCGAGTTAAACTCGCACTTGTCCGGTTTTATTTCACGAAAGGTTAATATTGTACCGCACTTTTTTCTAAACTGCACTCGTGCAAAGCCGGAGCGTGTCGCTAGTTTCTAAATTTCTTTTTTGTTTAATGTAGATAACTCGCGTCTGTCTCGTACATGGCTGTTGTCAGGCCATTCCGTAATTGCGTCGGTTTATAAGCCTGTGTTGTAAACCATCGCTAGGCAATTATTAGTTATGCGCTAAGCCAGCTCGAGGAGTGATTGCGGCGGCGAGTTTGTTGAGCTAGTCTAGTTGCCTAATTACCTACCGAGATTCCCAAACCACAATACAGGAATAGAGGAGATATTACCAACGCCCGCCGGAGCCCCCGCTGACCTAAAGACACTAAGGCCCGGTTTCTGAGTTGAGAATTTTACTAAGCACATACTTACGTATCGCTCTATCACGCTCTTTTGTGAGAAATCTGCAGAGACAGGACGATACGTACCCATTTGCTTAGCAAAATTCTCAACTCAGAAACCGGGCCTTAGTCCTTTGCATTCTACTTAATGAGATGATTTATACAGCATCCAGTGGCACGTTCACTCACTCTACCTATAGATGGGTGAAGTGACCACTCGTACGCTGCAATGCCAGGGGAATCGTTTAGATGTTTGTTGAGCTAATCTACGTAGTTGCCTCATTTACTGATATTCGCAAACCACAATGCAGGAATAGAGTCAGAGAATAATTCGTGTTCTTCCCACCAAAAACATTTTCATGGAAAAAATGTTGCCAAGACGAGACCATACACCTCGCACTGTCAAAAAGTTATCAGGGGGGTTACTCTTGACGCTATTGCATTAAAATTGAAAAAGTTCAAATATTAATTTTTCTTTGAATACGCATAGTAATGCTTCGATTTTAAATACTTTGCAATGTTTATTCAAAGGTAAGGCTGTTTTATTCAATAAAAACACAAAATGCGTCTTCATTTGTAAAATATTAAATTTTGTAAATTGCGCCATATTGCGGCCGTATTGGATAGCAACGTGGCGGGAAATTAAAAAAATTCACAGTTTTTTACATTTTGTAGCTAAATTAAGGCATTTTTGTTCAGCGATTTTATCGTTCGCGGCAATGACATAGTATTCTCTTCATTATTGTAAACAACAAAAATTCAGCCGATTATGTGCGGAAATGTAAAAAACTGAAAATTTTGAATTTCCCGCCACTTTGCTATCGTCCCACCTTAAGTAATTTTATTATTATCTTTCGGGCTAGATGCGATGCATGCAACGCAGCCAACCAATTCGGAAGGCAAAGTTTTTTGTTCGAAAGTCAGTTATTGGCTTAATCTTATCTTTAGACAATATTTAGAAACTAATTTCAATATTTTTTATTTTGGTTCAATAGTTTGGATTTTACAACGTTTCAAAGATACGGTTTTATGACGTCACGCGACGGTCTGTATACTGTTGGCGGTCATAGGAACAAAACATTTTTTTCTCATAAAAACAAAACTACTGGACCAAAATAAAAATTTTTAAATTTGTTTCTCAATATTGTCTAAAGATAAGATTAAGCCAATAACGGACTTTCGAACAAAAAACTTTGCCTTCCGAATTACGACTAAAATCGATTTCTTATGACGACTCGTGAATCACGACACGATTCACGACCGTATTTCCGAACACAAGCTCAGATTTTCCAATAAATACAGTGGCGTTTCAGCCCGTATAGGTAGTATGTAGGTAGGTACGAATCCAGAGTTTCTTAAGAGTACGCTTCTAGTAAAATTATACTTTCAAACTAATCTAACCAATTTATTTCGAAAGATACAACCATGCATTAAAAATACTATTAAATTAAATAGTACATCATAGTTAACAATCAGGCAGTTCATTAAAATAATTTCTAGTGCCGCCAATGAAAAAAAAAATCATATCTTCTTTTTGGACGCATTTTTTGCTAAAAAGTCCCAATTTTTAGGACCTATGGTTTTGATTCCAGATCCTAGAACCTACGAATAAATCCCACCGCCGCCAAAAGTGGCCACTTTTTTTTAAGCGCTTTTAGCAAAAAACGCATCCAAAAAGAAGATAATATGTTTTTTTTCGCGCTAGTTGTGCCTATTGATTAAAAGTCAAGTGGCACTTGAAGTGTTATAACTTTTGTGACGTATGTAAACACTGCCATTATTAGAAATAAAAGAAAGTAAGATGTAGCCTGTACAATTGTACATGTCCCACTAGCTATTAGAAATAGTTGCCAAAAAATTCCGCAATATGGCGAGGTCGAATAAAATTAGACGTGAAACGTTTTACATACTATTACACCTAATTTTATTTAACAACACAAGCAGAGTAACATAAATTAGTGAACCATGTACTTAAACAGAGTGTGCATAATTTATTTATTAGCCTGAACGTGACGTGATGATAGTCTAGCCTAGACTTCTAGAGCGTTAAGCGTTTCTAAGCCTTTGCAGACAGTGAATGTTTGCGTCGATACAGTATCACTACGATGTATCGTCGCCTGTCGCATTTTAATACAAATAGCCCGATTTCATGTTACTGATCAAGTGATCAGCCTAGAATGGATCTGACAACCCTCCATGTTAGACGAGTAACGTGCTGCAGCTTCCCTATCAATGCCCGATGGAGGCTCTATCTAGAAAAGCACAAAGCACTATACGGATTGAATTCACTATTTACCGTAGTGGAGGTAAATAGTGAAGTCAATCTGTATCCAAATCCGTATACTCCGACAGCAAATATTTTTATTTCTATTTTCTCGCAAATAAACCGGTTTGGAGGACCAGCAACTGTGCGGATTTTTTACGGGATAATCACACTGTTTATTGTGTTGTCAAAGGTAAGTAAAATGAAAAAATAAAAAAAAAATTAGTCAATGCGATAGCGGGACGGTTTTAGATTTTAGAGACAAACGCTATCAGCAGAAAAAAATTGTTGGCATACAGTGTGGTGCCGCCAGGGCTGAGATATCGTATCGCTTTCAAGTTTTATGCATATCTACAAGTCGCCGTGTGCGAAGGCTCTCAAGTAGACAGGCATGAGCGGCGACGTAATGTGTAGCGGAAAATATGTATAATAACAGAGACAGTGACTGTTCCGAACTGTATACGACGTTAACAATTTCAAAGTTACGGTCCTGTTTTACATTACCGTCGATGTGACATCGCACACTCCAGTTAACATAAATCAGTAATTTGCTACAGAGTTAAGAGTCGCTTACCTAGATGTAAAAGTCAAAGCAAAAACTTTGGGCCATTTTCTTTTGGAAATAACTACTTACTAAATTACAAATTTAAAACACCTCCGACATTTTAATTTCACTTTAGAATAAATCATAAACGGCTCAACCGATTTTAATAAAACATTTTGTATTTCGTAAATGGTTATACTTACTTGTATTATGTCGGTGTAGCCGACTAGTTTCGCCAAAAGAAAGTAGCCAGAACACTCAAACGAACGTCACCGTGAGTTTCGCCTGTGTGACCATACCCGACCTGTTTCGCCACGAAGGACATATTAGTCTTGCTGTGAGCGGGCGGGCGGTCGCGCCCCCGCTGCATCCCCCGCCCCTTTACCCCGCACCGGAACTGTCGGAGCGCGCGCGGCGCCTAGTGACACGCAGTCTGAGACTGGGCACGGCGTCGCGAGGGCCGTCTCAGCTCCATGATTAAGGTCTCCGAATGAGAACCGAAACTAGTCGGCTTAACCGACATAATAAATACAAGTATGTTTAACCGTTTACGAAATGTTAATCATAATACGCATATAAAACAAAGTCGTGTTAGTTACACCATTTATAACTCGAGAAAGGGTAGACCGATTTTTATGATTTTTGATTTGTTGGATTTATCTCCGCCCCGAATAGCAGAATAACCATTAAAACAATGGAAAAACTCACGAGAAAAAAAATTAGTCTGCGCGGACGAAGTCGCGGGCAAAAGCTAGTAATTAACCCTCTGCGACTGACGTGGTCCAATTTTTACAATTCTACTGACGTGGTAGTCCACCAGACACCTTTTCAAATGCAAATATTTTTATAAAATTCAATTACGTAGTTTTTCCTTTGATACTCATTAGATTTTTAGCCTATTTGTTTATGTTAAATTAACAAACAAGAAAAGAAACTTCTTGTATTTTCAAAAATAAACTATATTTATTGACTTCCCTTAAATCACCCTATGAATTTTTAGTAACACATTTATGACTCAGAAAAAATTACAAAATTAACTTTTCTTAAAACTATCATTAGACATTTTAAAAGTTAACACCATCAGTAATCAGTCTAAAAAATTTGGGATACATTCGTTGGTTCACTTAAAAAATAATGAGTATCAAAGTCGCAACTTTTTTTATCAATTTTCACATAGTGGCTTGGAGCACTGAATGCAAATTGGCTTTGAACAATCATAGAAAGAATATTTAGTTTGTCTTTTTATTTTTGTTGGACAAATCGAACATAGTTTTCTGCCACTTGGTGGAACAGACTGAACAAGTGGTGGTGGAGGGGGATATCCAACAACATTTTATTGTAAATTATGTGCAAACAGCTTTCTGCCCTGTGGAATATACTCGTAGATACTGTTTTAACATTATACCAATCCCAGGGATAAACTGACCCAGGGTCATTGACCTCCACGGTAGAAACTGTTTTCTCAGTTTTCGTTACTTACAAAATACGTTGTAGTGAAGCTATGGTTTCTGTGAGTCTGTCAAGATCAAATTTACGTAAAATTTAAGGCATTTACTACTTCTGACGTCGTCAATTTGACTTTGACTGACACAGACCAACGAAAAATTGCAAAATAACCTTAAAAAATGCTTATAGTAAGATGAAATAAACTTATTTACTGATGTGGTAGTTTAGGAGACACTATGAAAATATAACGGTTTTACTGAGGTGGTAGTCTAGTAGACACTTACGCCAATATTGATGTGGTAGTCTCATAGACACCTTCCTCCCCCAACGCGCACGTATGCTCGCTCCGACCTCTTACCGCGCACTGACCGACCCACAAGCTCACTATAGGAAGGTACTGAGAGCGGCGCGGCTCAAAATATAAAAATAACAGAAATAAACCGAATTTCATGTTTTGCGGTGTCTGTGGGACTACCACGTCAGTCGCAGAGGGTTAATAAAACATGTTTAAAAACTATCGCAAAAAAGATCTTATACACTTACGGTTGCAATAAAGTATTGAGTATTGTGTATTGGATCGGCATTAAATTTTGTTCTTTTTTGGCCAAATCTGTCGAGGTGTTGCCGAGATATGGGGTCGGTTCACAGTTCGGGGCAAACCACTAGTACTTTGAAAATTATAATTTTCACCAAAAACAACAAAGAATCGTCTCCCTGGCTTTATTATTTTATGCAGCACCTCACAGGCGACTCTTAACGGGTGCCATCGTTGCTGCCTTTCTAATGGGAGTTTAATGTCGAGGTGCGTTCGGTGCATAATTTTACCAAGTAATCAAACTTTCTGCTTCCATTACAAACTGCAAGCTCAAGTATAAAGCACCTTCAGGGCGCGCTTGAATGTATTAGCGGTTTTACACTCGTTTAACAACTTTTACTCTACTAGTGCCCGAATGCCCCACATTCAAAGTCAGTCGGATTTTTAGTTTTATTTTTAGTTTATTTAGGGTAGGGCTTTCCGTAGTTTTCGGAGGCTCCTAGAAGGAAATGGAATAAGTGGAGTCTTTTATCCGCAGTCTCGTGGGCTATAGTCCAAAAAATAATTAATTTACAGCCGCGCAAACAATGCCATCGTCCAAATTGTAAGTGCTCTCACTCGACAGTCAGCGCTTTTGTTTCTCAAAATAAAATTAACTCGGGATACACTCGGATGGGGGCCTTTGTTCTATTTGCACAGAATGATAAATATAAGGACTATCTTTAATGAGAATTAATATCTTTGGCTTTTTTCTTTACAGCGTCCCTTCTTTCGCGTTCGGAGTTCGGACACGTTGGTGGGAAGTGGAGCATTCTGTGAAATGTTTTCGACGAATGTCACATCTTTGTAATGGCCCAACTATTATTAATGTTTGTAGGTATGTATGGTAAACTACAAAAAATATAAACAAAGACAACCGAACTTTATTAAGCTTATTTTTTTGTAAAAAAACCGTATGGTGGAAGGGTCTTGTACGGTCGGCTACAGTCAGATACCCCGCATGGTAGCTCTTACCGCGCTCGGCACAAGATATCGAACAATCGAACAAAAAGGGGTATCCTGACTGTACCAACCAAAGCAGCGTTCAAGATGGCGGTAAACCCTCATTTGTGGAGGTTCTGCATTTAGCTCTGCTCTTGTTAGCCTCCTACTAAATCCAGGTACTCCATTTCAACGACCCTGTTCAATGTTTCAATAGTAATATTTCAATGTCCCAGGCACTGCAGCGCCGAGTGGTCTCCTCACCCATCTAGTGTGAGTGAAGGTACCACTGGACGCTGTATAAATCATCTCATTACGTAGATGCAAAAAGGCCATTTCAGTACAGAACAGAAAAGATGAGTTGAATTGTTGAAAAGCGTAATTTCATTACAGAAAACAGCAGCCTTTGCCCTCTCTAAAGGGATAAAGGAGACTCAGCCATGGGAACAGGATGCGCAAGATCGATGATCCATTCGTAACAGCGTCGACAGCGCGTGGGCGAGGCGATTTAATCTCCGCTTGACAGCTAGATTTGTCCCCACCGACGCGCCTCAATCGCTTTCATATTTTTTCTCGGGAGCTTTATTATTATTATACTTTATTGCATACACAACCAGGGGGTCTACCGGCTAAAACGAAGCCGATTACCATTGGCGAAAATCGAAGTTCAATTTATGAAAATTTTACTGGGTGGCAGTAAAATGAACTGGGTGGCAGTACATTTTTCAAAAATCGAACTTCGATTTTCGCCAATGGTAATCGGCTTCGTCTAGCCGGCAGACCCTCTGAATAAAAGACATTACTATGAAAAAAAAACAATAAGAACAAAGGCGATCTTATCTCTGTAATTCTTCCAGCAAATCTTGGAGGATCGAAACTGTGGTGAAAACCGAGCCTACATAATATTATGCGCTCAAAATATACTAGGTACACACGACAGCACGTCAACCCGTACACGCTAGTACCTACTCTACTCGGTTACGTTACGCCCGACTTTACAACAAAAGTGTACAGTCTGACGTGCTGTCGTGTGTACATCTTACTTACTTTTTTTATGCTGGTTGAAATAAATGCTCGGGTCCAGATTTAAACCCGCAACCCTAGAACGGGTTAGTGCTTTAGAATTTTAGAAGATCAATCAAAGCATTTCTCATTTTCTCTACATTTTTATACCAAACTTCTACAACGAGCGCAGAAAAAAATACCGAGTCTGCGGCTGCCATCTTCCTTTAGTTAGAGCCTGTGTACGTAAAGTTCGTACAACGACTGAAGAATCGTCCATGTACTACACACGACAGCAAGTTGACCCATACACTCTAAGCACTCTACTCGGTTACGTTACGGGCGACTTTACAACAAAAGTGTGCACTCTGACGTGCTGCCGTGGGCCGTGTATACTTATTCGTGGACTACAGAATCCTGGTCGAAGGATGAGCAAAGCGGTCCGAGATTTAGAAAAAAAAAACAAAGACTGTGTGTCTCGACCACAGAGGGCGGGAGGCGCGAGAGCAGGGGGGCATCGCACTGAGTCATTGTCATTGCGCAGCGGCGTGTGGCGGGCAGCGGAGCAGCAAATCGCTCGCATCCTCGACTCAGCTAGGTGCGCCCGAGATGCTCTATAAAACTCGAAAACTTGGTCCAAGACAATGCGTTCTAATTTCTAAACAAGTTTCTAAGCTAGCGCGCCGGCCAAGACGTAGCACAATTCGATACCCTAGCTCCCGATTAATACCTTTTTTACAGAGCCGTATAACGGAAAACGGGCGTTATTTTTTTATTTATAGAGCCTTTTGGTAACTCGCACCGGGTTACGAGGTTTTATTTCAGTCGTTCCATTCACTCAGCGCCGGAAGTAAGCGATCGACCGAGGCCGGAGAGCCCTCGAAAAAAAAATATTTCGCTGAGTTGAACATCAAACAACTGTTACGAGTCGAGAACTAACCGCTTGCCGCGGAACTGCGCCTTAGCAACGAATCATAAAGAAACTTTATGGACCGTTAAAGACTTTTTGAGGGGCCACTGTGTCGCCCCGCGATCCTTTACTACCTATAGGTAGGAGTTCGGTGGATAAGATGGCCTACGCACTCCGTAGCAAATGGGGCGTTGGACCAATAAATAAATCATGAAGAAAACTTGGTCTAAAATTCTTTCTTTACTAATGATCATGATCATGAGTATGATCATGAATAAACCAACCATAGATTGACGACATGTTTTATTAGATGGAGTAGGCTTGCCCAGCACAGAAAATTACAATCCTCTCAGGTTAGTTGGCCTAGTCTAGTCCATACAGGATGTTAAAAGACCACCAATAAAGAGGGAAACCACGTGTTAGCCTCATCCACATAACGAACGTTTTTGCTCAAGAAACTATGCCTGGGAAATCAACGGTTTCCATGATAATGAGGTTCAAAGTAAGACTTTCAAAAAATATATTTCCCAGCAATCATTCATGGAAAAACCGATTTTTGGTGTCTAATATAATATGCGTGCCTTTCGGTTCTGTCGGCCGTCTTTTAACACCCTGTATATCCCAGGCACTGCATTTTGCGAGTGGTCATCTACCATCTCATGTGAATGAAGGTGCCACTGGACTGCACGCTGCCTAAATCCTCTCAGTGCGTAGATGAAAAGGCCTAAGATTGACGATCATTGTACATTGTTCTAGTTTACAGTCAGCGACAGAAAAATTGTTCGGGACAGGACTTGAACCCGCAACCAAGTAACTGTCGATGCGAATTTCTTCAACTGGTCTCGTTTAATGGATGGGAGGCGCCATCTGGTGAGAAAAGTTTGCACTAATCTACACCACCCAATATAATACCTCTTTTTGTTTTCAAGACGAAGCAGTGGTTTGTCATTTGATAATTTATGTGGAACAAACTGAACTTCCTATAGAACTTCTTGCACAGCAGTCTATAGATAGATAGGTAAACACGACAGCACATAGCGTTTACACGCGTGCACTCTATTCACTTACGTTACGGGTGACTTTGCAGCAAAAGTCTACACTCTGACGTGCTGTCGTGTGTAAAACATTACATTTTTGATGAAAAGTACGTGTCGAGGATTAGGAGCAGGTGTCGTTGGATTGTAATATACTTTTGAAAATATTATTCTTTAGGCACTAAATATTAAAGAGATTTTTGTGTGTTTGTCAGATTTTTAGAATATCTACTGAAAATAATTGTGGAAAGTCTAAAAAACAATCGTTAAATTATTCAAAACACTACAATTTACTACATAAAATTGATTGTTATTGATTATTGGGTGGCCTAAAAACTCTGACACCAGGGGTGGCCACTGCCTCATACGATTACATACATATTGGAATATCATAAAGTCAAAACCAAAGTTTGTAATAAACACAAAGTCATTAAAAGTTTTTAAAAGATAACTTGGTCGTTACACTTTTAGATAGAGCTTCCTTAGTTTCATTATAAAACTGTATTATAATAGTTTCTTATACTTATTTATGGTATACCTACCCAACTTATATATAAATGTAGACATGTCTTTCAGCTCAGTTATCAGTAATGCTTATGCGTAATGGGATTAGCTTATTTATTGATTGGGTAATATGTATATCTTAACAGACAATCGTGCATTAATTTCATAGAAAATAATTTTACTTTCATTACATATTTTCAGCCGTCAAACAAATACAGCGCCATATTCAACACCACTTCATCCGATGTCCATTGTAATTTGTTTATTGATTCTCTACATGTTTAATTTTAGTGTGGGCGAAGTAAGTTCCTATAAGCTTTTGGGAATACCAGATACGTAGCTCCAACTCCAGTATAAGATCTAGGCAATTAGTTCAAATTGAAATCGCCCCGTGAAGTGGAACTATCCCAATAACAATGGTAAAGTTTAAGAACTGCTATTAAACTTTGAATGCGATTGTCTCTTGCTAGTTCGACTGAGGCAATTAAGCTGCGTGTTCTGAATTATAGACGAAATTCCTATCGGTATCTTTTGCTCCCGGGCGCTTCTACTTTTTTCTTAATTTTACATAACCCTAAAGAATACTATAGATTACCCGCCCCGTATTAGAAAGTATACAAGGTGTTGTTTTGCAAAGTGATACCCGACTCAGGGGTGATTATTTACACAATACTGAAGCAAATTTTTTTTGTTTTTTTATTTGTGAAATAAACCACAAAATAATTAAATTGTGGCCTTCCTTACATACTATTATACTATCGCTTGCGGCCGCACTCGCAATATCTGACGCCTAATCGCCTAAAGACAGGGGTGCCGGCACGTTCACTGTCATTTTAGAACAAAGTAGGTTTTTGTGATAAAAAAATAAAAAAAACCTATTTTTATTTTCAAGCGTTACTAAAACTTCAATCTCAATCGGTTGTCACTAACCAAAACAAAACAACACCCTGTATAAACCTTCCGTGAAAAAACATTTACCTGACGCGGATGACCGCATCAAAATCCGTTGCGTAGTTTAGCAGGAGTTAGCGGCTAAACAGACAGACAGACGTGGAAAGGGACTTTGTTTTATTCTATGTGAGTCGTAGGGATTGTAGTTAGGGGGCGTCCATAAATTATGTGAGATGTTTAAGGGGGGGAGGGGGTCGAGTCAAATCTCATCTAATCTTACGGGGGGGGGGGGATGGGGGAGGAGGTTGAATAAAATCTCACCAGGGGGGGAGGGAGGGAGAGAAAATAAGAAAAAACACCTCACGTAATTTATGGACGCCCCCTTACAAACAATACCACTCGCCAGCAGCCTCACGAGAAACCCTTATCTTTCCTGAGGTCTAGGGTGACTAACGTGAGAGAGTAGTGCTGGACTTAGGGTGGTATTAATAGTCGTCTGAGATCACCTACTTGCGCTCGATCTCAAGTAGGTGAACTCAGAAAAGTCAAATACTAATGTCAAACTTGGTTAGCTGTCAGCATATTAATAGACAATATCTTGAGATTGACATTGACATTAGCCAAGGCTTGGCCAAGGAGGGACGTATTAATAGTCGTCTGAGATCACCTACTTGAGTTCGACATTGAGTCGACGACTGTTAATGCCACCCTTAGACATTGGACAATTCGGTACGCAAAGTTTTTTGTTCAAAAGTCCGTTATTGGCTTAAACTTATCTTTAGACAATATTGAGAAACTGATTTAAATATTTTTTATTTTGTTCCAGTAGTTTTGTTTTTATGCCCTAAAATGTTTTGTTCCTATGACCGCCAATAGTATGCAGACCGTCGCGTGAAGGTCATAAAACCGTATCTTTGAAACGTTGTAAAATCCAAACTACTGAACCAAAATAAAAAATATTGAAATTAGTTTCTCAATATTGTCTAAAGATAAGATTAAGCCAATAACGGACTTTCGAACAAAAAACTTTGCGTACCGAATTCAATTCAATATCAATAAATTTACTTCAGAAAAAATCCATACCATGGTTAGTAATATAAACTAGTGGTTCGCCCCGAACTGTGAACTCGCGACCCCATATAAACTTAACAACCCCATATCTCGGCAACCCCTCGACCGATTTGGCTCATGTTCGAACTTAAAAATTATTTGGATTCATTTACCCGCCTACCAAATTTCATAACGATCTGACCAAATTTACTCAAGTTACCGTCGAACGAACATTCATACATACAAACATACATACATACAAAAATACATACATACAAACATACAAAAGCCGGATTGTTCCAGTAGACTCGGAGAACTTCGCTCGCTTCGCTCGCTCGTTCAATAAATCTATTCTATATTAGTAACTTAAAAATAAAAACGAAGTTTCTTTTCATGCACTCTGGAGTGGTGCTTTAAAAGCGGACTGTCCGCCCTATTAAAGACCATCAGGATGCTAATGGCAATGGACATAGACAAGTCTATTATAGGTACAGGTACTCCATTTAAAACATGTCTGTAGCGTCATTTTATTAATGTAGAGTTGCAACGGAAATGTTTTAAATTTATAATGTAGATGTTTTCTGCTTTTTATAAGTAGTTAATTTGATACGAAATACCTAAAGCAAAATTAAAACAAGAGACAGACTTCCTGCTAGTCTTTCACATCGTCAGTCACGGATAGATCTGATAATAGATAAACAAAGCTATATTTTAAACAGTTTCACTTATTTATATCGGTATACCTGACTAGTTTCGGTTCTCTTTCGGAGACCGCAATACCAAATGTGCATCATTACTCTAAATTTTTGAAGTTATTTCTTAGCCACCAGGCGCCTCTACAAACAATTTCTATTGTGTATTTTCCAGGCGCTCTGTTTACAATCCATTCTCGGTAGTAAGAAATACCAACTTAATACTTATACCCTATTAAATGGATAGATAGAAAACATTTTATAGTAGACATAACAATAGAATTAACAAAAAAAAAAACTTAATTTATCTTAGGTATACTTACTGATTGATCATCGTACCAAAATATCTAGGTGGTTAAGGCCCGGTTTCTGAATTGAGAATTTTGCTAAGCAAATACTTAAGGGTGGACGATAGCAACGTGGTGCGAAATTCAAAATTTTCTCAGTTTTTTACATTTTGTAGCTAATTTGAGCTATTTTTGTTTAGCGATTTTTCGTTCGCGGCAATAAAACAGTATTCTTTTCATTATTGTACACAACAGAACAACAATTATGCAGCCAATTATGTGTTCTGGTCTACGAAGCAGTGGCACTGCCCAAAAAACTTGTCGTAGACCAGAACACATAATCGGCTGAATTATTGTTGTTCTGTTACAATAATGAAAAGAATAACAAAAATAGCTCAGTTTAGCTACAAATTTTAAAAAACTGTGAAAATTTTGAATTTCCTGCCACGCTGCTATCTTCCAGCCTTAACTATCGTTATGTCACGGTCTTTTGTGAGAAATCTGCAGAGACAGGACGATACTTACCCATTTGCTTAGCGAATTTCTCAATTCAGAAACCGGGCCTAAATCGATTTCAAAAGGCGCCCAGCTAAGCAGCCGACCAAGCTTAATAAAAGACGCCGCTCACGCCGCTTTGATTAAGGCGTTGTAGGTCGGTATCATATTATGTTGCCTTCGCAGTGTCATTCGCGAACGGGGACGGCAGTTCAACTCCCCGGTATCGATTTTCATTTAGTTCTTCTTGAGCAGGCTATTATGGCAGTGTGTTTGCGACTAGAAGGACCGTCAATGAGCGGTGGCAAGAGTGCGCTTTGTGTCCTGAAACGCTATATAAAGCGTGATTAATGGCTCAAACGGTACGCGTCGTCAGCTCTTTGTTGTTCTGTAAATATTTGATTCCACGTCAGGGACGAGGAAATCCTTCCCTTTGATATCGGTTATAGAGGTGATATTTGGCCGCACAAAGTACTCTCCGGAGGAATCTCGAGTAGATACGTTAGATGCGAATTGCTTATCCTCCCTTTGTACATCTGTTATCTCAGTTCGATATTCCGCTGAAGCAGCTTTCATTGCCGAAATATCCGTTTGTAGTGTTTTCCAAACAAACAGTGATCGGATACGATAGGTAGCTATTGAAAATACATTTCGACTTCGACGTCGAGTATTGGTTACGCTTGATGTGTTTATCAGTTACCTACTTATACCTACTAAGTAGGTAACGTAAGGTGGGGTTATTTGGAAATTGTGGGGCTAATTATAAAAGGTTTGGTCGCATGTATTTTTTTCCTAGCAATGGTATGTCAGGTGTAACTTTTTTTTTTTACCATTGCTAGGAGAAAAAAATACATGCAGACAAATATTTTATATGTATGGGTACAAATTAGCCCCACAATTATTCCAAATAGCCCCACTTTTCAAAGTTACTTAGCAATGCTACGAATTTTCACAGGCGTAAATTAAAAGCAATTATAAAGATAGCATTAAATTAAATTGAAAAACACCCCAAGCTGTACTGAAAGACTTAAAATAGGTACTAAACGCCCGTAACCATTACAGTTAATCGTAACTGTACACTCATAAATAAATTACTATTAACGTTAAAGCCCCATTGAATTTCGGTCACAAGTGAAACTCTTTAGATAGGCCGGGATCACACCCTTTGAATCCTGCTCTAAACGAACAGACATTAATTCCAGACATAATACGAGAACTTTCGGGAACTTGGGTCATTTCCAATAATGTGTAGCATTTTTTGTCATTAAAAAAATCTCACCATTTTGGAGTTAATTGGATTTAAAGTAAAAAAATACTTTCTGGCTATTAGCCGAATCAAGCCCTGCCCTGGCCTATGAGCCAACCTCAGAAGTTATCTAACGTGTTCCGCTGACCTTGCCTAAGAGGAATCTTGGAAAGTCAGCCATGAGATATCCACCACAGCTACGAGGTCTCGAAAATGGAACTGTAAGGAAAAGTTATCCTTGAAGTCCCATTCATAGAAGAACAATGGGAATGCGAACCATCGGCTCTTTCATGGTCCCACTAGTCAAAAAGCAATGTTATTTTCGTGGTATACCATAAATTACCACAAAATACAGGGTGTTAAAAGACCGCCAACAGACCCGAAAGGTACGCATACTAGACACCAAAATAAAGTACTTTTTCGATAAATTATTGCTGGGAAATTATTTTGGTTTTTTAGGTTATAATTTTGGAAAATGTTTTATCACGCAATGGATGTGTAACGCAAAGAAGTCATATTACGCAAGCGTTGACATGAACTTTTGTTACTTACGCTCGAGGTACCGATGTTAAGAATACATTGCGGGTTGCAATTTTAACGTCGTTTTATGCAAGAAATATTCAAAATTTTGATGTGGCTTCTTGAGAAGAAATGTTAAGTACAAAATACTGAGTACATTTCTGCAAAAAAAAATGTTTGAAATGTCCGACTTTGAACCTCATTATCTCGGAAACCGTTGATTTCCCAGGCATAGTTCCTTGGGCAAAAATGGTTGATATGATGAGGACAATACGTGGTTTCCCGCTTTGTTGGCGGTCTTTTAACACCCTGTATAAAATTCCTTCGTGGTTCCATTTATGGGTCAATATCGTGGAACCACGACTAAATAAAAAATGTGTAACTGGCTCCCGGCGCGGGATCACCCGGGCAGGCGCCGTTAGCAGGCTGGCTATTAGCCGAAACAGGCCCTGCGTAATGGCCCGTGAGCCGACCTCAGAAGTTATCGTAAGTGTTCCGCCGACCCCGCTCAACTTCTGCACTCCTGGTAATTCAAACTTTGATCACCTGCTAGTCCTACTGCGTGGTTCCGTAGCACCATGAAAAAGTCGTCGTGAATGCGTAGTCAAATGCATCATTGGAGAAACGACAGACACAGACAAACAGATCGACGGACAGCCATCCGTACAACCAGACTTTTTTAAAGTGCATAACACAGACTTAAACTTAAGGAACCCACAGTGCGACTGCGCGAGTCAGTATTTTTTAATGTAAAATTGAAATATATAGCACCACCTAGTATAAGGAAAAAGGAGGTCAATTTTTTATAAGCTCATTTTCAGATTTATGACCTAGCGGGAAGGTACTTGTTGCTGACGATTAATTACGAAATAAGTTAACAAAAAGTGCAATAAACTTTGTTAAGGGGGCTTAATTCCTGCCAAGAGGTTGGCATTAATCAACTGAAATCTCCTCCGGATGCCGAGAATTTCATTACAGCTTCTAATTGTTGAAGATTATTACGCGAATAGAAAGTTAAAGCCGAATTGTGACTTTAAAAACTTGTCGGCATGATTCTGTTTAGATACTCGTACCTTTTTAAACAGAAAAGTAATGAACAATGAATAAATTCTTCACCTTACGCCCATATGACGGTAGCGAAACGGCCAAGCCACATATTTTGACTAAAACAGATAGAAAACACATTATTGCACACCAGAAGTTAATTATTTACAAGAATTTTCTTAACCTACTAGTACAGACGTCAGTCTTATCGCTAAGAGCGATCTCTTCCAGACAACCTTCGGACGGACTGGACAAGTAAAGATAGAGAAGGTACATAAATAACAATAACTAGTGGTTCGCCCCGAACTGTGAACTCGCGACCCCATGTAAACTTAACCACCCGATATCTCGGTACCCCCTCGACCGATTTGGCTCATGTTCGAACTTAAAAATTCTTTTAATTTCATTTACCCGCCAACCAAATTTCATAACGATCCGACCAAATTTACTCAAGTTATCGTCGAACGAACATTCATACATACAAACATACAAACATACATACAAACATACATACATACATACAGTCATACATACATACAAACGCCGGATTGTTCCAGTAGACTCGGAGAACTTCGCTCGCTTCGCTCGCTCGTTCAATATAATTACCTAATTAAACTAAGGTGTAGAATTTGTGAAGTTAGGTAGAGTTAGGGCTTGTAGAGTTAGAAGCTTGGCTCTACATGAGATCTGATAGATTTTAGACAGTGCGAGGTGTATGGTCTCGACTTGGCAACATTTGTACATGAAAATGTTTTTGGTGGGATATATTATTTTCTTTCTTTATTTTTTTTCTCATTCTCACTACTTATTGCCTTTCATATTGCAAACATTATTGATTGAAGTCGCGTTGGACGTCAATTATTGTTTACACCACCGTTTCAGGTCGAAAATATTTAACTAGTGGTTCGCCCCGAACTATGAACTCGCGACCCCAGTTACATATGACGTGTAACTTTGCTAAAGCCATTCGCGCAGGCGCGCGCGCGCTTTGCATATAAACTGTAAAAACCTATATCTCGGCAACCCCTCGACCGATTTGGCTCATGTTCGAACTTAAAAATTCTTTTAATTTCTTTTACCCGCCTACTAAATTTCATAACGATCCGACAAAATTTACTCAAGTTATCGTCGAACGAACATTCATACATACAAACATACAAACATACATACAAACATACATACATACATACAGTCATACATACATACAAACGCCGGATTGTTCCAGTAGACTCGGAGAACTTCGCTCGCTTCGCTCGCTCGTTCAATATAATTACCTAATTAAACTAAGGTGTAGAATTTGTGAAGTTAGGTAGAGTTAGGGCTTGTAGAGTTAGAAGCTTGGCTCTACATGAGATCTGATAGATTTTAGACAGTGCGAGGTGTATGGTCTCGACTTGGCAACATTTGTACATGAAAATGTTTTTGGTGGGATATATTATTTTCTTTCTTTATTTTTTTTCTCATTCTCACTACTTATTGCCTTTCATATTGCAAACATTATTGATTGAAGTCGCGTTGGACGTCAATTATTGTTTACACCACCGTTTCAGGTCGAAAATATTTAACTAGTGGTTCGCCCCGAACTATGAACTCGCGACCCCAGTTACATATGACGTGTAACTTTGCTAAAGCCATTCGCGCAGGCGCGCGCGCGCTTTGCATATAAACTGTAAAAACCTATATCTCGGCAACCCCTCGACCGATTTGGCTCATGTTCGAACTTAAAAATTCTTTTAATTTCTTTTACCCGCCTACTAAATTTCATAACGATCCGACAAAATTTACTCAAGTTATCGTCGAACGAACATTCATACATACAAACATACAAACATACAAACATACAAACATACAAACATACATACATACATACATACATACATACAAACGCCGGATTGTTCCAGTAGACTCGGAGAACTTCGCTCGCTTCGCTCGCTCGTTCAATTATAAAATAGGTTTAGCTAATTAAGTAGTTTAACTTTTGAGGAACCAAAATAGCAAGTAGGACTATATCGAGAGTATGCACGTATCTAGGATGTTTTTTATTCCACGTAATTCCATTAAATACGGGCCAGTTATGACACGGAGAACATTAAAAAGAAATATAAAAAATAGCCACCGAGGCAGGCAGCCGAGAGGGCCTATGAATTAAAAATGTAGTATCATAAAACCGAGGCGCTGCAATTGGTCACTGGTAATTGAAAAGGGAGAGTTGAGTGCGTATTCAACTAAGCCCTGACTTCGGAGTGTCGCTGAAAGCCTTCGGAACGGACTGAAGCGCCATTAAGTATTCCAATTTGAAAGTTTCCTCATTTACGTCACTTCGCTTGGAAAGTGCCTCCATAGGTAGCTTCCTCGAGGTCCCGCAGCGCCGGGGCGGGGCGCCCTATCATCACACTGTTTGCACTAGTGCTGAATTTCTGCTACTAACATGTATATCCTTACCTTCCTACCCTTACATTATGCATAAACTTTCCCGCTCAATAATAAAGTTCCCAACACATTGGTATCGCTGCGTATAGCACACGCGATACCGAATAAGTGGCGAACACAATACTCTAGAATCTAGGTCGCAATAAAAGGTTTACTTTATCGCTTCTCCGTATTACTTAAAAAAAATAAGGCTAGGTAAGTATAAGTCGAATGTTTCGCTTGTTTTAATTGGAAAATTGAAGGAAGTGGGTCTTTACAGCCTTTCAAGAGGGGTTTAAATATGCTTCAATAGAAAAGGGTATTATGACGTTTTAATAACAGGAAAATACCTTTTATTTAAAGAAAGAGTTAGAAAAAGTCGACAGGCAGGATCCCCCGAGACCTTTAACTCTTGGACGGGATCTGATTTAGGGCATCAATTATGCTTTGGCTTTAAAATCAAAATATTCGAACGGAATCGAATATTATGTAAGAATTTGTTTATTGATTTTGCCCTTTTGCCGATTTGTATACCTAACAGTAACTGTTAAATAATATTGGCATATTATTGTGGAAAGTGGCTTAATGACTTTACCCTTCACTTCTAAAGAGTTTGTTGACTTTGACTGAAATAAAGCGTTTTCTGGTAATGTCACTATTTAGAACTAGTTATTGCTCGAGGATCTACCTACTCATGTGAAAAAAAAACGATCTGTTACTCCAATACCTAGGTGTTAACTTTGATCTTGTATGTGAAAGGTAGAACCACTGCTACAATCGATAGCTCTTATCAGGTTATTTTTGCGAGAATGCGTTCTCGTGGAGGTACATACCTACGCCTAGTTTTAGTTTAGACGTACTACTCGACTGCAAATAAAAGAGTGCAAAGGACATAATACTCCATGATACATACTAAATAGGATCGGTTTTCCCTCGGCAACACAGATGTCATTTAAATGTAATAAATAACTAAAGAACCTGCCACAAAAGGTCATTACTTTTGTACCACGTGTATTATCTCAAGTTATATGTACTTACTTATTTTTTTAAGTAAAATAAATTAATTACCTACCTATTACTTTTATGAATATTTTTTCGAGTCAGAGTGGTACCTATTTTTCGAATAATTATGAACTAAAAATATACCCCTAAAATATGTTAGTTTTACCAATTACCCCTACAATGAGATGAGGTATGAGATTGAATTCGAGCTCTCAGTTAATGTCTCTATATCCAACTAGCTGTGCCCGCGACTTCGTATGCGTTTTTAGGGTTCCGTACCGTAAAAGGCAAAACGGAACCATTACAGGATCACTCGTGCCTCTGCCTGTCCATCGGTCACAGCCAATTTACTCCGAAACTACTGAACCGACCGTGTTTAAATTTGGGACACATAAGTAAGTTGAAAGGGCCCGTTGTGAGGATCTCAAATATTTTTTCAATAATTTTTAAATAAACAGTTTTGAAGTTATTTAAGAAACTACTGAGCCTAAAATATTGAAAATAAATAACAGTTTAAAAAAACACGCTTTATAGCTAACCGAACTAAAAAGTATAAAATAATTTTTAATTACAAAGAGTTTAAAATTATAATAAAATTTAAGTTATTAACAGAATAATACAATTCAGAGTAAAAAGCGTGGGGTGCTTGATATATTAAATGTTATAATCATTCTATTGGCAACTATCTATGAGATGCACCCCACGCTTTTTTACTCTGTATTGTATTATTCTGTTAATAACTTAAATTTTTAAGTTCGGTTAGCTATAAAAGCGTGTTTTTTTAAACTGTTATTTATTTTAAATTTTTTAGTTCGATTTATATTTTTTTTGTAAATTTCTGACATTTCTAGTACTCAAACATCAGTTGGCTCCTTAGAGTCTTTTGATCGCTACATGAAAGAGAAGCGATTGGCATAAAAAACAAATTTGGTATTTTAGCTTTTTTTTGCCGACCGTACATTTATTCCAAAATCTGTGAATGCAGTTCATAATATCTAAAAAAGTTATGGAAGGTCTCCCAAGAAAGTTTTCCTGTAACTATAACGGTTAAGGTACCTGCCCTTACTGCCCCGTCTCAAAAAACCACCCTGTATAATGGCACTGTAGGGGTATAATGGGAAACTGTTATCAAATTATTGCATTGTCATTGGTCCTTGATACGTATGCAAAGTTTCAAATTAATCAGACTTCTGGAAGTTGGCAAAAATTATGCTCAAAGATTCCGTTACATACATACATACATACAGGCCAAGCTTATAAAAGCGTGTTAAAAATACATGTAATAGTTATTTACCTATAGATTACAGGAAAATCTATAAGAAGTCCACGGTGTATAAAATAATATAGGAAAATGATCATATAAGCCAACAGATGGCGCTCTACAGTCCTACATCGCGGATCGCTGTATGGTTTCTCAACATTTGTGCGTAAATGAACTTTGAATGTACGGAACCCTCTCCTCGCGAATATGTCTCGCACTTGTCCCGTTTTTTTTTTAGGGTTAGTCTCAGAGTCTAGAACGCAAAATTACTACATTACAAAGACATTTAATTTTAATCCGACTGTGAAGGAAAACTCAAAAGAAAGGCTATTTTCACTTCATGACTTGCGGCATCAAGGCTCAAAAGAGAACAATAAATAGAGTAGGTACGTAAAACGCTAGGAATCTAGGATACACCTTTTTGATAAATAATTATTTTTATTTTAGGCATTTTTTAAGCCTTAAAATCCTTAATCTAAACAATACGACATATTTATACATTTTATAATAAAGCAGGAACTTTGCCACGTACGCGGCGGGTTTATAAATGTATTGTTTAGACGTGATAAAGCTTAGCATTGAAGTTAAGGAGTTTATATGCATTTCACTCTTTTGATCGACGTAGAGTGGGACAGATAGAGTTATAAGTACGCCCATGGCCCATAGATAAGGTCTAACCCATTCTTATGCTAAGCCGTAGAGGGTATCCTTGCGGGTCACTCTAACGGCACATGCCCTCGGTGCAGTCTTTGATGTTTGCTACCACTGGAGACGACATAGGCCCGGTTTCTAAATTGAAAATTTTACTAAGGAAAATACTTAACTATCGTTCTGTCACGTTCTTTTGTGAGAAATCCGCAGAGGCAGAACGATATTTAAGTGCCTGCTTAGCGAATTTCTCAAATCAGAAACCGGCAGATAGAGAACCCATAAGTATAGAATATTATGTCTATGTTAGTACCCACAAATCGCAAACCTCCGATTTAAGTAAGTATTAGTATTTAGGGTTGCAAAATGCATTTAGCGTTTCAGGAAGGAAGACAAAGTTTCTCGAACGAATGAAGACTTTAAATGAAAATGTGGTTAAATTCTAGTTTTAAAAATGCTACACTTTAAGAAATTGGGAGGGTTTCACGAAAGATATTTTTTTATTGCCCTTAGTAAAGCTCGCACAGGTTGAAAAACAGGGTTCGAAGTGATAATTATCAAGATAAATATAGGTTGATAATTATATTCATAACTAAAATCGAAAATATTTTCACTTGTAATTTTTTGCATTCAACAACTGCGTGTATCGGAACGCACCAATATTGTTCTGTGAACGCGCCACTTATCATCAATAATAGCGGGGATAATTGTCATGATAATTATCGTGTTAATTATCAAAGGGCTTATTTAATTTTATCTTCATAATTTCAAACCCTGCTGAATAAACAATCATCACAAAAAAGTACAAAAGTTTGAATATTTGAATTCTAAGTAACAAAATCTAAGTTTTTTTAACAATTAAAACAACAAAAAAAATACAAAAAGAAAAATGCGCTAAACCGAAATAAAAAAATAAAAAAACAATCATCCAGGCCAAGGTTCGAACCCAGAACCTTTCGACTACGAAGCCAAAGCAGTACCGCCTGAGCTACGCTTACTTATAGGGACTTGACGAAAAATGCAAACACTTCCTTGCATTACTTTTGGTAGGAAATCCAATTGGTCATGGATTTTCTATTTATGCAAAACACAACCTTATATCGTATTAGCTTAGTTCGTTTTTTCGAATACTGGAAAAATGAAATAATCGAGTTGGCCATGCCGATCGCATGTATGCAAAACACAACCTTATCTAGTATAAAGTTTAGATTGGTTTTCCTATTAACAGTCATATAGTTTTTTTTACCATGGCAAATGGGATGGTCCTTGGTATCGCTCAACAATGCTTTTTATTTCAACTTTTATTATTTATCCCAAAAGTCGTAGCGTGATATAATGTAGGCTAGATTGTGCCAGGAAACAGGACTTATCACGGTACGACTGTTTGAGTGAAGACTATTCAGCGGTATTCGCGTGATGAGGTAACACACAGACATAGGGACAGACAGTGTGACAGAGAGAGACAGGTAGAGTCAGACAGAGACAAAAATTTAGAGTTTTATTATAAGTATAGATAATTACCACAAAACAATGCACATGTCACCGAATAAACATCTGTAGCTAAGCCTCGAGATCTTTTTGATGGGAATTTCGGGCTGTTTCTCGATCCATCCATTCTAGGTCTATGCTGTAACAATCGACCCTGTATAATAGATGTAGTCGGTACCTGAACTAAAGTACCCCATCCTTTTGATCACGTCAACCGTCGGCCTTTGAGACTGCGATGTGAAGGTTTACCTAATTCCTGTGGGAGCAATCGCTAATAATAAACTGTCAAGCTAAACGTCCATTACCGGCGGATCGGGCCGGGTCGGGCCGGGTCGGGCCGGGTCGGGCCGCCCGGGCCGCAACGCAAAAATCCGCCTGTATTTAGATGAGACAGCGTTCACTAGCGGCGGATCGGGGGGGGGGGGCGGGCCGCAGCGCCCAGCGCGATAGTCCGGCGTTGCGGCCCGGGCGGCCCGACCCGGCCCGATCCGCCGGTAATGGACGCAAAAATCCACCTGCCTGCATTTATATGAAACCGCGTCCACTAGCGGCGGACTATCGCGCTGGGCGCTGCGGCCCGCCCCGCCCCGATCCGCCGCTAGTGAACGCTGTCTCATCTAAATACAGACAGGCGGATTTTTACGTTGCAATCTTGCGATGCGCCCCGGCCCCATTCGCCTATAATGGACGACAGCCTTTACAGAAACGTCCAATAGGTATACGTAGGGATCGTTCTTGGACGAAAAGCGATGGATCGTTCTTGGACGAAAAGCGATGGTAGAAGTGATGTTTCAGGTTACATCCCTCAGTATGATGTTGTCGCGGAGCATTGTTTCAAGCGTTCACGCTGGGCTTCAAAACTTAACAGCGTTAACAGCGATGAATGGACGCTCAATGCAACGCTAGAACGCTTAACCGCACGCGCCACTGTTCCAGTGGACTACGTTCTTTATTGCACACATGAAAAATTACAACATAAACTACATACCCACAAGGAAGTAGTGGTGTACAAAGCGAACTTATTTCAGCAGAAATCTCTTCCAGTCAACCCTTGGAGTGGTGTATGTAAAGTCAAGAAGACTTGTTTAACAAAAATACCATAGCCCAGATTCGTTTTAACAAAGCAACATCGTAGGTATCTAGAATAAACTATTTTTGCGACTACAGAATCCCTGGGGGCAAACAAAATGTCACAGCCGTGCTTTCACATGCTCCAAATGTTGCGATCTATTAAAACGATATTCATAGTTCGCTATTATTACCCTTTGTTTGTAATTGTACCGCCGACGGGCGTCTATTTAGCGTACTTCATTTATTGTTTCCGCTCCAACATTGTTTGCATTTGAACAGTTATTAGCGAAGATATTTTCCGATGAAGCCCGTTTGTGTGAAAAGGCGATGAAAGCGCAAAAAGTAATCTGCGTTTCTGAAGTAATCACTTCACAACATCTCGTAAATTTGTCAATAAAAACTTAATTTAACGCAGCAAAAAGTGCAATTTTTGTAAAAAGCGCCTTAAACTTTCCAGTGAGAGCCCGCACTTGGAAGAGTTATGAGAGCAGCGGGGAATATTGGAATATATTTTTATAAAGCGTGGGCCTCCAGTCAGTTAATCTGCTAATATTGAACATTTTCTCCACACTCGCCAGCCAGTGCAGTGGTGTTATTCTACATCAAAAGTTGGCCAACGGGGAAGTTTTTACGGAGTGTTTTGATATCAAAAGAAAGTTCGCACCTACTTATAATTAAAATACTGAATGTTTTTTGGCTAATAATAATTATTAGATTTCACAGAGCACGGATTTTTTTTGTATTGCAGGTATACCTGATTGGGTCATGCATGACTATTGTTGCTCCCTTTGCTTTCTAACTTTGCTTTGTAATTTTCATAATTCGTGTTTCATAATGCAGGTAAGTATTTTAATTTTAAACATCAGTCAATTCTGTTTGGCATAAATGCGGTATGCGTTTTACTTTTACCTACGTGTACCTATTGCGCATCATTTACCAACATAATAATATCTAACATAAAATTTTATCTTACAAAAACAAATTAATTTTAGATTTGAATTTGTGTTTGTCTAAGTAGAGGAGTAGGTCGGCTGCGAAAACCTAAAAACAAGCAACTGATTTTTGGCAACTTTACAGGAGAGCCAAAAAACGTTTTTTTTTTAATAATGCGATTTATAGAAAAACTATAGGTCCTAGAAACGATTTTGGGGTATCGTTAGAATCCTAGATAGTAAAAGAACCAGGTACTTCCTTTTTTTCATGATAATCTGAAACCGTTTCAGCTAGGCAGCCTAAAATGTGTTTTAGCTTGGTAATTATAGAAAAAAATATACTTTGATTAAAGCAAGAAGAAAGTAAGTGCAGATACTTGAATCGGAATAGTTATTTCTTTCATTTATTGAAAAAGTCAAATGTTGAAAACAAGTAAGTGTGGCTATACTTGATTTTAGCCTGGTGATGTCAAATTATTCAAACAACGAGCCTTTAATCTTTACCGTGTAAGTGAGCAGACGAGGATGGATCGTGATAATGATGTTGGTTGATGATGAACAAATATGATGATGATAATTATGAAAAAAAAAGTGACATCGATCCCTTATTTAAGCAATTTTTTTTTGTCATAATGATCGTGCCATTAATATTTATTATTATATTTAATTTTGTATTTATGTGCATTGTAAAACCTGCCATTAATAAAATACATAAGCCAAACTTTTTTATAGAGCAAGGATGAATAAAAAAAAACACGGTTTAAATAATTTATTGTAAATTAAAAAAACGGAAAAATAATTATTTTATATTTTCATTTGGGCGTTTTGGTGTTGATGTTGAACCATATTGAACATCTGTTACTTTTTCAGAAGCTACTGGAGATCTGAAAGAAAACTGAGTGAGATTAGAACAATAGCCTAGCTAAAGAAACCTAATCAGATTCAGGGTGGTTTAAAACTAATAGATGAGACATGAAACAATAAGAAAACCAACCAAGTAGGTTAGTCTTGTCCAGGTGATTCTACATATCATACTGAACTATTGTACTTCAACAAGTTTTGGTAATCTGCAAAAGACAAATAACTTTATCATCGCAGTAAGTAGTGGCGCGACATTTAAAAAAATGTATTGGTTATTGTAATTTCTTTTCGTAAATTTAGAAAACTTGTAGTACTTACCAACTTGAATGTTGTTTAGTATGATCTGTAGAATTAGTCCTGAATGGCCTATCAACTAATTAAGTAAATTTGGACCTTGTGCAGGGCGCTTCAGAGCAAAGAAATGTCCTGTGGAACTTTAGGTGGTTTGTCTGCCTATCAATAAAAAATATATTTATTATGGCACCAACACTGAAACACTTTTGTTGCAAAACCGCCCGTAGCGTAACCGAGTAGAGTGCTAGTGTGTAAAGGTCGACGTGCTGTCTTGTGTACTGTACATGTCACATCGGTGGAAACATTTTCATTGCAAAGTCGCCCGTAACGCAAATGAGCATAGTGCACGCGTGTATTCACTGATGTGACGTTGGCCGTACATATAATGTGCGGCCACCTGCAGGTATCGAACCTGGACCTGGACCTCTATTTTGCTAGTTGAGCAGCGTAAGGTAAATGTCCCCTGATTCGGTATGTTAAGGCTCTGGCAACTTTAAGGATTTTTATATTTTTTTCTAAATTAGGTATCACTTTGAAACCTTCGTTGTGATGAAGATTGGTCTTTTGCAAGTAATTTAAAGCATTAATCATATAGTTTTAGCAAGTACTTATTTTAATATGAATTTTCTTACAGACCTCTGATTTGAACCCTGTTTCGGTATAGTAATTTCGCTCTGCTCCTAAGTTCGTGAATTCCTGTCTCCTATTTCGTTATAGTTATTGATCTGTTTGTTTAACAGTTGTTAGGTACCTAGCAGGAATAATAGTGAATAAAAACATAAAAATCAGTAAGTAACTTTTTTTAATTGAACATTTTAATTTTTAAGCTATCATAAAAAAAACTCAGAAATAAAAATGTCACTTTCTAAACTTACATAAATAAATCAACATTATCGATATACTTATACATTTTTTAAATGCCAATAAGGTAGGTATCTCCAAAGAGTCGTCATCAATAAAAAAAACTGAAATTGAATTTTTTTTCATTGCTTATGAAAATGCTGATAATACAGCAAATTTTCAATTATAAAATATATGTTTTAATACTCACTAAAATAAAAAAAAAGTTCTACAAACAGAAATCTCGTTTTTATATTTTTATGAATTAAATTCTCTTTTTAATGACTAAATTCACATAATACCTACTTATGCTTTTTTTATTATATTTATTATTTAAAAATAAAGTCGTTATTTATGTACTTAAATTTACTGTTTTTCTCAAACATACATAATTTTTATAATTGTTTATGTAGATAGCCACCGTATTAAAAAAATATTATATGTTGTTTTCAGTATTTTTTTCTAAGATATAATTATATGATCCCGTTTGAAACCCTTCGTGATGGTACGGAACCTTAAAAGCAGAAAATTCATGCATTTTGGGTTTATGAATCCGGTCGTAGGTCGGGATCCTTGGCCTTAAGAAAATGTATCGCTTTCAGTAAAATTAGCCTTGTAAAATCCGAATTTAACTAATACTTATGCTTGATACTAATAGTTTTAATTGTGTATAAGTTTTTCATAAGCCTGAAACTAATAATTTTCTTTTAATTTTCCGATCCAATCTTAACTCAAAACTACATTAATTACTCACGAAATAGCGGACATGGTAAGAAAAACGGTGTTCCTTATTTCGTTATACTAGTTTTGAGATAACCCCTCACTTAATCTTGGAAATTCTTATTACATAATGTTAATAAACTATTTAGTACCCTATGCTTACTGAATATAACCAAAACAAAAGGCAATTAATCGAAAAACGAGCAAAATTATGACGCTGATCCATCTGCGTAAATCGCTTAAAATTGCCAACTTGGGTCTCTTTGAATCTCGTTTTGTAAGACTTGTGTTGACAAAAAGGTATAACGAATCAGGCTCAAAAGTAACTTAAATAAGTACCTTGTCTGATGTTCAAACCATTTTTCAAATATGTTAACTAATATAGAAATAAACAAACATTTGAAAAGTCTCTGAAATTCCCCTAGTTCGTAAGCGTAACGAAATAAGGGACAAGGAAAAAATATGATGTCCGCTATTTCGTGAGTCAATAAATTGCGTTTTTAAGCAATTCTATGCTTACAAATAACTCTTAACGTATATCAAATGAATCGTTATGAATCACAGAATAGCGATATCAAAAGTTTTATTTAAAAATACTTACCTTTGTCTTGCTACAAGCTTATGAGTGTCACCACCGATCCTTACGCTACCAAGAAGCGCGATGTATGGCGCGCACGTCTCGCACCGCAGTTTGTGCCTAACTGAGTGTTGTAAGCATCGTATCTTACACAGCTTAAGCAAAAAAATAAGGTATGTTGGCTTTTTAGATAGGTAAAAGTATAGAGATTTTTTAGGAAGCTATAATGCTATTAAACATTATATCAATTGCTTATTATTGCGCCGGAAACAAAAACTCACGAAATCGTGTACTATCACGAAATAACGTACGTTTACCTTAACTTCTACACAAATAGGTACCTAAGGCAATCTGACCACCGTCAAAGTCTAGACAAGGAGGCATAAGGCTCCCAAAGTCATCGACACAAGACGTCTTCCTCGAGAAAAGTTCTTATGCATGATGAAACAAACAAAACACAACAAAGAAAACTTTTTAACATCAACAAAGACGAAAACTAAACAGGTTATGAAAAAACGTCGTCAACTGTCACACGAAAGAGCGCTTGGCCGATTGCATTTTGTTCCACATCTAGCAACATTACAGTAGCACTAAAACATGTTTTTTACTTCGAAAATTATTAAGAAGTTTAAATAATAAGTAATGCACTTTGCAATGAAATAATACACATATTTTTTATGATGAATTAATTTTGTTGCTTTATCACTTTAGCAAATTACAAGACATTATAATCTTGTAATACTATTCTGAATCCAAGCGCATCTGACGTTTTATAGACCGGCCATCCCCGAGTTTCGACAGCGTGGGGAAAGTAAATAAGGCTAAAAACAAGCAACTCAAGGGTTGCTTGCTTTTAGGTTGGTCATAATGTACGTATATTTTGAATTGAAAACAAGTAAATACTTAAACAAAGCAAGAAACAAGCAAGAAGCAGAGTTTTCTAAAAACTTACTTGTTTTAAACATGGTCATCAACTTTTTGCTTGATTTCAGCTCGGTTTTTATCACGGAAATGAGTTACTTGAAAACTAATTTCTGTAATAACTCAAAAACCAGTAAATAAAATTATATTTTTTTTATAGAGAATTGTGCGCCTGGAAACAAGGAAACCAAAAGTGCAAAAAAAAAATTTTTCAATAAAATGGGTTGCTTGTTTTCATTTTGGGACAGCCGAGGTATCTGAGTATGAAAAAATATTTACTGCTATAGTTCTCGCCAAACATCTAGTCCGCTCTGTAGTTGTCGCACTATGCATTGCGCAGGTTTTCGATGTAAAAACCTGCGCAACTCGCGGTGCGCCAACTTCAGAGCGGACTAGATGTTTGTCAAGAACTACTTATAGCAGTAATTTTTTTTTTACTCAGGTACTCCTCTGCTATAAAGCTTTTATAATTGATATTTCTAAACAGAGTTTATGTTAGTAAATAATTACTCAAATTAGTATTAGTAATATAGGTCATAATTGACAATGATATAAAAGTTACGTAAGTTCGCTTTTCCCCTCAAGAGACAGAGTTTTTATGCTTAAGCAGTTTTCCATACGTTAAAGTTTGTTCCCTAGACACTTTTGATGAATGTACTTAAATTATTTTGTGCTGTCCAATAATTACTTCTATTTCTCTATATTTTTCTGTAGAAATACGTGATCCGACAAATATTTTTTTTAAAGTTGACTTTTGGCCAAACTCTTATCAGAACCACAGTGCAGCCTGCAGCGCGAGCATGCCAGACCGCAATCGACGAGGCTTAGCGCATGGCGGAGATTATGGCTTGTTCAGCTAATGGATGTTTGCCTAACATCACTAGATAGATAAGGCACTGACAAATTAATTTCCCCTTGTAATTGTTACAAACAAACAAACCCACCCATTCGGGGAAATGGTTTGCTAGAAAAACTTTATTGTCGTCAAGCTAGTCGGATCGGAACTGAAGGCCAATGGAAAACTATAATGCTGGGTTCAAATGAAGTTTCTGGAATATCTCGACAGAGAGTTTGTGACTAAACGAACTTACGTGGCAGTGAAGTTCGCACAATTACTTGAAGGGCTTCGTGTTAACTCTAGATGAATACAAGTGGTGTGAATTGTAAGCCACTTGTCCCTCGGTGGCATGTTTCTTGGACGTAAAGCCAGATGTTGCAGTGGGGTTCCCGCTACGAGCCACATCCGGCAATAGGGCGCTATCCGTCGGCGGCGGACAGTGGCTAAGTGCCTGTCGGGGCTCACTTACTGGTGATGGATTACTGCCTCTGTTTCTATGTATACTGTCGCCGTTGGTGTAGCTAGCAGTTTTCCCAGGGTGGGTCTAAGAACGGCCCCAAACCTTACGATAGCGCATTCTTTTGACCTAGAATGCATATCGTAAGAGTCCTCTAAAACATCAGGAAAGTAGTTGGGAACTTTTCAGCTGTGGTACGAACCCTTCACAAGAGTATGTTATGAACTAGGTGGGTGTACTTACGTGTTAATTTTTTGACATAATTGTGAACTTATAGTAGTATTAGACACCAATCGCTAACTGAACAGAAAAAAAATGCAGCTACCTATTTACTGAACTGTGGACGAAGCTACGCTAAAACGGATGGTATACGTGCTTCTCCGCTCCATATCTAAGCATCTCCCCCAGGCACAACAGCGTCCGAGTGACTCATCTAGTGTGAGTGGAGATGCCACAAGTATCCCAACCTGGCGTACCTGGAGCCTGAGTCAGTAACGCAATGGTGCCTCAATAGGCTCCCGTACGTAATGCTGTCTTGTTCTTTTAATGTTTTTCTACTACAGAAAAGACTATATTCTGATTCTAATTCTAGAGGATTAGTTCGCTGGTTGTAGAAGAAAAACGAGGAAAACCCGATTTTGTCATACTACTGGGAACATATCGACCCGACAGGTAGCGTTTTTAAACGGTTTTATTTAGCTCACCCCGTTTTTTATTTTTTTTTTATTATTATTATTATTATTAATTAAACGGTTTTATTTAGCTCGCCCCGTTTGTTTTATTTATTCTTGGGTCAAATTTAGTAATTCAAATTTCACCCTCTTCCTGTCAACCGATTAATCTGAAATTTTGTATACACTTTGGATTTTGGTGACAATACAATTATGTTTATTCATTATCATTATAAATTCAAGATGGCCGCCGCTACAAAATGGCGGATAATTTATGTTTTATTAATCCCATCAATATGGGTATCAAATGAAAGGGCTCAAATATTTTTTGGTTTTTAGTACATTTATCTTAAACATTGCAATGTATGTTTAACATAAAACCGTTTAACTTAAAAAGTTTTTTTACCTATTTTTATTTATTTTATTTATTACCGCGTTACCGACATAATTAAGCCCCAGACTGTACACACGACAGCTGGTTGACCCTTACACGCTGGCACTCTACCCAGTTACGTTAAGGGCGAGTTTACAACAAAAGTGTAAACTCTGACGTGCTGTCGTGTGTACATGATTGTCGTGCTTAGCCGCGGCTTACCTGGGGCCTTAGCCTGTAACACAATGGCGTATCAATGGGGTCCCAGGTAGAAGGACAAAACTGGGATTTTTTCATTATTCTCCTACAACCAGCGAACTAATCCTCTAGAATTAGACTCATAATATTCTTTGCTGTACTACAAAAACATTAAAAGGACCGAGACTGGACCGACAGCATTTAATAAATCGTAATTGAAGCCGTCAACCGGGAGCCCATTTTGGCACCATTGCGTTACAGGCTAAGGGCCCTGTAACCTACTTGCCTGCAGCCTGCAGCGCGTCACTCAACTAATCGCGACTAGGTTCCATGGCCACTAATCTACTGCCTGCTTTCTAAACTACAGGCTGGATTTTGCTGAAACTTGGTTTATATCAGTAGATGACCAATACGGAGGTTTGCAAATATTTTTTATAATAAAAAAATAGCCTGAAAGAAATAAGATACTTTCTAGGCCACGTTCTTTCGATATCTCATAGATGGCGGTAAACAACGGTACAGTGTAAAGAGTCTACTGATAGCATAGACATAATTTTTATAGGCAAAGATATGAACAGATCGAGCCATTAAGGTTTACACAAAAAAGTTTACAATATAGACCACTGTATCGGCGTTGACAGCCTTGTTCGACCACAGAGGGAAAAAATGTTGGACTAACTATTTGATTGTTAACCGATTGGTTGAGGAGCTAGGTAAGTAAAATCCAGCCAAAACTGTTGAAAAGCTATATTGTTTGTGAAATAATTTTGAACATAAAAGTAATATTTTGAAGGCGTGAAAACGGATATGCACAAACATACCTACATTCACCATCGAAAAAATCAGCCCTATTGAAAAATACTTCAAACAACTTTTGTTCCTATTTGAAACCTATTGTGAGGGGATTATTAGGTATCAATGGGTTGAGTGGATGGTAAAAGCGGAAACACTACATTTTGCTCCACCACTAATACCCTTAATGTGTTTGGACGTAAGGTACGAAGGCAACGAGAGCGAACTCCATAAAAAAAACACGTCTCGTCAGCGACATCTACAGGGTGTTAAGGCTCGGTATAAGGCTAACTAGCGCCACCAATGTTGAAAAAATCATATCTTCCTTTAGAAGAAGTTTCTGACAAAATCCTAAGATGAGCTCATGCGCCATGCTTTTCTAGATTTTTAAGTGTAGGTACCCAACTCAATTTCTACTCTTAAGCTAAAAATTTTTCGATAACCGCCAAAAACGGCCGCTTTTGGCGGTTATCGAAATTTTTTTAGCTTAAAAGTAAATTTCGAAGAGGGTATCTACACTTAAAAATCTAGAAAAGCATGGCGCATGGGCTCATCTTAGGATTTTTTCAGAAACTTCTTCTAAAGGAAGATATAATTTTTTTAACATTGGTGGCGCTAGTTAGCCTTATACCGAGCCTTAAAAGACCGCCGACAGACCCGAAAGGCACGCATACTAGACACCACAACAAAGTACTTTTTCGATAAATTATTGCCGGGAAATGATTTTGGTTTTTTAGGTTATAATTTTAGATAATATTTTATCACGCAATCGAAGTGTAACGCAGAGAAGTCATATTGCACAAGCGTTGACATAAAATTGTGTTACTTACGCTCGAAGTGCCGATGTTTAGAATACATTGCGGGTTGCAATTTTAACGTCGTTTTATGCAAGAACTGTTCAAAATTTTGATATGGCTTCTTGAGAAGAAATGTTAAGTACTTAATACTGAGCAAATTTCTGCAATAAAAAAAGTTTGAAAAGTCCAACTTTGAACCTCATTATCTCGGAAACCGTTGATTTCCCAGGTATAGTTGGGAAAAAATGTTCAGTATGATGAGGACAATGCGTGGTTTCCCGCTTTGTTGGCGGTCTTTTAACACCCTGTATAGTTACACATTTGGAACTACAACTTATGAGCTGTCAAAAAATCATCCTTTGGTTTAATTTGAAGGAATGAAAGTTTTTCAGTCATTATTTCAAAAGGTGCAATTTTTCTGATGCTGAGTGTAGCTTGTCAACACTTTTGGCTGGATTTTTTGTAACTTATAATAACCTAGCATTTTTTGTAACTTATAATAGCTAATAAAATGTAGAAATTGCAGCGGAACTACGAAAAATTTTGGGAATATACAAGGTGTTACAAAAGTACCTAACTCTTTTTACAGGGTGTAACCTACTGGTCAACAGGATATCAAATCTATAAAAAAAAAGTTGAAAAAAACATATTTTATTTTATAACCTCAAAATTGAAAAAAATTTATAACTTTTTTGTTTTTGTTATTACCTAGCTCAAATTTAAAAATATGTTTGTGCGTGTAGGTGCATTTACATAGCTTTGAGTTGTTAAACTTAACTTTGAGAAATGGACTTTTGGCCGCCTAAATCCGTGAAATCGACCACTGTGCGCCGCCGCTCGGATTCTCGAAATCGAATCGGCGGACGCAGTAGGTAAACGCTCCAAAATTGCCGGAACGTTAGGTACACTATTTTCTATGTTGTTGTTTGTGAAACAATGAGCCGTTTTCAACTGACAGTTAAAAGCTGATTTTAAAATGCTTCATAGATGGCGCAGAAAATACGGCAGTCAAATAACGCTTTCACCCACAACTTCACAGATTAGAAAGTACTAGTACTAAAGATACACGAACACCACAGATACGAATCAGGCTTGCCATGTTCAATCGGTAAAATTGCCATTGTATTTGCAATTTTTATTCTTGAAAGCAATAACATAAATGGTTTTGGATAAAACATAGAATAGTAGGTAGGATGCCGACCACAACTAAGTCATGCGACAATGAATTGTGTTTGTTATGATTATTACAGAATACGGCAATTTGTCGTACCGTTGGCAACACTTGTGAAATTTCAAATGACTGCCGTATTGCCGTATTATGAGCCCTATCAGTGGAGAAAAAAAGAACTACTTTTTTTTTGTTCTGAAAACGGGCCATTACTTATTATTTCCACATCGGAAAATCGGAATAATAAAGCCCCACATATCCGTTAAGTATAGGCCTCGAAACTCCGCAGACACTTGAAGAGTGTTATTAAAGCGGGGTTTATCCTTGGTTAGCAAGGTTGTTATTCTGTTTACCTCTCACTTTCTCACCTTGCCGAGCTTTCAGGATAATGTCTGTAATCAGAGTAGCTACGTCGTCTGTCGTCTGTTTGCCGGACGTCTGTCATGATTGTATCCTAATACTATAGTAGTAAGGTTGTTTATATCCAACTTATCACGTTATTGCAGGGTTTTTAATTTGCTCACTTTAGGACCAAAACCCGCAGCCTCAAACACTGTGCCTAAGTATTATTAGTAGCCATTAGTAGGTAATCTGTGGTTCAATTAAAACAAACAGGGGCGGGCACTTTCCGTATTCTGACGAAATTAGCCCTAAAGTCTAATTTTTCATTCAGAGCAGCTACCACGAGTGCTTACTGTCACTGTCACTGAAAGTGACAAGTTGGATAAACAACCTTACTACTAGAGTATTAGGATACATGACAGACGTCCGGCAGACGTCCGGCACAGCTTTTTCGCTTGTGGTAGCTACTCAGGATAGTACACTGACGTTTACGGTGTAACCAAAATTGTGAAAATTAAACAGTGTGGTGACAAAAAGTTTGACATGAATCGAATTGCGTAATCGATATAATCGATTTATGGGCCGATTGATGATAACTTTAGTTATATGAAATAAACTAAAAATGCATTGTGTGTTTTGGTCCAGTTTTTTGAGGAGTGTTAAATGCGTTAAAAATTGTGTTTTTTAAATTATCTATGGAAATATTGCGTTCCGAACGTTTTTTTCCGTCCGGAATTCCTGACGCATGGGCTACCATGAGGAATTTCGTATTTCGCTTTTTTTTGTGACTGAGCTGAATCGCACAACGACTGGAATGCATCACTATTACAATAAATATGGCAACATTATTTTGCAAAGTGACAGTTACCATCTGTCAGTTTACTATCCTGAATAAAAAAATTGACTTTAGGTAGTACGCATGACAGCACGTATAACCGAGTAGAGTGCTAGCTTGTAAGGGTCGACGTGCTGTCGTGTGTACCGACTACGACACTGTATAGTATGGCTACGGTCAACAAAGGATAAAATTCGCTTCCGGCTTGCTCAATGACCCCTCAAATATGACAGGCAGGACCTTCCCGCAAAACCCTGTAGAAGTCGACGTTAAAAAGTGAAGGACGAGCGCTTCGTGAATAACAATGTGATTTTCCGAGGGCGCTGCCCCGGTTTAGAATAGGTACGTCGTCAATCGGCTTCGACGTGCCAATATATCAAGTGGTATTACCGACTGAGAAATTGGTGGGAGGTGACGCCGGAAAGGGACGGGGAAGGCTCTACATATCACATGTCATGACGTCATACGTAAAAACCTCTTCTAAGTAGAACTAACGATTTACCTAAGTTCAGCGCCTCGGAGGTTGATTTTACCTTTTAGGGTGGCATTCATAGTCGTCAGCTCAAAATCGAGCTCAAGTAGGTGATCTCAGAAAACAAAATTTGCTAATGTCAAGCCTTGGCTATCCAAGGTCTCAAGTGAAAATGTCAAATTCCTTCTCCTTTCAAAGGACATCGGAATTTCCAGAAACTTCGTCAAGCCATGCGTTTTTTTTCTGAAACAATAAAAAATATTTGATTTGACGTCCGGACAGATTTTTCGCACTCGTGGTAGCTACTCTGGAATTAATAGTACCTTTATAGCGCTGACAGCAAGGGCTAAATGATGGCCAAACTTGAGGGCCGAGAGCGTAGCTAAGCTAAGCTCCGGACCATCATAGCGTGGCTGGCAACGCACTCATTGAGGACCAAGGCTTGTATTGTATAGTGCTTTACTTAAACAATGCGAGTAATTAGCTTACTTTCGGTCGTAGATCCATTCCATTGTTTAGTACTATCTATCGATTTTCCATTGCGCAAACATTTCGTGGGCAAGCTTGTACTTTTCCTTTGACTTCGGTGGCAAAAATCTTCAATAATTGGTCACTTGCTCTTGAATGTCCGGCGGTGTTAAACACGGATCGGAGGATTCGTAGCTTGAAAAGTTATGTTTTACAACAAAAACCGCACGCACAGAAAAAACTTCGAACAACGCGCGAAAATAATAGGTTTGACCGCGCTTTTTTTCTATGCAATAATAAAATTGTAGGCTGCCAGTATCCATACAGCCAAATTCTGAGTATAAATACTTTTTGCGTCTGATTTTATTTCCATTTTTTTAAACAAAAATCTACAGTAATGGCTTTTTATAGGAAATTACTGGCCGCAAAACGCTTTTCTAATACAATTTGCTGGCGCAACTGACATTAATTTAGAGAGTTTCACCTAACTACCTCTGCAAATTTGTCAGGTTAGATCGGGCAGAGCCGTTTAACAATTTACATTATTACTTCATGGTAAACCGAGAGACAACAAGGAAAAATAAACAAGAGTGATAGTAAAATTATACATTTATATTTAACAACCGTAGTTTATCGCGTGATGTCGCACCAACAACGAGTAGGTAGTTCACAAACAAAATAATAATATGTTGACAAGCTGTTAACTTATCACTTCACACACCTCCCTGTCACGCGTACGTCCCATGTAAAAAGGCACTTACATAGGTAACTATTAGTTTGTACACTTTACAATTTGATTTTATATTTTTAATAAAAATACTAGTTGTGCCCGCGACTTCGTATGCGTTTTTACACATTTTAAATTTAATTTTAATTCGACAGTGGAGGAAAACTCAAAAGGAAGGTTTTTTTTAACCCCCGACCAAAAAAGAGGGGTGTTATAAGTTTGACAGCTTTGTGAGTGTGTCTGTATAAGTGTTTATGAGGATGTGTCTGTCTGTGGCACCGTAGCTCTTAAATGGGTGAACTATTTGGAAGCTTTAGGTTTTTTTATTTATTTGAAGGAGGTTTTCTAGCGAATGTTCTTAGTTATATTTTGGCAAAATTGGTTCAGCTATTTATAAAATATGCTTATTCTAAGCTAAAATGTCGGGGGTATTTTAATAGTTATTATTTCTTAACTTGCGGTAGCAGGTCTCAAAAGAAAGCAATAGAATAAAATAGAATAAAAACCCTAATCTAAACAATACATTTATACATTTAATAATAAATATGTATTGTTTACATTAAGGTATCGCCCGTGATAAGATACCAGGAAACTTAGCATAAGAATTGCTTAGGAAGTAAAAGGGTTTATATGTATCTCCCTCGACGTAGAGTGGGATAGATAAAGTTATAAGCCCATAGATAAGGTTTTACTCATTCGCATGCTAAGCCAGCAAGCAAAGCATACGGCTAATAACTCTGTCTATCCAGCTCAACGGTAAACAATAGTTATTTGTTATGCAAGAATGCAAAATTATTGTTTGCGGCGAGTGCTTGTATTGAATACCGAGCGGTGTTAAAAGACCGCCAACAAAGTGGGAGACCACATACAGGGTGTTAAAAGACCGCCAACAAAGCGGGAAACCACGTATTGTCCTCATCATAACGAACATTTTTGCCCAAGGAACTATGCCTGGGAAATCAACGGTTTCCGAGATAATGAGGTTCAAAGTCGGATTTTTCAAAACTTTTCTTTGGCAGGTTTTATTTAGTATCTAGTTCTTAAGAATCCCCTGAAGTTCTGCAGCCCTCTCGCTCGCACTTTTCAACATTTTAATTGATTGTAAGAGAATGATTAAACTTTGGACGATAAAATATAGTTGCAGACATAGATAATAAAGCTATCGACATGTGGACACACTTTTAATTTCATATTCCTACTAATAAAAAAAATATCACAGAACTTCGGTTAAAAGTAGTAGTTCAGTAATATTTATTTTTTAAACTGTGAATGTGAAATTTAAAGTATGTCTACATGTCGATAGCTTTATTATCTATGTCCGCAACTATATTTTATCGTCCAAAGTTGAATCATTCTCTTACAATAAATTAAAATGTTAAAAAGTGCGAGCGAGAGGGCTGCAGAGCTTCAGGGGATTCTTAACATAAATTTTCAAGAAGCCATATCAAAATTATGAATATTTCTTACAAAAAACGACGTTTAAGTTGCAACCCGCAATGTATTCTTAACATCGGCACTTCAAGCTTAAGTAACATAATCTGATACCTACGCTTGCGCAATATGACTTCTGTGCGTTAGGTTATAATTTTGAAAAATATTTTTTCACGCAATGGACGTCTCCATTCCCAACAATAATTTATCGAAAAAGTACTTTGTTTTGGTGTCTAGTGGTTTTCGGGTGTTGGCGGTCTTTTAACACCCTGTATAGTCCTCATCATAACAAACATTTTTGCCCAAGAAACTATGCCTAGGAAATCAACGGTTTCCGAGATAATGAGGTTCCAAGTCAATTTTTTTTTTCCGGAAATTCAATTTTTTTTTCGGAAATGTGTTTAGTATTACGTTATTAACATATCTTCTCAAGAAGCTATATCAAAATTATGAATATTTCTTACAAAAAACGAAGTTAAAATTGCAACCCGCAATGTATTCTGAACATCGGATAGCCTAGATTGTTCCCAGAACCAGGACTTATCACGGTCCTAAATTTGACTGAAAACTATTCAGCGGTATTCGCGTGATGAGGTAACACACAGACAGACAGACAGACAGACAGACAGACAGACAGACAGACAGACAGACATAGACCGATTTTTTTGCATTTTTGTATTCAGTATAGTTTACTTAGTAACCCCTGCTAGTTTTTTTCTAAAAATATTCAATGTACAGAATTGACTTCGCTAGAGTTTTATTATAAGTATAGATTAAAAAAAAAAACTAAAATGAAAACCTACTTCAAGATCGCACCAAAAAGGAAAACAATATTTGATTTATTACTAAAGTAACTTAACTATTGGAGTCGGTGAATGATTAATGATAAAAGCTCTAATGCTAAGAGATGGCGCCTCTATTATTATAATTTGATTTGTTTGTTAACAGCATTCGAATAAAACTATCAATATGAAACATATGAAAATAAACTTGAAAAAGTACAATATTCTGCCCCCCAACCCCGTCTTCTGTGCGCAGCTGGTCTGCTGGTCTTCCCACCTTTGGTGGCTGTATAAAAGACAAGAAGTACATAAAAGTACATATTTCACGTCTTTCACTACTTAAAAATCTATCGTTGCTGAGTTGATATTTCATCAACTCAGTTTCAGGGTAAGTTTCCAACTCACACTAAGACTTCGCAATACTGTAAAACTTATTTCTAAACGTAGATAGATCGATACCTACGACATTTTCGGCAAATTTTCGATCGCGTTTTTCCTATTCACAGAAAATAACATCTTAATCATGAAAAAGGGTGAACTCGGTAAATTTTCGGGTCTGCATAGCTACCACGAGTGCTAATATTGTCGGTCCTGGGTCTGCCGGACGTCTGGTCAAAATATGGTATTGTAATGTTGGTTAAACTGCCTCACTTATTGATGTAGAATGCATTCTAATTCTTTAGTAGTAAGGTTGTTTATCCAACTTGTCACTTTCAGTGACGTGTTTCCTAGATTAACTAGTTTGATTTAGTAACCTTAATGTAAGCTAATAGGTATTATTTTACATTGAATAGCGCTTTTGGATTTAAGTCACAGACTTGCAGTGAACAAATGGACAAGCTATTTGCGAGTACTTATAGTAAATCTGACAGCTCCTGAATTTATGAATCTTGGTGGTCGGTATTGATTAAAATGAGCTCTATAGCATTACCATTGTATATCGCACATAGAAGCACTTTTGTATTTTTAGCACGTTTAAACTTAAATTGGAACTTATTAGCATTGCGTTTTCTATACATTTTAAATGACACGTAAACATAATCTAATTTCAATCGATATACAACGTGTTACAAAACATCCTAACTCTTTTTACAGGGTGTAACCTCGTGGTCAACATGATGTCGAATCTGTAAAAAACGTTGAAAAAAAAACATTTTTATATTACAACCTCAATATTGAAAAAAAAACAATACTTTTTTATTTTTGGTATTAGTTCAAATTTTAAAATATGTTTGTATGTAGGTGCATTTACATAGCTTTGAGTTGTTGAAACATTGTAAAAGTCAATTTAAACAATATTAAAAAAATACTTTTCTCCCGCCACATCGTTCACATTTTATTAATTTAAAAATTAACGGAACATCATAGAGCAAAAAAAAAATTAGGTTGTGATCCCTATCACCGGGTGCTATTACCCTGTAAAAAGAGTTAGGTACTTTTGCAACACCTTGTATAAACTATACAACCCCATATCTCGGCAACCCCTCGATCGATTTGGCTCATGTTCAAACTTAAAAATTATTTTAATTTCATTTACCCGCCTACCAAATTTCATAACGATCCGACTAAATTTACTCAAGTTATCGTCAAACGAACATTCATACATATATACATACAAACATACATACATACATACAAACATACAAACGCCGGATTGTTCAAGTAGACTCGGAGAACTTCGCTCGCTTCGCTCGCTCGTTCAATCAATACTTCAATCCATTGACTTGTGTTCTTCAATTCCGGAGAAATCAACAAAGTAACACGCCATCACCCCTCAGCCTGTCCAATGGTTACTTGGAAAATTGGTCAATGATTTTGCAACTTCCGGTGAGCAGCGTACCTACGACATATTATGATGCCGCTACACATAGGTCCGGCATGGTACGCGAGCCAAACACTCACGCTTGTCCTGATACCAAGGAGGTATGTTATGTTGTAATACTTTTTAACAAAAACTCTATATCAGTCTGCAAGCTTAGCATAAGGACGGCAATGCACGTCCGATTTTTCCATCCGATTGTCTGATCAGACTACATTTCTATGGACAGGCAATACACGACCGATCCGATAGTCGGATCGTACGTCCAACTCGGAAACAGCGTACGATTTTATGGCCGATCCGATTGTCTGAAGGCGCGGTCTGCATACTTCTGCATAGAGACACAATACACGTCCGATTTTTTCGTCCGATTTGCCATTTTGGCTCTACAAGGTGTTACCAAATATCCTAACTCTTTTTACAGGGCAATAGCACCCGGTGATAGGGATCACAACCAAAATTAGCAATACCAAAAACAAAAAAGGTATAACCCGTGTCATTAAAGAAAACATTTAGGATGGACTTCAAAACACTCGCCCTCTCGCTCTAATTAATGCAGTCAAAGCGAGGCAACGCTAGGTTTTTAACTCCGTCCTAAATGTTTTCTTTAATGACACGGGTTACATGCTAAATTTTCAATTATGAGGTTATAAAATAAAGGTCGATTTTTTCAACTTTTTTTAATAGAATTCACATCCTGTTGAGTAGGCCTGACCAGTAGGTTACACCCTGTAAAAAGAGTTAGGATGTTTTGTAACTCGTTGTATATCGTTCGTGACACTGAACGTACACATGCACGGAATATTCAAATAATACTTATGCCTTTGAATTTAAAGTAATGATATGATATAGCGTCAAGTAGCACCTTCACTCACACTAGATGCATGTAGTGACCACTCGGACTATGCAGTGCCTGGGACATTGTTACGATGTAGTAGGCTTGCCAAGCACCTACTTATACCATCCTGCCTGACATATTAGTCAGAGCCAACGAATCCGCGGGTTTCGTCACGATGGTAAGCGAGTACCAACAGGGTGCACTCTACGTCGATAGCGGAACTTTAAGTAGGCTGTCTACTGATCAATATAAACAACTTGTACTAGGTGGTGAAAAAAATGGAGCTAAAAAAATATCAGCTGTTCCATCAGTAGACAGCCTACTTAAAGTTCCGCTATCGACTTAGAGTGCACCCTGTAGTATTGATACTACAAATTCACAAATTTACGTAGGTAATTTTGAAAATAGTCCGTCATAGGTATCTCAGTTTAAAGTCCAGTCAATTGCTAACTATGCTACCGCCGCTTATTCAATAAGTAACAGTTTCATCCTTCAGCTCCGTATGCAACCATCGGGATGATAGCTCGAGAACGACTGAGGTCAGAAAAAGTCGGACGAAAAAATCGTACGTGTATTGCCGTCCATCCGATCCGATTGTCTGATCACTTTTGACCGACCCAGCCACGGTTCATAAAACTACAAATCCTCATAAATAGGTTTCGGTTCTTAAGAAAACTTTTTTTCAGAACTTCTTTTTTGCGTAACGAAAAATTATTGATCTGTACTTTATGTCAATGTCAATGATAGGAAAATGGAAATTCTGACTCTCATAAGAGAAGAAAAACGACATAATATATATTATTTGGAAGATTTTCCTACACTTTATCCCGCGACCTAAAGTTATAGCATGGAAAAACGTGGCACAGTGGTAGATTTGTACGATTTAGGCGGCCAAAATTATTTTATGCTTTTATTCAGTAATAAATACGACTACAAACGCAAATATGGTATTTTAGACTGAATATATATTTTTATATCTATTTGTTTCATTGAAATATCTTTTTCTAGACAAAAAAACAATGATTGTGAAAAATTTTACGTAAATAGCGCCAAAGTTTTAAAATTTTCTTTAAGAGCCTTTGGTGTAAAAAATTTATTTTGAGTTCATTTGAATTATAAAAAATTTCTTAGTAGTTTTTGAGATTTGGGTTAGCAATTATCACAAATTGTAAAGTAAAAGACGATCATACATAAAAAAATAGCTTTTATTCTCCACAGAAAATACAATATGGAAAAAAAAAACCGGCCAAATGCGAGTCGGGTTCGCGTTTTATGGGTTCCGTACTGACAATTTTTACGTATTTTCCTAAATAACCTCAAAAACATTCATTTAAAATTATAAAAAAATATATATTTGTGATGCTTACCAAGAGCCCTTTGAACGGGTCTGATTTGGTTTGGTCCCGCCTGCTTAGACTGTGATGCAGTCGGGTTTTTTTTATATACAGGGTGGATTTTTGAGACGGGGCAGTAAGGGCAGGTACCTAAACCGTTATAGTTACAGGAAAACGTTTTTAGGAGACCTTCCATAACTTTTTGAGATATTATGAACTGCATTCACAGATTTTGTAAAAAAAATACGGTCAGCAAAAAAAATGCTAAAATACGATTTTTTTCTATGAAAAAACCTTTTTTTATAATGCTATTCGATCCTCTTTCGTGTAGGGATAAAAAAAATCTAAGGAGCCAATTTAGGTTTGAGTAAAAGAAATGTTAGAAATCGCGAAAAAATGCTCCACGTACATTTGACGTAGGTTTTCGACATTTTAATTGAGCGTTTTTATAATTATTTCTTCTGATTTTCTGTTGTAACTGTAATGTAATTTATTAATTTAATTAATTTAAAAATATGGGTCCATGATGCCTGAAATAAATAATTTATTATTATCATTTTGTACGGGGGAAAGTTTTTGCCGATTTCTGTCAATTCTAGCACTCAAACCTCGGTTGGCTCCTAAGAGTCTTTAGGAGCCAACTAAAAAAAGGTTTTTTTCCATAGAAAATGTATGGGGAAAGTTTTTGTAAATTCCTGACATTTCTAGTACTTAAACCTCAGTTGGCTCCTAAGAGTCTTTTGATCTCTACATGAAAGAGGATCGAATGGCTTAAAAAAAAAATTGATATTTTATAATTTTTTTCGCTGGCCGTACATTTTTCACAAAATGTTTGAATGCATTTCATAATATCTCAAAAAGTTATGCAAGGTCTCCTAAGAACGTTTTCCTGTAACTATAACGGTTAAGGTACCTGCCCTTACTGCCCCGTCTCAAAAATCCACCCTGTATAACAGTTTTTTTCTTTTTAGTTTGTTTTTTCCACCACAAACTATATTTTCGCAATCTTCATTTAAATACCTTTAATTTGATACCCATATTGCAGGGGTTACAAAATATTATTTCAATTCGACCCAGCAATATGGCGCCTAATGGGCGCCATATTGCTTTTTTGGTAACGTCACATATTCTATGACACTTGCAGCGGCAAGACCAATCCAATGACACCTCATTTGTTCAAACCGGTTCAGGCGTTTAAGCTGTAGGTGGGAACATACGAACGGACATACATACATATAAACATAGACACATACACCTTTGGGCAGTCGGGTAAAAAGATATCTACGAGTTACTACTTCGATGCCTGAGTAACTTGATGAACCTAGAACAACGGAAAGGAATTTTAACGGAAAAGAAACAAAAAAGTATTTTTTCTCACATTCTGCCAAAGTTGATTAAATGATTTTTTTCTCGCGAAGTGGTCAAAGGTGGTGGCTAATTTTTTTGTGGTTATCTGCTTAAAGAGCTACAGTATCAGAAACTATAAGGAATTTTACTCGGACGGTCCCGGAAGTACAACATTTATACTATTGAAAATAAAAAAAATGATAATATTATGCATGAAAAAGGGCAATCTTTGATACGTTATAACTGCACTAAATATTGATATTCCTAATCTGAATTTATATTACAATTGAAGGAGCTTACCTGAACTTTCGATATCCAACACTTTTACTTGAGTAACTGAACAGTGTCAAATGAAATATTCACTTTGTACAATTGTTTGCGCTATCAGTGACGAGAACGAACGTGTTCAGCTTGCGCGACGATCAAGTTCCGACTATCTGTGGGGGCGCGCACGCAGTTCTAGGAACTGGGGAGGGGTGGGGTTTGAGCAGTCAGGGTGTCTATTTTTCCGTGAATCAATTCGTTTTGTTATAAGTTAACTTTGAGAAATGGACTTTTGGCCGCCTAAATCCGTGAAATCGACCACTGTGCGTGGCTGACCTTAGGCCTACTCCACAAAGACTGGAAGTCTTTGCGAGATACAGAAAAACTGGAAAAAAAGAACGACGGTAAGTACCTACTTACTTCCTAGTGAGAAACTAAGTACCTACCTACAGGTGGAATCATAGGTACAGTCAGCCACACGCTCGGATACCTACTCCTTTTTGTTTATTGGCGCCCTTAAGCCGCGCGCGGTAAGGGTATCTTAGACTGTGGCCGACGGTAAATCCTGTTCAAAGGTACTGGTTTAAAGGTACTCTTATTAGGTACACTCGAGTGAGTGAGTGTTTCGTGACCTAAGCTGTCGGTAAAAGGGCCACTATAACAAAAATAGTAGTCTGGAGATGGTGCTATAATTATTTTCGTTTCATGCCTGTCCCTTGCTATGCTTTGGTTCATCCTTCGCTTGCTCGGTTTTCTATACAATCACTTGCACCTAATAATAGTTTTACAGCCTTGCATAAGGAATAACTACTTACCTACTGTTTCAGAAAAAAAGAGAATAGAAGACGGACGGTCTCCGGTGGGGTCACATCCTGCATATTTTATGAAGAAGATAAAATTATATTTAAAATTATTGGTGTAGTGTAGGCTCACCAAACCTAGGGTTGCCAGCCCCGGAGTCGAAGGTAATAACAATACCACAATAAAACCTTCCTCCACTACCACCACCTCTACCACCAAGTGTTCTCTCTCTCTCTCTCTCTCTCTCTCTCTCTCACCGCCACCAACCTTTAAAACCTTTAAAACCACCAACCTTAAAAAAATATTAATTTGGTATACTTACCTATAAAATGCTGTGGATTACGATGCTGGTTGTACAATTAATTAACACAACGTATGTATTTAATATTTAAGGCTGGAAGATAGTAGTGTTACGGGAAATTCAAAATTTTCACAGTTTTTTACATTTTGTAGCTAAACTGAGCTATTTTTGTTCAGCGATTTTTCATTCGCGAGAATAAAACCGTATTCTTTTCATTATTGTAAACAACAGAACAACAATAATTCAGCCGATTATGTGTTCTGGTCTACGACAAGTTTTTTGGGCACTACCACTGCTTCGTAGACCAGAACACATAATCGGCTGAATTATTATTGTTCTGTTGTTTACAATAATGAAAATAATACGGTTTTATTCTCGCGAACGAAAAATCGCTGAACAAAAATAGTTCAGTTTAGCTACAAAATGTAAAAGTCTGTGAAAATTTTGAATTTCCCGCCACCTTGCTATCGTCTACCCTTAATCTTTAAATTTAACACTCCTTTGTACTGCTGTTTGTTTTCCTTAATAAATAAAATAAAATAGTCAATCAGACGAGATAACTCAAAAATAATGAATCATCATTCGACGACGAAAAAATACTATTAAAAAAACCGGCCAAGTGCAACTGGCACTCGCGCACCGAGGGTTTCGTACCATCATTCTCTGCATTTAATTGGAAGAAAAAAAAACATCCATCGCGCTCTAGCGTTGATATTTGTAACTAATATAGAGGGCGCTAGTTTCTATGTCATGTTACATTTCTAGAGACCCCATTTTTTGTAGTATCTTTTGATTCTGTTCTGTGACTTAGAAGCTTGATTTTTTTAAGGCTCAAAGAGACTGCAGACCTGAGTATTTTGATATCAATTTTAACCTGATACCTCCACGCGTTCTTGAGAGAAAGGTCTTTACCGACAGACAGACCGACCACAAAGTAATCCTATAATGGTTCCGTTTTTACTTTTTAGGTCCGGAACCCTAAAAACGGTTGGGAAACAAGAACACTTTGTTGGCCTGACAAGAACTATATATCATCATTGCTAACACGTGATAGAAAGAAGGGCTTTGTTGGCCTGACAAGAACTATATATCATCATTGCTAACACGTGATAGAAAGAAGGGTAGAAGGTAAGAGAGGTAGAAGAAGGCCACGGCGAAGGTATTTTGATCAAATTTAAGAGAAGGCTGTGGTCTAGACGTACCAGGCTGCGAAGGAACAGGCCTGTAACTGAAGTTCATGGAGAATGATGCACCGACAAGAGGATAACTCTTAAATACGTTTATAATGATGATGACAAGCCCTATATAAAAAGAGAACTGCGAAAAATAAACCTGGAAATATTGCTCTTAGAGTAGCAGGGGGCGAGACCCGAACAGAACGCTTGGATGGCCTCCATCAGCAGAATCAGTAAAATTGTTCAATTTACCAACAGTGGAAAGTGAAGTCAACGAAAACAGAGACGTTTAGTTTTAGAAAAACCAGTAGAAAGTGAAATAGTGATTAGCTTATTATTATTATTAGCTCTATTCCTAAAAATAGTTAAGAATAAAGTTCGTTTTGTGCAACAAATCACCTAATTTTCTTTTTTAGTGCAGCAGCACTTTCTCGCTTAGTTTAGTGGATCCGTTACACTAATCTACACTTCTACACTAATATTGTAAAAAGGAAAAGTTTGTAAGTGCGTTGTTGTTGTTGTTTTGTTGTGGTTCTAACTTCTCAACATAAGACCTTATTAGGTATCTATGAAGAAATAAAAGCATATTTTAAGTACAGATTCCTTTAATTTATAATACTTAGAATAGGTACCTACAAAGTCACGAACCGTTTTAGAAATCAAAAATACTGGAATCATGTTTTTCTCCAGGTTATCCAACGTGGTTTATAAGATTGGAATAATCAGCCACTGTCGAAGGCCGTTTCCACTGTCGCCCAAAATAATCGCGTCTGGAAATGGCCTCCATTGCGTGTACAATGAGAAAAACTATCATGCACAGAGCCTGGCCAGCGAGCACGTGCATTGACCTTGACGGACCAATTTCAGGATGCAGTACTTAGTTGCAGGTCGCAGCGGCATCCAGTCGTTTGTTTCCTCATTGGAGTCTCCATTGAGTTCTGTCACTGCGGTATCACATCACGGCACTATCAAGTCATCGGAGGGTTGTGTGGCTCATGCGGGTGCTTTTGGATATCTTTATTCATTTGGTAATTTAAGCTACAAGCCATAAAATATCTTTGTAGCTTAATGACTTGCTTGACATTATTTGTAAGAGCCAGAGTAGATTATGCTTGTGTTTTTAGCCCCGCTTCTTGGCAGGGTTAGGTTTCCTTGTCTTCTCCCTCTATATTTAGCTGGATTTGTGCCATATATTCATGCCCACAGCACTGCACTAAAGGCGCATTGTATGATCGACTCAATGGATTTGTTTGAGGTTGGATAATTATTATCTGCGTAAACTTGAACCTGAGTAACCATCTGCCGAGAAGTACTACGGCTGTAAATACATAATTTAGTTTGGTTTCATTTCCAAAAGATTTTCCAGGTTTTCTCTTGAGTGAAAGTGAGTGACGCATGACTTATGTCAATTCTGGCAAGTATATGGTCAAGTTGGCAGCACACTTTCATTTGTTTTCACGTCGCGTGGTCGTCTGCCGGACGTCTGCCGGACGTCTGTCCAAACGCACTCCTGGTAGACCCTTTTACAGAAAAGGAAATCTTCATTATGAAATTTGAGGGTGAAATCGTTGTATTTATTGTCGGACGCACTGTTCATTCAACAATCAAATTATACCTCTGCTAAGGCAATTTTGAAAAACCTGCATATTGGCATTTTTTTGCGTTAGGTGTAGGTATTATACCTCAGAGTTCAGACGCTAGATTTCCTTACAATAATTATAGTTAGCGAGTGGTATGTCTACTACAAATTAAGAAAATGTCCGTAACTTCAGAAACAATTAAAGTCATAGGTACACATGCCATTATTGGGACTGGGATTCGAACTTTGACCGCTCCGAATCCTGTTCTACGGGCTTCCGCAGCTATTACCGCTCCTTACATATTTTTTTTAAATTAATATCCAATAACTGAAAGTTGCTAGAGAGCGAGTCAAGAAATAAAAGCGCTATTTATAAAATCCTTGCCGCTCTGTGTCGTAGTTGGTTAGTTATTGCCAACATCTGTAGACGGCAGCGGAGTGGTCCGCGCGGAGATACAAATCTGAGCGTGGACGAGCCCCGAGTCGCTCCACGACTTTTATGCTGCATACCAAAATTGGTGACTTCATAAAAATTGTCAAAGAAGAAGACTAGATAGTCTTATCGGATCCTATGGGTCGGCTATCATTGTGGCCACTTGCGAAGAGTCCTGTATATTTTGGGCGGCCAGAGCAGCTACCACGAGTGCTTACTGTCACTGTCACTGAAAGTGATAAGTTGGATAAACAACCTTACTACTATAGTATTAGGATACATGACAGACGTCCGGCACAGCTTTTTCGCACTCGTGGTAGCTACTCAGGTCTTCGGCGGCCCTGTATATTTCCTTGCAGTGTCAGTTGCACTGGTGTACCAAAAGTTAAAACATCTAGCGCGCTTGTCGTGGCCGCCATGCTTTAGTTAGTGCATGGTGCTTCAGTGCAAATTATTATTATGAGTATTATTTCGATGGTCCTTCGTTTCCACTTGCGTGCATCATGTTGCTCGTGTTGCTGAATAAAGGGCCTTCTTAACTCTTTGGGCAAAGAGAGTCAGTCTGGTGAGTCATGTCTAGTGCGTGGTGCAATGCAGGTACGGCCACAAAATAACAAAATAATTAACTAAACAAATATTAAGGAAAATAACATGGCTAAGCTGTCATTTAACTTAGGCAAAAAAGATTATACGTAAATATATCAGGTAGTTAAAAGTATATTCTAATGGAAAACATCAGTTTAACTCGTGTGGTTAAATAGAGTTAGAGACATTTCCTGACTCTATTTGCCTATCTACTTACCTTCTTCTCTCGTGTCGAAAGCGTCACACTTCGCTCTTCTAAAAGCCTTTGGTGATTTGATAATGTAGCTGTTTTGAACAAAATTTGGCGGTCTCCCTTTGTTTGCAATGGAATAATTTAAAAGATGTTCTACTGAAATCCCAAAAACCTCCTGAAACTGAAGAGCGTGCATGGAAAGACTTTTTAATTGAACGAGCGAGCGAAGCGAGCAAAGTTTTCCGAGTCTACTGGAATAATCCGGCGTTTGTATGTTTGTATGTATGTTTGCATGTATGTTTGTATGTATGAATGTTCGTTCGACGATAACTTGAGTAAATTTGGTCGGATCACCATGTTTGGTAGGCGGGTATATTAAATTAAAAGATTTTTACTCAAAAAAGCTCGTAATGTGGTCATTAATTCGACAACCTTCTTTGAGCAAAGGAGGACTTACGGGCTACTTTGATTAGGCGCCAGAAAAGTTGTATGGAATTTCATTAATGTCGTGTTTTGCGGCCAGAAAAACTGTATGAAAATCCATTAATGTCGAGTTTTGTTTCAAAAATAGAACTCAAAAGTCAGGCACAAAAAGTATTTATTTAGAATTTGGCTGTTTGGGTGCTGGCAGTCTACAAATTGCATAGAAAAAAAAAGCGCGGCCATATTGTTTTCGCCGCTTCGCGCGTTGTTCGAAGTGTTTTTTTCTGTGGGTGCTGTTTTTGTTGTAAATAAAAGTGAACTCTTCAAGCAACGAATCCTCCGATTCAATGTGTTTAACAACGCCGAGCATAAAAAGGAAGCGAAATAAGAGATTTAAAGGTACCAATTGTTACCGAAGTCAAAGGAAAAATACAAGTTTATCTACGTTTGCGGAATGAAAAATCAACAGAAAGTAAACTAAGACAAAAGGTAGGCTGATTCTATTTAAATTACTCGCATTGTTTGATTAAAGCACTATACAAGCCTTGGTCTGCAATGAGTGCGCTTCTGGCCACGCTATGATGGCCTCGAGCTTAGCTTAGCTACGCTCTCGGCCGTCAAGCTTGGTCATCATTGCAGCCCTTGCTGTCCGCGCTATAAAGGCCTCGACCTTCGGTCTCGGCCTTCATTTCAGCTTGTCCATCAAGGGGGACCATTCCATTTTGCCCCACCAGAGATGCCCCACTGGTGGGGCAAAATGGAATCGCACAAAAAATAATTCCATTTTGCCCCACTGGCCACCCCACTGAGTGGCTGGTGGGGCAAAATGGAATTTAAATTCCATTTTGCCCCACCAGATTTTTATAGACAAGATTATTATTGGCGAGGCTGACTCATTACAATGATGCAGTCACTGTAGCCTAGCCTAATTTTATAATAAATCGGCAAAAATAAAACTAATTTGTTAACTTTACTAATTCGTTTATTTGTTTAAAAAAAATAACTTTGGTATATTATTATGGCATCTAACATTACAACATTGTTAAAATAGTACAACATAACACAAAGACCGCTTATAATTCTGAATCATCATTTCTATAAAATATGTGTCATTTATGAATAAATATACATAGATTTGTCATTTTAAAATCTTTACAAAACATTAAAATTAAACAATTAATTCAAATTATTGCTTTCTTGATTTAAATTAAATATCACAAAAAATACCTAAATAAACGTTTGCTTGTTTCCATTCTTAATCACAATTTTGTATGAACACAAAAATTGTGGTAAAACAAAGCTGTGGCTAAGAACTAATAGCCTCCAATTGGTATCTATTATAGCCGCGTCTTCAAAGTCAGAGTAAATTTCGACAGAGTGACTACTTTGATGCTCCTTTGCCTGTGTAAAATTTACTGCATAAAATACAAAAATTTAGAAAAAGAGCCTTTTACCCGTCCAAGGTCGAGGCCCATGATGCCATTTTGGGTATGCTACTTTTTGATTGATTATTTGGTGCCGCGCTGTCTATTGTTCTAGTTATTCAAAGGACCCGGTGCACGTTGTAGTTTTCTACCTGGATTCTTATCAGTTTGCTTACAACCGTTGACTAGGTTTGTTTGAGTGAAAATAATGGCTTCGTGTTCAAGTGGTACAGGCAGTGCATTAGTTTTTTTGAAGAATTCTAAAGCTAAAGAAAAACTTCTTCGTGCTGGGCAACATAATTGCCAAAAAAAAAATACAAAAATGATTCGTCAATTTGGGAGTGCATACATAGGAGAAGTGTGCCTTTTTTTTTAAAACAATTTCTAGCTTTTATTTGTTGTATTTATATATTTTTTACTTGTAAGTACTTGACAAAGTCCGCCGTCAAAGTCAGCTCAAGATTCTGATTGGTCTGTCTTGTGTCTGGCGGTTTTATTTTGTAGGTATTTTCAAACATGACTATAAAATAAAAATCTTATTTAATTTATATGAGATCGCGCAAAAGAAACCACTTTCCATTTAAAAATCTCATTTAAGTTTATTTTATAGACATGTTTGAAAATACCTTCAAAATAAAACCGCCAGACACAAGCTGTAACGAGTTTCTTTTATCATTATCAACCAAGGACCAAACAAAATGTTTTAAAAATAAATGAGTTACCTTGGTACCACGACTTCAAGTCAGAGTACAATTTAGTTGTAAAGTCGCCCGTATTGTAACCGAGTAGAGTGCTAGCGTGTATTACTGACGAGATATCACTCAGGTTAATATCTCCATTAATTGTCATAATTATCTCCATTACAAACTTCTTTTCAGTCGCAAGACCATTCTGAAACACCCTGTACAATTAGTATAGTTTTTAACATTTAAACCTCAATTTGAATACTTTTATTGTATCTTTTAAGACCTTACGGGTGACTGTACTATTTGCATATCTGTATATTTTAGTATTATAAAAGACTGATTAAGCTATGGACAACAATGGAAACAAGCAAACGTTTATTTAGGTATTTTTTGTGATATTTAATTTAAATCAAGAAAGCAATAACTTGAATTAATTGTTTAATTTTAATGTTTTGTAAAGATTTTAAAATGACAAATCTATGTATATTTATTCATAAATGACACATATTTTATAGAAATGATTATTCAGAATTATAAGCGGTCTTTGTGTTATGTTGTACTATTTTAACAATGTTGTAATGTTAGATGCCATAATAATATACCAAAGTTATTTTTTTTTAAACAAATAAACGAATTAGTAAAGTTAACAAATTAGTTTTATTTATGCCGATTTATTATAAAATTAGGCTAGGCTACAGTGACTGCATCATTGTAATGAGTCAGCCTCGCCAATAATAATCTTGTCTATAAAAAGCTGGTGGGGCAAAATGGAATTTAAATTCCATTTTGCCCCACCAGCCACTCAGTGGGGTGGCCAGTGGGGCAAAATGGAATTATTTACTGTGCGATTCCATTTTGCCCCACCAGTGGGGCATCTCTAGTGGGGCAAAATGGAATGGTCCATCAAGGGCTGCAATGCTGACCACGCTGTGAAGGCCTTGAGCTGCGCTACGCTGCGCTCTGTCGGCCATCAAAAGCGCGCCAGAAACGCACCCATTAAAGACCGCGGCAGTAATGTACTATTACTCAAAAAAGCTCGTAATGTGGACATTAATTCGACAACCTTCTTTGAGCAAAGTCGGACTTGCGGGCTACTTGGATTAGGCGCCAGAAAAGTTGTATGGAATTTCATTAATGTCTTGTGTTTTGCGGCCAGAAAAACATTAATGTCGAGTTTTGTTTCATAAATAGAACTCAAACATCAGGTGCAAAAAGTATTTATTTAGAATTAGGCTGTATGGGTACTGGCAGTCGACACATTGCACAGAAAAAAAAAGAGCGGCCATATTGTTTTCGACTTTTCGCGCGTTGTTCGAAGTGATTTTTTTCTGTGTTTTTGTTGAAAAAGTGAACTCTCAAAGCGACGAATCCTCGGATTTAATGTGTTTAACACCGCCGGACATTCAAAATCAAGCGAAATTAGTAATTGGAAATTTATTGCCACCGAAGTCAAAAGAAAAATACAAGCAAGCTTACCAACAAAAAGTTTGCGGAATGGAAAATCGACAAAAAGTACTTAATCTACGACAAATGGTAAGCTAATTAAATTACTATGTTAATTACTATTCTAATTAATATTTTAATTACTCGCATTGTTTGAGTAAAGCACTATACAAGCCTTGGTCTGCAATGAGTGCGCTTCTGGCCACGCTATGATTGCCTCGAGCTTAGCTTAGCTACGCTCTCGGCCCTCAAGTTTGGTCATCATTGCAGCCCTTGCTGGCCGCGCTATAAAGGCCTCGACCTTCGGTCTCGGCCTTCATTTCAGCTTGTCCATCAAGGGCTGCAATGCTGACCGCATTGTGAGGGCCTTGAGCTGCGCTACGCTGCGCTCTGTCGGCCATCAAAAGCGCGCCAGAAACGCACTCATTACAGATCGCGGCAGTAATGTACTAATGCAATGCGCGCGCGCCTACGCAATTGGGGTTAGCAAAAAGTTACACACTCGCGAGTTCTTAGTTCGGGGCGAACCACTAGTTTTATACGTGGCGAACCTATAAAGCCAATATAAAGCGTTACTTTATCCTGTCCGTATAGAACCGCCAATAGTACGCGAACTACGGGCACTCTAACGATGAAACTACGAGTACATGTTTTCCCTTTTTTTGTACAGAACGTGGAAGCTCTACACCGAGAAAAGTGCATAGCAAAATGACGTCATCGACAAGGACCGACCCAGCGCTGCAGTCTATTTTTTAAGACTAGCTTTAGCCTATGTAAGTGTAAATGTTTCACTAGGTGTGCAAAGGCCTTCTCAAAAGCTACGTTGACACGATGCGAGTTCACGCTCGAGAAAGCTTCTCGAATGCAATCACGTATCGTGTAGACGGTTATCGAAAGCTCGCAAACTCTGTTCATGATGTCGAGAAGGTGACATGCTTGCTTCTCGTGCGTGAAACCTCGCATCGTGTCAACGTACCTAGGTTTGGGCGGCCTAAAAACTCTGACACCACTACCTCATACGATAACCTAATCTAGGTTTAGTGGCTTGGTCACTACGCGTTCTCACTGCTTTCGGGTGATTCTTCCGCTGTGGGAATATTAACTCAGACGATCATATTTCTTTACTCCTACTAAGTAATTCACAAATATCCGGGAATCGAACGAGGGTCTCTGTCTTCATTGTTCTACCCACTAGGGTACCACCGCATTTATCTGTGAAACGATTTTATTGCCGCATCCAGTGTGCGAGCTATCCATTCAGTATTTCAAGAACATACCTACATACTATAACAACATAACTTAAGTCCCTCGTTTCTAGTCCAAATGTCGTCAACAGTATGTAGTTTGCTCACTGGAAATAGCGAGACACGTATTTTTTTACGTTTTCTTGTATCTGTCGTACACTTGGAAATACATTATGTAACGTATTTTTTATTAACCTTTAACTAGTGAGGTGTTTTTATTTCACGTAGGCACTGACGCTGAGACGGCATGCCCGTAACTTTTTGTGATTATTTTATCAAAACACGAGGCATATTGTGATAGAATAAACTCAATTTCAACAACTCTAAAGCTATATTTGTTTGGCAAATATCACCTGTGAGGCACACAATACAATGTTAGTACACTTGAGGTCTGAAAACCGCTGGAATTACATTACTTAAAGTTTAATATCTAAACAGATGAGTATCTACAGGGTGCTTTAATACCTAAACCGATGAGTATCTACAGGACTCTTAGCGGAACTTTAAGTGGGCTATTTACTGATCAATACAAACAACTTGTACTAGGTGGCGAAAAAAATGGAGTGAAAAAAATATCTGCTGTTCCATACAAAAGGTCGACTTAGTACTGCGCCAAATGTATGAAACAGCTGATATTTTTTTCGCTCCATTTTTGTCGCCACCTAGTACAAGTTGTTTGTATTGATCGGTAGACAGCCTACTTAAAGTTCCGCTATCGACTTAGAGTGCACCCTGTAGAGAGCTATAGTTGCAAGTCCATGTATCTATGCCAACGTAATGTTTGCTAAGAAACATATTGCAGAGTTTGATACATTAGGTAGCCGTCATTATATAAATACTAGGAAAAGCACAAGCATACTATTCCTTCCAAGTCTTAGACCTAAGAAGGCTAGGGGCCCATTTCTTGGAAACTGTAAACTTTTCTATAATAAGATTACAAAGAATATTTTATGTTTGCCAGATAATTTTCCCTAGCAATATAAAAAACCGGCCAAGTGCGAGTCGGACTCGCGCACGAAGGGTTCCGTACCATTATCTATAAAAACGGCAAATAAATCACGTTTGTTGTATGGGAGCCCCCTTCAATATTTATTTATTCTATTTTTTTGTATTTGTTGCAGCGAACTGGAAAACAATTAGTTGTTATAGTGCCAACATAAATACATCATCTGTGAAAGTTTCAACTGTCTTACTTTGCTATCACGGTTCATAAGATACAGCTTGGTGACGGATAAACGTACGGACAGCGCAGTCTTAGTAATAGGGTCCTTTACCCTTTGGGTACGGAATCCTAAAAACAAAAGTTTGACAGTTTGTTCTGGCAAAATTGGGCCTTAAAATATGACGAGGCCTTTCTGCTACACCCTTTAGATGAATCGGCGGGCTGTCCATGCCCTCGGCTGATGGATGGCGCCCGTTCCCCTTCCATCGCTGTGCATTCCACCAGTAACGATACTCCATCGATCTACGCCGCTATGCTTAACTCGTTTCATTTACGGGACGGCCACTGCACAGCCGCAGACCCTCATTCATTTTAGCCACCTTAATTGTTATATTTATTACGTAGAGCATGTGCTCTCTATGAGGCGTCGGTTTTTAAGTAGAGTCCCGAAAAGTTAGCGAGTATTAGAGGGATCGTTAGTGGGTCCGACTCACAGATGTATTTTTTGTAACTATGCTTTTTATGTGACTTGCCTTGTGAGTTTTTTTTAACGAAATAGATGGTCGAGTGCAGCCTGTATATGTAATTGTACATGTCCCACTAGCTGGGCAAAGGCCTTCTCTCAGAGAGAGAGTGCGATCGTAATCACCACGCGTGTTCAATGCGGATTGGCGATTTTCGCGCTATGGGTATAATGCCTCATACGCTCAGGTTTCCTCACGATGTTCACGTTTCTTACTTACGGTCGCCGTATATTGATAAAATAATTATTTTATTGTTGAGGTAATGAAGGCAGCATCAAAATAAAATGGAAGCCGTACGCCACTCTGCTTTTTGTACGAATTAAAATAAATAGCCCCAAATAGACAAGTACATAATAGTCAAGTTTGTTTATAAAGTGCCTCGGAATACGACCGCCAGCTTTTGCCCGTTCACTAACCAAGTTCCCAAGTTTCATTTCGTCCTAGCTCTGCGGTTGCTTCGTTGTGATTCTCTGCGTGATTGAGCGCCCGACAATAAGGTTGGGGAAGCATCACAAATTACGGTCCTAACAAATAAAGTTATGCATCAAAAGTTTGGCCTGCCAGCTGCCAGTGCCTCCATAAGTTTTAATAGCGATATTCTAGGTTTTACGTCCGTTGCTGGTCCAACAGCTAACATTTTTTGTCCTTTTATGTGGCTGTACGCAAAAAGCCACTTAAAACACAGCTTTTTGTGTTTGTATTGTATCGATACGATAAGAGGAAGAGTGGCTGTAATTCTATCGCAACAGAAGTCTGTCCTGACGTGTCTGTCCTGATAATCCTAGACGTGATGGGGAGAGGATCGGATCTGTGTACCTATAATATTTAAAATTTAAAATATCCCCGACATTCAAATTAGCATTATCTCATATACGGCTTAACCGATTTTGATAAAGCGTATACAACCAGTTTAAAATTAAAAAAATGCATCTAAATCGATTCACTCGTTAAAGAGCTACAGTGCCATAGAGAGACAGACACACACATAGCAGTCATACGTATAACACCCCTTCTTTTGGGTCGGGGGTTATAAAATGAGTCGTGCAAGATATACTCGCTGTGTTTTGGCACTAACACCTACCATCCCACAAACAGTTTGAGATTGCCGCACTTAGACGCTGCATCATGTACTTACTGTAGAAGGGTGTAGGTCGACGGTACATAGCACGAAGCTGTTGTTTTGGTTATAGAAGGTGTAACAAAAAAATCTTTATTGCCTTGAAATTTTGAATTGACCTCGACTTACGACTGACACCGCGTCTTAGACCTTTGCATCTACGTAATGAGATGATGTATACGTCGTCCAGTGGCACCTTTACTCACACAAGATGGGTGAAGTGACCACTCGGATGATGCAGTGCCTGGGACTTGTCTTTCCTGTGGGCCAGGCCGACTAAGCGGCATAGGTGCTGGGTGAGCCTACTCCATCTTAAACACCGTGACTGTGCTCTAAAACGTATAACAAAAGGTCCTAACTCTTTTTGCAGGGTACAGGGTTTTTTTGCAAACTTAGGTAATGGTCAACACGATGACAGTTTTATGAATAAAAGTTGAAAAATACAATTTTTATTTTATTACCTCAAAATAAAAAAAAATACTAGTTTTTTTTTTTTTTTTGGGTTTAGTTGGACTTTAAACATATGATTGCGTACATTTGCATAGTTTTAAGTTTATAAAACATTGTAAAAATCAATAAAAACACAAATTAAAAATACTGTTTTCGCGTCACAGCGCTTAATTTTATTAATTTAAAAATCAACGGAACGAATAGACAAAAAAAATGGGTATGTGATTCCGGGTGTGAAATCACCGGGTGTTATTACTGTTTAAAAAGAGTAAGGACCTTTTGTAACACCTTGTATATTACTGAGCGATAGAGCTACGAGTAGTGCCCCTTTCTTTGCGATATTGTGGCGCTATCGATGTGTAACCGCCATTTTTGCGTACCTACATTTCTGTCAGGTGACTTTATAACACCATGTATAGCTACCGTGAGAAGTCAGTGTAGTGACCCGGAGCCAGGTGATCTACACTGTCGTCTCGTTGACTACTCTGGCCCCCATGGCGGTAATTGTCGCGTGGCTCGCTCTACTAATGGCTTGGCCCGTTCCCTGTGTCGCTGCCTCGCTACAGCTTTATTGTGATTGTTTATTACTAATGGCTTCCTGCTACCGCTTAGCGACTAAATTAATGTCGCAGAAGAACAGAATAGCTACCACGAGTGCGAAAAAGCTGTGCCGGACGTCTGTCATGTATCCTAATACTATAGTAGTAAGGTTGTTTATCCAACTTATCACTTTCAGTGACAGTGACAGTAAGCACTCGTGATAGTTGCTCTGGAGTAAAGGCTGTTAGGGCGACAATACGAGACTTTTTTGCTTTTTTGACACATTCTTTCTTACATTGCAGCTAAAACTATCAAAATCGACAAAAACTACTGCGAAAGTATCTTTTACTTGTTTAAAGACTTCTTATTTTTTCCTTCTTCTTTTTCTCTCCTTCCTTCTTACACAGTTTTTTACAATTTGTAGCTAAATTGAACAATAGGTCAGCCGATTATGAGTTCTACGAAGCAGTGGCACTGCCCAAAAATTTGTCGTATACCAGAACACATAATCGGCTGAACTATTGTTGTTGTGTTGTTTACAATAATGAAAAGAATACTATGTTATTGCCGCGAACGAAAAATCGCTTAACAAAAATAGCTCAATTTAGCTACAAATTGTAAAAAACTGTGAAAATTTTGAATTTCCCGCCACGTTGCTATTGTCTTACCTTAACTCTGACACCAGAGGGTGGCCACTACCTCATACGATTACCTACCCCATTGTATTGAACTGGCACATTTAAAGGCCTTCATTGGCACATCAGGTACAGGTTGGGTATCCAAAATCTGTAGATATAGTAGGTGTAAGGTCCGACTAATTGTTGGGGCATTTACGGGCCACTTTGGTACCAACAAACACCTACTCAATATGGGGCTGTCTAATGACTCCCACTGCAGGGCCTGTAAAGAGGCGCCAGAGTCCATGGAACACGTTCTGTGTGACTGCGATGCTCTAGCAAGTAAACGCATGAGTAAAACAAACCACTCATGGAGGAAAATACATGGGACTGTCAAACAGGCAAAATAAAATTGCTTTTTTTTAGCAATTCGGACTTTTGAGCGTTGTTGACCTGGAAAACGTGGAAGACAACTTTAAGTTCCTATGCCAATCAAGATCAGAGTTTCTGCGAGGTGAAGGAGGAAAAAAACTGAATATTAAGCCGAAACACGTGTCAGGTGTCCTTCTGTTGAGTTCGTACTGTACTGGCGACGTACCTATCTTTGTCCTTAGAGGACAATTAAATCGCTCACGTTACAAACACGTGTACTGGAACAAAGTGTTGCAATCTTCCATTCTTAAGAGGCCCCTTCAGGACCGTGGGAACTCAGTGACGGCCAAGCGCGTGAAACACTGTTTTCTATAGCTGTTTCACCCAGACGGGGCGCGGGAAAAGTGAGAGGCAATGCGCCTGTATGAGTCTACGTGTGTTCGTGTCCTTTCGCGAGTATGTAGTTGTAGTTGTAATGTAATAGATCTATTTTCCCAAATTTTTTCGTAGATCCGCTGCCATTTCTACATTTTATTAGCTATTTCAAAAATCTTTTTTTTTCTGACATGTACAATACATTATTGATGTTCCCAAGGTAGTTAAACTCCAATAGGCAGTGTAATAATGTAAGTAAATAACAGCTGAAAGTAACCCCTTTTTCGGCGTGAAAAACGCATCGCTCTAATTTCTTTCTTTTTTATTATAAAAACTATTTTCAAACCTCGGTATTGGCCATCTACTGATATAAACCAAGTTTCAGCAAATTCCAGCCTGTAGTTTAGAAATTAAACCGGAACTACGTTTGTATGGGAAAATCATGCTTCAGTACCATGCATATGCATGACCAGCAAAGGTGGGCAGAAATACCGTTTCTTAGCTTTGCTGTGGAAATAACTGTGAAGAAAGACGCAGCTTAGTTGGCTGTCTACACGTATTTTCCTTGTCTTCGGACTAGCTAGGCTGCCTAAGCTGAGAAAATGGCATAGGTAAGAAATGTGTAAGCCTAGGTACTCCATCTAAAATATATTATCCCAGGTACTACAACGTCTTTAGTGGGTAATGGTAGGTAAACCTACCAGTAGGTAATAATTTATCCATCTCGTGCGAGTGGAGTTGCCCCTGTATTAGAAAAACTGGATATGTGCGAGTTAAACTCGCTTGGCGAGGGTTGCGTACTGCGTACATGAAGTAGTATATTCGAATTTCATACCCACAAATATTGAGAAATTTCCTATGTTAATTACCACAGACTTTTATTAGGTTTTCCTGTATACCGAATTGTTAGTAAAGACCTTTTTACTGTATAATTTTCTAAATGTGAAGCCAGTTAAAGAGCCTATTTTCTTTAATAACTTCAAAACTATTTAACCAAAATTATTTAAAAAAAAATCTGATCCTTACAATGCCCTTTCATTTGACATGTCACACGATATTTGCAGAATTTTATTTTTGACTAGTTGTGCCCGCGACTTCGTATGCGTTTTTACACATTTGACATTTAATTTAAATTCGACTGTGGAGGAAAACTCAAAAGGAAGGTTTTTAGTAACCCCCGACCAAAAAAGAGGGGTGTTATAAGTTTGACAGCTTTGTGAGTGTGTCTGTATAAGTGTTTATGAGGGTGTGTCTGTCTGTGGCACCGTAGCTCTTAAATGGGTGAACGATTTGGAAGCTTTAGGTTTTTTTTATTTATTTAAAAGCAGGTTTTCTAGCGAATGTTCTTAGTTATGTTTTGTCAAAATTGGTTCAGCAATTTATTAAATATACTTATTCGAAGCTTAAATGTTGGGGGTATTTTCATAGTTATTATTTCTTAACTTGCGGTAGCAGGGCTCAAAAGAAAGCAATAGAATAAAATAGAATAAAAACCCTAATCTAAACAATACATTTATAAATTTAATAATAAATATGTATTGTTTACATTAAGGTATCGCCCGTGATTAGCATAAGAATTGATTAGGAAGTAAAAGGGTTTATAATATGGATCTCCCTCAACGTAGAGTGGGATAGATAAAGTTATAAGCCCATAGATAAGGTCTTACTCATTCTCATGCTAAGCCAGCAAGCAAAGCATACGGCTAATAACTCTGTCTATCCAGCTCAACAGTAAACAATAGTTATTTGTTATGCAAGAATGCAAAATTATTGTTTGCGGCGAGTGCTTGTATTGAATACCGAGCGGTGTTAAAAGACCGCCAACAAAGTGGGAGACCACATACAGGGTGTTAAAAGACCGCCAACAAAGCGGGAAACCACGTATTTTCCTCATCATAAGGAACATTTTTGCCCGAGGGAAATCAACGGATAATGAGGTTCAAAGTCGGATTTTCCAAAACTTTTTTTTTGCAGAAATGTATTCAGTATCTAGTTCTTAAGAATCCCCTGAAGCTCTGCAGCCCTCTCGCTCGCACTTTTCAACATTTTAATTGATTGTAAGAGAATGATTAAACTTTGGACGATAAAATATAGTTGCAGACATAGATAATAAAGCTATCGACATGTGGACACACTTTTGATTTCATATTCCTACTAATAAAAAAATATATCACTGAACTTTGGTTAAAAGTAGTAGTTAAGTAATTTATTTTTTAAACTATAAATGTGAAATTTAAAGTATGTCTACATGTCGATAGCTTTATTATCTATGTCTGATACTATATTTTATCGTCCAAAGTTGAATCATTCTCTTACAATAAATTCAAATGTTCAAAAGTGCGAGCGAGAGGGCTGCAGAGCTTCAGGGGATTCTTAACATACCTTTTCAAGAAGCCATATCAAAATTATGAATATTTCTTACAAAAAACGACGTTAAAGTTGCAACCCACAATGTATTCTAAACATCGGCACTTCAAGCTTAAGTAACATAATCTGATACCTACGCTTGCGTAATATGACTTCTGTGCGTTACACGTCCATTGCGCAAAAATATTTTTCAAAATTATAACCTAAAAAACCAAAATAATTTCCCAACAATAATTTATCGAAAAAGTACTTTGTTTTGGTGTCTAGTGGCTTTCGGGTCTGTTGGCGGTCTTTTAACACCCAGTATAGTCCTCATCATAACGATCATTTTTGCCCAAGGAACTATGCCTAGGAAATCAACGGTTTCCGAGATAATGAGGTTCCAAGTCGGATTTTTTTTTTCCGGAAATGCAATTTTTTTTTTTGGAAATGTGTTCTGTGTCACGTTATTAACATATCTTCTCAAGAAGCTATATCAAAATTATGAATATTTCTTACAAAAAACGAAGTTAAAATTGCAACCCGCAATGTATTCTGAACATCGGATAGCCTAGATTGTTCCCAGAACCAGGACTTATCACGGTCCTAAATTTGACTGAAAACTGTTCAGCGGTATTCGCGTGATGAGGTAACACACAGACAGACAGACAGACAGACAGACAGACAGACATAGACCGATTTTTTTGCATTTTTGTATTCAGAATAGTTTACTTAGTAACCCCTGATAGTTTTTTTCTAAAAATATTCAATGTACAGAATTGACTTCGCTAGAGTTTTATTATAAGTATAGATTTCCAAAAGTGGCCATGTGTATTAAATTGATTAATTTACGTTACACGTCTGTCACGTCCGTTTGGGTCCCAAACTTACAATATGTACCAATTATTATTTTTAACTCAAATTTCAATACGAACGGACAGGCAGACAGACGCACGACTAATCCTGTAATGGTTCCGTTTTTTTCCTTCTGAGGAACCCCAATTTATATGGCCAAGTTTTATTTATGCAGATATATAACCGCAAGAGTAATACGAGTGGGCAGTGGGCAATCTAAACGCCAGTACCACCTGGGGGATTGCCTGCATCCCGGAAAATTATTTCTCACATATTATTTTATTAATATTTCACTGAAATAGGGGCCACATAGACCCCACGTGTACTCTCTTGGGGAAGGGGCCGTGACAAATGGCTTGATAATTATTTATTTGGTGAATATAAAATCTAAATAGAAATAATATATTCGGTTGATATACAATACTCGACGCACCACGTCTAGCATTAGGTATTTGTTTATATTATAGGTCTCTAAATGCAATGGTTTATCACTTTACTCATACCTAGACACTACATATACAGCATATTGACGTAAAAATGAGCCCTGTATTTAACTGAGTTTTGTGGCGTTCTTTAGCTCAAGAAAAGTTCCTACAACTTCAACTCTGTACTTTTCCAACCGACAAAAACCAACACCGAACGTGCCGACCGTGTGTTGTGTTGCCCCTAACTTAGATTACGGCTGGGCCCTGCTTAGCACAATTTTGCGGGTCGCAGGGACCGCGGCACAGAAGCGAATTTGAGGGAGGGGAGCGAATAGCACACTTTTAGACTGAAAATTCGGATATTTCGGGCACTCTAAGGGCGGTTGTCCACCGCACGTCATTTTACCACCGTGATGACGGCGCCGATTTAGCGTTACATAGGTACATTTACAATGACCGCTTTTCCACCGGCACGCCACGTCACATTACGCCATTCTATACAAAAAGTATCCGCACATCGTTCTCGTTTGGCGTTGATGTCACGGTTCAGTGGTCCACCGCCCTAAAGCGTTTTTCTCTCGCCTACCTATCGAAGAAAAAAAAAACTAATGCCTTTGCATCTACCTAATGAGATGATTTATACAGCGTCCAGTGGCACCTCCACTCACACTAGATGGGTAATAGAGACCACTTGGCGTTGCAGTGCCTGGGACATTGTTTATGAGTAGGCTTGATTTATGGAAGAATAGGAGTTATAAAAATCAGTCATTAAAACCTTAATAACATTTATTATTGACTGAAATCGGTGATTTTTTGTGCTCATTCACTCGCGCGCCCTTTATCCTCTAAGGGTAAGCTGGGACAAGCCCCTCCCAAATAAATGACCTGGATCCGCCTCTGCCGCGGCGGGTATGAGGAGCTATGAATTTTCGCACACGAAGTGTCACATTTGTGGCGACACTGGGGTTTAATAGGAGGGCTTACCTTAGATTATTGTGGAACCCTGCTAATTATTGCTCGGTGGCCGCAGTCAAACGTATGGGCGGCCGCGTGCATGCGGACTCTGATCCCGGGATTCGTAAAGCCAGCGGTAATTACCTCTAGCTTGTTGACAAGAAATCATTAATAATAATTAATTGTTCAGAATCATCATTTATTTATTGATACATTATTACTAAGTAGATTTTTTTAATATCCTGTCCATCTAATAAATTGTTGTCTGGAACGGAATGCTCTTGCCGATAAGAACGCCATCTATTTTCTTCGGTTCACCGCCTGGCTCGCGGGTACACAAATATGCCTTTAACCAATTGGTTCGGCTCATAGACCCCCTGAGGGTACTGGAATTTTGTTTACGCCAATCAAGCGGTTAATTAGGACTTACTAAACTACCAAACCTACCGTGCCAAAGACAGCGACGCTTAAAACTTAACAAGGTAGAACGTGGCGACCTAAATATACCAATGCAATTACACCAGCTAATGTAACCCAGATTCTAACACAATAAATTCATTTCATTTCATTTCATTTCATTTCATTTAACAACTGACAACGGACAGTGCTGGATTTACCAATAGGCTGAGTAGGCTTAAGCCTATGGCGGCAGATTTTAGAGGGGCGGCAGAATCGGGGCATCTTTAAAGATCTTACATAATATAAAAATATGCATATTAAGTAACTATACCTACTTAAAGTCAGTTTTCCTTTAAGCTCAAAGAGGTGACGAGAGTCAAAAGATTAGAAACTGGTCGAATAGGGATTTTTCCAAGTGTCAAATTTGACAGCGATTCGCGAATTATCGCGCAACTAAATCTGTGGTTTGTATGGAAACCACAGATTAATAGACTGATTTTGACAGTTATTCGGACTATTTTTGATGCCTGGAAAAAACCCCATTGGTCGGTCGGTAGGGGCGGCAAAAATTTTAAAGCCTACTGGCGGCAAATGTGTAAATCCGCCACTGACAACAGATGGTGTCTGAGCTACGTACTGCAAATTATAATCAACAGATCAGACATCTGACATCACTTCAAGAAGGTGGGCGTGGCGTTTACTAAATGTAACTGAAATACTTACAAAGTTACAAGCTTAAAGTCGATCGTGCAATGAAATTGGACGTTCGTTCAGGCACGTGGGAAGTCGTCAGGCAATTCATTAATATTTAAAGACCCCGGAACAAGACAGTTGATTGACAAGTCAAATAGCATTTTAATACAATTGTTCTTTAATAAAAATTGTTCGTTTCATTAATTTAATGAACGCGACGTCAAGATCAAAGCACAAGCGGGAGACTTGGAGCGATTAAGAAAATAAAGTGACGTCATTAAACTAACATAAAACTGGATGATCTTTAAAATACGTACAACTTTGCGACAGTTAAACTCGGCTTAGACTCGTGATTTATACGGCTTTAAGGAGGTGCCTATTAAAACTTTTTTCAGATTGCAACTCCTTTAACACTTTCCATTCCAACTGCAATAAATCAGAGCTAACCGCGGCAGCTTTCACGTTATGACTTCCTCGTAAAATTTACATTTAAAAGTTAATTTTCTCGCTCCCGGCTTGGGCAATTGTTAATCTTGGATTCGTTCGTGTCGGAGTGGTGCTAGGGCGGAAAAATACGGACTCGTACGGGCGAGCTGTAGCCGCGGGCGGGCGGGCGGCCGCCATGCCACCGCCGCCGCCGCCGTCGCTGCCACGGCCGCCGCGCTGCGCTAGTGTGATACGAGAGCTTCATGTTCATCCTCCTCCGTAAACTTGCATAAATAAAGACTTAAATATTATGACGCAGCTGTGTTTTGTGCCAAATAAAAGCGGACCTCGTGCTCGAAATTCACTACCAGCGTTTCAGACTGATTATTTAAATAAATACAGCTTTTACTATACTCGTATAATATTCTTTGTCCGCCGTATCTATTCCGTCCATGGTAATGAAGTCCTGGAAAAAAGCAAATCAAGCGAGAGACGCCAGAGAAAAATCAAGTTACAAAAGACAGGAACGCGGCGGCGCTCGGAATATTTCGTAGTCCGCAAACGAATTGTAAATGCGGGTAGAGTGCGAGTTTGCTCACTAGGTCGCCAAACTAACGCTAAGCCCCGGCGAGGCGCGCGCGCTGCATGCTGATTGCCACCTACACACGGACAAAAGAAAACCTACCACTCATCCGACACATAACTACATATCCAGCATGTCCACAACACCACTCTGGTCTCTCTGGGTACTTTAAGCATAAAGAATAACTTCGACTCTACGGATTCTGCAACCATCATCATCACTTTTATCAAACAAAAGAAAGTTAAGAAGTAAATGGAATCAAAGTAATGTTTAATGTAAATGATTTCATATTTTTATTTAATTTTAATGAATTCAAGTCAAAACGAGAATCCTCAATTTATCACTTACCTAAAACGAAATAAGACTCAAGCAAGTAGAGCGCGACGTTGTCTTTATTCGAAATTGAAGACAAACTCTGGGGCAAACTTTTTACTTTGAATTGAATTTGCCGTAGAGCGTCTCATATTTTCTCAAAGATTTCTTGGAGATGTTCGAAAAGATTGTTGCAAGCAAGACTGTATAAAATTTAAATACTTCGCGCTCGTCGAGAGCGCATCCCATGTGAGTTAGTAGGTACACAACCGTAGTCACCCAAACAACCTCCTTCGTGGCAACAAACATTGTTATACGTTGCGCTACTAGCTTCTACAAATATACGTACAATCTACATACACCTAGAAATTACAGAGGTGGTTTTCAACTAAACTCACCAAATAGTATTTGAAAGGCGAATTCTGCGGATTTTGAATTCAAAGAGCGCTTCATCCCGCGATGGATTCCTGTTAGGTACTCGCACCGGCTACCTGCTGAAACTTTTCCTTTGCTTGTCCAAAAACCTAATGTAAAGTTTCAGTTCGAAATTAACCCCAATTAGTGGTACGGCGGGGGGTCGGTGCGGGGGCAGCGCGCGCGCGCGGGGGGTCATGTCGCCGTGAACGACGGAGGCAAGTTAACCATCTCTCCGAGAGTAATTTCACTAAACTTCATTTAACTTCCGGAGCACCGCGACCACTAAGCGCAGTACTTACTTTCGCTATTATAAAATGATGCAATTTTCCGTAATGAGTTCGAACGAGGGCCCCGGCTCGTTCCACTGAGTTGAATGATGATATACTAGGCTCCTTGTTCCTTTATTCACGCCGGATTTTTCTCATTTTGCCGGATTTATGATGTCTTTCATAACAGTTAACTATTGGCTGAGCCAAAGCGCCAGTCATTTTTTTTTCGTGCGTTTAAACGCTGCCGCTCAAATGATGCAAATAATTTTGTGCCAGTTTAATATTGCGACAGTTTTCATTACCGGCATGATGGCAGAGCGTGGGTGGGTTTGCAGTGTGCACGCGTCATACTGCATTTTGCGACACAAGCGACTTTAAAACTTCATACGCTGCCGCATAGTGAAAATTAAAATTAAACAACACTTTTTTCAGCACCGTTAATTGCTTTTTGTGACATAAACGAGGAGGATATAAAAACCAACTCGCTTTATTCCTACTTGTCAAACTGTTAAACGACGTCTGTTTATTTTATAGTGAGATATTCAAGGTAGGGTTGGTTGTATTTGAAATATCTAGGTTAATCATGCCAGAATATCAAGTTTCGTAACACCAATCATCATCTCCAACAAACATGCACGTTCAATATTTTTTGTGTATATTTTTTTCCTGCAATGATACGTGATCATTTTTAACAGTAAAGACTACCGGAGCCATTAAAAAGATAAAAATTTACACTTCTGGCGGGTTAACTCAGATACGACTAGCGGGCGTTATAAGATACCTTTATTACTACTACAACAGTAAGTACTACGCAGCACTCGTAGCGGGTTACTGCAACGTCAGTGCTACGCAGCCCTCGTAGCGGGTTACTACAACGTCAGTGCTACGCAGCTCTCGTAGCGGGTAACGACAACGTCAGTGCTACGCAGCACTCATAGCGGGTTACTACAACGTCAGTGCTACGCAGCTCACGTAGCGGGTTACGATAACGTCAGTGCTACGCAGCTCTCGTAGCGGGTTACTACAACATCAGTGCTACGCAACGCAGCTCTCGTAGCGGGTTACTACAACGTCAGTGCTACGCAGCTTTCGTAGCGGGTTACTACAACGTCAGTGCTACGCAGCTCTCGTAGCGGGTTACTACAACGTCAGTGCTACGCAACTCACGTAGCGAGATACTACAACATGATTGCTACGCAGCACTCGTAGCCGTGAGTGTTACGCAGCTCTTGTACCTGGTTAACTCGGGGTTACGCCCATTACGCGGTGCAAGATTTGTTCAGTGTGTTTTGGCACTAAAACGAGCTGTGAGAATATAATACCTTCTGTTGCCATCCAGTCTTGCCCTGGGGCAAGTGGGGCCAACGCTCGTCATCCCAGACGGATTGCCACATAAATCGTGGCGCGCACTCTGCCCAGATCCTTCCATCCACGTTGTAAGTGCTCCTTGCACATGCTTAGCGGCATTAAAAGATCTTTTGCCACTGCAATATAGCTTCCGCTTAATAACGCTTAGTAGTGAGTGTTACTCTTACTTTTACCTCTACAGGGTGCACTCTAAGTCGATAGCGGAATTTTAAGTAGGCTATCTGCTGATCAATACAAACAACTAAACTAAACTATTTCATTTCATTTCATTTCATTTCATTTCATTTCATTTCATTTCAACTTGTACTAGGTGGCGAAAAAATGGAGCGAAAAAATTATCAGCTGTTTCATACATTTGGCGCAGTACTGAGTCGACCTTTTGTATGGAACGGCAGAATTTTTTTTGCTCCATTTTTTTAGCCACCTAGTAGGTACAAGTTGTTTGTATTGATCAGTAGACAGTCTATTTAAAGTTCCGCTATCGACTTAGAGTGCACCCTGTATTTAGAGGTATATTTATACTACTAAATAGCGGTCCCTGGAGGCTGACTGGGTTATATTTCACGCTCTGTGTGAAATACAATTATTTTCACCACTGTTTATTGTTTTTGTTCGTCTGGTCTTTTGTCTTTTACACCAATGTGTCAGTATACACGTGACTGATAATGGAGGATGAAATTATAACTTGTGAGTAATTAATTACTATTTTAGGTCCAATTTATTTTGTCTGCGGATCCTGTTTGAAATTCTGCCTCAATTTTTGTTGTATCTACAATAAACATGCTTGTTTATGTGGTACCTACTTTTGTTTTCACTACATAATAACTAGTGGTTCGCCCCGAACTATGAACTCGCGACCCCATATAAAATTAACAACCCCATATCTCAGCAACCCCTCGACCGATTTGGCTCATGTTCGAACTTAAAAATTCTCTTGGGCTCATTTACCTGCCTACCAAATTTCATGACGATCCGACTAAATTTACTCAAGTTATCGTCGAACGAACATTCATACATACATACATACATACATACATACATACATACATACATACATACAAACGCCGGATTGTTCCAGTAGACTCGGAGAACTTCGCTCGCTTCGCTCGCTCGTTCAATAACAAGTAGATAACAATAACAAGGCAACCTGTATCCACGTGTATAATTAAATAATGTGCATAATTTTCTTCATTAATGATGTCACAAGAGTGATAATAACGGCTGTTTCATTCCACTCTCTAGGCAATATTGTATTTACTAGTGGTTCGCCCCGAACTATGAACTCGCGACCCCATATCTCAGCATCCCCTCGACCGATTTGGCTCATGTTCGAACTTAAAAATTCTCTTTGCCTCATTTACCTGCCTACCAAATTTCATGACGATCCGACTAAATTTACTCAAGTTATCGTCGAACGAACATTCATACATACATACATACATACATACATACATACATACATACATACATACAAACGCCGGATTGTTCCAGTAGACTCGGAGAACTTCGCTCGCTTCGCTCGCTCGTTCAATAAATAGTATGTGAAATGTCTGATTAAGTTTTATTCACGTTGACAGGCTTTTTAAAAAGTATTACTCCGACTTCAATCAAATCAGTCCATATAGCAATCACAGCTGATATAATGTAATGCTTGTATGAATTTTGTGAAATAATCTGTCAAGATTCTTAATATACAGGGTGTTAAAAGACCGCCAACAGACCCGAAAGCCACGCATACTAGACACCAAAACAAAGTACTTTTGCGATAAATTATTGCTGGGAAATGATTTTGGTTTTTTAGGTTATAATTTAGAAAAATATTTTATCACGCAATGGACGTGTAACGCACAGATGTCATATTGCGCAAGCGTAGGTGTCAGTTTATGTTACTTAAGCTTAAAGTGCCGATGTTTAGAATACATTGCGGGTTGCAATTTTAACGTCGTTTTTGTAAGAAATATTCATAATTTTGATATGGCTTCTCGAGAAGGTATGTTAAGAACTAGATACTGAATACATTTCTGCAAAAAAAAAGTTTTGAATAGTCCGACTTTGAACCTCATTATCTGGGAAACTGTTGATTTCCCAGGCATAGTTCCTTGGGCAAAAATGTTCCTTATGATGAGGACAATACGTGGTTTCCCGCTTTGTTGGCGGTCTTTTAACACCCTGTATACAAATATATTGCCTTTTTATTTATCCCCTCAGGTGTTAAAACAAAAATTGCTAATTTTGTGGTACGGCCTTGGCCTTTGCCCGCCATAGCATTAAATATTCCGCGGTTCATTTGCAGATTAAAAAAAATATATACAGGGTGCAAGAAAATTGGCGATTTTCACAAAACTTTTTCTTTTGTGACGTTCGATTTTGTTTCTTGTAACGAACAAAAGTCATGTTTAAAACACTAAACATGACAAAAATATCAAAAATATAATTTTCATATACATCATATTCTAAACTATAAGAGATAGGAAAATAATTATTATTTTAGAAACCATGACACCGATTTAGAACAAATAAAAACTGCATTTAACAAATTTAAAAAATGCCATTCAGGGGGTCTGCCGGTTAAGACGAAGCCGATTACCATTGGCGAAAATCTAAGTTCGATTTATGAAAAATTTACTGGGTGGCAGTAAAATGAACTGAGTGGCACTAAATTTTTCAAAAATCGAACTTCAATTTTCGCCAATGGTAATCGGCTTCGTCTTAGCCGGTAGACCCCCAGAAGCCAGAAATCGGAAACGGGTAATGTTCGAAAAAAATTTTTTTTGTTACCATTTAGATTGTTTAACTTACACAAACTAAATGGTAAAAAAAAATTGTTTAAGATTTTGTTAAGGAGTATTTTTTCCTAGGAAAATATTTTCGTATCGTTTCGTAGTTTAGAAGTTGACCGATCTCAACGAGCGTGTAACGATCTGTGTAATTAAAATGTTCACTTTAGAATTATGAATAATATTTTTTTCTTTACAAAAATTCTCAAACACAAACACAAAAATTTATAGTGTTTCAACCACGACTTTTGATCCTTACAAGAAATAAAATCGAATGGCACAAAAATACAGTATAGTTAAAATCACAAATTTTCTTGCACCCTATATTTTTTTAATCTATAAATGCCACTCGTAATATTTTTGCAATCCGATGACTTTATTTTCTGACAGTTTTTCTGTCGGCAGGTTTTCGGAGGTAGGTTACAAAACCTACCTCCGAAAATCGAATACGGAGGGAGCGGATGACGTCACAATAGAATTCAAGTCAAGTCAAGTCAAAAAGTTTTATTCAATATGCCATAAATAAATTATTTACATTGAACGTCAAAATTATCAAAAGTAAAAAAAGTATATAAATCAAATACTTATTACTATCTAATACTAAGTAAGTATCTAGCTACTTTTTTTTCTCCAGCTTCACTAGCTCAGTACGTGCAGCATGGTAAGCCCGAGATAGGCCCTTCTCTATGCAAAACTGTCAACTTGTCGGTCGGGCTCGAGTTGGCTCTACGCCAACATGGCGATGGAGACAAAAATACAACATTTTTATTAAAAATTGCAATATCTACTTTCTGCTCGACATGACCCTAATCTATTGCCATCTCGAATCCCACTTGCCATGCTCGCACAATAGACATGGCACGTCTGTCACTCGAGTTCGAGAGAGTGTCAAAACGACCATGCTAAGCATACTGATCGTTCTTGGAGAAGAAGCATGGTAAAGAAACTCCAATGATCTCACATTATAGGTACCTAGTGCTTAAAAAATAATACATATTTTGTAATATAGGAACGTGGGTAGGTACTCAATAAGTATATAATTAGTAACAATCTTGCCCTGAACTGGTTTAGTGCCAGACATCGTTGTCATTTAAATAATCATTGATTTTGTAATAGGCCTTTTGGCACAGAGTGTGCCTTATAAATTTTTTGAATCGAGCATCTTGTAAACTTAGTATATATTTTGGGATCTTATTATAGAAGCGTAAATGAAGAGTCCCTAGCCTTCTTAAGTCCGAGAAATGAGTCCCTAGCCTTCTTAAGAGCTGGAATAGTGGGCGTGTGCTTATTTCTAGTATTTATATTATGGTGGCTACCTAATGTATCAAACTCTGCAATATGTTTTTTAGCATAAACAATGTTGGCGTAGATATATTGACTTGCAACTGTCAGGATGTTAATTTCTTTGAAAAGTTCTCTTAACGACACTCTACTACCTAGTCTATAGATAAATCGGATGGCTCTCTTCTGCAAGATGAAGATGCTCTCAATATTTGCTGCCCGACCCCATAGTAGTAAGCCATATGACCTAATACTATGGAAGTAACTAAAGTAGACAAGCCTAGCAGTTGCGATGTCAGTCAATTCCCTGATTCTTTTTACAGCATAAGCTGCAGAACTGAGCCTATGAGATAATTTTACAATATGCGGGCCCCATTGAAGCTTTGCATCAATAGTGATGCCCAGAAATACAGTTTCTTCTACAAGCTCTAATTTATCTTTTCCTAGTACAATATTGTTTTCTACCTGTATCACATTTGGTAGGGTAAACTTTATGCATTTAGTTTTTTTAGAATTTAACAGTAAGTTATTGGCTGTGAACCAATCTAATACACGTGAGAGAGCAGTATTTGCATCACTTAGGTCATCTTCTTGTCTCCTTATTTTAAAAATAAGTGACGTGTCATCAGCAAATAATACTATCTCTGACATGTTCTTCACCATATGGGGCAGATCATTTATGTAAACAAGGAATAGAAAGGAGTAGAATTCAAGCCAGCCGGGTGCGTTTCGAAACAGCCTAACTTAAAACTTCTCTAACTTTGTCATTCCTTGATGGATATGAGTCTACTAGGAAGTCCAATATTCCGATGTCTGAATGATCCTCACTAACGAAACTTTGAACGTAAACTTTCGAAACTGTTCACTAAGGGAACTAAGGGTTTTGATGTGTCAGATATGTCAGTAGACGGTCGAAGGACCCCCCTCTACCCCTCCCGTATCAATACCTATGTGGCAGAATGAGGCTTTCCTCATTAGTATTTGTAATTTCCTATGCAGGAAATGAAGACGCTCGTCGCCATCACAGGTTACACCGACTGACAGGAGATGAGCCCGCACGTCATGGCACGTCACACAGAACGAATATAAAATAAAATAAAATAAAAAAGCCTTTATTCTACTATTAAATTGAATTTACAAATCAAATATTGCTACTATTTTAAAACTGTTAAAGTTGGTAGTGGTATTGATTTGTTGATTATTATACAGGGTGTCCCAAAAAATAGTGTCAAGCGGAAGTCCAAAGATAGAGCACCCCTAGGGGTACCCGAATCACCCCCATGTATGTTCAGCGATTTTTTGACGTTTAGAAGTTATGAGGCTTTTAAGGTTTTTTTGAGAAGAATTAGGTACCTAGCATTGGTTTTTATTTTTTAACTTTTTTTGTATTCATCTTTTTAAATATTTTTTTTCTTTATTGGGGTCTTAGATAACTAGTCTATCATGGAAAAAATAATGATCAGCTTTAAACTTGTAGAAGATACCGCAATTTTGATCCATAGTTCAAAAATGCCGTTTTAGAGAAAACACCACCGAATAATTTAGTATGGAGAGAAAAGAAAGTAGGGGTCTGAAGGATTTTTTATTGACTTCAAAAACTTTCCTACAACTTGAACCTTCAGAATAGCACAAAAAATCTGTCACTTTATGGGCCTTTTATTCGAGTAATTAGCGGTCAAAGTTGAAAAACTGGAATTGGGAGAAATGTAATTTAGATCGTTTTTCTTTTATTTTTGTTGAATATGACAAAAAACACTGCAGAAAGGCTTAATGTCATCTGTCAGTATGATCTGCATTGGAAATTCACGAAAAAAATATAAAAAAACACGAGAATTTTTTTTTGGATTTTTTTGTTTTTTTTTCTCCAGTAATTTTTTTTTTTTTTTGTAACGCTTTGTCAATGAATTCGGTAAAAAAATGACTTAAAATGAAAATCATAAAAAAAGTAACAAAAAAAAAATATAATCAGCTGACTTATAAAACTAAAATCTTGTTTTTTTTTTCTTGCAGGCCGTACTGACAGATGATTTTAAGCTTTTCTCCAATGTTTTTTGTCCGAATTAACAAAAATAAAAGAAAACCGATCGAAATTACATTTCAACCAATTCAGGTTTTTCAACTATGACCGCTAATTACTCGAATAAAAGGCCCATAAAGTGACAGATTTTTTGTGCTATTCTGAAGGTTCAGGTTGTAGGAAAGTTTTTGGAATCAATCAAAAATCCTTCAGACCCCTACTTTTTTTTCTCCTCATACTAACTTATTCGAAGATGTTTTCTCTAAAACGGCATTTTTGAACTTTGGATCAAAATTGCTGTATCTTTTATAAGTTTAAAGCTGATCATTATTTTTTTGGTGGTAGACTAGTTATCTAAGACCCTAATAAAGAAAAAAAATAACAAAAAAGTTAAACACAAAAAAAAAAAAAAAACCAATGCTAGGTAATTCTTCCCAAAAAAACCTTAAAAGCCTCATAACTTCTAAACGTCAAAAAATCGCTGAACATACATGGGGGTGATTCGGGTACCCCTAGGGGTGCTCTATCTCTGGACTTCCGCTTGACACTATTTTTTGGGACACCCTGTATATTAGATTATTATAAAAACGTGATTATCATACATTCCATCATTATTTAAAAAAAAAACATTTTATCATGCGAAAGAGATGCTAAAGAACGAATAGGGTGGCTTTAATAGTCATCAGCTCAAGCTCGAGCTCAAGTAGGTGATCTCAGAAAACAAAATCACCGAGTTGCGACCTTGGCTAAGGTCAGCTTGTACAGTTGGTCCCTCAGTTTGTACGGAACCCTCAGTGCGCGAGTCCGATTCGCACTTGGCCGGTTTTTAAGGCCATTTTTAATCAATGTTAGTAAGTAGTTTTAGACAATGTCCCAGGCACTGCAGCGCCGAGTGATCTCTTCAACCATCTAGTCTGAGTGAAGTACTACTGGAAGCTGTCTAGATCATCTCATTACGTAGACACAAAGGCCTTAGTTTATAGTTAGTAAGTAGTATCCACTGACTTACTTACAAGGCCCCTCAAAGCAGCCGAAGTCTCGCCATTTGACTACGCTTGCTGAAGATATATTACATGTCAGCCAAGACAGCCGTCATAGCCCGGCAAATGTGATATTGTGGCCCGGTTTCTGAGTTGAGAATTTTGCTAAGGGTAAGTATCGTCCTGTCTCTGCAGATTTCTCACAAAAGTGCGTGACAGAGCGATACGTAAGTATGTGCTGAGGAAAATTCTCAACTTAGAAACCGGGCCTGTATCAGGAATCAGAGTAAACCGAATCTCAGTACACGGCACGCACGAGCTACGCGTGTTGTATCGGCGTGTAAATGTAATTAAATAGAAGCCGTGCCGCGTCCCTCTCAGACACGTTACGACACGAGCGGATTTATTCCCGGGACGTTCCGTTCACATCGTAGTTTTCTTCTCGTTTAAGATGCCGTACGTCTCACAACTAGCGCCGCCAATGGAAAAAAAATCATATCTTTTTTTTAAGCGTTTTTAGCAAAAAACCCTCCTGCGATTTTTCAACGCGAGGCTTAACTATTCGTAGGAAATCCAATCCTGGAATCCAAACCTTAGGTCCTAAAAATAGTTAAGCCTCGCGTTGAGAAATCGCAGGAGCATTTTTTGCTAAAAACGCATCCAAAAAAAAAGATGTGTTTTTTTTTCCATTGGCGGCGCTAGTTGTGAGACGTATTTCATCTTAATATCTACGACGTGATCCGCCAAAGCGGGGAGGCATCGTAACAAGAGGAGAAGCCGTTGCATGCAGCTGTGTCACATTCAAATAACCTTGGATAATGATGTGCTTATGGGAATAAATAAGGGATAAAACCAAGCGCCTCCAGAAGGCGAGACTGTGCCAGTAGATTTACAGCGCTTTTTTCCGACGTAACCGAGCGATTTATCATGAACGCTTTCCCATTTTTAGTTCGAAAGGCGGTATTCGTTTTAGGAGTGTTCGCTGTCAGTAGCTTATATCAGGACCGCTCGACGTATACATTTGTCTTCGCTTCAGGTTCCTGACTTCATTCCCTCGGGCTCCGCAGTGAGCTTAGCACTGCGCGACGCGAGCGCCGATAAGATACCTAGACTAAGCCCTTTGCGCTCGTTTATCATGACTCTAGGAAGCTGATTTGGTTTTAAAATTGCATATTTCCATTTTAAATTAAATAATTCAGCGCGGCTATAAATCCACGCTACCGTTGAAATACTCTGAGATAGCATGACGTTGACGGTTTTCATTTTGCTATTTTGGAGTGTAGACGTAGTGCAATCGTGGTGAATTGCAGTTTTGTTTATCGCTAATTAGATTTATTCTTGAGTTTGAATTCGTGCCCAAATATTTTAATAATTCACCCATTTTCGTAACCACTGTAAAGTTTGCTCAAGCTACACGAAATCCGATCTCACACGGTTCTCGCTTTGAGTTAGTTCAAGCGTCAGCATTACCTGACTAAGCAGACATAGACACCTATTTATGTTGGCTGATCTGCATGCCTCCCATTCGATTAAGAAAAATTTAAAAACCGACTTCACTGGTGAAATGGTACACTGTTATTAAGCTATTGCACGATTCCGAGTGATCTACTGCAGTCCGTTGAGGAATTCCGTTCTCCATCTCCGAAGTTCTTCATCAGATCTTCACCATTTTATGGGAGCACAAGGGAAGAATACCCTTTCAAACAAAAAAAGGATCATCAAAATCGGTCCACCTAGAAAAAAGTTCTGAGGTAGCGAACCTAAAAAAAAACATAGGTAAGGGTCGAATTGGGTATCCCTCCTTTTTGAAGTCGGTTAAAAACAAAGTAAACCAACAGTTGTTTAAAAGAAAAACGTGTTATTATGAAACCTTATAAGCGCTTCCACTCGCACTTGACGACGTTTTTGTGGAACTGTGTGTGGATGTAATCATTTTGTTACACAGCGTGCAACGAAAGGTCCTATTATACTTTAACTTATGGGGGTTGTCGAAAAGGTCATTTTTTAATCATCCACCTAGAAAAAAGTTTTGAGGTAACAAACATTTAAAAAACGGGTGGAATTGAGTACCTCCTTCATTTTTGATGTCGGTCATAAAGTTATAAACAATAGATTAGAGGATTCCGCTGAATTATGCCAAAAGTAATTGGATATCCTATCCTAAATCCTAATCCGTATTTTTTCGCCATGTTTGCGGGCAAATAAAAGTTCGTAAGGCTTTTTATTACAAACGTAAAAACAAAATTTGGCCTCGCGGTTTCTATTTACATGAAAATTTACAAGACGTAAAAAGTTTTCAACAATATTGCAAGAAAATCCGCTTAGCCGGTGTTTACAGAGCACTTCTTAACTGCGTAAATACATAATTTGTGCGTGGGCCGCTCTGGATGTTTTGGTCATAAATCAAATCCCAGCACCTTTATACCTGCGCTCGCCGGAGTCGACAGTTTTCGGGATTTTGCTTGGTGGGTGATAATACACGCGCTGTCATCGTATCTTATTACCTGTTGAATATCGGTTCCAGGAGTTAACACCTCGTTATTGTTCAATACGGGTACTGTGCGTAGGCAGGCGCCCGCTGCTTCAAGCCTTCTGTATATCATTTACATATTCGCTCTAAAATATGGCCCTCACTCGCTGTATGGCCCGTTCTAAAGACAAAATAAACTTTCGTTATCGGCAAAACGAGGCGCGAATAACATAGAAGTTAAATTACCCAATTTCCACATAATGTCGGATGTCAGCGTAACTTTATCACCATGAATTTCCTATAGATTCATGCGGGCGGCAAGTCGTTGGAGGCAGCCAATATAATAATTTTAAAACTTGTCGGAGCAGCCAGGTGGCAGATGTGCCCGTCGCCTAAGATCGCATGACACATTTTTCACTCGCAAAGTGGATTCATATATTTTTCTCAGGGACAAATTGCTATGTATGGAAACGAAAAGAATTTAGGAGTTGAGGCTTTCGTATAAATCTTCACTTTAACGAATTCCCAGGATTTAACAGCATGTAATCCTTTGTGTGTATGGAGTCATAGTGTTTAAATTTTTACCCAAGTACTCAATTCTCTTACAACTCGATCAAACAATTCTCTCTTTCTCTTCATCATATTGATAAAAAAAGTGACCCACTGGTACTTCACTTTTAACAATTTGGAAACCGTAGAAATAGGTACTTACTTATGTAGACAATTCACAAGCGTTTACTCTAAAAAATAGAGGTAGAGATTTCGTCGTGTTCCTATTAATATGTAATTCATTAAAACCGTGTGTAAAACCAAAAGTGAAAATGTAAAGAGAACCCAACTTTCATACAAAAGATGTACGATTTGACGGCTCGAAGCTCCATAGTAGTATATTCCCTTATTACTCATTGAGGGTTATTGCTTTTGATTCCTCTCGTCTCCGATTTTAGCTACAAACCAGAAACTTTGAATAGTAACAGCGAAAGCAACCGACCATTTACATATTCATGGCCGAAAAGCGACGCTCAATATTCAATAGTCAGAAGATTCATAGATAAGACAAAGCCTTTGATGTTTTGGATTCGGACCGATCGGTAGGCCACGATTGATTACGGTCCCTTAGATTAAATGGCCTCGGAGCGGCCACTTTGGGCCCCACGGCCCGCCACAAATCGCTAATTTTAATTCAAAATGAGCACTCAACTTGATGTCCGATTTAAAATACAGTTTCCAACTTCGATCGTTAATGAACGCTTGGAATTTTATTGCGGCACATTTATACCTAGTATTTCTTTATTCCCCGCTTTTTGCTTAGTTAGGTTAAGTTAGTTTGATTTGATCTGGGATTCCAATCACTGGCGGGGCCCGAATAGCCGTAGGCAGCGAGAAAGAACGAATTCTGGAATCTACAATATTAATTTTACTAAAGCAAATAATTTGTGTTGATTTGTGTCTACCTATTATCTAAGTACTAGACGAAAGGTAAATGTGAATTTCGCACAGTTCGGTTAAATAAAACAAAAGGGAATCGTTTTGATTAATGAAACGTAAAGCGTAATGTGTTACGCATTCAATGGGGCCAAACGAGCGAGCAGAAAGCAAATCGTATTAAATAGAACATGAAATGGGCGGACACGGTTCGGGATATGTTTAGTTTGTTTAAATCACTAGGTGCTCCACAAAAAGACAACTTCCCAAACCTATCGTAGTGATTCCACTTTCATATTAAATTGTTTTTGTTACTCATTTACGTAAAAACTACTGAATGGATTTTAATCACAACGTGATAAATAGGAAATATAGATTTTGCCCGCGACTTCGTCGCGGGGAATAAAGAAACGGGGATAATTGAATGGTACTTTTTTATCGAATTCTGCGCAGACGAATTAGTAAATGAAGGCTTTTGTAGAGCTCGTATAGCTGAATTTTGTGTTAGTAAGAGGGAACGCGGGTAACCTCAACTCCATACAAAAGGGGAGACCTGTTTCCTCCCTGGATAATTGTTTTAGAAAAAATATATTTATGCCATTCAATCTATATTGACCTCTGCCATGTCCCTATGTTTTCCTTTTTTTATTATTTTAATTATTCAAATAAAATTTATTAAAATAATTAAAATAATAAAAAAAGGAAAACATAGGGACATGGCAGAGGTACATATGAATTGAATGGCATTAACATATTTTTTCTAAAGTAATTATCCAGGGAGGAAACAGGTCTCCCTTTTTGTATTTTTTGTATGGAGCAGCCGGCTACCCGCGTTCCGTCTTAATTATTGGTCTTCTTGTAGTTATATTTATAACTAAAATGTTTTGCTTAAATTTGACTAAAATAGCCGTTACGAGCGTGGTAGTTGTTTGAACAAAGGTTTTGTGGCTTTTTTTATTATTTGCTAAATTAGATTTTCACCTAGGTAATAGTGTTAACTTTCAAACAAAATATACATAGGTACGTGCATATTCATCTACTTACAGCAAAGTTCATCGTATTTAATAAATGCATCCTGGGCATGGGTCTACCGGCTAAGACGAAGCGTTGGCGAAAATCGAAGTTCAATTTTTGAAAAAATACTGCCAACCATTTTATTTTACTGCCACCCAGTTTATTTTACTGCCACCCAGTTTATTTTACTGCCACCCAGTTCATATTTCATAAATCGAACTTCGATTTTCGCCAATGGTAATCGGCTTCGTCTTAGCCGGTAGACCCCATTACCATTGGCGAAAATCGAAGTTCGCTTTATGAAAAATTAACTGAGTGGCAGTAAAATGAACTAGGTGGCAGTACATTTTTCAAAAATCTAACTTCGATTTTTGCCAATGGTAATTGGCTTCGTCTTAGCCGGTAGACCCCCAAGGTATGAAAAGATAAAGAAGAGACATAATATTTGGACAGAGTTAGGTGTTTGTTTCACATAGCAACGGAACAACAAATTAAATTTGCGCTAACTTTTGGTTCGTAATGGTCGGGGAGTGACATTGGCAACTTTTCAGTCCTAAGACTCTCCTAAGAGGTACCTACATTTTCTTTTGCAAAACGAGCGATGTTGCAGACCAACAACTAAAATTAGGTATTTCTTTTGTATCCTAACAAACCTAGAGCTTTTTATTTCGTCTGGCCTCCTGAAGCTTTAGGTACACACTGTCAGAAGACAATATACCTACAACAACACGTTAAGATACCCCTTTTTGTTCGGATAACGCACTTATGCCACGTACAGTCGGCCACAGTCTCAGATAGCCCTTTTTGTTCGATTGGTGCCCTTATGCCGCGCGCGATAAGAGCTGCCATGGGGTATCTGAGATTGTGGCCGACCGTACAATAAGAGCTACCTTAAGGTAACGTACCATTCATCAAAGTTCGCTAATGTGGTATTCGGATTGCCTATAATTTGATCTCTGATTAATAATTGTGACTGATTGATCCAAGGTATTATGAAGTCTAAAAATCTTCGTAACTCCACGCAAATATTTATTTTAATTGGCAGGACAAAAACAATTACTACAAGCTGTTTCTTGCAATTTATACATCCGATGAATTGACTTTACAGTGTGCCTACAACCGTATGCTCAAAGTTTAATGCGAAGTTTCGCGGCGCATAGGAAAACCGGTTTATTAAAGTTAAAGTAAGATTGGTAGAGGTAAGTTTTAAATATTAATAAAAATAAGGGTTCATAACATTTTATTTAAACTTACAATTTTTATGGACCGGAACCGTTTAACAGCAAAGGTAAAAACTTGTTGCGAACTTTGGTTGTGCGAAACTAAATATGAATTTATGAACTTTCCTAAGTTAAGCTTCGTAAAAAGGAAAGAAAAATATAAAATTTATCACTTTCACATGTCACATGAACAAAATTATTCAAATATGATTACGTCACACGCGTAACGTAACAGCATGTGATACAAAAGGATAATACCTTGAGAGAATAACCTTAGGTTGAGAAAAAAGGTCGTTTAGCGACACATGGAGCAGGAAAACGTACAAGGACAATCAAGAATGAGTCAATCTTGGAATTATCCTTGCGTAACTCAACGCATGACTTACCATTGTAAAAAATGCAATTTCCTCTACTGATTCATAGCAATCAATCAAGCATGAAGACATTTTAGGAATGGCACCTATGTTTAATGGTAACCTTGTATTAAATGTGGTCTTATAAATGATAGCGTCTGCAAAAAAAAATAACGGGTCCATCTCAAGCTGGGCAAAGAATGTAATGTATCTGATACTGCAAACGAAATAAATAAATACTTTTGCCTCGTCCTTTGTCACTGAATAAACATCTAGGAACTTTCGAATTGGACTGCGATTTGTGCTCTCAGAAAAACCGCCGCTGCGCGCGCACGCAGCGAACACGCAACGCTCCACAAACGTCGATCGGGGCTTGCAGCGGTATCAGATACATTATCAGGCCTGCCTCGCTTTTAATGATTCGCGATATTCATACATAATTGTATTAGAAACGGGTCGAATCGGTAATTTTCGCGGATACTGTGAGTTTTAAAACTTAAACTTTCGTAAGCACTGCACATTTTTATATCGCTTTAACGGTTTCACTTACTTTTATTTTGTCGGAATAGCCGACATGTGAGTGTTGTGTGCCGGTCCATTGCGAATAACACAAATAATGTGACTGTAATTAGCCAACCGCACGGCCGCCGGTCGGATTGATTCGTTTCTATAACATAGTCTATTCGTGACTGCGGCAGCTGAAACGCTGCCGAAACGTCTGGAATAATAAGTTAATTAAATTAACCGCAAAAATTTCGATCCGTTTTCAATACAAGTAGGTATGGCCTTATTCGACGTAGGCAGCAGATGTTTATGTGTAAATCTCGATCTGGTAGTTAAGCCCGGATCCACGCTCGCTCTTCAATCGGAGGTTCGCGTAGCTGAAGCCGACTCCTCCGGCTGTTATGGAGGCGGTGGACTCCGTGTGGTCCAGGTCCCGAGCGATGATGCCCTGAAACAATCATATTTTTCCTCATTATACTTATGGACAAGGCAACTGGCGAAGCGGGAAGACGGCAGGTGGATCAAAGTGGTCACTGAGTGGCGGCCAAGAAGGTGACGGTGGGCAGTGGGCACTAGCAAATTTAGGTGGGGGGGGGGGCTAAGGGGCTTAAGCCCCCCAAAAGCATCTGAGACCCTTTATAAAAATAAATGTTGTATACGTTTTAATCTTGAAAACCTACGCTCATTGGGTTCAAGCTCCTGAAACACGTCAACTTTAAAATGTGATGTTTGTTCTACGACTTCGGTGAAAGCGCAATTTTATTTTTCCATGCAAATAAAAAAGGTGTTTTTCTTTCAATATATTTTTTATTTCCGCCGCTTAATACAAGTAGGAGAAGGAGATGTTGGAAAGGTGGTAGAGAGTGATGGGGGGGACAAAAGCTCGCCACGCATGCAGAGCCCTGAAATGGTACAAATGCAAACTTTTAAAGGATAAGAAACGTTCAGTAAATAAAAAGTATCGAACTATGGGAAAATAAGTCGTCAAACAAATTTTTTTGGAAATCACAATTAGCAGTTGACTTGTTTCAGGAATAAAGCTAATTAAAAATTACCCTGTATAGTATTAAGGACGTTTATTGAGGCTAAACTCTACCTAGAGCGAACAAACAAGGAAAACTGAAAAATAGTTACCTAAATGCAACATAATGGTGGTATAACCATAAAACCTTATATGTATTAACGCGAACTGTAGTAATTAGCATCATTTAGCGCCTGAGTTGTAATAGAATAAGGGTGGTATTAATAGTTGTCTGAGATCACCTACTTGAGATCGATCTCAAGTAGGTGGACTCAGAAAAGTCAAATGCTAATGTCAAGCCTTGGCTAATGTCAAACTTGAGTAGCTGTCAGCATATTAATATAGACACTATCTTGAGATTGACATTGACATTAGCCAAGGCTGAACATTAGCATGTGACTTTTCTGAGATCACCTACTTGAGTTCGATCTTAAGTCGACGACTACTAATGCCACCCTAAGATCACGTACCTACTACAAGGTCGGGGCCCGCCGCGTCGTCACACAACCGAAACGCGGGTAGCCGCTGCACCATACAAAAAATACAAATAGGGAGACCTGTTGCCTCCCTGGATATTTTTTTTAGAAAAAATATGTTTATGCCATTCAATTTATATGTACCTCTGCCATGTCCCTATGTTTTCCTTTTTTATAATTTTAATTATTTTAATAAAAATTATTTAAATAATTAAAATAATTTACTACTACTAAATTAGGGCAGATTTCAGTTCGTGTCCCCTTTGTGTGTTCCATTGACGCCGACGTGCTTCAGAAAAACCGGTCAAGTGCAAGTTGAACTCTGGCGGAAATGGTTCCGTAAATCCGTACCGTCCGTACCGTACCACATTCACACATTTTTTCTTCGCGAATATTTTCAATTGGGAATTCAAAGAATTTGGGTTTGTGAGGTTTTCATGTAAACTATGATCGAGGCTCTATTGTATTATTGGCAGTGTGTTGGCAGTTTCAGTGGTAACGGAGGTTTACTAGATTTCGAGTCGGTCCGACTACTGTCAGCAACACCCTAGGATACCCCTTTTTATGTATGGGGTATCCTGCCGTATCGCTCACCGTAGGTACTTTGTCTTATTGAATCGGCTGGTTGAAAGCCAGACAGACAGACCCACAGTTTAGAGTGACTTACACAGACCATACTGGGTAAGGTAAATGTAATTAATCTAATGTAATCAAACTCAGATGGTTAGTGTGTTTAAGCAGTCCTCATACTCTCAACGCTATTTCTCAATATTGCGCCACGATCGACTGCCGTTATTACAGCAATTTAGATCCTCTACAATGTAGAGGTACATCTAAATGTCTACATTCAGGTGGCCAAGAATGGGTCGACGGTCAGTGGGTAGACATAAAGCTCGATGGGTCGATGACATTCTGAAGACAGCGGGAGGACGAGATTGGCATTCGACCGAGGGGGTTGGCGTGAAAATAAAGTAAAGCTCACTACTTATGGGCTGGAATCAGCTGATAAATAAAAATAAGTAGAGTACCAACGGAGTTTATAAGTGGCCTAAAGTGGTAACCTAGTACCATACAGATTTTTTACATGCGAAGTATTATTATGCAAACATTGTCGTAGAAAGTTTAGTGTTTATATTTTCGAATTTCAAAGCTTAAAACTTAATATTATAATATTGTATTATACTTCGATCAAGGAGTATGATGAAACAAAGTCGTGTTAGTTACACCATTTATAACTCGAGAACGAGTGGACCGATTTTTTTAATTTTTGATTTGTTGGATTTCTTTCCGCCCCGAATAGCAGAATAACCATTAAAACAACGGAAACTCACGAGAAAAAAAAGTCTGCGCGGACGAAGTCGCGGGCAAAAGCTAGTAATTTATAATTAAATGCTAACTTACTATTCGCAAAAAAATATTATGCTCAATACTTGAAAGATAGAGAAGAGTGACATCTCGTTGAGAGTAGAGGGCTGGGACTGAGGTAATTCCAAGATCGATCACTTATTCAGGTGTTATAATTAACGCTACTCGGTGCAGAACATAATGCTTTTATCTCGCACATTCCCCCGTGACGAGCTCGGGTTTATAAATTAAAACCACTATGTATTGATTGACTGTAGCGATGGATGAGGCACGTATTGCTGTACTGTTGTTGCCTATTAACATACCTAAAATTATACTCCGTGCAATTTTAGTGGTTTTAAAGCCGAAGGTATTTTGTTGCACTGGTGATTCTGAGCCAAATTACAAAATTTCATTCCTAAACGCGCGAAAAAAATTCACTTCTCCATACAAATGGTGTCGATTGGCAATAGCCGTTTGTATTGGGAAGTGTTTTTTTTTTCGCTCGTTTTCAAGTAAAATTTGGAATTTGACTCAGAATCACGAGTGCAACTAAATACCTTCTGCTTTAAAACTTATTACCGATACATAAGTATGGTGTAATTGATTGGGCAGGCTTTGGACAATTCAATAAGTAGTTACCGCGGCTTAGTTGGCTCCGCAAGTATTGACATTGTCTTTTCCTATTGTCGTATTGACATTGTCATTGATTTTTTGGGTTAGACCGACTAAGCCTTAGGATCTGTATAGCTACCACGAGTGCGAAAAAGCTGTGCCGGACGTCCGCCGGACGTCTGTCATGTATCCTAATACTATAGTAGTAAGGTTGTTTATGCAACTTGTCACTTTCAGTGACATTGACAGTAAGCACTCGTGGTACCAGTACTGTCTGTTTTTAGAAGTCACTTTGATAGACGCACCTAAATGACATCAAATTTCAATTTCGACCCTTCTTCAAAACAGACATCTTAGTTTTGGAAGTTTGACTTGCCTATTGAAAAATAGGTTGATAGGTAGGTATAGAAATAAGAGAAGTTGGAAGCTCGGGGAGTCCCGAATGAACCAAAATTCTAGACCGCTAGGTATGGCTAATTGGCTATACCAGTGGTGGGTTGAGTGAGTCCCATAGGAGAAGGAACGCAATGCATTCAAATTCGACCTCTGAATGCTAATTTAATCTGAATAAGATAAGGCAGTGGCTTTAAATGTTACTTTAGGTTCCTACATTGGGGCGTGTCCTCGATTTGTACGATTTAATACGCTTTTTTTACTTTGCCTAATATACCTAATTTAAGTATTTTCAGTCCGTGTTTTTTTTATAATTTGCAGCAGTTATTTTGTTTTTGTATTTTATGAGTATGAATAAATAAAAAATATAAATAAAACATTTCAAGCAGTTGCAGTGATAAAACATCTTTTCCCAGCCAAGCCCAAAAAATGCCGTGGTATCCTAGTTTGTATTTGTTTCAGTATTTTTCCGTAGAAGAAACAGTGTTGACGAATAGAGGTGGTTTAATGGTACAATTTAACATGGACCTATACAAAAACATACAATTTAGAAAAGTACCTCGCGCGGGACCCTTGGGCAACAAAAAACATGATAAATGAATCCGTACCAGATGCAAGAAATTCGCAAGAATATCGCCAAAAACATTTACCGTTACCGCTTCTAGCTTCGTGCAGTGTATTTTCTCTTCGACATTTTCTTTCAAATCTTCCCTTTACCCTTAGTTGCATGGTGGTTACACAAAAAATATTGCATACCTAGATCTCTTAACGTACTCGTGTTCTAGTTTAATGCCATTGACATAAACTCTTTCGTTACATATTATGGCTATTTATAACAGTATTTAATATCTAGTTTGTAGTTATGTACCTTCCTACTATTATGTAAATTCATTGCTCAACGGACCTTGCTTTTTTTACTTTTCGCATATTCGAAGGTCAAAGGTAGTTTTATTGTCCGAATCGAACCGAACCAAATAAAAATGATGCCATATTGTGCCTTTCTACAGAGTGACCACGACACATTGATAACCTATTATTGATATTAAATTTAATCTAGCACACTGCGGTTAATAACCAGTAATTTGATAACACAATGTTCATTAACCGAACTGTTACTAATGACGTATTATTCTGATATTTAGGAATAATTAAACTTTATAATAATGATATTGTGTGTACTTGTAGTTCCTAAATGAATATATAAGGATTTATAACAGGTAGGTACCTTAATGATTTGTTGTCCCGGGTCGTTGAAGAAAACCTCCTTGACTCTTTTCTTGAGCGGAATGGCATTGTACTCGGCCTTCTCCTGCCAAAGCAGCCTATTGTTGAAGCTTGTCCCAACGATGAGGTCCTTGCTATAGGCCACGGATACGCAGGCCAGCAACACGGTCAGCAGCAACAGTGTCGTCTTCATTGTAAAGGCGGTCGTGCACAACTGTTCTGACCTCACAGAGTTCTCGGTACACACTGCGATCGACTAGCCGACGTCGTTTGCACAACACCCAACCGGACTGGCCACTTATGTTGTTTACCTTATGACTAAGAGGAAACATCGAATTATACCAAGGTTCGTGGTACGATACGCGGTCAATTTTTTAATCAACAGACCCAGATGCTATCGCTGGACTTATTGGCCGTTTATACCTACTTATTGACGAAGCAATTATTATTACCTAGAACATATTTTTGTTGCTAAACGTACAAAAGTAGGTATGTTGTCCACGTTCTGGGTAATTAACTATATCACCGACCCGTTGAATAGTTAGGGAAGTACCCAGTTTGATAACTTGTTTGGAACCCGTTTACCGGGAAGTCCCGCTTTTCGCTTCGAACTTTAACAAGATAAAGAGGCGACCTACAAAGCGATCATCTTGATGATAGGGATTGTTGACAAGCTATCGGCTCCGCCTGGGGCCTTAGCCTGTAACACAATGGTGCCAAAATGGGCTCCCGGTTGACGGTTTTAATTACGATTTATTAATGCTGTCGGTACAGTGTCGGTCCTTTTAATGTTTTTGTAGTACAGCGAAGAATATTATGAGTCTAATTCTAGAGGATTAGTTCGCTGGTTGTAGGAGAACAACGAAAAAATCCCGATTTTGTACTTCTACCTGGGACGCCATTGTTACGCCATTGTGTTACAGGCTAAGGCCCCTGGTCTTAGTTTGTTGATTCTGGGTAGGTAACATTAGTTTGACTTTAAGTATTCGCTAACGCATTGATAAATATAACCGAAACATTTAGGATTATTAGGATGGGTAACGTGGGTGGTGAAGTACGGGAAGACAGTCCGGCAAACATGAAGCAAATGGGTAGTACGTACCATCAGTACGGGATCCTCAGTGCGAGCCTAAATCGCATACACGTCACTGACATTAATGTAGCCCACTATGTTATATTTTTTCAACAATGTTTTGGGTTAGACGGGTGCCGATATTCGGGATAGGAAGCAGTCAACTGTCGTAATAAAAATCAAAGGAAAATAACTTTTGTTTTTTCTAAAGCACTAACCCTTGCTAGGGAAAAATGACAATAATGGGAATTATTAATGTTTAAAGGAAAAATTAAATAACTTTTATACGATAGTGCGTGGTCGTCATTGTCGAATATTGCCTGCTATATTTCTCCGTATCACGTTGGAATATCAGCACTTCAAATTATTAAGGCGTCACAAATAATTGCAAGGTTTAAATGTAGGTACTCACACACAATACATTTACCCCTTGCTTGAGATCATGACTTCTATCAGCAAATTCAGCGAACTCAATATGCATGAATGCCACATGCAAATTAAACCTAAGGCCCGAGACAATGGAACTTTATTTCTATTTGCTATTCATCTCGATGAACACGTTGCGAGTAAAAAGCCAAACGCGAGAATAACAGAGTACTTATCTCTAGACGATTTTTTGCTCCACACACCCTGCGCGGAGCATAATTTATTTCCCGGTGAAAAAGCAAAGTATCCCGGCAAAGCCCAAGGCGTTTGTACACATTAACGCTGTAGAGCTCATGAAAAATCGCTTAGGAGAGACGGAGACCGTTGCCCTCGAAATATCGCCGACGCCGCGAATCCTTTACAAACGCTGATACCCCTTACCTACACTCCAAATTTCATTTTAACACTTTGCATACAGTTTGAAGCGATGGTGCCGCAGTGGGTACGTGGTCTGGGGTATACGGTTGCTTTGAGATTTAGACCTTTGTAGAGATGATATACTGCCGGTTTCTGAATTGAAAAATTCGCTAAGCAAATGGGTAAGTATCGTCCTGTCTCTGAAGATTTCTCACAAAAGAGCGTGACAGCGATACGTAAGTATGTGCTTCGCTAAATTCTCAACTCAGAAACCGGGCCATAATCGTCTATTTTCTTTCAGCTGGCTTAGCATCACCGGCCCGTTACACTTTTACACAAACGCGAACACCACTGTCTTACTACCAGCCAGTCTACGTGCATGCCCTCTGAGAGCCCACACTGGATTTTTTTATTTCCAGACCTATTACAATTTAGTAAAAGATCTCAAACAATTTTATTGTGAAATAGAAACTTGAATTTGAAAAAAATAAGTATTCTTTTCATTATTGTAAACAACATAAATCTAGTTTTGTGGGCAATATCACTGGTCTGTTAACCACAAACTAAATCAGCTTAAGGCGCCGTGCATAGTGAATAGCCCGCGCGCCAAGAAAAATACACAAAATCGAGTCCTGTATCAATAAAATAAAATAAAATAGGCGGCGCACTTTTTTTCAAGCAAAATATCTTCAAAACGTTTATGAATCTCAACACAAAACTGGCTGTTTAGTCTCACCTAATTCTAGGGTTTGATGTGAACATTTTCTATTTTTATTATACTGTATTTTTTACATGAATCGATTTTGTGCATTTTTCTTTGTGCGCGGGCTAATTCACTATGCCCAGCGCCTTAATTATTGTTGTTAAATTGTTTAAAATGATGAAAAGAATACTATTTTATTGCCGCTACACAAAAATAGCTCTGTTTAGCTACAAATTTAAAAAACTTGGGCCTTAAGGGCAATAAATAAGGGGTCACTATAGTAAGAAACAATTTAACAACAGTAGAAAATAAATACACTCTCGAAAATAAATGTACCGAGAAATATTGTCTGCGACGATTGTCACTCGTGGCTCTATGGAGCTAAAATCTTGTCCCGACACCCTGACACAGATTCTACGAGTAGATACTCCCACGCGATGCTCCGTCCGTCTCTTTGATTTGCTCATTCCACTGGAAGGAATATAATTATGATAATAATTGATAGAGATTGCCAATAAAGCGCGTAATTGGCGTGGGAAGAAAGAATCCTAGTAGCCATTCTTTCGTTCCCTAGCCTTCCCACGCGACTCTCTCTCCATGAAGATTTCTCACACAAACAATGACATGTTTCGTTTCAAGCACCGCTGTTTCGAGGATGAGTGGCCAAAAATAGAAAACAAAAACATAATAATTTTGAATTCCTTTATATCAGACACCCTTGGTGTATCTCACCCACTGAAACACAAAATGGTGACGGACGAAATGATTCAGTAGGATCGGTATTAGCCATCACGTAGGCAATACCACTGAAAGACTCTATTTATGTTAAGACGTGTAGGCGTCTGTTTACACCGTGAACTCGGTCAAGCAAGACTATCATTTAATTACGGTTCCTGAACCAACACAGACGTGTATTGAAGGCTCCACCGGCCGCGGGAGGAAATGAGCGGCGGCGAAACAGACTAACAAGATTTATGAGGCAATAATGCTTCCATGTGGCGCCCAAAAGCTCGTAAAAACCATAAAGAGCCAGGATAGATGGATAAATAAAAAGGATTACTGTCGTCCTTCATAAATTGTAAGATCGCAGCCGAATTCAGCTGAAACACCTTCATTACAATTACTATTTGGCATGTGACATCTTTCCCCTCTGCATAATATATCACGAGATTCACGGGGGATGGAAATAGCATTTTTGGGCTCGTCTGTCAAACAACAACATTTTTATTATTTCCTTATACTCGTCGGTGTTCTATGGGAGACGTTTCTGGTACATCATGAACTCACTAATGAAATATAGGTACCTTATTTCGCTCGAGACAGGAATTGAATCCGAGATCTCTGGCTAATCGTGCTAACGCTCTAACAAGCAATCAAGCTGTCTCCGCGCAATGCTTCAGAAAAAAAAAACAAAAAAAACTGCTCTATTTAAAAGAATTAATTTATTGAAAGTTGGGATATCCCTATTGGTATGCTAGTATAGCATTTGTGTCGCTTGCAATAAGATCTACGCTAAGATAGCCACAGCCCGCGACTGCCGCTGACTCTACGAACGTCATTATTCCTTCGCGACTACAAACAAAATCCATTAACAAGGCTAGTGAATATGCGACGACGACGTTTCGTATTTCCGAAGCGTGGAATTGAAAACTAACTCTATTTCGTACGACAATGCTGCGCTCTCGCCGCTTTTTGCTTTCACACTCAGGGGGTAGGTAGTGAGATCACTTAGACAAGTTAGCAAATAACAATATTAAGATTCAACGACAGTAGCGTGGCGGGAAATGCACAATTTTCACAGATTTTTCAATTTGTAGATAAACTGAACTATTTTTGTTCAGAAATTTTTATTTCAAGACAATCAAACAGTATTATTTTCATTATTCTACACAACAATAATTATTCAGCTGATTATTAAATTCGCTCAAACTACAAGTTGATTGGGCAGTATGTACCATTAGTTTTTCGAGCAAAAAACAAATCCGTTGAATTATTAATGTTTTGTTGATTACAATAATGAAAAGAATACAAAAATTGCTGAACAAAAATATCTTAGTTTAGCTACAAAACCGAAAAACCTGTGAAAAGGACATTGACAGGGTTTGGACCAAGTGCTGCCCAGACGTGGGAGTACTTGCAAGTGGTTGCTTAAGTTACTAGTGAATAATTTTATTTAAAATTAAAAAAAAATCGGTCGGAGGGTTACCGGTTAATTAAATATTTTGTTTTGAATATTAAAGCATTAGAAAACTATTATTTAAATTTTTTCATATAAACGCACAAAAATATGTAACGCCGTGTTTATCAGATTTCTTACTTCCATCATGCTCTCTCGGTTGGCTTGAAAACCGGTTCTTTTCTTATCCTCAGCTTATCACGTGGCGAGAGTTGTTCTGTCTCGCTTCCACTCATTCCGATAAGCATATATCTGTCTCTCTCTCGCCAAGCGCGACTGATTTTTTTTTTCTCATGATCTCTCGAATAGATTCTAGGCGCTTAGTTTTACAGACTAATGATAGTATAAGGAACATAATCCACTATGTGCTTATTCTGGGCAGCACTTGGTCCAACTCCCATACAAAGACTGTCAATGTCCTTTGGGGTTTCCCACCAAGAGGATCTCGTACTGTTTAGCATCGGAACTTTTTTGACACTTTTTAGCACAAAAAGATAAAATTTAGGTGTCACTTTTTGAGAACCACGTTCTCAAATTGTAAAGAGAATAAAAAAAAAAAAAGTATTTATTTGCCAGAACATGGTAAGGTACAAGGTGTTCAATAATAAAAGTTTCTTCATGTTCTACCTGTAGGTGTGCAAACATTATTTACAATGTAATGATCGATCACCGAACTAAACACAAGCAGAACATTATGTTTAGGTAGATACTAATAACTTTCATTCCTGACCATTATTTCGAGATTATCAGTTGTGTCAAGGAAAAATCAAAGAAAAGACGCGTTTTTCGACAAGCTACGGTGAAATAAGCTTTTTCTTGAACCGCTTTAGCTACAAAATGAGCGACAAAACACATTTCACTCAGGTACTGAATTGGAGAAAACACGGAGATTTGCTTGTAGTTCCAACATACACTCGTAGTCGTACGGTCGGCCACGGTCACAGATACCCCATGGTAGCTCTTACTGCGCGCGGCATAAGGGCGCCAATCGAACAAAAACGGGTATCCTAGCGTGTGGCTGACTGTACCTAAGTTCAACATGCGCGTGGTACTAAATAAATCTCACAACATGCTGTATGACTTATTTAACCCCCCAGTTGCTCATAAAAGTTGTCAGTTGTCAACGTGAAACCGTGAGTTCATTTATAACCTTTTACTTACAAAATAAGTCGATTGGTCACCCAGCTCTCCAGCTATTCTGAATACATGGTGTTAAAAGACCGCCAACAAAGCGGGAAACCACGGATTGTCCTCATCATAAGGAACTATGCCTGGGAAATCAACGGTTTCCGAGATAATGAGGTTCAAAGTCGGACTTTTCAAAACTTTTTTTTTTGCAGAAATTTATTCAGTATCTAGTTCTTAACATACCTTCTCAAGAAGCCATATCAAAATTATGAACATATTTTATAAAAACGACGTTAAAATTGCAACCCGCAATGTATTCTAAACATCGGCACTTCAAGCTAAAGTAACATAAACTTATACCTACGCTTGCGCAATATGACTTCTGTGCGTAACAATTCCATTGCGTGATAAAATATTTTTCATAATTATAACCTAAAAAACTAAAATCATTTCCCAGCAATAATTAATCGAAAAAGTAGGTTTGTTTTGGTGTCTAGTATGAGTGGCTTTCGGGTCTGTTGGCGGTCTTTTAACACCCTGTATAGTGTGCTGTTAATGTAGCGGTTTCGCGATAGCTCACCATCACGAAGCTAGTGAGTTAATTTCCCGAATGCCTAGCTAGCCAGGATTTACTTTTTTTGGACGAAAAATTCGAGCAATGTTGTCTTCTTGTCGTCATTGAAATCAAACTACATATGAAACAATGGCATTCCAATGTCGTTGTACATAAACTACAACAATCTGCTTCTCTAACATTCCAATATAGTGACAATCTCCTACAAATAAGTTGCGCTTCGAGAATCTTGAACTTTTCCACGTACATCCCATTTCCGGGAAATTTTGCCACCTACAGCACAAATCTGTGATCTTTGTGTTGAAAAACATTCTGAGTGTTTTATCGTGCAATGGATGGAGAAGGGTTGCCCAGCACCTATACCATGAGCTCAGCTACATCGACCTCGCCCACAGGAAATAAAATGTCAATAGGTACGTGCAAAGCCACTAAGCCGCGAGTTTCCTCACGTTTTAATTCTTTCCTAAGCATGTTCCGGGCTCTGCAGCGTTCGAAAGGTCTCTTTACCCGACTAAGTACGTGAAGCAAAAAGGAGGGTTATGATTTTAGCAGTGTATGTGTGTATGAATGTGAGTATGTACTGGGTATGTTTATGTGTTCATCAGTCCCCGTAGCATGACTTTTATCGAGGCGGATTTATCCAACAAAATGGCGGTTTTTCAGCATTTTTGACGTCTATAGTGGGTTATATATCGCTTTCGACGCTATATAACCCACTATAGACGTCAAAAATGCTGATAAACAGCCATTTTGTTGGATAAATCCGCCTCGATAAAAGTCATGCTCCCCCCGCTGTTCCCTCGCAGTCGCAGAGCCTAAGCTACTAGGACGATTTCAACAAATGAGGTGTTGTTGGATTTGTCTCAATCGCCCAGGCAACATAGGATAGTTTAATTTTGAAAAAAAACAAGATGGCCGCTGTGCTGCGCCCTAAAGTGGTGGACCTAAAAATAAAAATTATCGAATACCATCGTCATGGATATCAAATGAAAAGGCTTTAAAAGACCTTTTCAAAAATGTATAACAAATGTAGCGTCAACAAAACAAATAGAACAAAAAATACCAAAATGTGTTTTTTTTGCCCTTCTTGGTTCTATTCTGTCTGGATGGGTGATCATCCAAAATGACTTACTAAAAAGCTCAAAAAAAATAGAAGTTAAACACTAAAACCCGACAACTAAAAGGCTTAAAACAAGAACTGCTTACCCTTAAAATAGACTCATAAATAATAATTAATCGTAGTCGGAGGACACAACATTCGCTTTGATATTTTTTAGTGTGAGTAAAGGCTCCCACACCGGCGCGTTTTATCGGTCGGTAATACCGCATACGTTATAGCGATATTTGTTAACAGTACATTTTGTATTAGGAACGTTGCGGCGTTATTACCGCAGGAGTGTGTAACTCCAAGGCCAAACTTATACCAAATGTACTGAAAACTGGTATCACAATAACGCATCAACCGATAAAAACGCGCCTGTATGTGGGAGCCTTAAAGATGCGACTGGACGCTGTATAAATCATCTTATTACTTCCTAAGGCCCAATACAAGTTTTTAATGGATTTGTAATGAGCCGTTTTCAACTGACAGTTAAAAGCTGATTTTAAAATGCTCGCTAGATGGTACAGAAAATACGGCTACATAACGGCAGTCAAATAACGCTTTTTCCCACAGATTTGCAGATTAGAAAGTACTAATACTAAAGATACACAAACACCACAGATAAGAATCAGGCTTGCCATGTTCAATCGGTAAAAATGCCTTGTCATATATTTGCAATTTTTATTCCTAAAAGCAAAAACATAAATGGTTTTGGTTAAATATAGAATAGGTAGGTAGGATACTGACATCAACTACGTGATGCGATAAAATTTGCAACCAATGAATTGTGTTTCTGGTTATGATTATTACAGTTTACGGTAATTTGTCGTACCGCTGGCAACACTGATGAAATTTCAACTGACTGCTGTTATAGTGCCGTATTATAAGCGCCATCAGTGGAGAAAAAAAGAACTACGTTTTTTTTTCTGAAAACGGCTAATTGCGTTACAGACTCAGGCCCCAGAAACCTCATGTTTACCATATCGTTGCGTCGGAATTATGCCGTCGCACTAACTGTTACTGTCACGTGTATTAGCTAAATATCGTTTAATTATATGCCCAGTACACACGAGCAGGAAACCTGGCTTGTGAATGCAATTAAAGCATTCCAGAGCCAAATTTCAACCATTCAGTTAGGCTGTGGCTGCGCTGCAATGCCGGCGGCTACCACAATGCATAGTTAAATGCTTCAAATGACAATAATGTTTGTGGTGAACGTGCTATCTACGGCATCTAGGTGCAGTAATAACTCCTACCACTAACCGTATTTAAAATAAACAACATACAAAATGGATGGAACTTTCTGGTTGTTAGAAGTTTACTGTATTTTGTAGTTTACTGCGAATGAGAACAATGAGCATTTAAATTCAAGGTTTATGTTGAAGTAGAAGGAAGAACCGGCCAAGTGCGAGTCGGACTCACGCACCGAGGATTCCGACAACCACACGTATTACAGTCGCCCGTAACGGTTCAATTCATCGGCTGCCCTTTTGTTATGTTATAAAGTTCAATCTTATAAAAACCTACCGCTAACATAAAAAAAAATCGCATGATTTTTTACGTTTTTTTTTTTTTAATAAATCCGTAATCGTAATATTCTACTGCCTCAGTAAATTGCCGTATGACAAAAAAATAGGTAGGTACCTTGAAATGTGGCCATACACTCGTGTCTACTTTCTAGTAATTTCAACTGGTCCAACACGAGTGTACGGCCAAAATGTAACGTCGACGGTCGGTAGATTTTAGCGGCGGGTTAGGAATTGCAAGACTTACGTTTTTATAATGCAATGTAAAATTACATTACCGCGTGAAAATCAATTCAATGCTTTTCATCGAATCCCGGAAGACGCTAACCGAATTAGCAACCTTCATAATTTTCCAAGAAAAGCCTGTTTCATTTATTTGAGACCAATATTTAAATTGCTTGCTTCCGCTTACGAACGGGGCGGAGGGTCCGATGACGAGTGAAGTCGCACGAGACCCCAATTACTCCGTCGTCGGGCGTTTTGATTGGCTATTCCATTACCGCTTCAGAGCTGTCACTCCGAGCTCCAAGACAGGCTGAGTCGTCGATATTATTTTGATTTCGCTAAAACTGTGACATTGTTGTCGAACGAAGCTATTTCATGTTTGTCAGCAACACAAGAAAGGTAAAACCTTCACCTCATTTTTCAGGTACCTACTGCACGCGTCAACAACTCAACACAACACGTTTCTTTGTAAAGTCCCCCTTAACGTCTGCACAAAATTAATCCACTGACAGAAAAACGCTGCTTAGATTTTTTTCCTGGAGCGCATGATGATATACGATGACATTCATGTTGAGTTTAGGTACATCGCTTCATTTGTATAATTTCGCCCGTGGAGCGATTACCGACCTACTGCCTTGCCTAATCCTCTAATAAATTAAAAGCATTGGCCCTTCGGATAGTAAGGAAGGACGATATTAGGGTATTCGCTGTAAGTGAGAGGGCACGATTAATATTCGGCGGCGGCGTGCCAGTCGTGCCACTGGTTCGGCTACGTGTTGGCTGTATAATCTGGGCCCTTAGCCTGTAACGCAATGGTGCCAAAATGGGCTCCCGGTTGACGGTTTCAATGGGCATCGTCATATCCTATCTTTTATTCTGTAAATCGAAAATATAGACAAAGAAACTAATTTGAATATTTTTTTATTTTTTTATGTAAATATTTTTTTTATTAATAATTTTAAATTTCTCAAAGTTTTGTGTATGACTTCACCATAGGCATTATGTACTAAGTTCATTGCATTCATCAAGCTTTTAAAAAAATATATATTTTGACGTTTGACAAATGTCAGTGTCAAGTCAACAAGAAGGTTATTTTCTCAGTTATTTGACACTTTTGACAGTTGTTTTTTTTAATATTTGTAGGCAATGGAACTACCGCATTAGAGGCTATGATGACGTCATCGAAAGAAAAATGAAGTAAACATATTTAGCGATAAATATAAATAATCCGTTTTAATTTTACTTATTTAAACCCCTAATAGTAATCAGTATCCCTATTCCTCGAAATGGTTTTCAATTTACGACAATCGATGACTCACTGATCAATGCCCATTACGATTTATTCATGCTGTCAGTCCAGTGTCGGTCCTTTTAATGTTATTGTAGTACAGCAAAGAATATTATGAGTCTAATTCTAAAGGATTAGTTCGCTGGTTGTAGGAGAACAACGAAAAAATCCCGGGTTTGTCCTTCTGCCTGGGACGCCATTGATACGCCATTGTGTTACAGGCTAAGGCCCCTGATTTGGTGGTGAGACCGCAGGGTCTGGCCCCTGAGATACTAGTGGTTCGCCCCGAACTGTGAACTCGCGACCCCATATAAACTTAACAACCCGATATCTCGGCAACCCCTCGACCGATTTGGCTCATGTTCGAACTTAAAAATTCTTTTAATTTCATTTACCCGCCTACCAAATTTCATAACGATCCGACCAAATTTACTCAAGTTATCGTCGAACGAACATTCATACATACAAACATACAAACATACAAACATACAAACATACAAACATACAAACATACATACATACATACATACATACAAACGCCGGATTGTTCCAGTAGACTCGGAGAACTTCGCTCGCTTCGCTCGCTCGTTCAATTAACATTAAGCCTTTGATCAACCAAGTGACAGGTAAATAGCTGTATAAATCATCACTGCATCCGGCTCTTTCGATGTTGCCCGGTTCGCTGAACAATGTGTGTATACTCGTAACGAGTAAACACACAATTTAAACACAATTTTTAACGGATTTAACACTCGTTGCATTTAACTTATTACATTTTCCCAACGTTCCTAGACCTTGAGTATACACACTCCAAATCCGAGGGATCATAGTAGAAATCTGAAAATCAGCGAAATAAAACTAAACCTTTATATTTTTGTTGCAAAGTCACCCATAACGTAACTGAGTAGAGTGCACGCGTGCAAATGTCGACAAGTTGTAGACTGTACTACCGACAAAATGCAAAGGCTTACGTGCTGTTGACTGTTCATCGAATGGCCTAGTTTTAATTCGCTGATTTTCAGATTTGTTCTGTCTGTGATCCCCGGATTTGAATAACTACGGTTAAAATTACCAATATACAAGGTGTTACAAAAGTACCTAACTCTTTTTACAGGGTAATAGCACCCGGTGATAGGGATCACAACCTAAATATTTTTTTTGCTCTATGACGTTCCGTTGATTTGTAAATTAATAAAATGTGAACGCTGTGGCGGGAGAAAAGTATTTTTTAAATATTGTTTTCATTTACTTTCACAACGTTTTAAAAACTCAAAGCTATGTTAATGCACCTATCCACACAAAAGTATTTTAAAATTTGAGCTAATACCAAATCATCTATCTACCTATACAGGGTGTTAAAAGACCGCCAACAGACCCGAAAGCCACGCATACTAGAAACCAAAACAAAGTACTTTTTCGATAAATTATTGCTGGGAAATGATTTTGGTTTTTTAGGTTATAATTTTGAAAAATATTTTATCACGCAGTAGACGGGTAACGCACAGAAGTCATATTGCGCAAGCGTAGGCATAAGTTTATGTTACTTAAGCTTGAAGTTCCGATGTTTAGAATACATTGCGGGTTGCAATTTTAACGTCGTTTTTTGTAAGAAAAACGCTGATTAGATTTTTTTCCTGGAGCGCATGATAATACAGGGTGTTAAAAGACCGCCAACAAAGCGGAAAACCACGTATTGTCCTTATCATAACGAACATTTTTGCCCAAGGAACTATGCCTGGGAAATCAACGGTTTCCGAGATAATAAGGTTCAAAGTCGGACTTTTCAAAACTTTTTTTTTGCAGAAATGTATTCAGTTCTTAACATACCTTCTCCAGAAGCCATATCAAAATTATGAATATTTCTTACAAAAAAATTGCAACCCGCAATGTATTCTAAACATCGGCACTTCAAGCTTAACTAACATAAACTTATACCTACACTTGCTCAATATGACTTCTGTGCGTTACCCGTCTACTGCGTGATAAAATATTTTTCAAAATTATAACCTAAAAAACCAAAATCATTTCCCAGCAATAATTTATCGAAAAAGTACTTTGTTTTGGTGTCTAGTATGCATGGCTTTCGGGTCTGTTGGCGGTCTTTTAACACCCTGTATATCTATCCAGCCCATAAGAAGAGCACAGCTGGGCATAAGCCTCTTCCTTTTCGCGCCAACCCCCTCGGTCGAATGCCAATCTCGTCCGTTGTCCTCCCGCTGTCTTGAAAATATTATCGACAAATTATTGAACGAGCGAGCGAAGCGAGCGAAGTTCTCCGAGTCTACTTGAACAATCCGGCGTTTGTATGTATGTATGTATGTATGTATGTTTGTATGTTTGTATGTTTGTATGTATGAATGTTCGTTCGACGATAACTTGAGTAAATTTAGTCCGATCGTCATGAAAGAGATTTTTTAAGTTCGAACATGAGCAAAATCGGTCGAGGAGTTGCTGAGATATGGGGTCGCGAGTTTGTAGTTCGGGGCGAACCACTAGTTTATTATCGGAAATAATCTAGGTCTCGTTGACGTTGACGATGTAATGGACAAACGCCTTTAGTCTAGTAGGTACTGGCATATAGGTATATTGTTCCTCAGTAATTTTCCAAGGCGCGAATATGATCAAGTAAATTCTTAGTAGGTAATAAAGTAACTTACCTAATTATTTTAGTTAGTGGAATTTGGAATAGCAAGTTTATTTTATCAATTTTGGAGTGGTTTTCTAGTAAAACATAATAAATAAGATAGTCGCTTTTCATGATTTTGACTTCTAATAATAATCCGAGAAATCCTTTTGTGTAATTTTACAAAAAAATATATATTTATTTTTACAAACCTAATTCGTATACTTTAATACAGTCACGTCTTTAGGCTTTGCAGGCTTTGGTATTACCTTAATAAGATTAAGGAATATTTTATTTTATACCTCAAAGGATTTGGGGGAACTCGATGCTTATACCTTGTGTAAATAGGTAAGACACCGGAAAGGGCCTTACGCAATTTTTCGCACCTGCCAATATTCTAAGAGACTCAATGTATTGTTTTTTTTTTTCACGGAAGGCTCTTCTTGTGGTCTCTACCCTATAATATCTATCTTCTATCTTCTATCTTCTATCTTCTATCTTCTATCTTCTATCTTCTATCTTCTATCTTCTATCTTCTATCTTCTATCTTCTATCTTCTATCTTCTATCTTCTATCTTCTATCTTCTATCTTCTATCTTCTATCTTCTATCTTCTATCTTCTATCTTCTATCTTCTATCTTCTATCTTCTATCTTCTATCTTCTATCTTCTATCTTCTATCTTCTATCTTCTGTCTTCTATCTTCTTCTTCTATCTTCTATATATATAAAAATGAATCGCCGTGCATTAGTCTCGCTAAAACTAAGAAACGGCTTGACCGATTTGCATATTTACTGTTTTGTTTAGTTCACCATAGTTCAGGGTAGGTTTAAAAGCAAAGAAATATGGGAAAAGTTAAAGGATTAGCTGAAAAACGGAAGAAATGAAAATTGGTCATTTTGTATTGGAATCGCCATTTTTGACGCGGAGAGTCAAACTACAGGGTGCACTCTAAGTCGATAGCGGAACTTTAAGTAGGCTTTCTACTGATCGATACAAACAACTTGTACTAGGTGGCGACAAAAATGGAGCGAAAAAAATATCAGCTGTTTCATACATTTGGCGCAGTACTGAGTCGACCTTTTGTATGAAACAGCTGATCTTTTTTTCACTCCATTTTTTTTGCCACCTAGTACAAGTTGTTTGTATTGATCAGTAGATAGCCCACTTAAAGTTTCGCTATCGACTTAGAGTGCACCCTGTATTTCAGGAGATACGAAGTTCACCGGGTCAGCTAGTTAATAATATATATTTTAATGAAGTTTCTGGCTGCAACGATCCGCAGCATAAGATCTTGATTAATAAATTTTTAATTTCCAATATCGAGTGTGGGGGTTTTTTTATCGGTGGTTAGGTTAGGTTAGGCCTCTGGCAGATACATGTCCTGTAATGTAAATGGACTGAGGCAAGAACTGCTAAAATAACAGGCTGTCGTGATATTTATAGGTCACCCTGTGGGCGTAGTTATAATGTGATTCAGTTATTTCGCCTTGAATCCGTTATCTTGCGGCGGATCGAAGTGGGCAAAGCTATCCGGCGGCTCCTTGGCAGCTCCCATTGGGATTAGCGTCAAACGAAGAAAAAGAGACGAGCGAAATGCGCCGTAATCCATGAAACGTGACCTAAATACAGTCTTAAACATCAACGATTTGATATCGGCGAGCAAACAATTTGATTTAAACGTTTTCCTCTTTCACTTATTCCCCAACTGTATGGTAATTCCAGCTCGGCAGTGTGCGTACCTGCTTCGTAGGAGGATAACTGGTTTATTTGCCTGTCTCGTGTCTCAAATTTAAATTCCAAGAGGATAAAATCTAATAGGTACAATACAGGGTGTTAAAAGACCGCCAACAGACCCGAAAGCCACGCATACTAGACACTAAAACAAAGTACTTTTTCAATAAATTATTGCTGGGAAATGATTTTGGTTTTTTAGGTTATAATTTTGAAAAATATTTTATTACGCAATGGACGTGTAAAGCACAGAAGCCTATAGTGCAAGCGTAGGTATCAGATTATGTTACTTAAGCCTGAAGTGCCGATGTTTAGAATACATTGCGGGTTGCAATTGTAATGTCGTTTTTTGTAAGAAATATTCATAATTTTGTTATGGCTTCTTGAGAAGGTATGTTAAGAACTAGATACTAAATACATTTCTGCAAAAAAAATGTTTCGAAAAGTTCGACTTTGAACCTCATTATCTCGGAAACCGTTCATTTCCCAGGCATAGTTCCTTGGGCAAAAATGTTCCTTATGATGAGGACAATACGTGGTTTCCCGCTTTGTTGGCGGTCTTTTAACACCCTGTATAAATAAATGTTGAAAAGTTTTTTTATACATTATTTTTTATATTTACCTCGGTCGACCTTATCCTTGTCTAAAAACATGTACCGATACGCTTTTCTATCTTCATAGCTTTTCCTTAAAATCATCCTCAATCACATTGTAAATAAAAAAATATATAGTAAAGACCCGCCACAATGCTGGTTTTTTTCTCGAAAAACATTTGTTTAACGTACTAATTAAGTGTTTTTGTTCACTGGAACGAAATTTACACTTAAGCTTGAGGAAACGAAGGAAAGCGCTGAGTTTCTTTTACGTTTTTCCTCCTTACCGCTATGGGAATAGAGTCTAGTCGGAACAACGCGCGGGCGAGCCGTCAAGTAATGATAAAGAGGGCCCATTCGCATTAACTGCGTTTATGTTAAACAAAAGTAAATTGCACTCAGGGGTCGCGTAGCATTTAAAAATGTTAAACTCCACCGCGTTGGCGTTCTTTTGGCAAGCCCTTTGGCGCCCGCTATCGCACTTGTAAAGCGGGGGTACAATACAAAAGCTTTGAGTGTTAACTAAGTTTCAGGCTCTCTGTTCGAGATTTGAATTAATTACTAGGCTGTTAGGGTTGTGTTAATTCTGAAGTCTCTCTACTGTCAACTGCTACGTAGCTGTCCAGATTGGATAGATAAGATACCTAAACCTATGCCGCCTCTGTTAATTGTACGTTACGTACCAATTTGCGTCGCGATAAGCGTGCTAGGTTTTGTCACATGGTAAATGATTGATAAAGATTTATTTTATTATGTACCACAGGACCGCGTTTCCTTTTAGTCTTTTAATAACGGAACCCTACCAAATAACATTTCTAAGGCTTGGCCCCTAAAGGGTCCACACGAAGCTAGCTTTTAGCCTTTCTATGGCCCGGTTTCTGAATTGAGAATTTTACTAATAAATATCGTTCTGTCACGTTCTTTTTGTGAGTATCTGCAGGGACAGAACGATACTTAAGTGCTTGCTTAGCGAATTTTCAATTCACAAATCGGCAGCATATTTCGGTGACTCTACCTCAAGTCAACTCAAAGTTGAAGAAGGCGTTGCCAAATCAAAACAATTTGCGCCCAATTGAACCTCGTTGAGCGATGAAAGCGAGTGTCGCTTAATATTTTACGATATCCAGGAGCACCTAGCTCAAATCTAATCTTGACTAAAGGGTTTTGATTTTCTCATAATCTCAACTCATTGTACGGTAAATGGATATTGGAGATATTTTGATCGGGCTCGTTCCATCGGAAATTCTTTTAGAAGTGCCTTTACTTTACGTCTCCCAATGACGTCGATTTAAGGTGAATGAGCGAGCCAAATCCTGCTACACGGAATGGGCGGGATCCAAAGGTGATGAGTTTATAAAAATCTATCCAGTCGCTGTCAGGCAAGCTTGCGCCTTTAGGGAACGTGCTTCAATTTATTCTTAAGAGATTCCCCTTTGTATTCCTCAGTGAAATAACTAAGTAAAACCCCTAATGCTATTGTTGACCTTTTTGCCATCTCTCCCTCGTCTCCAAGTCGCATTGGGGAACAAAGCATGAAACAAAATTATTTGTGCCACGTTTTATGTTTCATGGAAGTTCGCAGTTGGTAGCCGCAGACGGAATCCTTTATTTTTGCGCGAATAATGGCGTTCGGCTGCTTAACAAATGGAAATGTCTTTTTTTTTCATTGCCTTTGTCTATTTCTCTCATAACCTCATAGTGATTTACTATTTTAGCAATAATTAAAAGGTTTTGATTTTCTACAGGTTCCTTTTAACTGTCATTTCTTTTTTTGTAAGAAAGAAATTAGAAATTAGGCAGAATTAAAAAACTAAGAAATACTTAGGTAATTAAATAATAATGGTAGGTGCTCTGACTCCACCAAGAAATAAAAAATCATCAGTGTACATAAAATATAGTATTGTGAAGTAAAACAATGAAAAAGTCTCCACTTCGCTCTGCACGTGACGACTAGGTACCGCAAAATTGGGATCAATTATACAGGGTGTTAAAAGACCGCCAACCGACCAGAAAGGTACGTTTAGACACCAAAACAAATTACCTTTTCCATAAATTCTTGCTGGGTAATGATTTTGGTTTTTCAGGTTATTATTTTGGGAAATATTTTATCACGTAATGGAAGTGTAACGCAGAGAATTGATATTGCGCAAGCGTTGACATAAATGTATGCTACTTACTCTACAGGGTGCACTTTAAGTCGATAGCGGAACTTTAAGTAGGCTATCTACTGATCAATACAAACAATTTGCACTAGGTGGCGAAAAAAATCGAGTGACAAAAATGTCAGCTGTTCCATACAAAAGGTCAACGCAGTACTGCGCCAAATGTATGAAACAGCTGATTTTTTTTTCGCTTTATTTTTGCCGCCACCTCTTACAAGTTGTTTGTATTGATCAGTAGACAGCCTACTTAAAGTTCCGCTATTGACTTAGAGTGCACCCTGTAGAGGTGCCGATCTTTAGAATACATTGCGGGTTGCAATTTTAGCGACATGTTTTTTAATGTATTTGTATATGGCTCTTTGAGAAGAAATCTTAAATACTCGAGAGAGAATGCAATTCTGCAAAACCAAAAAAAAAGTCCAACTTTGAACTTCTTTATCTCAGAAACCATCGATTTCCTAGGCAATTAGGCGTAGTTCCTTGGGCAATAATGTTCGTTAAGCTGAGGACAATACGGTTTTCCGCTTTGTCGGCAGTCTTTTAACACCTTGTAGTGTTGACGAAGCGAAAGCCCGAAGGCTTAACGTTATTAAATTTATTGATCACATCAGCAACACCCTATTACTGTACGTACACAGGTTAACAGAGTTGATAGGTACCGGGATCGGCAATTTGTGTAGAAACAAGGAGGATATAAAACCTAATTTTTAAATTGAGAGCAATGACTTTCGTATTTGGAAAGTCATTGGTGACGACGAGAACACTCGTCACGTAAAAATATACAAGAATTCAAAAACATTTGCAAAGGCACACGAAAGTCGGCCGTCTTAAAAATCGTGTTTTGCCGGCCAACGTTGACAAACCTATCTCAATAGACAGCAAAAAAACTTTAACACTCTTTGAAAACATCGTGAAAAGGGTTTCAAAATGTAGTTTTATTGGAGCTTATTAAAATATTAAAATGAAGCCACACCACGGACGTATCACACAGTTGAATTTCTACACGTTAACCGATAGGTAGGTATTCATATTAAGTTGTATTGATCACATCACCCCATTCCATATTTGTACAGTCGGCCACACGCTAGGATACCCCTTTTTGTTCGATTGGCGCCCTTATGCCACGCGCGGCAAGAGCTGCCATGGGGAATCTGTGACTGTGGCCCACTGTACCTAACTTCTGCTTCTTCTTGAGCATTTATATCGTCCACCTATTGTACCTACCTACACAGGTGAATTAACGGCGGTATCGACGGTGTTCATACCGCGTAAAATGTTTGCTACTTCGCCGCGAAATTCCTAAACAGGACAACAAATTGATCGTCTTTACAATAAACGACATGTAGCCGATACGACGCTGTCGAGTTGCCTTCTTCTCGTCTATGCCCAATGCGACGCTGGTGATAGGGCTCACACACAACCAAATATTTTTTTGCTCTATGACGTTCCGTTAATTTTTAAATTAATAAAATGTGAACTATGTGGCGGGAGAAAAGTATTTTTAAATATTGTTTTCATTGACTTTCACAATGTTTTAACAACTTAAAGCTATGTAAATGCACCTACATGCACAAAAATATTTTTAAATTTGAGCTAAAATAACAAAAACCAAAAAGTTATGAAAAATTTTCAATTTTGAGGTTATAAAATAAAAATTGTTTTTTTTCAACTTTTTTTTACAGTTCTGACATCCTGTTGACCAGTAGGTTACACCCTGTAAAAAGAGTTAGGTACTTTTGTAACACCTTGTATAGCACAGCGTATACGCGAAACGAACGCGACGTAAAATGAGTCGCGCAAAGATACCCTCAGTGTAGTTAGGCACTCATGGCAGTAAAATTATGTTTAAACTCCCGGAAAAAATTGTTTATCATGTTTGGAAAAAAAACATTAAGCCTGGGCATATTTTTTAACGAGTTGATGCCTCTCAGAAACTGCTATTTTGGGATTCGGCGCTAAACGTATAATAAAAAATAAAAACCTTTCATTACTGTTTTCTAATGGTCGATGTTCGACATCAATTTGCTTGGTGTAAAAACTGACAAATGCTCTGTCAGTAACCCTGACCTGAGTACCTGACCGTTCGGGCCGGCATACTAAACTGACCTAGCATTAATTGCCTCCCACCCGTGCTGTCTCGACGAAGACAAGCTGCATGTAGTCTCCTACTTTCTCTTCTTCTTCCAATTCTCTCATTACATAAACAACACACAATACGTTGAATTTCGCAGGAACCATAGTATCTACGCTACAGTCAAAATGACTACCTACTAAAGTTTTTGCAATTCGATTTGTCGGCGCGCTGTCGGTGTAATGTGAAAGGGTCCAATCGGTACGATTTCATTAAACGATCCCCAACCGACAATAGCCTAAGCGTGGACTTAAATGACCCATGAAGCGGTCCCGATTAAAATTGCCGTCTACTCTACATGGATGGACCAACTCGTGCGAGTGTAGAGTCAACTTTTAATGAGTTTACGGATCGCCCCTGACCAATTGAAATCTAATCCGACTTAACAGCCTTTTAGGGCAGCGCGATTTGAATATGGAACTGGTACAAAACAAATGAAACAGAAGTGGTTTCGAGTTCGGTTACTTGTTTTCATGCCTTGTGTAACGACCACTGGATTAATTTTCATTGAAGTTACATTGCATTTTGTAGCGACGAAAACTACAACTAATTGAACGAGCGAGCGAAGCGAGCGAAGTTCTCCGAGTCTACTGGAACAATCCGGCGTTTGTATGTATGTATGTATGTATGTATGTATGTATGTATGTATGTATGTATGTATGTATGAATGTTCGTTCGACGATAACTTGAGTAAATGTAGTCGGATCGTCATGAAATTTGGTAGGCGGGTAAATGAGGCAAAGAGAATTTTTAAGTTCGAACATGAGCCAAATTGGTCGAGGGGTTACTGAGATAGAGGGTCGCGAGTTCAAAGTTCGGGGCGAACCACTAGTATTATATTGTTTTAAAATGTTTAATTTCAAAGAAATTGTATCTACAGTAGATTTTCATAATGAATGAACATTCTTTTTTGGAACATTGTCGCTTACGAGTACCGCGATGTTTTCAATTAAACAACAAGAATAACAACATGTCAGTCAAATCTCTACATCTCCAATGGTTCCATTTGATTCCATATGTTACATTTTACAATCATCTATCTGTACAACATAAATCACATCTATGTATTACATACACTACAACAGAAATACAAACCTAGTGTTGCAACCTGCAGGTGGTTTCATTAAATCGTTTAACTAATACTGAATTATGGATCATCCCTTTATTTGTTTTTTCCAGACCAATGAATGTACATAAGTAAGATAACATGCTAAGGGACATAGGATTTCTGAATACTCTCTGAATTTCTGCACTGCAGAAGCAGGGCAGCCTCAACAACAAATGTATCGCGAGGCACGTGGAAAGTGCCATCACAGACACTGAGATCTTGGTGAACTCATTTTCGCACCTAAATATTAGACATGTGTAGGTAATGCTTGTAATATTACAAAAGACATATTACACAACGGTGTCATGAAATATTACATTACACAAGAGAATAAAGCATGGCACATAGCATTTCATTACACTAGATGACATGAAACATGACACATGGCATTTCAGCACACTGTACGTACTGCAATGAAAGTGTGCTGAAATACCATGATGTCATGTTTCATGTCTGCAATGAAGAAATACCATGATGTCATGTTTCATGTCTGCAATGAAGAAATACCATGATGTCATGTGTCATGTTTGGTGCAATGATATAAGGTAATATCACGCGGTATGAAATGTCATGAAATATATCATGACTTCGAAGTGCACTGTTTCGCGCATGTCTACGAAATATACATCGGCTACATACAATTAATATCTAACACGGCCTCACCACGTGCGAAATGGGCCGGGCGTACATCATAATTCATAACATAAACAAGTATCACATTACTCTATTTTGGTACTAAGCGAAATCTGTATTTCTGTCGTATCCTTACGGATAAGGTTGTAGGGGTTTAATAATAGACCACAAGGTCGCACTGGGAGTTCAGCCCGGGTGGCTCCGTGATCTGGATCACGTTGGGCGGAATCATTAGCCTCGTGCGCAATCCGGCGACTTCGTTACAATTGACAGGTCATCACCAGGGTAAATCGACAGTGTAGCCTGTACCAATAGAGAAGATATTTGAATCGGTTATTTTGAAAAGGACACAAGTCACACATTTTGCGGAAACTGAGTTAAGTATGAGGAAGTGTTTGTCTATGGTTTATACACATTATCACATTTAAAAGAAAAAAAAGGGCTTAAGTCCAGAGTGCAAAATCGGGTATATTTCTATTATCGCTGATAAATGGCTGTCATTTATGCACCAAATTAATAGCTATTGTAAGTGACTATTAAATAGCATGTTAGATATTATAATGCCCCATACAAAAAAAAATGCACTAGACAGTTTTTTGTGTCTCCTGAAAATTTTGATTAAGTGGACTAAAGCCCTTTTCAAAATAACCGATTCATTTAGGATGAACTCCAAAACTAGCCATATCTCATTTGTAATTAGGTAATTATAGCGAGAAGTCGTCTGTTTTGCCGTTCATCCTTAATCTCTTCTTTAATGATACGCGTTGCATGATTCTCGACGTCTATTTTGATTAAGAGAGAACCTCATTTGTTTTGTTTAATTGATGATAAGTTCTAGAAAACAGTTTTATTAAAAGAAACTGCCACGTATACTTATTATTCAGTCACTATGCATGTCACCTCGCTCGCTAGATCTTTTTTTTTTTCGGAATTCAAACTGAGAATTAATGGAAAAACTTGGAAAGGAAAGTGCTATAAAAATATTGAAAAATGTACTGGTGTGTACTTTCGCTGGTGCTACCCAAATATCGTAGCCAAGCTATAACTCATGAACTAGCTAACTAAACATACGAGCGCGAATCACTACCGTTACCGCGTGGCTACAGTTCAAATAGTAATACAGTTGGTGCTGGTATACCTTGTCCGTAATCACACTCTGTAGAAGCAGCTTTGTATTACTCTGATTAAAAGTTGCCTCGCAATTTAACTCACTCGGGCCTCGGGGCGGCGGATCAAAGCCAGCCGCGGCGGAAAATCAAAATGGGCTTTTTGTATAGGCAGATTGTTTTTTTGCCAAAGTTCAAGAGGGTGAGAAAAAAGAGAGATTTATACGTAATTCGAACCCGCTGTTCGACTTTCGATGAATCAGCGCTTACAATCAATAACCATTATTTGATTCAAACCGAAAAAGAAAATCCGTTGAAACATTTTAATTGGCTTTGCTCTCGTGGCGCGTAGCTATGTTTGCTTATAGCTAATAGCTGTTGGTTGCCAGGACTTTGGTTTGAAAATGGCTTTTGAAATCCTTTGGTCACGTCATTTCTTTAAAGGATTTTGGAAGTACAGTTTGATCAGAATAAGAAAATCTAAATTTTGGACATGTCAATAAATGATGGTATATGCCATACATATATGCCAATGGGAGGAAAACGTTTGTGTGGAAAAACACCACTAGGATGATCCATCAACGCATCAAATCAAATTATAAGATGCAACATCAAACACTCTAATCCCAGACTACTGTGACAGTCTATAGGTAGGTAAACATAACATTTCCCTGGAGCCATTTCCAAGCCATAACTTGACTTTTTATTGCTATCCTCTATAGCAAGATGAGCAACAAAACTTTTCGTGGCAAGCGGAATATTTAACCGTCTTTGTATTCAGAGCTGGCGCACGAAGCAGCTAAATAGCTGCCGCGGTTAAAGTTGAATAAACACGTTTGCAATGTTAGACAGTTGGGGAACGGGCGCCGATCTATATATTTGAAGATGTCGGCTACAAGTGTACCAGCAACAAGGTGCAGAAAGTTGGATGGAGAGGGACATAAATCAGCAGGCGGACCTCGCAGCTGGCAAGCTTGGCACCACCTGCAATAGTTTGGCCAGTTTTGCCGGGATTTCTTGCGAGTATGACATTCGATTACGAATGGCTACGGCAATAATTGTGAGAAGGGAAACTACTGATACTGGGCAAGGTAAAGCCAACGACAGTCTAGGATAGAAATGTGTAGGTAATGCTAGTAATATTACAAAAGACATATTACACAACGGTGTCATGAAATATTACCCATTACACGAGAGAATAAAGCATGGCACATAGCATTTCATTACACTAGATGACATGAAACATGACACATGGCATTTCAGCACACTGTACGTACTGCAATGAAAGTGTGCTGAAATACAATGATGTCATGTTTCATGTCTGCAATGAAGAAATACCATGATGTCATGTTTCATGTCTGCAATGAAGAAATACCATGATGTCATGTTTCATGTCATCTGGTGTAATGAAATGAATAACTGTACTGCAATGAAAGTGTGCTGGAATATGACGTGTCATGTTTCATGGCATGTCATGTTTCATGACATGTCATGTTTCATTTCATGACGTGTGCTGAATTGAATTGTTATGTGTCATGTTTGGTGCCATGATATAAGGTAATATCACGCGGTATGAAATGTCATGAAATATATCATGACTTCGAAGTGCACTGTTTCGCGCATGTCTAGTCTAGCATCGATTGGCGCACTTATGCCGATCGCGTGTCGCTCACTGAATGAGGTAGTGACCACCCCTGGTAACTAGTGTGAAAAAGTTACAGCATCCACTAAATTAATGGTCTCTCTGCAAAAGCTCACTTGCTTTGAAATACGGCGATAGTTGTCGTGACTTTGAAATAATTTCGATACGTTACAAATCGTAATCAAATTAAGCACATAATTTAACCTACCTTTCATCTGCCCACGCTCTTTAAACAGACGTCATAACTATATTTGGCAACATAATAAATAACGAAACAACAAGGTAAATATTGCCAATTAGAGAGGTTCTTCAAGTAAGGGTGGTCTAGATGGGAAGGTGCTTATTCTCCCTCGTGTGCCTCTTTCCAATCCCAGCGGCCGTATGTCGTAGCGGCCGCGCGACATTTTATGCGTGACCAAAATCTATGCCATTTCATCATATTTAAAATTCCGTGGCAAAATAGCTCTTGCTACAGGATTAATAAGAAAAATCGCAAATTGCTGAATAAGTCGCGGCCTCGGGAGACGATGATAAAAATGGTGCGTTGAAATGTCAAAAACGTCACAAAAAGTCGCGCGCGTGATTTTTAGCTCTGTTGCTCATGCTCCATGCGCGAGTTACTTTAACATAGTGCCACTAGTAAGCGTTAAATCAAGTGACAAATGAAGAACGCCGCGCGCGACTTCTAACATGCTACGGCCGCAAGTACCTACACGCACAGGGCGCAATGTGTTAACCGAAAGTAATATTCGAGTTTCGTCGGCCGTCTGCAGAAACGCCGAGAAGGAAAACCTTTTTTGATTCTATTTTGCGGCAAGTAAGTTACGTTTCCTAATTGGTAACGTATAAAAAAGCAGTGGAGCGGAAGGCCCCGGGCCCCGCGCCGCCCGTCTCTAAAAGCCGAGAGCAGTGAGCACTATTTATGGAGGCCATAAATCGCTACTTATTACGTAAACTTGCGACAAAAAGGGGAAAATGTCAGAGCCAACCGACAACATATTGTGCGACAAGGTGGAGTGCTCCGCGGGCATGCCTCCGCTCAACTTAAACACGCTTGTTAGTGACTGCAACAAATGTACCGCTGCCCCTTTTTACTTCCCTGTCCTGTCCGACTCGCTACTAACCGCTACACACATACACACACATCAACAGTCTAGGGTTTGTTACGGTATTTTTTTTCGATTATTGCATGCATAAAAAAATCTGAATAAATATAATTTTCATCTCCCATGCTCGGAAAGTTTGCTGTTACTAGTAACTTACGATCGTGTAAAGGCCGGATTTAAACTATCTGCATTTTAGTGCGCTTCGAAATTTGAACGCGACGCCGGGAAAGTCTTTCCCGCACCCTATGGTGTTGAAAAAGAAAAAAAACACTGGCCAGATGCCAGATCCCGACCGAAAAAAGATCCTCATTCATAGTTCGTTTAAACGCGTACTTCAGCGAAAGTGATTGTTCGTACCCATTCTCTATACAAAACTGTGAATGTAAATGAGGCATAAGGATCTTTTAAAAAGGTAAAGTCACGGAATAGAACATTCAGAAATGCGGTTTCTTCTTATAGTCTTTTCAATATTTTGTACACTATATTTATTTTTAATACCAGTAAATAAAAAAAAATGCTTCGCTTCTGTTTTATCAAATAGATAATTATGTTTTGGTTTGTTAAATACATTTTTTCAAACGATATTACTAATTTAATTTTTTATCTCCTACAATTTTTTATTTTATATGGTAAAAGTTCAGAATGTACCCGGAAAAAAAAACATTCTTTTATTTACATTATTTTTGTGTCTGGATAAATAAACTTCAGGAAATTATTAATAAAACGAATGGTTTTAATACCAACGAAGCTCAAAACTTTAGTGCGGCAGCCGTAACTACAGTAAAATATGCTTTTAAAGGGAACTTATTTGACTCACCTGTTTTGCCTGTAAGTAGTTGTCTATAGAGTTTTTCCCGCTTGGCTAACAAAATCATTTCCTCGCTTCTGAGATGAAAAGTTTTGTGTTTCGCACGAATGCAATATTATTTGCGTTTCGTGCTTCTGAATACCTCGCTACGCTCAGGTTTCTTTTTTTGAACCACTCGCTACGCTCGTGGCTCAATTTTAGAAACCTTCGCTAGCTCGGTTTTCAATACAAGCACTCGCCGCAAACAATAATTTTGCATTCTTGCATAACAAATAACTATTTATGCAGACACGTTTGCTACGTTTTTATAGGAGTGAGCGCGGTAAATTAACTATCTCTCTCTGAGAGAAGACCTTTGCACAACTACTGGGTCCTGTAAAACACTTGTACAGGCAACAACTTAAGAGGATGTCACAGTGTTTTCTCCATACAAACATAGGCCCCGATTTCCTCCCTGTACTAGAGCAAACATATTTTTTGATATGCCGGGACATCTTAACCCCCTGCATATCGGACTGTTTAGATTTTTTTGATAAATTATTGTTAACAGGAGCTAGGACCCACCGAAAATTTTAAAAAATGCGTATTTCAAAGCGGCGGCAAAAGACGTCTGCTAAATAAACCTATTTAATAACTTTAGGTAAATAAAAATAAAAAACAAGACCGTCCGACATCAAGTAGTTTCTTGTGATACCTATCATGGTGAAAATATTTTTAATATCAGACCAGATTATTGAGAGAAGAAAATGGGGAATAAGAAACCTCGATTTTTTTGATTTTCTTCAGGTTGTCCCTTTCGCTCAGTACTCGCACGCGAGACAGCAACAGATTTTTCTGTACTGCTATAGGTACGCTCTTAATTACTTACAAAAGGCCGTCCGAACAGTTTCGAGAAGCGTTTCAGGTCGAACGCAGGATATAAGATAACAAATGACGTCGTTACCGTAAGAGTGTAACAGAAATTCTATTTGTGAAACAGCCGAAATCATTTCGGCACAGTTTGCATAAAACGTAATGGTGAATTGCGGGCGGCAGGTATAAAGGCTCTCACATTCTGCCATCTGCCTCACATTTAAAGCCCTTATAAAATGTAACAGCACATTCCACAAGCATGTACGATGAGCGCTCCCGCTGAATATAAATCCTACAAGTCGCTAATGGAAAAGACGCACTTCTGCAAAAACATACATTAAACCAACCCATCTGCTCTTCAAATGTCCCAAAAAGGGGGCTTAAATGCAGATACAATTACATACGCTGTGTCACCCTAGGAGGGTTGGTGAAGACTTCAGTTTTCCACTTGACTTTCTACAATCTTAAGTTAGACACCTGCCCAGCAGCCTCCTAAACTCTAATTTTTTATTCGAGTCCACGGTATGACAGTTGCTAGTATGCAACTGTCAGATAAAGCCTTTGTAGCAACTGTCATTCCATGGACTCGAATTAAAAAATAGAGTTTAAGTGCGTCGACATCATACTATGCATTGTCAATTTATCATGACAGGCTCTTCGCTGACAAGTCCCATATTTGATCGAAAACTGTTCGAATCTATCATTAAAAGCATAGAATTGGTGTAGTAAGTCTATGATTAAAAGTAACACCACAAGTACTTAGGTATACCTTATTTTATTCGGAAGTAAATTTTCAGGCTGCAATATAACTATTTGGTCAGCAAGAAATTGCAGCTTTTATTTCATTTGAGCAGCGAAAATTTTTTTTGCCGGCAATAAAATCAAAATGATCCGCAATAAGTGGTTAGCAAAAAATTATAATATTGACAGCAAGAAATAACATTTTGTGTCAGCTTAATAATTAATTTGTTTGCGAAATAAATAAACGATAGGCAGAATAATTAATTGGTCGGCAAGATTATACAATTAGTTAGCTCAAAAATAATATCTGTAAGCTATAATATTGATGGGTCTGCAAATTAAAGTATTGGTTAGCAAATAAATTAAAATGAGCTTCATTACGTTTAATTGATGTGCGATTTTACTGGAAAAGCGGGTTACACGAGCAGCCAATGGCGTGTGGGCGTTGTCATTCGACGAATTAAGATTAACGTAATTTGACACAGATTTTTGGCAGTGAAAACAGAAGGTACGGTCGGCCACAATCTCAGATACCCCATGGCAGCTCTTATCGCGCGCGGCATAAGGGCGCCAATCGAACAAAAAGGGGTATCTGAGACTGTGGCCGACTGTACTTGATCTTTGAACCTACAGTCACGAAAGAGAAGATGGAAAGAAGAAATAACATTTTTTATTTATTTGGCACCTTAGATTTTTTATCTATATTTCCTATCGTTATTGCCATATTTAATACTCGTAAGTAACTATTTTTTTATAATCAGTTCATGATACCTAGTTCCTGCCTAATGCTCATTTTTTTTTGTAAATAAAGCATTTTTATTTAAATATACAATTCATAATATTTTTATTTACCTGGTTAACCAAATAAAATAACCGTAGGTAAGGTAGGTAATCTTTAATTATTTAAATGATTTTCAATTACTTAATGCAGCACAGAAGTTGCGTACATTTGTTGCTATAAGAACAATGTTAGTTCGCTAATCAAAAATTGTTTTACAGCTTGCCAAAACTGAATTAAATGTAGCTCACAATTTGCCTTTCAATTACATTTATGGCTGTACAAATAATTAATTAGTTATACAACCAATTTTGGAGCTGCCCAATATGACATTACCTGCTGACCATTTTTTTTATTCTTGCGGGCCACTAGTTGCCGCTCAATTAGCTATTTTTGCCAACCAAAAACATTTTAAAGCCAACCAAAACCTGAATATACTGCCGGCCGTTTAAATCATACCCATTTTATTCTAGGGCCTTATTTGAGTACATTTGCTACGCTATACAACGTGTTACAAAACATCCTAACTCTTTTTACAGGGTGTAACCTACTGGTCAACAGGATGTCAATTCTGTAAAAAAAAAGTTGAAGAAAACATTTTTTTTTTAACCTCGAAATTGAAAAATGTTCATAACTTTTTTGTTTTTGGTATTAGCTCAAATTTAAAAAGTGTGTGTAGGTGCATTTGTCAATTCTGTAAAAAAAGTTGTTTTTTTTTTATTTTATTTTATAACCTCAAAATTGTAAATTTTTCATAACTTTTTTGTTCTTGGTATAAGCTCAAATTTAAAAATATGTTTGTAAGTGTAGGTGTATTTACATGGCTTTGAGTTGTTAAAAAATTGTGAAAGTCAATGAAAACAATATTTAAAAAATACTTTTCTCCCGCCACAGCGTTCACATTTTATTCATTTAAAAATCAACGGAGCGTCATAGAGCAAAATAAAAATTTAGGTTGTAATCCCTATCACCGGGTGCTATTACCCTGTAAAAAGAGTTAGGTACTTTTGTAACACCTTGTATTTCGTACATCTAAGTTTGTTATTAATTTGACAGGGGGCAAGCGTAAATCTTATAAGATGGCATTTTTGCTGAACTTTGCTAACCGAGTCATAACTTACACAAGTTTTTGTTCACCTCATGTACCTCCGTTGCTCTGAGTTACGCTCCCGCCGGTGCAAATGACCATATAAATCATAGTGAGTGACGTAAAATTGACATTTGGAAGCCATAAATCAAACCGTGAATACCGCGAGCGAACAAATTTTGACAAGCCACTTTAACTACACACGAGTAGTCACTCCCAAAAGAGGTTCGCGTATGTACCTACGCATCGAAAACGTCGATGGTTTGCTTGCCCTCTACTCTGATTCTACCTTTACCAGAGGACTCGATAACGTCAGAATACTTAACTCCAATTTTTAAATCGAGTCCACGGAATGACAGTTGTTACAAAGGCTTTATCTATCAGTAGCATACTAGCAACTGTCATTCCGTGGACTCGATTTAAAAATTAGAGTTTAATCATTCTGCTGGAGTTAAGGCTCGGTATAAGGCTAACTAGCGCCATCAATGTTAAAAAAATCATATCTTCCTTTAGAAGAAGTTTCTGAAAAAATCCTAAGATGAGACTATGCGCCATGCTTTTCTAGATTTTTAAGTGCAGATACCCTCTTCGAAATTTACTTTTAAGCTAAAAAATTTTCGATAACCGCCAAAAGCGGCCGTTTTTTGCGGTTATCGAATTTTTTTTAGCTTAAGACTAGAAATTGAGTTGGGTACCTACACTTAAAAATCTAGAAAAGCATGGCGCATGAGCTCATCTTAGGATTTTTTCGGAAACTTCTTCTGAAGGAAGATATGATTTTTTCAACATTGGTGGCGCTAGTTAGCCTTATACGGAGCCTTAATCGAGGTGTCTACCACGCTACTCCGAAGAACATTATAAGGTATGTGACGTCGTAGTGCATTTAGTTTAGACTATGCGGATGTTTTCAGATACGAAGAAAATGGGAGTATCCCTTAACCCCTTGACTGACAAGAGCGCCTTTTAGTGGTCGAAAAAACTTAGCGTAACCTAACCTAACGCAAAGGATATTGACAGGGTTTGGACCAAGTGCTGCCCAGACGTGGGAGTTCTTTCAAGTGGTTGCTTACGTTACTAGTAAATAAAAAAAAAATTAAAAAAATCGGTCCGAGGGTTACCGGTTAATTAAATATTTTGTTTTTAATATTTCTCACGTGATTAAGATATTGAAATAGATTTTGAAGCACTTTCTTTTACAGACTAATGATAGTATAAGGAACATAATCCACTATGTGTTTATTCTGGGCAGTACTTGGTCCAACTCCCTTATAAAGACTGTCAATGTCCTTTTGTCGTTCCGCCACCAAGGGGGTTATGATGTAGTACCTAATCGACTGGGACAGAACGATTATTATGTGCTGTTCTTTAAACGAGTTGAAAATAATCCCTAAAAAATGCGGTGCTACCTGCGAATTACAAGTTCTACATTATAACAAGTTGTTGGATTGGAAAATTAATTAGGATATGAGAACACTCACCTAAGATTATCAATAAGGACGACAGGACATGACATTTCGACAGGAGTGTCGAAAGGCTGTCGAACGCTAGTGTACAAAATGGCGTCGATGCTGGGCACTCGCGAATTCGCGGCAAACTCGCCGCACATTCGCTTCGCTTTCAACTCGCTAGATAAGGCTCTTAAGATAGGGTAAATTTTTGTCGGTTTGACAAAACCTTTTTGAGTGAAACATAGGTAACTGCACAGTGCTTTAGAAAGTTTTTGTTCAAAAGCATTGGTGTGTTTTCAGTGTTTACTACTGTTGTGATATTTTGACCTTTAGTTGTCTCGCTGTCTGGAAACCACTGGAAACTCCGGTCGAGTAGCTTCTTCGAAAGCTTCAAGTAAACAGCTCCAAGTTCCAGGTATTCTGCGTCTATTTCTCACTTCGCCTTTCTAACGTCTAAATGTACCTCGTTTATCTAATAAAATTATCTAAAAAAAATTGGCTAGATACTTAGTAGTAGGTAGATATTACCTACCTCATATTAATTTAACTAATTGATTTATATCGTGATTTTTTTTTCTTTTGATGTTCAGTGTATTGTAATGTATTTATTGAATACCGAGTAAAAATATTTGAGTTTGAGTTTATAATAAGTTTTTCTTATAAGTCACAAACACCGCTTTCGAGCAACACCCCGACTCTGTATTATTTGAGATAAGAAAGCTGTCGCACCAATAAGCTCTGGAAGTGTCTGGGACCGAGTCGGTTGATCCCACAGCCAGCAACTCATTGTACAGTCAGCGTCAAGCTAAGATACCCCTTTTTAGGATTCCATACCTCAAAAGGAAAAAAGTGGAACCATTATAAGACCATTAAGACGAAAATTGATTATCCCCTCCTCCCTTATCTCCAAAACTACTAAACCTAAAATAATAAAAAAATCCAGAACATAGGTCTGCACAGGTCTGCATAGATAACTATAGCTACTGCAAATGTTTCTGTACTTGGACTCCTTGCAGTCTATGGGACGCTGGACCTCAGAGAGCACCTACCATGAGGATGGCCCCTTAGTGACCCACAGTGGACACAGTCTTCATTTCACGTGCGGTCGACAAGAAAATTGACTTTTTTTTCAATTATTTTCCATCATTGTTACGCAAGAATTAACTCCATTTTCCTGGGTGTTGTTAGTAACTTTATTAACCAAGACTAGAATAGCAATTTCGCTACAAACAGCCATCTCCTAGATTCTAAGTCCTAGTTTCTAGGTCCTAAGTTCTGAAAATCGCAACCATTATATGATTGAGATTCTTCAGTAAAAAAAAATTGCGCTCACACATTTTTTTTTACGGTGGCGTGGCGCTTGTTTGACGTAATGTGTAAAAATAAGTGCTTCTCTTATGTAGGTAGGTATACTATTTATATTTTTTGTATCGCTTCACCGAAAAGGACATTTCTTCACTCCTTCTAGTCGAGTACAGTCAGCACAAGAGTTACGGCTTACAGAGATAGGTACCTACCTATTATTATTGGAAATTGACTACTTATTAAATACATGTTTTATTCAGTAGGTGGAATATCTAGCCCAGACTTTGTAACATTGGATATTATTTTATGATATTTATTCATGTTTCAAACAGACAGCCATGACTGATGTCAGATCAAAGATAATGTAGGTAAACAACTCGGTTGTTCTAGAATCGTTGCATTAATATTAAAGTCATAGAGTCGTTGTCAAATCGACCTGCTTGTTTTTCTAAGTGCTCGTTTTACTATAAATAATACCACCCCTAATAATGTACTAATAACAATGCATGCATTGCATAATTAAGTAGGTATAGTATTCAAGGTCAACCCAACATTGATGTCAAGCGAGAAATCTAGACGGAGTCAGTCATTTTGGGTTTTGGTAACATTATCTTTATGGTTGCGGAGTGCGGAGAGTTCTTAGCGTCTGCACCTAGATTTTGTAGCTTGATGTCGATTTCTGCCCACCCTGTCTAATAGAGAATGAAATGAAATAATTATTTATTCTACAAGATTACATGTTTGCACTAATAATTGGTACGAAACGAAAAGAAAAACGAGATGGAGAATAACGAGATGTGATGAACAAAACCAGCACAAGTCAAAAATATCTGTTTTTTGCATTACCGCGTTTTGTTCATACGTTTTATGGTATAGGTCCCAGATCTCGTTTTAATTTCAAATTAGAATATCTCATAAACGGCTCAACCGATTTCGATAAAGCATGTAGTGTAGGGTAGGAACGATCATTCAAATCGGTTCACCCGTTTAAAAGCTACGTACGGTGCCACAGACACACAGACACACACTTAGCGGTCAAAATTATAACAACCCTCTTTTTGCATCGAGGGTTAAAAAAATCTAAGACTAGGATTTGCAACAAAAATATCTACAAATAGGATTTTTTTAAATAGTCCTAGACTTTCCCGTCCACGTAAGCTATTGTAAGGATAGACTTTGAACAATCTATACATGTACATAGGTCCTATTTGTAGATATTTTTGAGCCAAGTGATAGCACTTGGCTCCGAAGCTATGATATTTATTCAGGCTCCGTTCGCTGCTAGCGGTACACGGGAGCAAATTCGCAGTAATTGACACAACTCATGCAAGTGACGGGCGCTGACCCGTATCACCTTGACGTAGGTAGCCCCTTGGACGATTCGTAAATCGCACGCAATCGACTCATCGACAAGCTCGCAGTAACTGTATTATCGAAATAGGTCTGAAAGTTTTTTTTTATTTATTTCAAAACTTTCCTATAACCTGAACCATCAGGATAGCACAAAAAATCTATCGCTTTATGGGCCTTATATTAGAGTAATTAGTTGTCAAAGTTGAATAGCTGGAATTGGGAGAAATGTAAAAAAAAATCTCCCCATACTACATAACTTATTCAGTTATGTTTTCTCTATTTAACGGCAATTTTGAACTTTGGACGCAAAATGCGGTATTTTCTACAAGTTTAAAGCTGATCGTATTTTTTTTTGTTGATAGACTAGTTACGTATCCATGCCCCAATAAAGAAAAACAATACTATAAAAGTTAAAATATAAAAATGTTAAAAAATCTTCACAAATAAAAATTAAAAGCCTCCCATAACTTCGAAACGTTAAAAAATCGCTGAACATACATGGGGGTGATTCAGGTACCCCTAGGGGTGCTCTATTTTTAGAGTTCCGCTTGACACTATTTTTTGGGACACCCTATGCAAGACAAAATTTTTGAATTTATTATTATTTTCGTATGGAAATGAAAATTGCGCTTTTACCAAAGTCGTAGAGCAAAAGTTGTTGGAAATCACAATTAACAGTTGGAGTGTGTGAGGAAAAAAACTATTTAATAATTGCCCTGTATACCTAGTACCTACCAACGACGAAATCTCGAAAAAAGAAGTCAGCGGTTTCATAAGTACTTAAGGGCCCTGTCTTGCCGGCACCTTTCTCGAATTCGCACGCACACAGCAATCGACGCGCGGCCGACCGCTCACGCACACTCTTGCACGGTCGACTGCGCGAATAGTGATGTAAAATTGAAGAATCGAAAATGTACTTTTTATTTCAAACTAGCATTTGCGCACGTTGTTTACCCGACTGTCCAAAGGAGGGTTATGTTTTTCACGTTCTGGAAATTATGGGAATTATGAACCACCTCCACCTCTCACGATCCTGTGCCAGACGTAGCCACTGTATTCCGGTTACCAATTCTATGAATAACCCATATCTCCTAAACGGCTAATGCTAAACCCATGTTCGTTCATGGTACCTTCATACCCTAAGAAAAGGACTCGACAAAATCTACCCGATTCAAGTATCAAAACTTTAACTGCCCATATCTCCTAAATGGCTAATGCTAGATAAGTCTAAGCTCTACCTCTACCTGATGAAAGAAACAAAAATAACTAGTGGTTCGCCCCGAACTATGAACTCGCGACCCCATATCTCAGCAACCCCTCGATCGATTTGGCTCATGTTCACACTTAAAAATTCTCTTTGCCTCATTTACCTACCGGTGTGAAGTTAGCTGACAAAACTTGGCTGACAATAATAATTATAATACTGCTAAATTAAGATGGTAATTTTTTAAATGCATTTTTCAGGCCTTGTAAGTATCCTGAAAGTCAGTAACTGTAAAAAATGATTGCTCAGATCAAAACGGTCAAGTTCGAGCCGGAATCAAATAGTTTTTCTTAAATATGTTCTCAGTTCAATCTTAATTTTATGCAAACCGATTAAGATTCCAGGCAAGATTAGTTTTTTACCACTCTTGACGCTATGATTTTCTTTAGCACATACTACAATCTGTCCAACAACACCAAACTCAGGCTTGGATTCCATTCAGAAGTACTCAAAAAAATTAGCTGACAAAAATAATTTCACGGTTTTTTCAACTATTTTCAGTTTGGTCAAAATTAAAAGCCGCCAGAGTTTTTTACCACTCTAGACGCTATGGTTTTTTTAGCACATACTATAAGCTATCCAACAACACCAAAATCAGGCTTGGATTCCATTCAGAATTGTGTCTAGAGTTGTAAAAATTCTGACGGCTTTTAATTTTGACCAAACTGAAAATAGTTGGTAAAATTGTGAAATTACTTTTGACATTAAATTTTTTGGGTACTTCTGAATGGAATCCAAGCCTGAATTTGGTGTTGTTGTATAGCTTATAGTATGTGCTAAAGGAAATCATAGCGTCTAGAGTGGCAATAAACTCTGGCGGCTTTTAATTGTGACTAAACTGAAAATAGTTGGAAAAATCGTAAAATTATATTTGTCAGCTAACTTTTTTGGGTATTTCTGAATGAAATCCAAGTCTGATTTTGGTGTTGTTGGATAGCTTTTAGTATTTGCTAAAGGAAACCATAGCGTCTGGAGTGGTAAAATCCTCTGGTGGCTTTTAATTTTGAAAGAACTGAAAATAGTTTTGGAAAAATAGTGTAATTATTTTTGTCAGCTAACTTTTTTGGATACTTCTGAATGAAATCCAAGCCTGATTTTGGTGTTGTTGGATAGCTTATAGTATGTGCTAAAGAAAACAGCAGCGTCTAGAGTGGTAAAAACCTCTGGCGGCTATTAATTTTGACCAAACTGAAAATAGTTGGTAAAATTGTGAAATTATTTTTGACAATAAATTTTTTGGGTACTTCTGAATGGAATCCAAGCCTGATTTTGGTGTTGTTGTATAGCTTATAGTATGTGCTAAAGGAAATCATAGCGTCTAGAGTGGCAATAAACTCTGGCGGCTTTTAATTATGACTAAACTGAACATAATTGGAAAAATAGTAAAATTATATTTTTCAGCTAACTTTTTTAAAAACTCTGGCGGCTTTTAATTATGACTAAACTGAAAATAGTTGGAAAAATCGTAAAATTATATTTGTCAGCTAACTTTTTTGGGTACTTCTGAATGGAATCCAAGTCTGATTTTGGTGTTGTTGGATAGCTTTTAGTATTTGCTAAAGGAAACCATAGCGTCTAGAGTGATAAAAAAACTCTGGTGGCTTTTAATTTTGAAAGAACAGAAAATAGTTTTGGAAAAATAGTGTAATTATTTTTGTCAACTAACTTTTTTGGATACTTCTGAATGAAATCCAAGCCTGATTTTGGTGTTGTTGGATAGCTTATAGTATGTGCTAAAGAAAAAAGTAGCGTCTAGAGTGGTAAAAACCTCTGGCGGCTATTAATTGTGACCAAACTGAAAATAGTTGGTAAAATCGAGAAATTATTTTTGTCAGATAACTTTTTTGAGTACTTCTGAATGGACAAGCTTGATTTTGGTGTTGTTGGATAGCTTATAGTATGTGCTAACGAAAAGGATAGCGTCTAGAATGGTAAAAAACGAATCTAGCCTGGAATCTTGATCGGTTCGCCTAAAAAAGGTTGAACTAAGAACAGTCATATAAAAAAAAAATACTATTTGATTCCGGTTCGAACAATATTTTTAACAGTTACAGGCTTTCAGGATACTTAGAAGGCCTGAAAAATGCATTAAAAAAAATACAATCTTATTTAGCAGTATTATAATTATATTGTCAGCCAAGTTTTGTCAGCTAACTTCACACCGGTCATTTACCTGTCTACAAAATTCAATGCCGATCCGACTAAATTAACTCAAGTTATCGTCGAACGAACATTCATACATACATACATACAAACATACATACAAACATACATACATACAAACATACAAACGCCGGATTGTTCCAGTAGACTCGGAGAACTTCGCTCGCTTCGCTCGCTCTTTCAATAAAAAAAAACGTTCTACCGCGTTTCGGCCCTAAATCTTGCCGATTATTTTCTTTCGACACGGTCATAAAAAAAATACTTCGTAATTAATACTTCCATACATACACGCGAAGAACATTACGTGACATTAATTACCCTCCTTTACTTGCGTAGAAAAATCAGTTTGCAACTTTGATGTGTAGTAGTTCACGAAAACGCGTGGACCAGTTAGTCCTACGAGTCTGCAGTTTTTCGTTTACTTATGAACACGCCTTCGCGCATTGCAATAACTATACCACGAAGCAACTCTTGAGTCAAGCGACAGCATTCCATTTTTGAAAATCGAATCCCGCGCGAAAGCAAACCAGCTTACGTTGAACCTTACATAGTATGTAAACCTACGTGCCGGCAGTCCTTCATTTATTAGTCCACTTTTGATACAATTTGTCCCCACACTACAGTGGGGCGAGGTCGCGCCACCAATCAAGTCTCTCGGTGGAATCTTAAATTCATTGTATTAAGAACCAAAATGCTTTAACTCATCGGTCTTTTTTCGTGGTGCGAGCTATATTCCTACACATCGGGGCCTCGTGGAGCCGAGCGACGTGCTCTCTCCTCGATGGCACGCAGCGATCTGAACTCCGAGACGGGGTCGACGCTTGCGTGAAAACAATTCCGTACTCCATACTAATTCGTATGGAGAAATCGCACGCAAAATTTGGTTATGTTTGACGAATTAATGCTCCAAATACCTTTTGTTTTTTGCAAAAATACAAGGTTCACACTATTCTATATATACTCATAACTTACAGGATAAATATTCAACTACCAAAATTATCTGTGGATTCGTCAACGACACAAACTTTAAGAGCAGTTTTACGCGTTTTTTAGAAAATTTAGATATTTTTTTCTAGCTTGCTATCAATTATATGCCAAAATCAATTGTTATGGGGTGTAATACAACTCTTCAAAAACTTGTGTAATTATTTAATGGTCATAATACTAATATTTTCTGTCATGAACCACACAAACTGTGCGGTACGTTTAAGTACTAACCCTCCTTAATTCGGTCGATACCTGAATGAAACTTAGGTATGGAGCAGCTGACATTTTTCTTCGCATTTTGGAACTGGCCGGTAAAATAATTGTAAAAGTTGCTTGTATTGAAGACTTTAAGACTTGTCTTACGCGACCTCTCAAGAATGGCAGGCCCATTCTGTAACAGCCTATAGAGACGTGCCGAGAAGTGGCGGCCCGCGCGTCGCCCGCCTTACGAACTGGGGCATGAAGTCGCTACAAGCGGCCCAAAGATGTCTCAATTTAAATTTCTCGTCCGCGGTCCTTCCAGCACTGAGTAGAATTAATTTAAATGGAATCATCACAGTTTATTCTACTGAGATGGCGGAGCGGGCGTTCAACCGACAAGAACGCGCCTCAGGGCTCATTTACAATTCCAATTAGGAGAATTCTCATTTACTTTTGTCCTGCAGTGGAAGCAACAAATCAAACCCAAGACCTTATACTTACACCTATTTGGGATTACGTTTAATGAATCCGCTTTAATAATAAAAGTATATGATCGTCCCCCCTTTTATTAACATCGTGCACGCATCATCCAAAGCATCCACAAGTCAAAAAGCTACTTCGATAGGTACTCATTCTTTTGATTATCTTAGGGGACGTATTTAAAGGCCGAATTTCAAAAAGTCTACATTCAAAAGTATACGGTCTAAAATTAAAATGACTAATGGTTCATAACGCCGAAAGCCACAAAGCCGAAATATCATTTGTTAGAATCATTGAAACGCCGAAGTTCTAGAGGCCAAAATTCAAAATGCCGACACGTATATTGCCTATGATCAAAACAGGTAGATACATATTTTCTTATGATTGTTACTTACCCCGTATCGTATAAAACTTACCGAATTTGTACCTTGTGTGTTTTGTTTCTCTTTCCCCATCACAAAGTGTTTTATGTCCTTTATTTCTTCGTAATTTGCATTTAGTATTGTTGCATTTATAAAAATTGTATAGTATGTATCTATTTTAGTTATATATATATACAACTATTTTGGTATAGTATGTAAGGTATTTGTATTTATTTATTGATAAATGTATATTTATTTATACTAGGTACTTACTTCTTTATTTTATTTTAGGTACTTATTCATAATTACTTGTATGCACTAATTTCTAAGTATTACATAAAATTATATCCTGTGTTTATGTAATTTAATTATTGTTGTTTATGTACATCTACTACCTTCTCTATTTTTACTGGTCCAATCCGTCCCAAGGTTGTCTGGAAGAGATCGCTTTTAGCGATAAGACCACCGTCTGTACTATTAGGTTAAGAAAAATCCTGTTAACATTTAATTTCTGGTGTACATTAAAGTGTTCTCTATCTCTATCTATTTCTTCGTTTCTAAAGAGTCTCCAGCATTGTAACCAGCGAGCCGCGTGACAAAACCAAGAAACCACGGAGCGGAAACCGAAAACCTAAATGGTGAATGCCGTATTCTAAATAACACTCCGGAACGCTCGCCGAAGATGTTTGGCGTACCAATACAACCCAAAATCGATTAAGTATGTAGCGCAACCTTTTACCACAACCAGCTCAGAACGAAAGAATAGCTTCGCTTGTTTAGCAGGCAAAACAATCTTGGCGGTCGTAAGCAATCTTACGCACGTAAACCTACAAACCTGGGACCTTAGCCTGTAACGCAATTGTTGACGGCTTCAATTACGATTTATTAATGCTGTCGGTCCTTTTAATGTTTTTGTAGAACAGCAAAGAATATTCTGATTCTAATTCTAGAGGATTATCAAGTTCTCTGGTTGTTGGAGAATAACGAGGAAACCCCGGTTTTGTCCTTCTGCTGGGACGCCATCGACACGCCATTGCGTTACAGGCTAACGAATGACAGTCTTCAGCTACCTCTTCTTTCGCCTCTCAAAATTATTGGAGGTTTACTTCTAGCAGTTCAACTCTTCTATAACACAGAGACAATATTCTTATCATGATGGGCAAGATGTGTCGGCATAAGAAGTCCGCAGTAAAGAAGCAAAGACATGGCCGAAGAGCAAAAAAAAAAACAAGAGTGTCCAGCAGCTTCTAGATCTAAAGTCTAATTCTTCATTCAAGATAGTACACTGACGTTTACGGTGTGACCAGTCTCTGGTGAAATTTAAATAGTGTGGTGACAAAAAGTTTGACATGAATCGAATTGCGTAATCGATATAATCGATTTATAGGCCGATTGATGAAAAGCTTATTATATGAAATTAACTAAAAACTTATTAATTAGTAATGAGAAAGTGTGTTTTGGTCCACTTTTTTGAGGAGTGTTAAATGCGTTAAAAATAGTGTTTATTAAATGATCTATGGAAATATTGCGTTCCGAACGTTTTTTTTCCGTCCGGAATTCCTGACGCACGGGCTACCATGCGGAATTTCGTATTTCGCATTTTTTTGTGACTGAGCTGAATCGCACAACGAGTGGAATGCATCACTATTACAATAAATATGGCAACATTATTTTGCAAAGTGACAGTTAGCATCTGTCAGTTTACTATCCTGAATAAAGAATTAGACTTTAAATAATCCTTAGTTAAATTCCAAATATACAACGTGTTACAAAATGTTCTAAAACTTGGCCGTAAACGTTTTGTACTTATCGTACCTTCAAAAATAACTTAGGTACTTACCGTGAGTAATAGTTCTTCGTTGGTTCTTCGGTTGTGTTTAGTAGGTATGTGCTTTTACCTCCGCATGCCTTCATTATAGTATTTGTATGGCGTCGTCGCTGTAATGCCCTATTTAGGCACGATCAGTAGTTTCTACGAAAAGTTCTGTGTAAAGTAGGTTTATTGACGACTACCTTTCCCCGCAACTTCGTCCGCGTGGACTACAGAAAAAAAGATATGTGCTTTACTTTGCTCCTAAGTGTAAAAGCGTGATAATATGTAACCTATGTGTTATTCTGATGTCTAAGCTATCTTTATTCCAAATTTCATCCAAATCCGTTCAGCCGTTTCAGCGTGAAAGAGTAACAAACATCCATCCATCCATCCATCCACACTTACAAACTTTGGCAAATATAATATTAGTGGGATAGGATAGGAAGTAAGATGCTTTACTTTGCTCCTAAGTGTAAAAGCGTAATAATAAAGTTTTGTAAGTGTGGATGGTTGGATGGATGGATGGATGTTTGTTACTCTTTCAAGCTGAAACGGCTGAACTATGTAGCCTATGTGTTATTCTGATGTCTAAACTATCTCTATTCCAAATTTCATTCAAATCCGTTAAGCCGTTTTAGCGTGAAAGAGTAACAAACATACATCTATCCATCCATCCACACTAACAAACTTTCGCAAATATAATATTAGTAGGATAGGATTGAGCTTAATGTTGGTAGCAATTCCTATTGAGTTGGTAGCATATCCTGTTTTTAGACCTACACTGTCCAACAGAAATCGAGCTATCGTTTACAATGTAAACTTTACATAAAAATTTTGGTATGTTTGGTATAAAAAATATATACAAGGTGTTACAAAAGTACCTAACTCTTTTTACAGGGTAATAGCACCCTGTGATAGGGATCACAACCTAAATAATTATTGTTTTTGCTCTATGACGTTCCGTTGATTTTTAAATTAATAAAATGTGAACGCTGTGGCGGGAGAAAAGTATTTTTTAAATATTGTTTTCATTGACTTTCATAATGTTTTAATAACTCTAAGCTATGTAAATGCACATACACGCACAAACATATTTTTAAATTTGAGCTAATAACAAAAACAAAAAAGTTATGATTTTTTTTCAATTTTGAGGTTATAAAATAAAAATCTGTTTTTTTCGACTTTTTTTTACAGATTTGACACCCTGTTGACCAGAAAAAAGAGTTAGGTACTTTTGTAACACCTTGTATAACAAAATAACACATCTATCTCTATTTATTTTACTTAACTCTATCACTATGTCACTACTCTATTAGCTTAATTCGTCACATTTATGTAGCATGTAGCTGTAACTAACCAATTTTCACACAAATTATATCGACGTGTAGATTCTTATCTTCAAAATGGGTCGAAATGGATGCCTAAAAGTTTTTTTTTTTTTATCGCGAACAAATCGGAGCCACTCGGTACGATCATGCGATGGGGCTAAAGTAAACGTTTCACATTTCTACACCTTGATATAGATATGCCTCTTATAAGTACTACACACACATAATATGCCTCTACCCCGAAAGGTGTAAAGAGAAGCACCAATTCAGAGAAAAAAGCCTATTTTCCATCTTTCCAGCCACCTTTCCAGCCTCTCCTTTGTTACTCGATGCAAACATTTTGGATGATGGATGGATATATATGGAAAAAAATATTGCCCTTTCACCAAAGTCGTAGAATAAAATCAGTTTGAAATCACATTTAGAAGTTAGAGGAAAAAAGCTATTTAAAAATTGCCCTGTATAGTATACAAGGTGTTACGAAACGTCCTAACTCTTTTTACAGTGTATAGCACCCGGTCATTGGGTCATAGGGATGTTTGTTTATTGATGGAAAAAAACTTTGACATATGAATTTTCATCTTTGTATAGCCCAAAGGCACAATAAAATTATTCTAGGTACAAGAATGGTTGGTACTATAAACCAGCAATTTAGTGTCTAAGACAGTCTTACCTACTCGACCACTCCATGATATATCCCATCCTATCAGCTTATAGTTGGCTCCGCACGTATTGACTTGTCTTTCCTGGGTTAAGCCGACCAACTGCCGGTTTCTGTATTGAGAAATAAACTAAGCAAATACATAAGTATCGTCCTGTCACGCTCTTTTGTGAGAAATCTGCAGAGACAGGACGATACTTACGTATTTGCTTCTCATTCGCATTTCTCAATTCAGAAATCAGCAGTAAGCTGACAGATAGGTGTTAGGCAAGTCCACTCCATCCTAGTTTGACTATAGATACGACTGGACACTAAATAAATCATCAGTTTTAGATGCAAAGGGCTAAGCTTTTAGGCAGCTTAGTTCATATGTACAGTCGGCCAGTCGCTAGGATACCTCTTTTTGTTCGATTGACGCCCTTATGCCGCGCGCGGTAAGACCCGGTAACGCCAGGGGCCGGACTGGCCAAAGCCAAACCATCCCAATCGATACTCGATGTTTGATTTAAGCCGACCTTCTACAGCTACCCATTAGCAGACTGAGTGGTAAATCAGTCGTTCAGCTGGCATATGAGTCGACTGGCCACTCCAGGGTGCGATTGAAAGCTCTCGGGTCCGCGATAGCACCCGCCCGGTATTTAGCGACGCGACGCGACGCGACGGGGCGGCAGGCAGAGGGGTTCTACAGCCGTCACAACAAGAGGCCGGGCCCTTGCGCCCCGATGCTCCGTAGAAATAATTGTGCCTAAAGTGAAAATAGAAAATCTCGTCAAAACGAACTCGCAAAAATAAAAAATTTTGGCGGTAACATGTTTTTTACAGTTTGCTACTTTTCTACCAGTGAAAACTTTCAGGGACTGGCTATTTTTTTATTCATAACTTTATTACTGTCTGTGCTTTTATAAGTATGTAGTAGGTACAGTCTGCCACATGCTAGGATACCCTTTTTTGTTCGATTGGCGCCCTTATGCCGCGCGCGGTAAGTGCTGCGGTGGGGTATCTGTGACTGTGGCCGACCGTACTAAGAAACGAGGGCTTTTCATTGACACCTTTCAGGTTAATCTCACCAAAGTTGACTATATGGCGTTGCTGAATGGTAAATATCATCCACATGCAGTAGGAAGATCAATCAGTAAGATCGTAAAAAAATATTCGGATCTACACCGTATAAACTTTATACATAAGCCACAGAGTCCAACGATAGCAGCGTGGCGGGAAAGCCCATTTTTTTCACAGTATTTTTTTTATTTTGAAGCTAAATTGAGTTGTTTTTGTTTAACGATTTTTGCTTCACCGCAGTAATATAGTATTATTATATTTTCAAGTGAAGGGAGAACATACAACATTCCGAAATATTTTCGTGTGGCGGACACCCATTTCTGTGGTTTAGATGGCCTGTTTGTAGAGCGAACCAGAAAACAGTGCCGAGCTTATTGTCTTTTTTTAAATAAGTTAAAGAGTTTAAAAATCTATACAGGGTGTTAAAAGACCGCCAACAGACCCGAAAGCCACGCATACTAGACACCAAAACAAAGAATTTTATTGATAAATTATTGCTGGGAAATGATTTTTGGTTTTTGAGGTTATAATTTTGAAAAATATTTTATCACACAATGGACGTGTAACGCGCAGAAGTCATATTGCGCAAACGTAGGTATAAGTTTATGTTACTTAAGCTTGAAGTGTCGATGTTTAGAATAAATTGCGGGTTATAATTTTAACTTCGTTTTTTGTAAGAAATATTCATAATTTTGATATGGTTTCTTGAGAATGTATGTTAAGAACTAGATACTGAATACATTTAAGCAAAAAAAAAGTTTTGAAAAGTCCGACTTTGAACCCCATTATCTCGGAAACCGATGATCTCCCAGGCATAGTTCCTTGGGCAAAAATGTTCATTATGATGAGGACAATACGTGGTTTCCCGCTTTGTTGCCGGTCTTTTAACACCCTGTATAATAAAGGCCGCGTTCCGTGGCGAAGCGTACCAGGCGTCGCACCGCATTCGCGCCTCGCTAATTGAAACGGTAGAGGCCAACACTCGAGCACGAGCGTCAGCCGCGTCACACACACGCATCGCATAATTACCGACGCCTGACGCCACGACCGACACTCTACAACAAATGGCTCAGGGGGTCTACCGGCTAAGACGAAGCCGATTACCATTGGCGAAAATCGAAGTTCGATTTTTGAAAAATGTACTGCCACCCAGTTCATTTTACTGCTACCCAGTGAATCCTATCCTACTCCTACTTATATTATAAATGCGAAAGTTTGTGAGTGAGTGAGTGTGTTTATTACCTTATAACGCTGAATCCGCTAGACGGATTTGGATGAAATTTGGAATGTAGATAGCTGAGACATCAGAATAACATATAGGCTACATATTATCACGCTTTGGTGCTAAGGAGCAAAATAAACACACAAAGATTATCATATAGTGGCTATTTGTATAAAAGTGAACGACACAACCATTTACCAAAGACCCTCTGTCATCACGTAGCGTTGAGCTGTTTACTTTCGTAAATCCATCGAAAACTGAACAACGGTGAATTTTAATGCACCAAACAGGCCCAAATGTGCCGCAAACCTCAAACGATGCACAACAGTGAAGAAGTTGTTTTTAATTATCGCTGTTATCCGTCACTGTCACAAAAATGGTATATCAACAAAGCAATAAAGGAAAAATCTACAAGTTTAATTACTCAAAACAGGCAAAACACATAAGTTCAGTGATAGCTACTTACAATCTGAAAGAGCCAAAAAATCCTTACTTTAAAAACTCTGCATCCAGCAGTTTTATCAAAGCTCTTTACAAAGTTGCGGTTGCATCCTGAGATCTTTTGGCCAGACGAAATGGGACGTTGAGTGCATTGCTGATTGCTGGTTATTCAGGGAAGAATAGGATGCACCAGACCTCGAAGAAAAATAAAGAAACGATGTTCTGACCAAAAAATCTGCTGTGCGTACTGTGCAAGTGTAGAGTCCCTAGCGACCATAGGCGCATAACATCAGCCATTGATGGTGTAACATTAGTACCATGATCGCTTTATTTCCATTAAGTAAGTACCTAGAACTGGACACTGGACAGGTGCACTTTTACATAATATCATAGTCGCCTATTCATTGTTGACAACTCTGATAGGCTTTCCACATACTTCAGACTGACGAGAAGATTGGAGCATGTGAAAATCCCTGAACCGCCTGCGTGGTGGTATTGCCCGCATGAAAGATATGTGAAAAATAGAGCCAGAAGAGGCGTTTTGTGCCAATCTTAAACCATAACGACAACTTCGCGTCGTCATACCTGTCCTGATGCTCCACAGTGCAGCTTATCGGATTTCCTGGAGGCGACCCCAGCGTGACGTGTGTGTGTGACGCTTTCAACACGAAAGAAGAATAAGACCGATGATTCAAAACGGTTGTTTCAGACTATGGTATCGTAGATGCTAAGAAGACGCGTTGGATGTTTCAGAAGAGCAGATCATAGAAAAAAACACTATTCAATGTGATAGAAATAATATGGTTAAGTATCTTCTGATATTATCTCATATTTTCTGGTGTCAGAACCCAATTATTATAATCGTTCTCTTTGAAATAGTATGATGCAAAATAAAAAATAAAGTAAAATTTCTTAAAGTTTTTCTCTGTTAAGTAACTTCGTGCCTATAATACGACGGCCAATAGGTGACGCTAACTAGCTCTGTTGGAGATCTTTTACAGTTTTTTAGAACGCCAGAGAGACGTTAAGACCTGTGACGTACTGCAGCGAATGCTGATAAATATTCATTCACCAAACAGCGCAAGCAAACGAGATGTACTTGGTATCAAATTACGCATTAGGGCTCTCTAAGGCCTGAATTATACAGAAAAGGCGTAAGGTGAAGGTGCGGCGCAGGCATCTTGCCGCTTCAAAATATTTCAATACAAAATGTATGCAGGCGACACGTTGTGAATTATACTGAAGCGGCGTGGCACAGGCACGCCGTTTCGTCGCCTGTTCCGCGTCGCTAGCAGGCGCGACCGGAGAGACGCGCAAGCGGCACGCCGTTTGCTATACAGTAGGAGCAGAAAATATGTGACGATAGTGAATTTTATGTACTCACGACAACACGACAGAGTGTACTAAAAAAAAACTAAGGCCTTTGCGTCTACTTAATGAGATGATTTATCCAGCGTCCAGTGGCACCTTCATTCACACTAGATGGATGAAGAAACCACTCGGCGCTGCAGTGCCTGGGACATTGTTTTAGATGGAGTAGGCTTCCCCAGCACTTATACTATGCTGACAGTTTAGTCGGCCTAGCCCACAGGAAAGACAAGTCAATACGTTTGGAGCCAACTAAGCTGCGGGTTTCCTCACGATGTTTTCCTTCACGATTAGCGAGTGGTATTGCTACTACAAATTCACAAATGTACGTAACTTTGAAATTAAACAAACTCATCCCAGTATGTATTGGAGAGAAAGAGAGAAAGAGGAGAACGCCGCGCCTTACGCCTTACGCCGTTTCTGTATAATTCATGCCTTATCTGCTCCACGCCTGCTCTGCCCCGTATGCCTTACGCCTTACGCCTTACACCTTATGCCGTTTCTGTATAATTCACGCCTTACATCGGTAGAGGCAGTGTCCACAACGGCCACAAAGGCCACAAAGGCACGAAGACTTGGGGCGAGACCAACTGAACAGAGACAGCCCAGACTGAAAGTTTGCAATAAGGAGTAGCAGATTAGCGGACTCAAAATAATAGGATAGGGCTAAAAAGAAAAGATAATCTTTGAGTGTTTCTTGAAATGTAGGTAACCCGCGTTAAATCAGTTAGACGCCTATAACAGGAGGTATCTGCATCTTTGCTCCGTTCAGTTTGGAAGAAGCAGATAACAACGCGTGGTCCACGGGATCGAAATCTCGGGCCAACGCATTGATAGTGCAGGGGGTGTGTTTTAAGTACATCATACCTACTAGGTGTTAAAAAATATGCTAGGTACAATTTACAAAATCACCACGTTTATCCTTTTTCTTTTAGCCACGTGAATGAAGTCGTGGGCACTAGCTATCAACACTAATATTATAAAGAGGAAAAGTTTGTAAGTATGTACGTATGTAGGGGGTAATCTCCAAAACTACTCTTCCGATTATAAAAATTCCTTCACTAATGGGAAGCTACGTTATTGCTGAGTGCTATAAGCTATGTTTTATTGTGATAACGGGAAAAAAACTAAGTCTGCGCGGACGAAGTCGCGGGCAAAAGCTAGTTTTTCATAAATCGAACTTCGATTTTCGCCAATGGTAATCGGCTTCGTTTTATCCGGTAGACCCCCAGGAGAGAACATTATTTATTTAGTTCTAAAACTGATCTTATAAAAAATAAAAAAACAATTTTCTTAGTATTTTGTAAATAGTCTTACGTTTTCTTCAGCTTTATGACATCGGCATTTTTACTTATTAATGAAGCTATTTCTGTTCCTTCTACGAGGGGCGTTCAATAAGTAGTGAGAATAACATGCAATTAACTTTTATTCGATGTTATTAGATTTTTTTACGTAGTCACTTTTTAGGTCTGCACACTTGGTATATCTAAATACCATTTTATTTCTATGGATATTTTTCTAAACTTAAAAAAACAAAAAAAACTCTTTATCTTGCCTGACCCGTCAACAACTCTTGTACGGTGGCGATTAATGCATCATAATCTCAAATCTGGTTTCTGAGATTTTCTTCGAAATCTTTCTACGCGCAACTATTTCTAAGGACCAACTGACCCCTAATGTTCCTTGTAAGACTTGATATACTTACTGTGCCCTAGTAAAAATATAAGAACTTCAATTTAATAAAAAAATCAATGCTTTTACTCGCTCCGACTCGACGCAAACAAATGACTGCTGTTTACATTTTACTTATAAAATACTAGCTTATGCCCGCGACTTCGTCTGCGCAGACGTGTTTTTTTTTCTCGTTACTTTTTCCGTTGTTTTAATGGTTATTCTGCTATTCGGGGCGGAGAGAAATCCAACAAATCAAAAATCAAAAAAATCGGTCCACCCGTTCTCGAGTTATAAGTGGTGTAACTAACACGACTTTGTTTTATATATTAAGATTTATATATGTTTACATTTTACTTATAAAAAATGTATGAGCTATACCGCCAGCCAGTGTTTATTTATTTTTTATTTCCAAGGACTCACAACGAATATAATAGAAAGCGTTTATTTTAATAACTTATTGAACGACCCTAGTATTTAATAATGCTAAAGAGCCTAAATATCAGAGTAATGTATGTTATTAAATAAAGACAATGAAAATTAAATATCTATCGCACAGCGGGCATACAGTCGACAGTGCGTCGACCTTTATACATCGGCACTCTATTCGTTTACGTTACGGGCGAATTAAAACACTACAGTCTGACGTGCAGTTGACTGTACCTCTTGTACTGTGTATCAAGCTTGGAAACAACAAAATCTATAAATTACTAATACTGAAATTATTGCCCCACTGGGAGTAAGTAATGGTTCAATAGAAAATTCAGTAGCGAAGCAACGATTTTCACCCAAGGGAATCTACGTACTTTGTCTTTAATCGCTTTCTAATTTTTGCAATATTGTTTAATAAATACCTTGGTACAGTCGGCCACAGTCTCAGATAACCCTTTTTGTTCGAATGGCGCCCTTATGCTGCGCGTGGTAAGAGCTGCCATGGGGTATCTGAGATTGTGGCCGGCCGTACTTCCGTGGTACTTTATTTATTAAATAACAATTCATATTTAATTCCCACCTCACTGAGCTACATGGAGTTACTATTACATCGTTTATAAAATGGGAATGAAAGCTGGCTTGTAGCAAAGGACGTAGCTTTATAAAATATACATTCAAAGCAGCAACAGAAAAAATCTAAATAATTTTATGATGTACTGGGTGGCGCAAAAGTACTGGCACTAAAGAAAATACTTTTATTTTTTTTATATGACATTTTCTGTCATTCTATTGTTGAAAATTGTGTAGTGAACAAATGTAAAATACACTGAAAATAAACATGGACCGTTTTACTCCCCAAGAACGTGGAATAATTGTGTCAATGTTCTTACGGAATAATGTTCTTACGGAGTTATCTCTCGTTTTGGCGATTTGCCTTGGCCTGCAAGATCACCCGATCTGACCAGTCCAGACTTCTTTCTTTGGGGTTTTTTGAAATCTCGGGTGTATGTGAACAAGCCACAGACTCTCGCAGCTCTAAAAGAAAACATTCGTCAAGAAATAACGAACATATCGCAGGAAGTGTTACGGCAAGTTATGCAAAATGTCATAAATAGGGCTCAAATGTGTATCAACTCTGGAGGTCACCATTTAAAAGACATCATCTTTAAATCCTAATGGTACGAAATTTAATGGCACAAATATACATTTAAAAAAACCTAAATCTAGTTTTCTAATTTAGAAAAAATGTTATAGCTGAACCAAATAGGGTCTTTACTTTTGCGCCACCCAGTAAAAAAAGTCGCTCGGGAATACTCGGGATAGGACTTGAACCCGCAACCTCTTGCATACCGTGTAGGCGCTCTACCAATGGGCATTGATCAGTGAGACATCGATTGTGGTAAATTGAAAAGCATTTCGAGAAATAGGGATACTGATTACTATTAGGGGTTTAAATAAGTAAAATTAAAACGGATTAATAATATTTTTAATACAGTTGCTCAAAAAGTGGCGTATTGCAGGGACGTATAGCGTTCGGGATGTGGGCTATTACACACTCGTGCTTTTTTTTTACCTTTCCCGCACTAGTGCGTTCTCTTTCCCAACTGTCAAAATAATGTCTATTAAAAAGAAAAACCAACCATGAAGTTTTTACTAAAAAAGTTTTTATGATTCATGCAAATACGTATATTTCTAAAAAGACGCTACAAATTTGTTTCAATATCAGATTTAATGATTTGATTGAATGAGTTTGGTTAGGTTTCATTTCATTAAATTTAATTTTCATTTCATATCAATAAAAAACTTCTACTGAAGACTTGGCTGTATGGGCATAATTGCCTTTGCCTGCCAGAATGGGTGAAGAAAAAAAAAACTCTGCTTATATTCTACGATTGGCGCCATTTTGATTTTTCAGAAATTTTCTTTGCTTTAGTTGTTTGTTGCACAAAATGAGTAATTTCGACCCTAGTTTTTTTTAATTAACACCACCGGAACTCAGTATAATTGCACAAAATGCTTCGGAGAACATTTTACCGGAAAAGTCAAAAATGTTAAGTTAGTTGAGTTTATTGTGTTTTTATTATTTTATTAAATTGCTTAATTTTTTCGCAACTGTATTAAAAATAGTCGTTCAGTACACGTGCGGAACCGTCATTGCAACTTGTTCCGACTGTCAACCCTCGCCTTCGGCTGCGCCTCGGCTCGGGTAGCCATTTGTCGGAACTCGTTGCAATGACAGCCTTTCCACACTTGTAATGAAATATACTATTATCGCCAAAAATGTTAACTTCATTTTTCTTTCAATTAAGTCATCATAACCTCTAATGCGGTAGTTCCATTGCCTTAAATAGGTATTAAAAAAAATACATTCGTCAACAACAACTGTCAAAAGTGTCAAATAACTGAGAAAATAACCTTCTTGTTGACTTGACACTGACATTTGTCAAACGTCATCATATTTTAATTTTTTAAAAGCATGTATAAATGCAATGAACTTAGTACATAATGCCAGTGGTGACGTAATACACAAAACTTTTAGAAATTTTAAATAATTAATAGAACAATACCTATTTACATAAAAAATTAAGAAAATATTCAAATTAGTTTCTTATATTTGTCTATATTTTCGATTTATAGAATAAAAAATAGGATTTGACGATGCCCATTGAGCTTAAGAGCCTACTTATAGTATCTATTGATGCGTGAACTCTGAACGCGGAACGCAGATTTCCGGGCTGTGTGCGGCAAGTAAGGTTCAATAATAATATGTGTATAAAAAGTGACCCAAGCACTAAGAGGCATGAAAAGCACAAGTCAACACTGCCATGAGACTTGCCAACTGCCGCGGGACGGTAAGCGTGGCGCGGCAGGCAGTGGGCATTTAAGTGTTGTAAGGTTCGATCCACACGAATGATAGCGATTGAAACGAAATTGGTTTTACAGCCCGCAAAGTCTCTGTTTGCACCGGAAAAGTTTGATAAATTCAATTTTCAGCCGAGAAAACTTTCCTGCCTCTGCGGACGGCTCGCGCCCCCGATACTTTTGGAATAAATTGGTTTCGCACCAACACATGCCTGGTCTATATTTACACGTAGACTTCAAGTGGAAACAATGTAAAAATTTTAGTGATGCTTAGACAATGTTGAATATTAAGGCAGCGTGAAAATGAGGGATAACCAATTACGTTAACAGGAAAAGTTTCAAGGAAAATAGAGCGGGTAAATAAAAGAAACTAGGCTGAACCTCAGGGGGCGGACCGGCTGGATGTGGCCGAGATGACAAACGCCCCAACCGCCGCGGGATAGAGCTTTTTGCGGTAGTCAACCCATATCCTTTAAATCAGATGCAGACTCGCAACCCCGACTAATCAGTGAAGATTATTGCCCTTCCGCTACTCCGCAACCCTAAAACAAGTAAATGAGAAAACTTTCTAATTGGAATTTCAAATAGGCCTCCGTTTATCCTGAGACGCGAGCAGTTCGCGGTCTAACGGCAGGTCGGTAACAGTTCGACTGCGCCTCCGCCTTGAATAAATTTACCGATTCCCCGTTTAATTATCCCGATGGATTACGTGGTGGAATGATTGACAGATTACGTAAACGCTCCTCTAATCTGCGCGTGCGAAATGTTGCTCCAATCGGGCTTCAATGGCGCTGCAATCAGTTCGTCAGAATCTGATTCAAAGTGAACGAATGATAATTACTGCGAAATAAAGCGGTGATTAAATATGTAGATTCGCTGCAAATATTAATACAAATAATCACTGACCGATCAACGTCATACGATGGAAATGTACCTAGATACTTTTGTAATACTTTCAGATAATTATGATTTCTGTTTGATAAACACGTGAATGGAACCCAATAACCGCGAGCTGAATGTAATTTCCGAGCGGATCCTGGTTCGCTCTCAGAATATTGCGACCACAGGCATCTTACAACATAGGTAGATGGATAAAATAATACCTACTTAATCACTTATCAAGAAGGACTGAACTTTATAAATATTTTTTTTTTTCTAGTAACTTACACCACCTTACTATTTAAGGAGGGTTAGTACTTAAACGTACCGCACAGTTTGTGTGGTTCATGACAGAAAATATTAGTATTATGACCATTAAATAATTACACAAGTTTTTGAAGAGTTGTATTACACCCCATAACAATTGATTTTGGCATATAATTGATAGCAAGCTAGAAAAAAATATCTAAATTTTCTAAAAAACGCGTAAAACTGCTCTTAAAGTTTGTGTCGTTGACGAATCCACAGATAATTTTGGTAGTTGAATATTTATCCTGTAAGTTATGAGTATATATAGAATAGTGTGAACCTTGTATTTTTGCAAAAAACAAAAGGTATTTGGAGCATTAATTCGTCAAACATAACCAAATTTTGCGTGCGATTTCTCCATACGAATTAGTATGGAGTACGGAATTGTTTTCACGCAAGCGTCGACCCCGTCTCGGAGTTCAGATCGCTGCGTGCCATCGAGGAGAGAGCACGTCGCTCGGCTCCACGAGGCCCCGATGTGTAGGAATATAGCTCGCACCACGAAAAAAGACCGATGAGTTAAAGCATTTTGGTTCTTAATACAATGAATTTAAGATTCCACCGAGAGACTTGATTGGTGGCGCGACCTCGCCCCACTGTAGTGTGGGGACAAATTGTATCAAAAGTGGACTAATAAATGAAGGACTGCCGGCACGTAGGTTTACATACTATGTAAGGTTCAACGTAAGCTGGTTTGCTTTCGCGGGGGATTCGATTTTCAAAAATGGAATGCTGTCGCTTGACTCAAGAGTTGCTTCGTGGTATAGTTATTGCAATGCGCGAAGGCGTGTTCATAAGTAAACGAAAAACTGCAGACTCGTAGGACTAACTGGTCCACGCGTTTTCGTGAACTACTACACATCAAAGTTGCAAACTGATTTTTCTACGCAAGTAAAGGAGGGTAATTAATGTCACGTAATGTTCTTCGCGTGTATGTATGGAAGTATTAATTACGAAGTATTTTTTTTATGACCGTGTCGAAAGAAAATAATCGGCAAGATTTAGGGCCGAAACGCGGTAGAACGTTTTTTTTTATTGAAAGAGCGAGCGAAGCGAGCGAAGTTCTCCGAGTCTACTGGAACAATCCGGCGTTTGTATGTTTGTATGTATGTATGTTTGTATGTATGTTTGTATGTATGTATGTATGAATGTTCGTTCGACGATAACTTGAGTTAATTTAGTCGGATCGGCATTGAATTTTGTAGACAGGTAAATGACCGGTGTGAAGTTAGCTGACAAAACTTGGCTGACAATATAATTATAATACTGCTAAATAAGATTGTATTTTTTTTAATGCATTTTTCAGGCCTTCTAAGTATCCTGAAAGCCTGTAACTGTTAAAAATATTGTTCGAACCGGAATCAAATAGTATTTTTTTTTTATATGACTGTTCTTAGTTCAACCTTTTTTAGGCGAACCGATCAAGATTCCAGGCTAGATTCGTTTTTTACCATTCTAGACGCTATCCTTTTCGTTAGCACATACTATAAGCTATCCAACAACACCAAAATCAAGCTTGTCCATTCAGAAGTACTCAAAAAAGTTATCTGACAAAAATAATTTCTCGATTTTACCAACTATTTTCAGTTTGGTCACAATTAATAGCCGCCAGAGGTTTTTACCACTCTAGACGCTACTTTTTTCTTTAGCACATACTATAAGCTATCCAACAACACCAAAATCAGGCTTGGATTTCATTCAGAAGTATCCAAAAAAGTTAGTTGACAAAAATAATTACACTATTTTTCCAAAACTATTTTCTGTTCTTTCAAAATTAAAAGCCACCAGAGTTTTTTTATCACTCTAGACGCTATGGTTTCCTTTAGCAAATACTAAAAGCTATCCAACAACACCAAAATCAGACTTGGATTCCATTCAGAAGTACCCAAAAAAGTTAGCTGACAAATATAATTTTACGATTTTTCCAACTATTTTCAGTTTAGTCATAATTAAAAGCCGCCAGAGTTTTTAAAAAAGTTAGCTGAAAAATATAATTTTACTATTTTTCCAATTATGTTCAGTTTAGTCATAATTAAAAGCCGCCAGAGTTTATTGCCACTCTAGACGCTATGATTTCCTTTAGCACATACTATAAGCTATACAACAACACCAAAATCAGGCTTGGATTCCATTCAGAAGTACCCAAAAAATTTATTGTCAAAAATAATTTCACAATTTTACCAACTATTTTCAGTTTGGTCAAAATTAATAGCCGCCAGAGGTTTTTACCACTCTAGACGCTGCTGTTTTCTTTAGCACATACTATAAGCTATCCAACAACACCAAAATCAGGCTTGGATTTCATTCAGAAGTATCCAAAAAAGTTAGCTGACAAAAATAATTACACTATTTTTCCAAAACTATTTTCAGTTCTTTCAAAATTAAAAGCCACCAGAGGATTTTACCACTCCAGACGCTATGGTTTCCTTTAGCAAATACTAAAAGCTATCCAACAACACCAAAATCAGACTTGGATTTCATTCAGAAATACCCAAAAAAGTTAGCTGACAAATATAATTTTACGATTTTTCCAACTATTTTCAGTTTAGTCACAATTAAAAGCCGCCAGAGTTTATTGCCACTCTAGACGCTATGATTTCCTTTAGCACATACTATAAGCTATACAACAACACCAAATTCAGGCTTGGATTCCATTCAGAAGTACCCAAAAAATTTAATGTCAAAAGTAATTTCACAATTTTACCAACTATTTTCAGTTTGGTCAAAATTAAAAGCCGTCAGAATTTTTACAACTCTAGACACAATTCTGAATGGAATCCAAGCCTGATTTTGGTGTTGTTGGATAGCTTATAGTATGTGCTAAAAAAAACCATAGCGTCTAGAGTGGTAAAAAACTCTGGCGGCTTTTAATTTTGACCAAACTGAAAATAGTTGAAAAAACCGTGAAATTATTTTTGTCAGCAATTTTTTTTGAGTACTTCTGAATGGAATCCAAGCCTGAGTTTGGTGTTGTTGGACAGATTGTAGTATGTGCTAAAGAAAATCATAGCGTCAAGAGTGGTAAAAAACTAATCTTGCCTGGAATCTTAATCGGTTTGCATAAAATTAAGATTGAACTGAGAACATATTTAAGAAAAACTATTTGATTCCGGCTCGAACTTGACCGTTTTGATCTGAGCAATCATTTTTTACAGTTACTGACTTTCAGGATACTTACAAGGCCTGAAAAATGCATTTAAAAAATTACCATCTTAATTTAGCAGTATTATAATTATTATTGTCAGCCAAGTTTTGTCAGCTAACTTCACACCGGTAGGTAAATGAGGCAAAGAGAATTTTTAAGTGTGAACATGAGCCAAATCGATCGAGGGGTTGCTGAGATATGGGGTCGCGAGTTCATAGTTCGGGGCGAACCACTAGTTATTTTTGTTTCTTTCATCAGGTAGAGGTAGAGCTTAGACTTATCTAGCATTAGCCATTTAGGAGATATGGGCAGTTAAAGTTTTGATACTTGAATCGGGTAGATTTTGTCGAGTCCTTTTCTTAGGGTATGAAGGTACCATGAACGAACATGGGTTTAGCATTAGCCGTTTAGGAGATATGGGTTATTCATAGAATTGGTAACCGGAATACAGTGGCTACGTCTGGCACAGGATCGTGAGAGGTGGAGGTGGTTCATAATTCCCATAATTTCCAGAACGTGAAAAACATAACCCTCCTTTGGACAGTCGGGTAAACAACGTGCGCAAATGCTAGTTTGAAATAAAAAGTACATTTTCGATTCTTCAATTTTACATCACTATTCGCGCAGTCGACCGTGCAAGAGTGTGCGTGAGCGGTCGGCCGCGCGTCGATTGCTGTGTGCGTGCGAATTCGAGAAAGGTGCCGGCAAGACAGGGCCCTTAATAACTTGGTTATTATTACGTCTAGCGGAACCGACAAAAAAAAAGTGCGTTCAATAAATACAGGGTGTTAAAAGACCGCCAACAGAGCCGAAAGGTACGCATACTAGACACCAAAACAAAGTAATTTTTCGATAAATTATTGCTGGGAAATGATTTTGGTTTTTTAGGTTATAATTTTGGAAAATATTTTATCACGCAATGAATTTGTAACACAGAGAAATCATATTGCGCAAGCGTTGACATAAACTTGTGTTACTTACGCACGAGGTGCCGATGTTAAGAATACATTGCGGGTTGCAATTTTAACGTTTTTTTATGCAAGAAATATTCAAAATTTTTAATATGGCTTCCTGAGAAGAAATGTTAAATACTAGATACTGAGCACATTTTTGCAAACAAAAATTTTTGAAAAGTCCGACTTTGAACCTCATTATCTCGGAAACCGTTGATTTCCCAGGCATAGTTTCTTGGGCAAAAATGTTCGATATGATGAGGACAATACGTGGTTTACTGCTTTGTTGACGGTCTTTTAACACCCTGTATAATGGTGGTGACGGCACTTAGGTAAATATACAGACTCTATAGACATCCCCGTCAGTACGCTGCATTTAAGAATCTCTTTATCTGTTAAGTACGGTCACTAGCGTTTAAAGCTTTCAGATTCAATGCCCCTGTGTGTTTCAAGTACGAATGTGCTTATTTGAAAACTTGATACTTACGCAGTCTCTTCACACGGCGCTCAACAAAACATCACCCTAATGACAATCCTTACCCACAAGAATGCGCGCAGAATTTAAAAATACTTTTGAATGTATTATTTTTGCCGCTGAGCGAGGCTTTTTCTTTATAATACCGCCGTTGTGTCATGAAAACGCGTCGCAACCGTTAAGTTTCAGCATTAAAAGACTAAATTAAAAATTCAAACGGTAACCGAGTGCCGACGCACACTTTATAGCGTTTTTACGTTTAGGCGTCGGCCTAGTGCGCGGGTTACATCAGCGACACTGTAAAACTAACCCAGCCGATGGTCGAGTAAGCTCCGAACGAAATTGCCAATCCTCTTTCACAATGGACCGTAAAATGGTTTTCCGTTTTTGCGCGGCCGAGCGGAGAGCGCCGCTCGTTGATTCACTGGACACGTCTCGTACTGGGGATATCGCTCGCCCCAATACTACCAGCCAAATGCCCATCTAACTATACACAAACTAATGCAAATAGCCCTATTCGAGTTCCCACGGATTATCGGATTATTCAAATATGAGTAAGCACTATGGGGATTCGTTACGCGTCTTCGAGATGGCGCAATGGCGGCTTCGATTTATATGCTGCTTATTTATTCACGTGCTTGAAAGGCTTGAATAAGCTAGTAGTTGAACAATAACACTCGCTAAATCAACATCTTGATTAGTAATATGATCTATCTGAACGTGGCACCCGCAGTGACTACGCTTAGTTTCCAATACAGTTGACAACTCTATTTCTAGTTTTAATTTTTCAGTTCAAGAGCCTTAAATAAATAATTTAGCTTCGTTTTAATAATTCCACCGCGCAAAATAAAAATAATAAATATGCATCAGCCCTAAAGAGTTTTCCCAATTTATCTGTGCGCCGGTTTCAGTCGGACGGGCCACAAGTGCATGAGCTAGTTTCGAGTCATTGCCACTGACAGTTACAGGCAATATCTCTGTGCGACCGAGCCGAGATCTCGCTTTCTCTGTTTCGCTTCAAATATAGATACCCAATGACAAAAACATACGGCTCTGCCTGTTACAAATCGAATTGCTTTCTACCTCAACATAATCTACTCTTGTATGTGTAGTGACAGACACTGATAGAGCTATTGCAATATTTTCCTATTTTTGTTCGCTCCGGGGTAAAACCTTGTATTTTTCTATGTTTATAAAAAAAAACAGCATTATCCGTCATGTAAGTATCAGCGGTTTGAGCACGGTATCTTTATGGATTTCGATTTCACCTTTAGTGATACGAGACCTCAATAAAAAGGCTTAGCGGTAGACGAGATCTTGCGATCCACCCCGACGGTATCTTTCAATCCCATGCCTTCTGTGAGTTGAGAAAAGAAAAAAATTGGGAAATCATCTTGGGATTTAGTTGACGGAACCAGTGAATGCTTCTTTGGTTGTTTTTTCAGAGACCCTCTGTTTATTTGTGTCATTAGAATGTATCTACGTAGTAAGACAATAACAAAATCTTTTCTGAACCTTTACCCAGAAATGTACAAAAAGGTATACACACACGCACATAGATGAACCCTTGGCTCTCCGTGGGCACACAGAAATACACAGATTCCCGCTCGGGACTAACGCGGATTAATTTATTTCTTGAGGTAGACATATAGTAGAGTGATTCTGACCAGATTTATTGGAGCAAGATGAAATATTTCGCCATTTCATTTATTACTGCTCCTATTAGCACGGATTTACTCAATACAGATAATTGAATCATACGAATAATGTAAGTAATCATATTTTCGTCAACCGTATTGTCCAATAAATAAGATTTTTCTCAGTCTTTGATTAATACCATGTAAGGCTAACGGGTAATTATCGTTATCTACCTCATTTGAACTAATAGGATAACTGTCTGTACTGGTATTATAATAAGTATGTAATTCTGTCCTATTTATTATTTGAATACGGCAGCAGATGGTTTGTGTTATAAATAGGTAGAGTGAGTAACATTTCCACAAAAAGAAACAACAGAAATTGAATTTTTGATCCAAACTAAAAGCGTAAATCTATCAAAGTCCACTTCCACGAAATTTATGTGGCAGCGAACCGCAACAATAGCAAATCTCAAACTAGTGGGTCAGGGGAAAAAGCCGCGTCGATATCACAACAAACCTCTAGGTATTCGGCATCGTTCCAGTTGTTACGTGCACGTGACCCGACTGCTCAGCGCGCAATATACGATACCTCCTTCCGAAATGTATCCGTTTAGATACGAGATCTTTTTCCTAACAAACGCCCCGTAAAGGCGTAGGTATGGGATAGCTATTGCGAACAAGTGCCCTTTGAGGACAGGCAAGAGCCATCGAGCTCCACCTTCCACGTTACTGATATTGAACTGTGACTACTTGTTGTCGCTTGCATGTTCACACTGGTTCTTTATTATTTTCTCGGAAGCTTGCATTAAGTACAACTACTGGGTTTCAAACTGTCAATTTTCCCGCGCATGTCGCGATGCAGCTTGTAAAAATGCACTTTAACCATCACAATTGGTACAAATATTAGATGTAGTCGTACGATGCCGACTTTCGCGCTTAGCCCCTTTTCAATATTTCGATAAAATCGGTAGCGTAATGCCGACTTTTTTTAACCTTTATACAAAAGATCGCACCATGCCGACTTTTTATGTGTTAGTTTAGTGACAGAACAACTTTATTAGAGACCATTCGCTCACTCAATCTCACAAGCTCTTTTCAAGCGTTTGTTAGAAAGTGTGGCACACAGATACCGTGGTGAAAGTTACGGTAGGTATACAACACAACAATAATGCTGAAGTGCTGATTACACCTATACTATTCTGGGAAGAGACTACAGACTAGCTTAAAATAGGCCTAGCTAAATCTGCCTAGCTTCTAATAATCAGCGTGTCTCTAACAAATCAATACCCGACCAAAATGTAAATGTAAAAATAACTCCGTTATTGCAAGGCTTGGATGAGACATTTAATTTTGTCACGAAAGTTAAAGAAGCTCGTCATGTGACTGACCACAATGACACATTTTGATTTACGATAACGCGCTAAAAGGTTTTCTAAATCTGCGGGGGTAGCATGACTTTTATCGAGGCGGATTTATCCAACAAAATGGCGGTTTATCAGCATTTTTGACGTTTATAGTGGGTTATATATCGCTATCGACGATTTATAACCCACTTTAGACGTCAAAAATGCTGATAAACCGCCATTTTGTTGGATAAATCCGCCTCGATAAAAGTCATGCTACGGGGACTGTACCTTTTCTACCTGTTCTCCTAAAATTAATTGATATAAATGAATAAACAAAATATTTACAGACCGTTCCGTATTTCAACCCAGTAAGCCGAATATTTATATGTATACTAGCTTTTGCCCGCGACTTACAACATATAAAACCTTTAGCACTCAGCAATAACGTAGCGTCCCATTAAAGAAGGAATTTTTATAATAGGATGAGTAGTTTTGGAGATTACCCCCTACATACGTACATACTTACAAACTTCTCCTCTTTATAATATTAGTGTTGATAGCTAGTGCCCACGACTTCATTCACGTGGCTAAAAGAAAATTATGTCAAGGATAGTCGATCAAATCAGATAGGACGCCATTGTTCGGTAAGTATTGTTTCATTCCATGCTCAACAAAAACATTTGGAAACATCACTAAAATTATGAACTAAATACTATCTTTCAACTTAACAAAAATTCTATCGATTATACGTGCGTTTATTATTACTTTTCTATTGATAAAAATACTATTTTCCGATTGATGCCATGTTATGTTAGCGACTCCATTATTATTAAACCATCCGAAGGGAAGGTTCCCGACGTCTTCCAAGAAAAATATATCATGATCTTTATTAGAGTGGAAGCTAAGCAAGAGAAAATTACATATATAATAAACTGTTGACACTTTCTTTTCGGCGATGCCCAAAAGTGCCCCAAGTTAAGTAGGCCGCGGCGTCCTTTTATGGAAGAAATACGAGTGGTTTTACGTAACAGTAAGAAATAATTATGATCGGAGTGACGTCGATTTTGTTAACTTTATGAAGTTTTTAAAGATGACATACTAATGACATACATTTTAAGTAAATATTATTCATTCATTAGATGCTACAAACTCAAAATTGCAAGTTTGAACATAATACTAAATTCGGGTGTAATGATGTTTAGTCAATGGTGACCATCACAAATATTGAACCAGCTAGACCTGTGACTTTGTGAAGTTTTAGAAAGGCTCTTCGCAACAAACAACTCAGATAAAGTATAAAAGCGATACATACTTGTAGAAAGTGCTACGCAGTCGTAGCAAGTGCTACGTCGTAGCCACGCTCATTGTTCGTAGCAATGTAGCAATACTTTGTAGCAATCGTCACGCGCGCTCGGAAGACATTTTCTTCTATAGGGTACTTTTTACCCGAACTGCGCAAACAAAGGAGGGTTACGTTTTTATCACAACGCCATACTGAACAGGGCGACAATTAAATAAAATTAAATAGAGATTTAAGGTACGTTCTGTAAACGAATACACACTTGGTATCCCTAATCTCGCTGGGAATAAATGCATCAATGAAATAACAAGGGGTATCCCAGAGTGTGACTTTAACCTATTTAAGTGTTTTGTTAAATGTGAAAAAGTGACATGCACAGTGTCGGGTTATATTTTATTACTAACCACTTTTCTTGTTGTTGCCTGTGCAAGCAAAGTAGCTCTATACCTACCAAAAATTAATAAACACGTCATTTTCGATCCACAACTCATATTATATTATGAAGAATATTACGGACTACGGATCAACGCCAGCTGGTGCGAGGGACGCGTGACATTGCCGACAACTCGCCTCGCTATTTTCAATGTAAAAATTATATAAACTTAGGACGATAGCAATGTGGCGGGAAATTCAAAATTTTTACAGTTTTTTACATTTCGTAGTTAAACTGAGCTATTTTTGGTCACGTCACTATCGTCCCACCTTAAGGGTAGACGATAGCAAGGTGGCGGGAACAGAACAACAATAATTTAGCCGATTATGTGTTCTGGTCTACGATGCAGTGGTACTGCCCAAAAAACTTGTCGTAGACCAGAACACATAATCGGCTGAATTATTGTTGTTCTGTTGTTTACAATAATGAAAAGAATACGGTTTTATGCTCGCGAACGAAAAATCGCTGAACAAAAATAGCTCAGTTTAGCTACAAAATGTAAAAAACTGTGAAAATTTTGAATTTCCCTCCACACTACTATCTTCCAGCCTTAAGCTTCACCTACTTTTTAAACCCCCGGCGCAAAAATAGGGGTGTGTTCGGTAATGCAATCTCATTGCACAGCCGAGTAAGCACTTTTCTTTTTCTTTTGTTTTGTTACACTGCGCTATTAGAATTTTGACAGATGCATTTTCTCGCTCCATTGTTCGCCCACCACATAATATTTTTGCCCACTTATTTTAATTTTATTGTCACTCCCATCTCTCTGTATTTATTGATATTTGACTCATAATCGCCCATTGCATATCGTTCATCACGCAATCACCTACTACCATCATCCCCGTACAACGTTGTTCCTCACTGTCTTATTCCTGTTCAAAAAAAATTACTACGCGTCCGCGGTGCCTGCTTTTGGTGAGTGTTGTATTGCTGTTCATATAAGCTAGTTCCCTCGTTAGTTTGCATTTGCCGGAAGAAGCATAAGGGCCCGTACAAAAGGAGCAAACCACATTTCGCCCGCCTCCAATCGCAGTCGCTCGATCACCCCGATCAACTTGTGTTCGAGGGTGGACACAATTGTGAACAGGGTGTTATAACCACTTTTTGTATTTTCTAAAACACTAACCCGAAGTAGAGCATGGATACCGGTTTTCGGTAATACCGAAAAACCGGGATCCCGGACTAAATATCTACATTTGAAAAACCGGTATTGTATTATCTTAATACCGGAATTTCGGTATTTTCGGTATTACAGATAAAACTCTGAAACAAGTGTGGAATATCAAAATTTCGCGCGCATGCGATGCGTGCGAGTGCGCCGTGCGGAATAGTGATGTGAACCGGTTTTAGAAACCTACAAAAAAAAACTTTTTTGTAAAAACCTATAAGTATAAACGCCGGTTTTTGTTTATAATTAAAACCGATTACTTTCTTATTTTGGACTGCAGTCCAGGGGCCTTAGCCTGTAACGCAATGGTGCCAAAATAGGCTCCCAGTTGACGGCTTCAATGGGGGATTTTCTGACAGCTTTAAAAAATAAAAAATAGTTATTAAAGCTGTGACAGATGGCTTTGATCCGACATCACAAAGTAAATTCGTGCTTACTACAGCGAAAATACTTTTTCACTTCATTGCTCTGTGACTTCATCTTTCACCTCATTCCATTTTGGTACATGAAAAAGTGCACGACTTTGTTATTGTTCTTGTATGAGTGAATGGTAGAACCGGAAACACTACATTTTGCTCCATCACCAATACCTAAATATTGTGTTTGGACGTATCTACGAAGCCCAACGAGCGCGAACTGGCTTATAAAAAACATATCTCGTCAGCGACATCCAGTTACAAATTTGAAACTACAACTCATGAGCTATCAGAAAATTGCCCATTACGATTTATTAATTCGGATTGCCGACGGTCCTTTTAATGTTTTTGTAGTACAGCAAAGAATATTCTGATTCTGCAACTTTTTCTCCGAGTACGCGGACAGTTTGTGAATGAGTGAGTGTGTGTATTTGTTTTCACGCTAGAACTGCAGGACGAATTTGCCTGAAGGAATGGAGATAGCTTAGAAACCAGACTAACATAGACTATAAATTACGAACTAAATTCGTCTGGTAATGTCGATAATGGAAAAAAAAGTCTACGCGGACGAAGTCGCAGGCAAAAGCTAGTATAAATTAATATTATCGTTCAATTAAATAAACTCACTTATTTTAAATTTTCTGTGTCTATTTTATAACAATTCAATATTTTTTAATATAACAAAAATTTAATACCGAAAAATACCGAAAAACCGGTATCCCGGTATTTAAAATCTGAATGAATACCGGTATTGGGAAAAGGCTCCGGTATTCCATGCTCTAACCCGAAGGGTAGAGCGCCTGCACGGAATGCAAGAGGTTGCGGGTTCAAATCCTGTCCCGAGCGAATTTTTTAACCTTATAAAAATCTTTATAGGGTGTTATATTTTGACCGATATATGTGTGTGTGTGGGTGTGTGTGTGTGTATGTGTGTGCCTGTCTATGTGTCAGCCTGTGGCACCGTATCTCTTCAACGGGTGAACTTATTTGGATGCGAACTTTTTTAATTGAAAGCTGTATTTATGCAATGGTTCTTAAACATGTTTTATCAAAATCGGTTCAGCCGTTTATGAGATATTTGATTTCGAAATTAAAATGTCGGGTTTTATTTTTATTTTTGAATTTCGTAGTTATTATTATTGAAGAAAAGAACCTGACAGTATATTTTATAACATTATTTATAACAATCCGGGCCACAGACATTGCAGGTTTTCTTGTAATTGGATCCTTATTGTGTTAAAGCGGATAACAGTCTAGTTAAATACACATTTTCTTGGTGTTCTTAGAATTAATATTGTTGCATTTCTTTTATATTCCGAACGAGTCTGCATCTACGGTACTGCGTTTTGTCGCACTTTTGAGCTCGTCAAAGTCATTGTCAAAGACACAAAATTAGGTTAAAAGATACTTGGTACTCACATGTAATTGTATTCAAATGCAGGCACGGTATGTTTTTTTATTTAAAATGTCAAGTTTACCCTTTCGATGATGGTATTTCTTTGAAACGTGACTAACATTTCTCATTTCACCTCTCTGCACAATCAAAAAGGAAAATAATTACTTACCGACTTCGATTCGACGGTTCTGAATCAAAAGAGAAGCGAAATACGTGCGAAGCAGCAAATCGAGTTACGTGTGGTTCGTTTGTGACAAATCTAATATGCATAGGGAGGTGCTTGTTTTGTGAAAGAATTTATAGATTCCGTGAGCTCCTTGGCTCCCCCGATTTCGGTGAATCTCATTTCGTTGATACGATACGACAAAACACTAAACGGTTTCTAATCTCCCTCCTGGAGTTGGAACTAGTTCGCCTTTGAAATAAATTCATTACTAACCATAATTGCTTCAGAACTAGCAAAGAAAATAAAGTACCAAATGCAAAAATGTCGTAACTTCCTCAATTATTTCTTATTTTAAATCAAGTCTTATTTACAAGTCTGTCTGTTCTTTTGCTAATAATTTTGCGAAAATTGTATTTGAGCTTTTATTTACTTTAAATCGTACTTAATTATCTAGCCCGCTTCTGCCATTTGCATTCCATTTGACAGCACATCTTATTTGGGGAATTTGTGTATTTAATATTGGGCCCTACACTACATGCCGCGTCATTGTTAAGGCACGTACACACGATACAGATTACCGGAGCAAGCGTGCCAGTCGCTCACCTGTACAGTAAATAGCAGGTGCACCTGTACATTCTCGTTGCAAAGTCGCCCGTAACGTGACTAAGCAGCGTACACACGCGTAAAGGTCACCGTGCTACCTGTACCTACTAGTTACGCCTGTATAATACCGAGGACGCTCGTACAGCATACACGCGCGCGAATTTCATGCACGGGCACACATTAAAATATAATCCAATTTTATTCCGGATTTTACGAGAAAAACAGGAAACAAGCTAACAAAATGGGTTAAACTTTTGAATTCTAAACTGTGATACTAATAAGGATCTATTTGGCCTTTTTTCTTGGTTTTTTCTTTTAAAACGGGTTCCCTACGTTAGTCCAAACGCTACTTATGTATCGGCAAACAACGCAATCCTCTCGTTTTGCTAATAAAAGAAACGCAGACGTAGATTTAATAGTAAATATTGGTGGTTGTTTAGTGTATGGCAACACTAATTTTGCTCTGGCTAATGACGTAAAACTAAATAATTCGTGGTTTAAGGGTGGACGATAGCAACGTGGCGGGAAATTCAAAACTTTCACAGTTTTTTACATTTTGTAGCTAAACTGAGCTATTTTTGTTCAGCGGTTTTTCGTTCGCGGTAGTAAAACAGTATTCTATACAATTTTGTAAACAACAGAACAACAATAATTCCGCCGATTATAGCCCGGTTTCTGAGTTAATAATTTTACTAAGCACATACTTACGTATCGCTCTGTCACGCTCTTTTGTGAGAAATCTGCAGAGACAGGACGATACTTACCTACCCATTTGCTTAGCAAAATTCTCAACTCAGAAACCGGGCCTATGTGTTCTGGTCTACGAAGCAGTGGCACTGCCCAAAAAACTTGTCGTAAAAGTTATAGGTTAGCGAAAGTCAAAAGTGGCTTTTTTTTCTTGAGCAGGATTTATTCATAGATTCTTGGATCTGGGATCTAGGCCTTAGGTCTTAAAATAGTTAAGCCTAGGGATTCTCATTTGACCGCTCGTTTTTAGCAAAAAAAGCCCATCCAAAAAGCAGCTTTGATTCCTCTTAATTCTGGGCGACAATGCGTCGACGGCGGGCGTCTGTAAGCGATCTGTTTGTCCAGCTGCCGCCTTTCTTCTTTTAACAAGAGCTTTCACTTAAGATCCGGAAATTTATTTTCCTCATAATTTTTCGACGGTCCCCGCCAGTGAGATTCATGTTATGATTTATTGTTGCGCATTTGGGGTTGTGCGTTTCTTATAAAAATCTGTCGCAACTAGTCGCAAGTCATGTTAGCCTCAACTTTTTAATGCCACGACTCAGATATTAAAAGCAATTTTAGTTTTTTTTTTATTTCATCTAGACTCGAGTTAAAGTGAAGTTTTAATTGAATGTCGAACACGCAAAGTTTTTTTTACTTTTTGAAAATACAATCGAATTTATTGCGACCTTTAAAGCAAAAGCCAATCTTTTTATCAGTAACAGACACGAATAAAGATTTATTTCTGCAAGGAGTGTGACCTTTCAGGACACCAAGAACAATAGGTCATCAAACCAAGGCAGTAGCATGATATGGGTGTGCAGAATCTCAAAACAAGTAGAATAGAAAAGAATAGAAAAGCGTTGCATATGCGTTTACGTCACATACTTCCTACCTTTTTTTCCTATGTTATTTCCTATGTTATATTTTTTTCCTATGTTATATTTATGTACACTAATCTACCGAATATTTTATCATCTTTGTCCTGTCCATCCAATGTCGCCTGGCGGAAATCGCTTTTAGCGATAAGGCCGCCAATTGTATGGATACTGATTAGTTTTAAGAATTTCCCTTGTAAATAATTTATAGTGTGCAATAAAGAGTTATCTATCTATCTACCCTACATTCACAGTTATTAACTCCCGAACAAAAAAGAGGGGTGTTGTTATAAGTTTGACCGCTTTGTGTGTGTGTCTGCCTGTCTGTCGGTCTATTTGTGTGCGTGTGTCTGTCTGTGGCACCGTAGTTCTTAAACGGGTGAACCGTTTAACTGCTAATTTGTATGCGGTTTTTTTTATTTGAAGGCAGGTTTTCTACCGAGTGTTCTTAGATAAGTTTTATCAAAATCGGTTCATCCGTTTATGAGATATACTTATTTGAAGCTAAAATGTCGGGGGTATTTTAAATTTTAAATTTTGCACTTATTTTAACTCTAAATTTTAAACTTTTCCCCCTATTTGGCATTTTGCCATGATAATAATAACCACCGCCCGACACACAAAAATCTCATAGTATTCTCATATTCATATAGAAGGGATTCAAAATGTACTTTTGGCGGGAGCTAAAATTACTGCGAACGGAGTGTAGTGGGCGTAGTCCGTCGTCAGCCATAAATACACAATCAAACTTTCTGTTGTAGGTATGTGTCAAAGGGATTTGACAACACTTTATCTATCCTCGGCGAGGTGGCCGGGTCTTTATGAACCCTTCGGATAATTATCTCATTGTTTCACGAAACTCGCCGTACGTCGTCACCGCAGCTCTTTGTTTGCGAAAATTATGATCTCCGGTCTCCCTATCCCCAGGGTATTAGCCTACACCCCACGTCTCCCCGGCGTGATAATATCTTCTGCACCTATAACTTTGAGTATAACAATATGTTAGGAGCGTACTTACCCACATAATCATATCGAGTCGTAGGTTCTCGGGGTACAATGCTGTCACCTCAGTCCGGATTAGAGACGCCAGTGGTGACAATGTACGGAGCTACTTGAACTTGCTTTACTAGGAAGCCCCTTTGAGATGCACACATCACGGTATTGCGCAATAGCTCCAAGAGGATGTGCTGGTTCTATTTCTATTACTCTGTACTAACTCTCTAACACTAGGCAGAGTACGTCTAAGTTCTTACGATAAAAAAAAACGTATTTTCTTTCATCTTCACTTATATCACTAGAAGAGAAGAGATTATTCTAGATTATAGAAAAGAATAGCACTTAAATAATAGAATAATACCAAATTAGGTCACAGCTACTTTCCCGGGAGGTAAGTACATTCCGCGTGTAGGTTTAGGAGCTTGTTTATATGAGCGCAACATAAAAACCGTAGGTACCACTTTTACGGCTATGTGCATTGTCTCTGCGCCTACGTGGACCCATTGTATTTCGGCTTTATGCTTTCGTAGAAGCACTGGAACGTTCTAGATACCTCCGTACCTACTCGTGTTATTACGCTTATCGCATGTGTCGAGCCCCACTCCGCCGGGTAGATGTTACAAAAGAACGGCGGTCGCAACTGAACATCCATTGTTCATTGAACAATAATATTTTTGCACCCTGCGCGATATCACTTAGTACCTATCTGGAACTCTGTTTACTTTCAGCGTTGGTGCTAGTATAGAAATAAGCAGAACAATGTTTCGTGAAAATATCCCACGAGCTTACAAAATATATAAAGCAGTGTTTTTTAACCCATGGGCCGTGGTCTTAATTTGGTGTACTTAACTTTATAGACGAAACCCTGGTAGGGTTTCGCAAAAGGTTTTTCCACCAAGAGGGGTCGCTACATGAAAAATTTGAAAAACTCTGTTGTAAAGGTTTAGTCTGCTAAGGTCCACTTGCGTCACCCAGAGTTAGCGAGTTAACTCTGAGTTAACGTCAAAATTTGTATGGAAATGTCAAGTTAACTCGGAGTTAGTTTGCTAACCCTGAGTGACGCAAGTCCGCCTTATTCGGAATCGTGGCGCGTTTAGCAGAGCGTTCAAGCGTTGTATTGAGCGTGCATTCAAAGGCTGCTAGAGACGCCCCAATAGAAGTATACAGGGTGTTAAAAGACCGCGAACAAAGCGGGAAACCACGTATTGTCCTCATCATAAGGAAAATTTTTGCCCCAGGGACTATGCCTGGGAAATCAACGGTTTCCGAGATAATGAGGTTAAAAGTCGGACTTTTCAAAACTTTTTTTAAATTGCACAAATGTATTCAGTATCTAGTTCTTAAGGCTTTAATAAGGGCTAACTAGCGCCACCAATGATAAAAAAATCATGGCTTTTTTTATAACCCCCTTTTTGAAAAAGTTAAACAACAGAGTTTTCTATATTACTAATAGCAATTTTTAGAACCATCAGCCCAGAGCCGAGACCCAGGAATCTAGGCTACAATTTAACTTTTGGCAGAAACGGCCGTTTTAGGCATAAACGAATTTGTAGCCTAGGTTGTTGTTCCTAGATTGCAGGTAATAGGTTCTAAAAACTTTGCTATTAGTAATATAGAAAACTCTTTTTTATAACTTTTTCAAAAAGGGGGTTATAATAAAAGTCACGATTTTTTTTATCATTGGTGGCGCTAGTTAACCCTTATTAAAGCCTTAACATACCTTCTCAAGAAGCCATATCAAAATTATGAATATTTCTTACAAAAAACGACGTTAAAATTGCAACCCGCAATGTATTCTAAACATCGGCACTTCGAGCTTAAGTGAAATAATCTTATACCTACGCTTGCGCAATATGACTCCTGTGCATTACACGTCCATTGCGTGATAAAATATTTTTGAAAATTATAACGTAAAAAACCAAACCTTTGTTTTGGTGCCTAGTATACGTGGCTTTCGGGTCTGTTGGCGGTCTTTTAACACCCTGTATACGTTCAGTGGCCCAGCGGACCAGCTTGAATCGACGCCCCGCTGCACGCGCCCGCCTCTTTCAGAATTTGTGGCCTTAGCTGCACTGCTAAAACCTCTGTGACTTTTTTGGTTCGGCTAGCTTTAGGTACGTACTTTAGTAAAAAGTGGGTAAATGCAGAGGCTCACGGAGCGTCGCATATGCGACATTGTCACTCAAAATGGCGGCTTCGTCCGGAGTGGTCCGGTTGGCGCTGTCACACAAGTCTAGTGTAATCTTGCTATGCATCCATCATTGTGTGCTAAGCCTGGCTTTAGACTGCTTTGGCACCGCCACGCCGCGGCGGCACTGAGGCTGCATTCACGATTACTGCGTATGCACTCACGCCGCAGATTCACGCTAGATTAAAATTATGCATCGCGTATTGTTTGTAGTGAGTTACTCGAATACTCGATACGCATGATGCCTTGCTTGCGGCAACTGCAGCTGCTATTTGTCATTAGTGGTACAATGTTACCTAAAACATGTCCAAGCACTATAGCGTCCGAGTGAATTTACATCTAGTTGTATGGAGGCACCACTGAACGTTGCATAAATAATCTAAAATATCTATGTTGCAAAGGCCTGATTTTTACCCGACTACGCGAAGCAAAAAGGAGGGTTATGATTTTAGCAGCGTATGTATGCTTGTATGTTTGTGTGTTCATCTGTTCTCTCGCAGAGCTTAGACTACTCGGCCGATTTTTTACATAGGTTTAGAATAAACGTGTTCGAAGACCAAAAGTAAAGTAATGCGAGCCTACCTACTTCCCCAAAATTTTTAATTGAATCTAACTAGGTTCATTTCATTGCCTCGCTTGAATGGTTAGCTAATTGAAATCCTGAATGGAATTGTTGAATAAACATGTGAGAGCAATGATGGCCGCATGCAGGGCACGTATTCAGCCGTAAGGGCACCACGTAGGGATGTGCCGCGCACCACGGCCGGCTATACCAAACGCCAAAATACTAGTGGTTCGCCCCGAACTATGAACTCGCGAGTATGTAACTTTTTGCTAATACCAATTGCGCAGGCGCGCATTGCATATAAACTTTACAACCCCATATCTCGGTAACCCCTCGATCGATTTGGCTCATGTTCGAACTTAAAAATTATTTTAATTTAATTTACCCGCCTACCAAATTTTATGATGATCCGACCAAAACTACTCAAGTTATCGTCGAACGAACATACATACAAACATACATACATACATACATACAAACGCCGGATTGTTCCAGTAGACTCGGAGAACTTCGCTCGCTTCGCTCGCTCGTTCAATAAACTCCCCGAGCTTTGAACTCGCGACCCTCTATCTTAGTAACCCCTCGACTGATTTGGCTCATGTTCGAACTTAAAAATTATCTTTGCCTCATTTACCCGCTTACCAAATTTCATGACGATCCGACTACATTTACTCAAGTTATCGTCGAAAGAACATTCATACATACATACATACATACATACAAACGCCGGATTGTTCCAGTAGACTCGTAGAACTTCGCTCCCTTCGCTCGCTCGTTCAATTATAACACGACTTTCTTTTATACAAAAGATCCTTATTTTTTTACAGGGTAATAGCACCCGGTGATAGAGATCACAACCTAAATATTTTTTTTGCTCTATGACGTTCCGTAAATTTTTAAATTAATAAAATGTAAACGCTGCAGCAAATGTATCAAATGTAAATCGATTTTTATTTTTCAGCGCGCTGTGGCGGGAGATAAGTATTTTTTAAATATTGTTATCATTGATTTTCACAATGTTTTACCAACTCTTAGCAATGCAAATGCACTTATGCACATATATTTTTTTTTTAATTTGAGCTAATACCAATAACAAAAAAAAAAAATTATTTTGAGGTTATAAAACAGAATCGACATCCTGTTGACCAGTAGAGTAGGTTACACCCGGTAAAAATATGTTTTGTAACACGTTTTATATTAAGGGTAGACGATAGCAACGTGGCGGGAAATTCAAAATTTTCACAGTTTTTTACATTTTGTAGCTAAATTGAGCTATTTTTGTTCAGCGATTTTTCGTTCGCGGAAATAACAAAGTATTCTTTTCATTATTGTAAACAATAGAACAACAATAATTCAGCCGATTATGTGTTCTGGTCTACGACAAGTTTTTTGGGCAGTGCCACTGCTTCGTAGACCAGAACACATAATCGGCTGAATTATTGTTTTTCTGTTGTTTACAATAATTAAAAGCATACTTTGTTGTTTCCGCGAACGAAAAATTGCTGAACAAAAATAGCTCAATTTAGCTACAAAATGTAAAAAACTGTGAAAATTTTGAATTTCCCGCCACGTTGCTATCATCCCACCTTAAGATTAAATAATTCTTGAAATAGTTACCCATCGGACCCGCTTGGACGGAAATCGCGACTTATACCTAACACATCAACCGAACAAAATAACTTCTCGAAGTTTAAATGGTTATAAATAATTGTTTCTTACGTACTGGCAACACTCAGGTCTTCAACCTTGGGTTTGACACTTCATCAAGACTTGTGTCTTTTTTTTTCGTTTCGTTTTTTTCTTGACTGTTGTCTGTCGTGTTTTTTAATGATTTCAACAATGTTTGCTTGTTTTTCAGACTGATTTCTGTTATTTAAGTGACTTTAACTGATGACGTTTCAACATGTCAAAGTGACAATACATTTTTTCGCATCGAATTAAAAACCAGATTGTACTACCGTCCACACAAAATTACTAGATTCAAGCTGAAATCTAAAGGTGCTTTGCAGCAGTTTCTATGAAAATAAGATATGGTCTCTTGATCTTGCAAACGAACGTTGTTTTCTTCGTTTTTCATGATTTTGAAATTGTGATTGCATTGCCAGTTTGCCACAAATCTGACTCTTTATACGCTTTTTCTCTCCACGGATTTTGCCGGTTCCAGTTGGAATTTTGAGACTTTATTTTTAAATTCAATTTCTTTTAGATTTGTTTTTAAACTGTTAAATCTATAAACCGTGTTGTTTTATTATATTTAGATTCAGCTACAAATATGCTACGGGAGTGCTACGCTACGCTAGGGGTTTGTGATGTCAGCTACGGATGTGCTACGAGGTAGCTGCCCTACTGAGGGATTTTTGATGTTGGCTACCAATATGCTACGGTAGTGCTACGCCACGTAGGGGCTTTGTGATGTCAGCTACGAATGTGCTACGGGAGTGCTACGACACGTAGGCGCTTGTGATGTCGGCTACCAATGTGCTACGGGAGTGCTACGTCACGTAGGCGCTTGTGATGTTGGCTACCAATGTGCTACGGGAGTGCTACGTCACGTAGGCGCTTGATATGTTGGCTACCAATGTGCTACGGGAGTGCTACGCCACATAGGGATTTGTGATGTTGGCTACCAATGTGCTACGGGAGTGCTACGTCACGTAGGCGCTTGTGATGTTGGCTACCAATGTGCTACGGGAGTGCCACGTCACGTAGGCGCTTGATATGTTGGCTACCAATGTGCTACGGGAGTGCTACGTCACGTAGGCGCTTGTGATGTCTGCTACGGATGTGCTACGAGTTTGCTACGCGGGTGGATGATGTCGTTAACAGGCATAGGAAGGTACGGTCAGCGAGATGTCATGGTAGGTGTTATTAAGCTGTATGTTGGTGTCACACAGACAAACAGAGGGATTGACATGAGAATATACTCCTTTTTTTTAGACGCATGGAACCAAAAGTGAATAGATATAAATCGATGCTTCTGCTTACCTCTTTTAAGGAGATGTGTTCAAGGTTTTCACCTAAATTATATTGGTAATAGTTGCTTAATAACTTAGATTAATTACACAAAGATAATCGTAAGCAAGCAAACTTAACTTAGGGTGGTATTCTAGAACGCTACTTAAACTCAGTTTAAACTGAGTTCAGACTGTCGATAAAGCAGTGCATGTTTTGATATGAAGGGAGGGATATTCAAATCAAAACATGCACTGTTTTATCGACAGTCGACACTACTAAACTCTACTTAAATTGAGTTTAAACAGAGTTCAAGGAGCTTTCTAGTTTGAACTGAGTTTAAACAAAGTTTAAGTAGCGTTCTAGTTTGAACTGAGTTTAAGTAGCGTTCTAGAATACCACCCTTAGTGTGTGCTTTGTTTGATAACATACTCGTACATATTGTTTGTTAACCATAGTCTGAACATAACAACAAGTTTAATTTGTTTATTATTAAACTTGTATGTCCTTACTTGTTTTGCTTGTTAAATAATGTTTTGTATCAAAAGCTTTTTCAATACTAATAGGTGCCTACCACCTACACTTGTTGTAAACTCCGAATATAATTAATCAAATTAACATTTATACCAGATAGCTACGTCTATTCTCGGAACTCTCTTTTACGTATAAAATAAACAAGTTATAATTTAAGCTTATAGAATGTACTGTATAATATTATTATTTTCTCGTCGAGATATTTGCCTGAGAGGCACTCCAGTAACAAGACGTACACAATCGACTTTACGGCTTATTTGACGTTAATGGCTCGTCTACAGGCTCAGCTTTACTCAATTTGCAAACTTCAAGCAAAAACTAGTAATTTATAGCCACAATCTATTCCTCTAAAGATGGGGACTGACCACTAAATGTTTACAAACTACACAGCGAGCATTCGTGTAGTGGATCACCGCGAACGCCGTCGCGAGCGTTACTTGTAATGCTCGTAGTACCGCCCACACATACAATTCGCGTTACCTTACATTTCAATCCATTATAATCCGTGCGGAATCAGATTGGGATAATACCTTTTGGAACTGAATCAAAAATGACAGTTCGCGAGTAGCGTCAGCAAAAAAAAAATTTGTTCTACGTTCTATCATACGGTTATGAAATTGGAAATACACAAAAATGTTTAATGGTTGTAATCTAAAAGGATTCAATGTTATTGCATTAATTGAATAAAACGTGATAAAACTTGAGCAGACACCCACGCGCACAGAAAACACAAGCAAATTTCGACGCGAGTTTGCCATAGACAACTAGAGTTTGCCGAAATGCTAACGCTACAGGACCGCGAGCTTCTCAGTTCCAAAAGGTATTATCCCATTTATGATCCCGCACGGATTATACACGTTACACGCGTCTGGACCCGGCTTTACGGGCAAACCAGCGAGCAACGAGCCGGTCGAGCCAGCTCCGAGTGCTTCGTCCGAGTGAGTGTAGGTACAATAGGTGCCATGAAAGAAGAGACTTGACCGCACCTCCCGCACCTCTTTATGCCGCCCCGATGACGCCCGGTCCAGTCCCGCACTCAGACCTCATACCACTAAAGAGACCTATCAAACAACGTGGTGTCTAAAGTATTCTTTCGTGGCACGCAATGTACGCCGCGGCGAATCGTCACGAGAGCAAATAGCGTCGACTCCGTGATCAACGAGAACTTTACATGGATGTTTTGACACGGTAATATGCTCGATGCGAATGATACATTACAAGACCGGCCGGTCTCCACACCACCTTTAAAGATAAAACAAGATAAAAACATTGTTTTTCTCGGTAGGACTCGAACCTGGGACTTTTGCTAATGCTTTACCAACTGCGTCAATTGTGACGGAATAAAGAATCACTTTTACTTTGTAGATCGTAGGTACGGTCTTTACAGTTAAGGCAGCTGTTACCGCGCGCGGCATAAGGGCACCAATCGAACAAAAAGGGGTATCCTAGCGTGTGGCTGACTGTAAAAACCTACAAGATAATTATAAAAAGACTGATAATATCTAGGTAACAATCGATGTGAAAATCTTTTATGTCCACAGTAAGACTGAAGACCAACAACTTATTCTTATTTAAACTTATTCTTTCTGCGAGTCCTCTACCGTGGTGAGGAAAACCTATAGGAAAATAACAATATTCATTTTGTATCATTAGTTCCTCAACTCAGTCAACAGATGGCGCTCTACAGTCGGGGATACCGGTATGGTTTCTCAACAAGTGTGCGTAAATGAACTACAGATGTACGAAACCCTCTCCACGCGAATTTAACTCGCACTTGTCCGGTTTTTTTTTAATACGAGCTATTTTCCGGCAAGTTAAAGGTTGACGGCGTGAGTGGGTTTTTAGAGAACAAAAGCTCTTACATATCTTTCTATACAGGGTGGCCCAAACATAGACGTCAACCGAGAAAATCTAGATAGCTGACACCGAGGGCTACCCGAATCACCCCCATGTATGTTCAGCCATTTTTTGTCGTTTAAAAGTTATGAGGCTTTTAAGGTTTTTTTGAAAAAAATTACCTGGCATTGGATTTTATTTTGTAACTTTTTTTCCTTTTGACTTGTCAGAGATATTATTTATTCTTTAGGGTCTCAGATAACTTATCTATCACCAAAAAAATAATGATCTACTATGAGCTTCTAGAACTTACCGCAATTTTGATCCAAAGTCCAAAAATGTTGTTTTCGAGAAAACATCACTGAAATAGTTAGTATGGGGAAAAAAATAAGTAGAGGTCTGAAGAACTTTTTATTGATTTCAAAAACTTTCCTAAAGCCTTAGTCTTCAGAATAGTACAAAAAACCTGTCACTTTATGGGACGTTTATTCTAGTAATTTGCGATCGAAGTCGAAAAACTGGAGTTGGAAGAAATTTTATTTCAATCGATTTTCATTTATTTTGGTTTCTTCGGACAAAAAACATTGCAGGTAGGCTTAATATCACCTGTTAGCACGGTCTGCATAAGAAATTCATGGAAAAATAAAAAAATAACCTTAAAAAATTTTGTGTTTTTTTTTAGCTTTTTTTTTCATTATTTGAATTTTAAGCTATTTTATTACCGAATTTACTTCAAAAAAATATGAAAAAATAATAATTTAAAGAAAAAAAATAAAGATAAAGTCCGAAAATTAAATGAGTTTTTTTAATTTTTTTTCGTGAATTTCTAATGCAGCCCCTACTGACAGACGATTTTAAGCCGATCTGCAATGTTTTTTGTCCGAAGTAACCAAAATAAATGAAAATCGATTGAAATAAAATTTCTTCCAACTCCAGTTTTTCGACTTCGATCGCAAATTACTTGAATAAACGTCCCATAAAGTGACAGGTTTTTTGTACTATTCTGAAGACTAAGGCTTTAGGAAAGTTTTTGAAATCAATAAAAAGTCCTTCAGACCTCTACTTATTTTTTTCCCCATACTAACTATTTCAGTGATGTTTTCTCGAAAACATCATTTTTGGACTTTGGATCAAAATTGTGGAAAGTTCTAGAAGCCCATAGGCGATCATTATTTTTTTGGTGATAGCTACGTTATCTGAGACCCTAAAGAATACATAATACCTCTGACAAGTCAAAAGAAAAAAAAGTTACAAAATAAAATCCAATGCCAGGTAATTTTTTTCAAAAAAACCTTAAAAGCCTCATAACTTCTAAACGACAAAAAATGGCTGAACATACATGGGGGTGATTCGGGTAGCCCTCGGTGTCAGCTATCTAGATTTTCTCGCTTGACGTCTATGTTTGGGCCACCCTGTATATCTATCTAAGACCAACAAAAATAAAATTGATTGCTTGATGGACTTCTATACCTACCTACTGCCTTTATATGTCCAAGCTACCTACTCATTACTTTCGTGCTTTTACTCAGCGTAAGTCGTAATTTTGTTTGTTTGATTATGTAAATGTTATTGCTTCTTGCCACGAGTTAGTTATTAGCCGCTGTGTAGAGATGGTGCTTGAACGCGCAAAGCCTGTCTGAACCCCCCCAGGACACGCTTAGCCGAGACTTTGTTGTTATAGGGACAAGTACGTACCTATTTATAAGCAACAAGCATTGTGGACTAAAGTTATTAAGGCGCGCATTATAGTGAATTAGCCCGCGCGCAAAGAAAAATGCACAAAATCGATTCCTGTATCAAATACACTAAAAAAAATCGAAAATGTTCACATATCAAACCCTAGAATTAGGAGAGAGCAGCCAGCTAAAACAGCCAGCTAAATGTGAAAATTTTAGATTTTTGTAGTGTATTTGATACATGACTCGATTTTGTGCATTTTTCTTGGCGCGTGGGCTATTCACTATGCACGGCGCCTTAAGAGCTATTGTTGAATGTCGGCGAGAAAACGAGGTTTGATCAAAGTAATTTGTACTGATTTAGGTCCGATTTTTAATCGCCAGATAAACCCTATTCCTAGGAATAATTAATTTTAAAATGGAACGAATTTTGTATGGTTTATTGGTCGAATAAACTAACTGGGGCTTTAGGTATAATAAAACGCGTTCAATTAAGAACCTCCTTATTTTGTTGGAAACTCTTCAAAGGCTAAGAGCTAATGGAAAAGTCATCTTCTTTTACATAATCTCAATCCTGGAAGTATTATAAGACCTAGAACCTAGCTTAGCCATTAACTCTTGTAGGTAGGACCATAAAAGTACAGATCCTATACCAGCACGCTACAATCAGCAAGATTTTTACATAAATAATGAGTTTAAAGCTCCGGCGCGGCGGCGGTTCGAACGCAAAGTGCACTCTATAAAAGGGATTGAAAAGTCAGAATGAAACAAGGTTTTGAACCTATAACATCCAATACACTATTATACCCGGAGAATTTTTTTAATGGGGTAGTAAAGCAAAATCTTAACCGTTATAGCTACAGGAAAACATTCCTGGGAGACCAGCCATAACTTTTTCAGATAATTATATACGTACTGCATTTACAGATATTGAAAAAAAAATTACAGTCCGCGAAAAATATGCTAAAATACCTTTTTTTAATGCCAAAGGAATTAAAAATGTTTTTTTTATTTTTTATTTCTTGTAGGGATCAAAAGAGTCTAAGGAGCCAACTTAGGCTTTGAATTGATTTTTTTTATTTTTTTGCGAAAATTAATTTCCTATTAATCTTGTACGACTTGCCAAAAAAAAAACATTTAGGACATACCTACAATGTCCTAAATGTTTTTTTTACACCGAAATAGAAACATTATTTAAAATATTTTGTCCATAAATGACATTTCTTGGTGCCATATTTTTTTGTGGGATTTTCAAAAGGTATTAGGGAGAATTCTAAATCGGAGGGTAGCAACACCGAGCGGTCCAGCAAAGTTCTTTAGAACATAACGCAATGAACGTCGGTCGGACGTGAGGAGAAAGCGGAAGTACCACACATCCTCCGCTGCGCGCAATCCGTCAGGGAATCAAATAGACATCGCGGGTATAGTACCTACGGGTGCGGCTCATGGCTGTGCGTAGGGCATGTTCTCAGTGCGGTAACTTTTTATTTACTTGGTATTTAGTTCATGCCTTATACCGGAATTTCAGGTACAGTCGGCCACACGCTAGGAAAGCCCTTTTTGTTCGATTGGCGCCCTTATGCCGCTCGCGGTACGAGCTGCCATGGGGTATCTCTGACTGTGGCCGACCGTACTAAAAACAAAAATCGTTGGTTGAAAATTAAAATTCCTGGGGCTCTCTACTGGTGATTCTATTTTATTATTCTGACACTTGAAAATGCGTAAAATGACACTTTTAGTAAAAAGCTTAGAGATAACAACTGACATTACTATTTTTCAATGACTACTTACTGACTTTTATGTTAGTCATTCCAAAGCTAAGCTCCATAAACAATGTCTAAACAATGTCCCAGGCACTACAGCGTCGAGTGGTCTCTTCATCCATCTAGTGTCAGTGAAGGTGCCACTGGACGCTGTATAAATCATCTCATTACGCAGATGCAAAGGCCTAAGTTTTTTCCAAAGTCATGGTACAGGAAAGTAAACTTTGTTTGCGGTTTTTCAAAGGTGCGGATCAAATAAGATGTACTTCACGATCAGAAGTGTCAATAACCTGCTATTTGGCAAAAGAAAAACATCCAGTAGCTTCAGTGGCGTAACTAGGGTGGGGCAGGCAGGGCACGTGCCCTGGGCGCCATTTCAAGGGGGCGCAAAACCGCAACTCGTAAATTCAAAATAAACTAACAATTTACTTAAGCAGGTACTTCAAATTATCGGACGAGTCAGTCATGGTATTTATTGTAAATTGTGTATGTGGCGATAGAGAAGATATATTAGGTAGGTACCTAATTTTAAACATGTTCTTCAAGAACTGAATCCCAAATTAGCGAAAAAATATGAGGAAAGTAGCTAACAATCCGTGCCAAATTGCATGAACTTCATGAAAAATGCACTGATGTCTAGATTTCTCCTAACTTATCTCCTTCCATGTTATAAATCAGTTTTCTGCGCGCTTTTGTTCCATTAACGAACAATAAAATTCAAAGGTAAAATCGTTGATATTTCGTGAGCGCTGCACGCGGTCAACCTATTTACATACTAAAAAAAACTTTATGATAATTTAAGGGTAAAATCGATAAATTTTTGGGCGCGCTTTTAAAGAAAACTTGCCACGCCTTCGAAAAAGGCCAAAGGTGAATTTTCGAGGCGACATAAATTATGATTTTTAAAGGTAAAACCGGTGAATTTTCGGGCATATACGAACAATGAAGATAAAGGTAAATTCTAGAATTTTTGTGCGCGCTGCGTGCGTTTGTCCTATTTAGGACCTTTGGTAATTTCGATCGTAAAATCGGTAAAATTTCGGGCACGCTGCACGCGCGTTTGTAAATAAAATAGATCTCATCCAAGAATAGTAATTTGCCCCATATCGCGGCTTACAAAATGGGTAAAACCGGGGAATTTTTGGGCGCGCTTCGCGCGCGTTTAATGCCGATTGCTTGTGAAATTTTGCGCGGTGTGCGATATTTTTTATAACCAGAAGCAGAATAGTTAACGTCCCATTTTAGTCTTGTACCGCCACGTCACTGAAAAAAGGTATACGAAGGGGCGCAATTACGATGCTTGCCCTAGGCGCCATTTACCCACGGTACGCCACTGAGTAGCTTACAAAACTTTTTATTCCTATGCTTAATACGGTCGGCATTATTATTTGTTAGTATGGAGTATTTGAAAACCAGCGCTGTAGTTGAAGCTCAATTACAGAAAATCTTCGATCAAGGATAAAACTAGATACCTACAACATAGAACTCTGAAATGTGTCTGGAAAAATAGATGCCCAAATTGCCTTTGGGAGCTTATTTGCTCGTAGTCCATTTAATTAAAGTAAAACTGTACACTAATGCAATAAGGTTGACATTCGAATATGAGACGTATGGTCGAAATGATGTTTCGTATTGTTCTATTGCTGATATCTTTTGTTTCTGTGGGGACAAGTTTTTATTGTGATTTTAAACGTAATGCGGATTCTATGGGATTTAGTTCGGTGCAGAAAATGCTGAAAGACTTCTACTCGTATTTTGTCATAAACTGTGTTTTATCTAGTATATAATATAATTTTCTTGCATGTAAATAATTTTTGGAAAATAAATAATTTTCAATTTCAATACCCCATTGTAACCCCTTATCGCGCGCGCTGCTTCAATCAAACAAAAAGAGGGACCCTAACATTCCGCTGACTGTACATAAAGGTACGTTATATTTTTATGGCGGAAACCCCTAAATCATCTTATATTTTTATCGCTCCAATATTTAAATCACCCCGGTTAGTCGTGCGACTAACAATGTTGTTTATAAATGGCTGTTATATTTTGTCTGCTCTAACGTAAATTTATTATAAGTGATTTTGTGAAACGGATTTTTAAAAACACAGGTTAGCAAGCTAAGAAAACGCCTGAGGTCATACTACTATTTAGTAAACAAATTAAAGCAGAAAAGTACGAAAACCAACGTTATATCTTTGAACTTCACAAAGAACTTAGTAAACAGTTCCTGCCATGGCAAGATGAGAAGCATGAGTACCTATAAAAAAAAAACTATTTTCTTTGTTCTTATTAAACAAAAATTATTGATTTAAAATAAATACAGTTTCATATGCATAATTTGAATTAAATATTGTGTTATACTCATCTTTTTACTTTGTACTTATATGGGTCTAGTGACCATTGACCTGGGACATTACAATGCCCTTATGAAATACTTAGGCACCGACCCCTATAAAAAACATAATGTCTTTTCGCGATTTCGCACTTGGCCCCATAGTAAAAGTTCCTTGTATTGATGAGTTAAGCGACCCTTTTCCGTGTCACATGACCTTTCTAAAACACTCTGTATACTGCCTACTCTAAAAAAAACATACGAAAATTCGAAAAGTTATAATTTCTGCCTCTTCTATTCTTCAGCTAGTTCCATGAAATCTGCGCAGTACAGTGTTTCGTTCAGCTATCTCTGCGTCTCCTTTGGTGTTCTCAGAACATCGCAACGCAGTGGCAAGGCATTCCGAGTAGCCGGGCGAGAAATCACAGGCGCTTGCTGCACAAAGTGGTCACCAGTTATACAGGGTGTAATACAGTCTGTACAAGCCTGACACCAGTACGTGCAGCATGGAAAGCCCGAGATAGGCCCTTCTCTATGCAAAACTGTCAACTTGTCGGTCGGGCTCGAGTTGGCTCTACGCCAACATGGCGATGGAGACAAAAATACAACATTTTTATAAAAAATGGCAATATCTACTTTCTGCTCGACATGACCCTAATCTATAGCAATCTCGAGTCCCGCCTGCCATGCTCGCACAATAGACATGGCACGTCTGTCACTCGAGTTCGAGAGAGTGTCAAAACGACCATGCTAAGCATACAGACAGAGAGGTGACTCTCTTAAGGTGAAGCCGTGCTAATTCTCAGGCGCTATTTGATTTATGAATATGTATTAGGTAAAAAAAGATGCTATTTTAAGTAGGATAAGCAAAAAATATTAAAATAATTATTTGTAGATTTTTTATGCTCGTTCAAAATATTTAAATGTTTCAACTTGGTGAGCAGAAAAATAAAATATTAATTTCTTTGACACTGATTTTAAAATGCGAATATTTTATCAATAATTTGTTACACGAAACCTGTCAGATAGTGCCAAAAAAATTAATGAATAAAAATAAAAATAAATCTTCATCTGAACTTGAAACATTTAAATATTTTGAGCTTGCATAAAAAAAACTCCAAATAATTATTTTAATGTTTTTACGTATCCTATAATTAAAAGAGCATCTTTTATTACCTAAAATTACTAATAAGGAAACTTAATGAAAAAATCAAATGGGATTTCGAGTGAACCGAAATATCGGGTACTAGACATGTGTAGGTAATGCTTGTAATATTACAAAAGACATATTACACATCGGTGTCATGAAATATTAGACATTACACGAGAGAATAAAGCATGGCACATAGCATTTCATTACACTAGATGACATGAAACATGATACATGGCATTTCAGCACACTGTACGTACTGCAATGAAAGTGTGCTGAAATACCATGATGTCATGTTACATGTCTGCAATGAAGAAATACCATGATGTCATGTTTCATGTCTGCAATGAATAAATACCATGATGTCATGTGTCATGTTTGGTGCCATGATATAAGGTAATATCACGCGGTATGAAATGTCATGAAATATATCATGACTTCGAAGTGCACTGTTTCGCGCATGTCTACCGGGTACCTTATAGGTAAGTAGATTTACAATACGACCGTGCAATACATATTAATTTTAAATATTTATAACGGATCCAGTACAATATACTTACCTAAAAGTAGGTACTTAACTTATGCACGATCAAGAGGTTAACAGGCCTGAAGCATTCAACAGTTCATATTTTATGTGTACGCTACTTGTATCACTTCCTCAGCCCGCGAATCTAGGAAAAACTACAAACGTGCTACGTATGTGAATGCGTTCAGGCTTAGTATCGAGTGTAACTTCTGAACGAGTTGCGTGCTTCCAGCAACGCGCTTCGAGAACTGCTTTGTTATAACTTGGGCATTCGAAAGGCAATCAGGAGGGAAACTAAACTTGTTGTCACGAACACATGCTGCCACGCCGCCGCCCCTCGGCAACTAGCGACTTTGACGGCTTCTTTAATGAAACGGCCTAAACCTCAGTCTGCCCCCCTTTTACATCCAATTAAACAATCTGGTGTCGACGAGACGCCAACCGAATCGTATTAAACACAAACATCCCGCTTCGGTCTTAATTAATCTGATAAATATTTTCATTTACCTTTCAAAACTCAATTTTAATATTTGATTAGGCATTTTATCTCGGGTTTTATCCACGGCGCGGCGGCGAGGCCTACCCTTGGCTCCAAGCAGCCTTTACACGCGCACGTATAAAAATAATATTGAAATTACCTACAAGGATAATAAGGTACACCTAACTGCAAATTAAATTGGGCTAGATATGTAATTGTAATTGCAAAGTACAGTAATTATTTTCCTCAATCGCAAAGTTAATATTATGCTGGGGGTTCAATTATTTAAACCTTCCAAAGGTCAATAACACTTAAAAAAGCTCAATTTGGTTGACGTACTCACTCTTTCCTTAAAATATATTGGTAAAAAATCTGTGTATTTTTCTGGCTAATCTACCTATACAGGGCGTCCCACGGCTATGCCACATGGAGGGAAAGTACCTTAAATATTGTAGATGGAACATTTTACTGAAAGAAGACATTATTTTAATTTAAAAAACAATTTAAATTGCATTCATAGATATCTAAATAATTACATGGTTGAACCGGGAATCGAACCCGTTACATGAGAAAAATAATTATCCTGTAGTTTTATCATACCGATCGAAAGGCTTCATCATAAGGATTATTTTTTGCTAAATAACATAGTGTCAGAAATAAAAGGAAGACCATGAATTTTAACATTTTTAATACTACATTAATCAATTTATCAATGAAAATCACAGGAAAAAAAAATTAAAGTATGTAAATGAAACACATTATTGAATTATTTTATTTCTTTATAATCAGCCAGCCGCATTGCGATGGACAAAATTTTACGCGTCTTTCGGCTCAGGGGGGTTACCCTTGACGCTATTGCGATCAAATTGAAAAAGTTTTAAATTTAATTTCTCTTTGAATTCGCATAGTAATGCTTTGATTTTAAATACTTTGTAATGTTTATTCAAAGGTAAGGCTGTTTTATCAATAAAAACACAAAATGCGTCTTAATTTGTAAAATATTATATTTTGTAAATTGCGCGATATTGCGGCCGTATTGGAAAAAGGCGTCAAGGGTAGAGGGGCAGGATACGGCTCGATTTGTTGCATACTACCTGGTAAATGTTAAAATTCATGGTCTTCCTTTTATTTCTGACACTATGTTATTTAGCAAAAAATAATCCTAATGATGAAGCCTTTCGATCGATATGATAAAACTACAGAGTAATTTTTTTTTCTCATGTAGGTAATGGGTTCGATTCCCGGTTCAACCATGTAATTATTTAGATATCTATGAATGCAGTTTAAATTGTTTTTTAAATTAAAATAATGTCTTCTTTCAGTAACATGTTCCATCTACAATATTTAAGGTACTTTCCCTCCATGTGGCATAGCCGTGGGACGCCCTGTATATCCAGCACTTAAAAGTGACCGATTCTTAGGCATTTGTATAAAAAAAATTAATCTGCTTTTATTAAACTGGTTTGATAAATTAATGGAAGATTGAATTGACTGAACCATCGACAATAGCAATTAACTTAAGATTTCAATGAAAGGCGTGCACGGATCTAAAAGATTAGTTTCGAAAAGGAATTTCCAAAGTTACTGCTGCGAGATTACAAAGTTGGATGGGGAACTTTAGCACTGACGAATAGCAGCCGGTAACGAATGTGTACAATCAAAACTTTGAAAAGATTCATTATCGCACATTTCGCCGACAGAAATATGAGTTAACTCGAATTAAAGAGTTTCCGAGGCAAGTGCCGGCCGTGCCGGGTCTGGGGCTGCAAATTCGTTTCCGTTCTTATTTCCGACCCATTAAAGTTCGCTTGAGCGATAAAAAAATCGGCCAAGCGCCGAATTTGTTCACACATTAGAGGTTCATTCGCTTGTCGTGTAGATATGGAAAGGTTGAGACCCCTGCTTTTGGTCGCAAGTTCGTTGAATGTTAAAGATAGAGTATCTCGGCTATCTAAAAAATAAATAGGCAATGTTGTCTGTATCCTCTGAAAACTACTGAAACGTTTAATTTCATTTTGGGTGGGTGAAGTGAACATTTGGACGTGGAGTGTCTGAGACGTGTTTCTAGATGGAGTAGGCTTGCCCAGCACATATCTTAACATCCCCTCAGTTTAGTCAGCCTGGTCCACAGAAAAAAACAAGTCAATGTATGCGGAGCCAACTAAACGCGGGTTTCCTCACGATGATGTGTTCATTTACGGTTAGTGACTGGTATTGCTTGGTGAATGGTTAACTAATCAATCAGAGGTTTGATAAAGTATACAGGTTTGGTAACGGATCCCTAAGAAAAGCAAAACTTTTCCAAGGTATAGCAAGAGGTCGTTTAGCAATTGAATGAATAATTTGCGGTAGGCAACATTTCTTTGAATGCATAATAGTACTCGTATTTCAGTAACAACACGAACAGCTACACAGTACGGACAAAGTAACGAGTAACAGAGTTTACTAAATAACCCAGATCCAGCTTAGATCACACAGGTAATACCTACATATCCTAAATCTGTCCCAAATATATTGCGAGTTTATTCTTGGAGGAAATATTCGGGCGCGTATTTGAGCGTAAGTTGAGTAACAGCCACTCGTACTTAATGGAAAGTCGCGGTATCACCGGCGGAAACACTCAATTAAGCTGCATGAAGGCTGGAGGCCCCCGGGCCCCCGGGTACTCGAGGGGCACGGCTCAGCCCTGCTTCCACACCAGAGTAATTTAAATGTCACAGCCTTAAGGCCCCGTATAAGGCTAACTAGCGCCACCAATGTTGAAAAAATCATATCTTCCTTTGGAAGAAGTTTCTGGAAAAATCCTAAGATGAGCCTATGCGCCATGCTTTTCTAGATTTTTAAGTGTAGATACCCTCTTCGAAATTTACTTTTAAGCTAAAAAAATTTCGATAACCGCCAAAAACGGCCGTTTTTGGCGGTTATCGAAATTTTTTTAGCTTAAGACTAGAAATTGAGTTGGGTACCCACACTTAAAAATCTAGAAAAGCATGGCGCATGAGCTCATCTTAGGATTTTGTCAGAAACTTCTTCTGAAGCGAGATATGATTTTTTCAACATTGGTGGCGCTAGTTAGCCTTATACGGACCCTTAAGGGTGGACGATAGCAACGTGGCGGGAAATTCAAAATTTTCACAGTTTTTTACATTTTGTAGCTAAACCGAGCTATTTTTGTTCAGCGATTTTTCGTTCGCGGCAATAAACCAGTATTCTTTTCATTATTGTAAACAACAGAACAACAATAATTCAGCCGATTATGTGTTCTGGTCTACGAAGCAGTGGCAATGCCCAAAAAACTTGTCGTAGACCAGAACACATAATCGGCTGAATTATTGTTGTTCTGTTGTTTACAATAATGAAAAGAATACTGGTTTATTGCCGCAAACGAAAAATCGCTGAACAAAAATAGCTCAGTTTAGCTACCAAACGTAAAAAACTGTGAAAATTTTGAATTTCCCGCCACGTTGCTATCGTCCACCCTTAAGTTCAACTATTGTCTTCGGGACTTCAAGCTTTCCCTGCTTACACGGAATATATTTTTTTTGTGGCGAATGGCAATTTATCAAATTAAATTATGCTCGTAATCTTCCATCTACCAAAACCATCAAATCCAATATTATATTGTATTACAGTGCTACTGGACGCTGTATAAATCATCCCACCAAAAACATTCTGTAAAAAACTAGCCAGGTCTCGATGGAGCTGCTTGTTTATCTCTAAAAAGTAATGAAATCTAGACAAAGTCGTGCCAAGTCTAAGGTTCCTTACTGCGATTTCTTTAGTATTCTATTTAATGTTGTGTGACTTGGCCGTTGAAGGGTACACAAGCGGTTCTGGCGTCAGATTAGTGCAATGGTGTCATGGAGCACCTGGTTTTGTACCCTTGTATACCCTTCAACGGCCAAGTCACACAACATTAACTATAATACTAAAGAAATCGCAGTAAGGAACCTTAGACTTGGCACGACTTTGTCTAGATTTCATTACTTTTTAGAGATAAACAAGCAGCTCCATCGAGACCTGGCTAGTTTTTTACAGAATGTTTTTGGTGGGATTTCACTTCTTTTTGTAGAAACGTGGGCATATTTATTTATTTCATTAGATTTTCTTATTGGAAACAGTTTTTTTAATTTGTGTAATGTTCGAGTGGAATAAAGTTAATCGTTCGACTATTTCTTCTTGTTAAATTGTAAGTATAAGTATAAAAGCCAGTCTAGTTTTATCCAGCGATTTCCTTTAATTTTATTTATATGCGTATTAAAAGCAGAAGGTACTCCAGATCTTCGATTATCCTAGTTTTTATAGTTTTCCCTTTATGTGGCCATTAAACCCTAACTCTGTACCAAATTTCAGCTCTCTGAGTTTTTGGGAAGTACTAGTTCTATTAGGGCTCTTATGTTTTCTAATCAGGGTCACCAGGTACTCCAGATCTTCGATTATCCTAGTTTTTATAGTTTTCCCTTTATGTGGCCATTAAACCCTAACTCTGTACCAGAGTTTATGGGAAGTACTAGTCCTATTAGGGCTCTTGTGTTTTCTAATCAGGGTCACCAGGTACTCCAGATCTTCGATTATCCTAGTTTTTATAGTTTTCCCTTTATGTGGCCATTAAACCCTAACTCTGTACCAAATTTCAGCTCTCTGAGTTTATGGGAAGTACTAGTTCTATTATGATGATCATGAGTGAGTGAGTGAGTGTGTGTCATAAATGCGAAACTTTGCTTTCGCTTAACTTCGGAACTAAATGACCTACAGACTTGAAATTTTGGATTTTAAGTATGTGATTATAGCTTACTAGATGACGAAAATTTCTGCGTTCTGGGCTTATCCAGAGGTTCTCAAATAGGGGCCTGAAAATGCGGCGAAATGGTTCCAGTAAAGGATGGTACGGCAGTGTTTGCTTCGCGCTCGACCTGGCGGGGGCACTGCCGTGCCCCCAGATCTCATCATTGTATGTAGGTAGGTACCTACATCCAAAGGCCTATGGCACGGATTGTAGTTACAGGGTGCAAAGTAACTCCGTCTTACCGGTACCTATATAGGTACCGGTAAGACGGAGTTACTTTGCACCCTTGACTTAGCACCACAATCCGAATGATATATTAAATGAAATAATGATAATATAATGATATATATAAATGAAATATTTTTTGGGTCCCTTACCCGAAGGGTTCCAAACCAAAGGGTTTAATCTTTATAAAAAGTGCCTGTAATAGGACGCAGGCGGGCGGGCGGGCGTCGGGTGCGCGAGGCAATTGCCCAGAGCCGCTAGATTGCTAGTCATGAGCCGATTTGTTACATATTCTGTTGGTCTTTCATTTATCACGGCGATTCAATTTTCAGGGCAATTAATCACTGAACAATGCTGTCGGACAGTGCGCCAGCGGAGCGGGATCAGGACGAGTGAGAGTGGCCCGGAGAAAGTCCTTTTTTCGCTTTCGGCCCCGCCTCGCTAATCGACAATATAGTCACGTCGCCTGCTAGCTACTGGGGGTAAACAAAAGGCCTTACCTACCTTACCCCTTTATCAGATTTATTTTAAACCACTCTTTTAATTTTCCTAAAGCACTCGTGTTAGAGAAACAGGTAAAATATATATTTGTACGTATAAATTACCTAAGTAGTTGTCTACTTAGGTAGGGTAGGTAATCGTATGAGGTAGTGGCCACCCCTGGTGTCAGAGTTTTTAGGCCACCCAAAGGGTCTCTGACATGGCTAACGATTGTTATTAATAAACAACAACCGGGACCAACGGTTTAACGTGCCTTCCGAAGCACGGAAACGCTCAGATATTATTGCCACTAGCGGTCACCCATCCATGGACTGACCGCGGCCGTTGTTGCTTAACTTTGCCAATCGGTTAAGAACGGCTCGTACAACTAGGCTGTGAGCGCTTCTTAGGTAATTTAAACTTACAAATTGGCTAACTAAAATCTCTTCTAGGCACTCTAGATGTAACTATCCATGTAGCACAACAACCCGTGCAGTATCCCGGAGGCTCGCAGTAACAATGGAACTTCGTAATCAAGATCTGTGACATGCGTTATCTCTGTTTGCTTAGGTACATTTGGCTCGCTTCGCTCGTAAACCGAATGCGTGGCGGAGTCGTATGCGGTTTTTTCTGTATCTCTTGAATTGGTTTATAAGACTACACACACAAGCGAGAGCGGTGGCGACGTGATGCGTCAAAACAATCGATAAACAGAATATATTAATTTGGGCAAAAATGTTCGTTATGATGCGGACAATCTGTGGATTCCCGCTTTTTTGGCGGTCTTTTAACATCCTGTGTAATGTCAAAACTGACAACCGGCTTTTGCTCCACCACGCCATCAGTTTCTGTGTGTAACGAGCTAAGTTACCGGTAAACTGCCGCCACCAACGTTTATCTTGGACACTTGGAAAAATACCCATTGTTTTCATTGGTTTCGGACTTTTAATTGCAGGGCAACAGAGTTTAATTTTACGTAAGATCTATGCTACTACAGCCTTGTTACAGGTTAAATGCCATTCTTTTAGTAGCGTATAGTCGCTCGGCCGAGAATTACTCCCGCAGTACACGTTCGTTGGAAGTGTAACCTAGTGTCCAATGTCCCGGTCGTGGCGTTTTGTGGCAGGCGACGTACGGACACCTCTGCACTCCTCCCTACCCCTACCCAGGGCTACCTCTCTCTTAATTTTAGTTGCCTTTAACTATACTAGTAGTTTGCCCCAATCTATGCTCGCAATAGGTATACTTTACAAGCGCATAATTATCTTGGCAACCCTTAGACAGACTTGAAAAAAAAAACATCCGGGAAAGCGAAAGACTCCAGCTCAAAACTGTAAATTAAAAAGTATTACTACACACCCCACAAATAAAAGTTTATACAATTCGCTCGCTCGAAAGGATGTTAATTAAATCCGTAACAGCCTGAAACTTTACACTACGGCCTAGGGATTTAGAAAAAAAAAAATTTAACTTTTAATGATTCGTTATATTCACACATAAAATTCGGGATAGTTAGTTTACCTACTAAACTAACCGCTACTCGACCCAATTAGCCGTTTTCAGAAAAAAAAACGTAGGTCTTTTTTTCTCCACTGATGGCGCTTATAATACGGCACTATAACGGCAGTCAGTTGAAATTTCATCAGTGTTGCCAACGGTACGACAAATTACCGTAAACTGTAATAATCATAACCAGAAACACAATTCATTGCTTGCAAATTTTATCGCATCACGTAGTTAATGTCAGTATCCTACCTACCTATTCTATATTTATCCAAAACCATTTATGTGTTTGCTTTTAAGAATAAAAATTGCAAATATATGACACGGCATTTTTACCGATTGAACATGGCAAGCCTGATTCTTATCTGTGGTGTTTGTGTATCTTTAGTATTAGTACTTTCTAATCTGTGAATCTGTGGAAAAAAGCGTTATTTGACTGCCGTTATGTAGCCGTATTTTCTGTGCCATCTAGCGAGCATTTTAAAATCAGCTTTTAACTGTCAGTTGAAAACGGCTCATTAGAACCAATAAAAAAACAATTAAAATGTTATAATTTCGTAACGGTAGCCCTGCCTCTACCCCTGTTCCTACGTACACGTGTCTGTTCTGTTAACCGGCTACATACGCCGGCACCGCTAGCTAGCGGCTAATTCAATTCAGCGGAGACGAACTGAATGCTAATGAGCGAGCAAAAGGAGCACGCGTCGCGTGATATAGTAAAAATCATAAAATACCGTGTCACGCATGATGTATTTGAGAGCGACGAGCACCACCAAAGAGGGGTTAACCTCCTGTCTCTTCGTTTCTGGCGGCTTGCTTGAATATGTATATTGCAGTTAGTCAACTGGGTACCATGACCGCCATTTCGAACTAGATAGCTCTTGGTGCCAGAGCCTTACAGACATGCGTATCGAGCTATAAACAAAAATTATGGAAAATAAAACTATCAAGTAATCTCCACTAAGAGGGCGCTAAATGATTGTGTAAAAGTTCCAAAGTTGTCGTTATTTAGTAACTCAAAACTCGTTGTGAAAATTATATTCAACCATTTAAATGAAGGACGCTGATTGTATATACTTCGCCGATATGCAGCATTTTTCACGTTAAAACATGAGGAGTTCGACCACAGGCCTTCAAAGCCTGGTACGGTCGGCCACAGTCACAGATACCCCATGGCAGCTCTTACCGCGCGCAGCATAATGGCGCCAATAAAAAAAAGGGGTATCCTAGCGTGTGGCCGACTGTACATTTTATGACATCAACAAACAGCTTCTTCGTGGCCTTCCTCTACCTACGACTGTTTCCTTAAATTATGAAGGAGCTGTAAATCATCTTAATCTACAATAGATATACAACTCTACATTTATCCTGTTAGAATACGTACGGCACAAATTAGAGGAGCCATTCGGACGCGGCGGGCGACATCAGAGGTTTTCTTTTCAAAATAAAAAAAAACTGGCTAACTCGCGCTCCAAGAGTTCCGTACAAAATTAAATTATTTTTATTTAAAAAAAAAACAATAAACTACAACTAATATAAAGGATTTTTTCCTCTACAAGATGTATATACACCTGAAAAGCTAGAACCTGGCGACCTAAATGTAGCAAAGCAATTACGAGTACATCAGCTAATGTAATAGTTAGAGAGCTGGTGACCAATCGAGATATTTTTTCGTACAAGGCTAGGAGTTGGTAGGCTGATAGAGTAGACTTCGCTGAGTCTGGGAAAAATATTTTTTTGGCACGGTCGCGGTTGAAAGTTAGATTTTTTCGACTTTGAAAGTTTAAATGTATGGGTTCAGTATATTTTTTTTGTCGTACAAGGCTAGAAATTTCTAGGTTAGTTGTTGAGACTCCGTTGAACAAGAAAATATTTGTTTTTTTGGCCGAGCGTGGTTGAAAGTTTGATTTTTATAACCAAAAAATTCACACATTCTAGGTTATAAAAAACAATATTTCTACCGCGTTTGGCTAGTAATAAACAGTGATTTCGTGATCAGCGGAGACTAAAAAGGCAGCCTAAAAACTCCCAGCCTTGTAGACAAAAAAGAAATGACTCAACCTTTACATTTAAACTTTCAAAGTCGAAAAAATCTAACTTTCAACCGCGACCGGACCAAAAAAATATTTTTCCCAGACTCAGCGAAGTCTACTCTATCAGCCTACTAACTCCCAGCCTTGTACGAAAAAATATCTCGATTGGTCACCAGCTCTCCAACTATAACCCTTGTTCTAGCACAATAAATTTCATTTCATTTAATTTCTAGATACTTGGGTTGTTTGCTTCTTGCCAAATTTCATGATTCTAGGTCGACTCGTCAACGGGAAGTCCAATGTAAACTTAGAAGCTTGAATTTTTTCAAAGCTCCAAGGGATTGCAGAGCTGAGTATTTATTTTTTATTTTAACTTGAAACGAGTTCACGTGTTCTTGAGAAAAAGGATCTTGACAGACAGGCAAATAGACAGAGAGAGGACGAAGTGATTCTATAAGGGTTCCTTTTTCCTTTTGAGGTACGGACCCTAAAAAAGTTTCAGTGAAGCGCGAAAAAAATTGTGTTTTATCGTTTTCGCGCGTACCGTCTCAGGGCTTGCCAACCAGTCCGCTGTCGGCGAGTAAGTATTGTGGAATGATTAATTGTTCTGTAAATTGAATTCACCGTGATAAATGAAATATCCTCACAATAGGTAATAAATTACGCTGACCCGCGTTACGTAGGTACAAGATGAAACGGTCCGGGTACTTGCTATACACCGACACGACAGAGGCTGGGGACTTAGAATAACAACATATAGAACCCTAGTGACACATAAAATAATAAGGTCTTTAAATAAACTGGCTGATTGCCATAACCAGGATCGCATTTTACACCTGCCTATCCCTTGTATTATCTAAAATATCCACCGTAAAAATAACGGTTTTTAAATGTCAAAAAATAGATTGTTCATTTCAATAAGGGCTATTTTCGTTTGTTTTGACGCTCGGAGGTTGAGTGGAATTTTTACATAATAGAGGCGATGCTTCACAGTGCAGCTTGCAGGACATCATAGAAGCGTCCCCAACGCCGTGGAAGTGGCAAGATTCTGGCTGCATAAAATAATTATAAAAAGGAGGAGATGCTTTCGACACGATATGAAGCTATCATATTTATTTCCTTGATGAAAATACGGTGCTAAGTAAGCTGAAAGATTGAGCATAAATATCTTCTCAAGTGCTGGACAAGCCTAATCTACCTAAAATGTTCCTGGCACTACGGCGTCTGAGTATTCACTGTATGTATTCATATCAATCATCTTTACTGGACACACATTCTAAGTTTCCGCGATAAATGGTGATGATAAATAAATATTTTGAGAAAGATCCCCATCCTCAAATGAGGTACCTAATGTTTTTATCACATTGACGACATAATATCGGGTTGTCATTATAATCATCAATAGGCTTCGCTTTTTAGCTATCGTTCTATGCTTTATTATTTTAAGGACACAAGATAATACGTGTTCACGAAAAGGTAAACAAGGCAGCGTCGTTTCCTAAACCGTATCTTGACCTACTTACTAAACATACATACGAGGCTACAAAAAAATTCTATACCTACCTATACGTTTTTTGACGATGGATGGTGATAATTAGGGATCCTGTCTTTGAAAGACACCCTTTGCGTACAGAACTTTAGCCAATAAGCGAGGCCGACACGGCAGATATTCTCCAATCAACAGTAAAAGTGGAAATGACAGTTACTTTACATTTTGAAACTGTGAAATCAAGTAAAATGTATGAAATAACGCGCAACAGAAAAAATACTCTGTCAAAATCCTTGTATAACGAGAGATTGGAGGATACAAATTATGAGCTCTGTGAATAAATTATTTTAGTTCCTAAAATTTCCGTCGGCTGTGCTGTGGTCTGTGGAAAGGCTGTAGAACGATTTTGACTTTTTCCGGTAGGCATAATTGTGCAGCTCCTCATTAAATCGGGACGCCTTTTTAACACCGTCAAAAAGGGTAGACGCAAACATTTTAAAAGTTGAAATGATTGTCCCTATAATTATGGGATAGCAAATTAATGAGCCTCCTTTCAAAGGGGGTAAACAGAGTACTTTTAAGTGGGTATCAGTAATTTTTGTTCTTGACAGTCTTAAGGTGGAAAGTTCTGTTGTTTACAATAATGAAAAGAATACTGTTTTATTGCCGCGAACGAAAAATCGCTGAACAAAAATAGCTCAATTTAGCTACAAAATGTAAAAAGCTGTGAAAATTTTGAATTTCCCGCTACGTTGCTATCGTCCACCCTTAAGGCCATCCTAGAGTCCTTTCCAAAACATTCCAAAATCTCGGGTAGTGCGATATTCAATCGAGAACTTTTCAAAAGTAGCCTGACTCGAGTGCGGAGTCCGCTACTGAAGCTCGAAAGACGCGTTGGCTTGAATGAACGGAAGCTCAAAAACGCAAGGTCGAATGAACGGAAGCTTGAAAAACACTAGCTCAAATGAACGTTAGCTCGAAAAATGCAAAACAAAGAGGTATGAGTAATTACCTACCTCTGATGAAAAAAAAAATCCCCCGGTTTTATTCATGCAACGAACAACATTTTGATGAAATATGTTTTGAAAGTCAGAGTGAAGCTACCAAGAAATAAAGGAAGGGAGGGTTGTAGGTTTTCACCTCGTCTACGATCTTCAAACAATCAGAATCACAAAACTAAAAAAAAAGTCCTAAAAATATTTTAATAATTTCGCCGAGCTTTCCGGGGTGAAAAGCACATCAAAGATTTTTCATAAGCTTTTCTTTTTTAATTCCAAGGAACTCATCTGTCGGTCCGTTACTTATTTACTCACGCCGGTCATTTAATATTATAAACCCTGAATGCCTTTTCTGGAAAGGGGCGTCTCAGTTTATAGCAACGTGTGTTGGAAAATAATAATTATTGTGCAAGTTTCTAACATTCTGCAAACTATTTACTTGTGCAAGTCTAAACTTGCGCAAGTATATCGTTAGGTGTATGGCTGCCTTAATAGCCATGTAAGAGGCTTTGGGCGGCCTAAAAACTCTGACACCAGGGGTGGCCACTACTTCATACGATTTCCCACCATTAAGGGTGGACGTGGCGGGAAATTCAAAATTTTGACAGTTTTTTACATTTTGTAGCTAAACTGAGCTATTTTTGTTCAGCGATTTTTCGTTCGCGGCAATAAAACAGTATTCTTTTCATTATTATAAACAACAGAACAACAATAATTCAGCCGATTATGTGTTCTGGTCTACGATAAGTTTTTTGGGCGGTGCCACTGCTTCGTACACCAGAACACATAATCGGCTGAATTATTGTGAAAATAGTGAAAATTTTGAATTTCCCGCCACACTGCTATCTTCCAGCCTTAAGGTGGAACGATAGCAACGTGGCGAGAAATTCAACATTTTCACAGTTTTTTTAGATTTCGTAGCTAAACTGAGCAATTTTTGCTACAAAATATAAAAATCTGTGAAGATTTTGAATTTTCCGCCACGTTGCTATCGTCAAACCTTAATGTAATTCAAGCTATATTTTTTCTGTATCTCTGTACAAAACATATCTTAAATAAAAGCGATCTTAAGTCTTAGAAAATATGAAAAGGAAGTGGGAAGACCTCTGTAACCGTCTCCAACAAATGCACCGTCGTCGCCGTTACAACTTAAAAAAAAAAAGTTAAGTTCATTTACGAGCTGTAAAAAGGGTATCTTTCTCCTTTGTGAAGTGAAAAGAAAAAATGCGGACGCGCCAGAGCGGTGCCCAATACACAGGTCATTTCGAAGGCGCTACAACGCTTTATCAAAGCAAGTCAGGAAAGCTCCCTGGGTCGTGCATTTATTGAACGAGGCGGCAAGAAAAACGACGGTTACAGGCCGCGCCGGCTGCACTAAATTGCCAACACTTCTCGTGGGGAAAACTCAGTTCATTATTTTGTAGAGAACAAGGATCGGACCGGTTGTGCGTGTTTAAGTACGGTATTTATCACCGACGCTTATTCAATACGACGTGGGGCCGCGGAGGGTTAGCCTGACCCACGGCCGAAAAATGATTAATGTGTGACCCAATTTTATTAAAGCAAAAACTACATTTTCTTCTTTTTTAAGGTCGACGGCGACTCATCGCACCCTTTTTGACCGCTTCGAGCTTCGAATACCTACAATTTAATTTCATTCATTTCATTTCATGCAATTTCGTCTTCTTCAGAAAAGTTTGCTGTTAATTACTTAGGTGTTGTTAATTTGTAACTTTGTCTCATATAACGCAACCCTATAGCGGATTCATAAACAGATAATGTTCTGGACTAATTAACGAGAAGTGTAATTAAGTGTCTAGCTTCTAGACTCTACTAGGTATTCATTAAAACCCAGAATATATTATATACCCAGGCAGGATACAGAATATACTAATGAATACTAGGTATTCATTGGTGTATTCTGTATCATTATTATCACTTATGAATTCATTTGAATTAGTAGGCGAGGTGTCAAATGGGTTTTTCTGTGTCATGCCTTGGGTGTTCTTTTTACAAACGACTTCTAACACAGTTAGCTAATAATAAAATCAAAGTTGCTTGGCCGGCGCGCTATTTTCTACTTGAGATGTCATAATTAAAAATGCAACGGCGACTGTGGATAACATTTCTCTCGGGGAGTTCTAGCTTTAATGAGGTGTATTATTGGATCGGCCCCCACCTACTTTATGGTAGGCTATTCTTTTCGGGCAACATCGTAGTAGGTAAAGAAATACTGTGTAGGTGAAGTACGAGTAGAAGCTTATCTTTATACAGAAAATAATATAAGACTGATTTTCCTTTTTGTTTTTTCTGAAGCACTAACCCATGCTACTTTTAAACATTTATATTATGAGGTATTGTAAAACTCCGTCCATAAGACGAGATATGGGTTGGAAAAATTCGCATCAACAGTTTCTTATTTAGGTAGTTTTTTTTTTTAATCTTATCTTAAATCTTTAAGGCTGACTTTACTCTTTGATATTTACCTACAATATTAAACTTTATTTAGGTACGTACAGTTTTAATTAAACTTTATTCGACTTTAATTTCCAGTGTCTATTCTACACACACGAGTGACGTGCCTGTTTTCGCTCTCCTGCTTGACTACCCACATGCACCCACCAGCACTTTGAATAGGCCTTCGCTCCAGAGCTAAATAAATGAGTTAGCAGTGTTGTTTATTCCAGTCCTGTATGCTATGCTATAAACGGGAGGATTCAATTATAAGTTGGTGTAAGCGGCCATGGCCCAGTGCATTAATTCGCCATGGACGGTATTCTGCGACGTAGAAGTTGCGTATTATTACCTAATCCAGTTTATTTAACCCTCTGACCGCGGTAGATTTTAATATCTTTTTGTATTTTCTAAAGCACTAACCCGTGCTAAGGAACATAAATATCTTTTTAACACATCTATTCGAAAAGACCTAGCTCGTTCCCCGCAAACAGGGACTAAAATAGCTTTTTAATCCCGGAGGGACAAAAAGTTATTTGAATTTGGAATATGGATCTGTAAGTAAAAGTTCAAATGACTAATAAGTTTACAGACAACATTGAAAGAGATCAATCACGAACAATGTATGGACAAGAAACTGGCAGTATGAAAAAATATACCGCGCGGCGCAAGCCAAATAAAAAAAGGTTTGTAGAAAAATAAAAACGTTAAAAATGCATTCCGTCTTCATTCGTACCGTTTATTTGTGTACTAAAATTTGGATTTTACTTACTTTCATAAAATAAAAGTGTTTCTTCCTCAAGGAATGAGAATTAAAGTGTTATAATATTAACTCCATAGAACAGTGTGTCGGATGCCGAGCCGACGCTAATTATTCGTAAGTTCCAGTCACTTATTTTCTCATAGAGGGTGATAAAAAGTAGAGTGTTCACCTCGGGAACAACACTTTTTAAAGCTCGAGTACTTTGAATCCCTTGCTGCGCTCAGGATTCTACTTTAGAATCCTTCGCTCCGCTCTGGATTCAAAGAAACTCTCTCGTCTTAAAAATTGTGTTTTAGTCCCTCGGGTAACAATCTACTGTTATAATTATAAAAAATTCGCTCGGGATAGGACTTGAACCCGCAACCTCTTGCATATCGTGCAGACGCTACCGAGTCAAGTAACTCTCGATGCGAATTTCCCAACCTCATTGAAACTCGTCTTTGAAACCTCATTGAAACGCCAGACTCTTGCATACCGTGCGTGCAGGCGCTCTACAAGAGGTTGCGGTTTCAAGTCCAGCCCCTCTACCCTTACAATATGGCGGAATTTACAAAATTCAATATTTCACGAATTAAGACTCATTTTATATTGGTTTTGAACAAAATAGTATTACCTTTGAATAAACATTACGAAGCATATAAAATCAAAGGATGACTATGCATTGTAAAAAAAAAAAAAAAACTTTGTAAACGCTCGGGACAGGGGTAACCCCCCTGTCCCGAGCGAATTTTTAACCTTACGAAAATCTTTATAGATTTTAATATTCCGTTTCCCCGTGGAACCACTATACTCTGAATCCATATCACATAGATCCACCATTTTGACAGACATGTATAGTAACAGTAGACTACATAAGTATAAATTACATACGTATACATTGAAGATTTTGACAATAATAGTTATTTGATATGCAAGAATGCAAAATTATTGTTTGCGGCGAGTGCTTGTATTGAATATCGTGCTAGCGAAGGTTTCTAAAATTGAGTTACGAGCGTAACGAGTGGTTCAAAAAAAGAAACCTGAGCGTAGCGAGGTATTCAGAAGCTCGAGACGCAAATAATATTGTATTCATGGTAAACACAAAACTTTTCATCTCACAGAAGCGAGGAAATTATTTTTCATCTCCCATGCTCGGAAAGTACGCTGTTACTTTAAACATGCGATCGTAGAAGATCCTTTTTTAAACCGCTTTGTATTTTTGTGCGCTTCGAAATTTGAACTCGACGCCCTAATAAAAAAAATATAAGGAACTCCTTCAACTTGTAGCATTGCGTAGCAACGGTTTGTTGATTTTATGACACTTCAAGAAGACACGATTTCTCACGTTCTGGCAACGCCACATACTCCTTTGTGAAGAAGCAAAAAAGAAGGAAACTCATTTCACTAACCTCTATGGTAGGTATCTACCTACCTATATCTATTGTTTGTCACGCTTGGCTAACAAAATCATTTCCTCGCTTCTGTGAGATGAAAAGTTTTGTGTTTCGCACGAATGCAATATTATTTGCGTCTCGAGCTTCTGAATGCCTCGCTACGCTCAGGTTTCTTTTTTTGAACCACTCGCTACGCTCGTGGCTCAATTTTAGAAACCTTCGCTAGCTCGGTATTCAATACAAGCACTCGCCGCAAATAATAATTTTGCATTCTTGCATAACAAATAACTATTGTTAGCCATGCGTGACAAACAATAGACATAGGTACCTACATAGAGGTTAGTGAAATGAGTTTACTTCTTCTTCGCAAATGAGTACCTATATGGCGTTGCCTAGCAACGGGTTGGTTGATTACAAATCGTGTCTTCTTGAAGTGTAATAAAATCAACAACCCGTTGCTAGGCAACGCTACAAGTTGAAGGAGTTCCTTATCTTTTTTTTATTAGGGCGTCGAGTTCAATTTTCGAAGCGCACAAAAATACAAAACGGTTTAAAAAAGGATTTTCTACGATCGCATGTTTGAAGTAACAGCGTACTTTCCGAGCATGGGAGATGAAAAACATGTTTGTAATATTGTTATCTGCTACATAAGCTAAGGAAAGTTATCGGAATTCGGAAAGTGGTGAAACACGCTATCAAATTTAAAATAGAAGAGATAAGTGCAATAATTAAATCTTGAGAATGTTTCTGGCATTCGTGTACTCCCAGCAGATGTTTTCGTTACGTATTCACCAGTGCTGGAGTACGAAGCAACAAACTCTCTAAAGTAATTAGAATTTTTCCAGCGGCTCCATTGTGCCAGGAATTCAGCAGCCGAGAACTTTTTAATGTTTTTTTTTTCGCTATTACCGTTATGTACATATCGTTTACTATTTATTAACTAGCTTTTGCCCGCGACTTCGTCCTTTTTTCTCGTGTGCTTTTCCGTTGTTTTAATGGTTATTCTGCTATTCGGGGCGGAGAGAAATCCAACAAATCAAAAATCATAAAAATCGGTCCACCGGTCGATCGAGTTATAAATGGTGTAACTTTGTTTTATATATCAAGATATATCAAATAGGTACCTATTGTTCCATTTAATGATGCTTCTTTATTGGAATTTTCCATTTATTTGACTTTACATTTTCGCTCGTGGGATGGGAAGCCGCACTCCGTCCCGTGATTTTCGTGTTTATTATGTAAAGCTGTGCGATATCACGCAAGTATATAATTCGCAGTGATTTACGCCCGATTTTTGCAAGAGCGATCAAAGCGGTTATTAATCGAAGATTAATTAAACATAGCGGCAGGTTATTGGCTGAAATGATTATTGGACATGAGATTAACATGTCTGTTACTCGTACATTTGTTACGCCGATTGAGAGACCGGCTTCTCCAATGATGTAAGTCAAATTGACGTCACCAATGGCGGGTTAAGGTAGGACGATAGTATAGTGGCGGGAAATTCAAAATTTTCGCAGTTTTTTACTGTTGTTTACAATAATGAAAAGAATACTATGTTATTGCCGCGAACGAAAAATCGCTGAACAAAAATAGCTCAGTTTAGCTACAAAATGTAAAAAACTGTGAAAAAATTGAATTTCCCGCCACGTTGCTATCCCAACTTAATGTTAGGACTCGCTACTTGATTGTAAAAAATAGCTTCTAATAAATAACGACCGGCGACATCTGCAACAAGTACCTGCTAATCAAGTCCTTTTCCGATTTTTCCAAATTATTTTGTTTGAAATGCATCATTAATAAAACAAGATTAAATTTACAATTTACTCAATTATGTAACGGAATACAGTACAGACAGACTGGCGTATTGTGTTAGCCGACGCGGCCACACGGCACGGCGGCGGCGCCACCAAAGGCAAAGGCATATTGAATTTGATTACAAAACCACTACAGTGCATTAGTCAAACCACCACCATTACGAACTACTGGACTGTAATAATATCTAATCAGCCATATACGCCTCAATGTGCTCAGAGAATTGGATGTATGGATGGAGTTTGCTACAACGCGACTTTGTGAGTCCATGCGTTGAGGTGTTGTTATTAGGTTACTCATAGATATATTTAGTTTTATTTAAATGTATAAGCTGTATTCATAATTTGTTAGAATGAAGATTTTTTAGGTGAATAAAGTACGCCAAAGATATTCGCTACTTTATTCTACTTACTGCCGATTTCTGAATTGAGAAATTCACTAAGCAAATACTTAAGTATGGTTCTGTCTCTGCAGACTTCTCACAAAAAAGCGTGATACTTAAGTTTTTGCTTAGTAAAATTCTCAATCCAGAAACCGGGCCTTAAAGTCTACTTGTTAGACGACTTAATGCATCCTAGGTGCATCAAGTGGGACAATCCGAGCGTGGATTATGGCTTGCCATGGTCATAAACAAAGGGTGGCATTAATAGTCGTCATCTCAAGATCAAGCTCAAGTTGGTGATCTCAGAAAACAAAATCAATCGAGCTTGAGTAGCTTTCAGCATATTACAAGACACTAGCTTGAGCTTGACATTGACATTAGCCGACTGGAGACCTTGGCTAATTCAATGATAAGCTCAACAGCTACTCAAGCTCGATTGATTTTGTTTTCTGAGATCAACTACTTGAGCTTGATCTAGAGCTGACGACTATTAATGCCACCCTTAGAAAGAACCTTTTACTTAAACATCTAATTCCACACTGTATAGTGAAATTCGAACCCGAAACGGCTTTCAGCCATCCGCGATCAAAACGGAGCTCTATTATCGTTCTATCTAGAAGAAATAAATCAGTGTTGTGTAACGAGATCCCGTCCGCAATCATCGAGATAATACTTTGGGGATTTAGCCAAAATAACATTTCGCTTGCACAAAGTTCTTAATGAAATAAGTTAGTAATCCTCGGGTAATTCGTTGAACGTCTGCGCGATAGATCCAGCCCTGCTGCCCGCCACGCAACTTCTGCTTATAGGTGCTTTAGCTAGTGTGAGTTTCATTTTGCGCTCTCCATTGAAAATATAATGGGAAAATCTTACTTTCGAATCATCTGTCTTGTTTATCACTCAGTATCCGTCCTGCCTGTCACACCTTTCACTTGCTTTGGCGTTTTCATTTGTTGTAGTTTTTTAAAAGTTTTTAGGGTTTTGTAACTCAAAAGGGAAAACGGAACCATTACCTATAACCCTCTCCACGCGAGTTTCACTCGCACTTGTCTGGTATTTATCTACCTAGTTTAGAAAGCAGGTACCCGCTGTGCTTCCTATGATAGCACCCACATCAGCTGCCACCCAGTCTGGAACGCCTGCATGGAAAACTCTTAAAAAGATTCTGATTGTTCTTACTTCGGAAGTAACTCATGTCATACATAACGCTCTGTGCTCCAAGTTGAGTAATATTTTTTGTTTGACAAATGGCCGCGGTAACGGGACTTGGCCAACTTTCACCTCCACTAATACCCGCGCTGTTTCGTGATTTATGAAAATGTCTAAGTAGATTTTTTCCGTTTACTCACTTACGCTGATGCCATTTCTCTTGATTAAACTCCTTACGCGCAGGTGCCCGGATAACAGAGTTGATGGCGCTCTTTATCACACAACACAAAAGGTGGATTTTCTTTGAAAAACAAATGTAGCAGCCGAGCGGGCGGCTGGTTGATTATGATTGACACGAGAACACAGCATATTACCTACATTTCCCGAGATTCGTTTTACATACGGACGTACAAATCATACAAAATACTTGCCTGCTGTAGGTACTTAGGGGCTGTGAATAAATAATGCGAGTTTTATTTCGCGCAGCGCCGGCCCCAGCCAAAAGTTAAATATGCTTTTATACAGACAGTTCTCTGCTTCGTTTAAACTTTTCGGTGTGATTGTCCAGAAACTTGGAGTGCACTAATAATAGTCAACAACTGAAGGGCTCTAAAACTACTTATCTCTTTATGTGTTATATCTAGCGACGAAGCTTGTTATCATTGACACGGCATAATGTTTTCAGGGACCGACGAGGCCGAAACTTTAGCGATTACAGCGGCAGTGCTGTCGCTTAGACCCCGGCCCCCAGACCGGCCCCCGGGGGTCCGCGGGGCCCCTTTGTGCTGCTCTACACGTTGATGGACGCTGTTTAACATACGGGACAACTTAGTTTTTGAATGAAAACACAACTTTGTTTAAGTTTGGGTAAGGGAAACTTGTATTAAGCGTTTATATTCCATTTATACACAAACTTGGTGCTAAGTTGCGCACTTAATTATTAAAGTCCTAAATTAACACTTGGACGCTCAACAAGGCGATCCAGTAGGGGCTTGTACCTATGAGACATGTAGGTAGAGCCTTTACACTAAGCTTCTGCTCTTCTATGGTCTTAAACTAAAAGGATTAGTAGTATAAGTATACCTTGGAATGAAACTAAGATTAAGGCTGGAAGATAGCAGCGTGACGGGAAATTCAAAATATTCACAGTTTTTTACATTTTGTAGCTAAACTGCGCTATTTTTGTTCAGCGATTTTTCGTTCGCGGCAATAACATAGTATTTTTTTCATTATTGTAAGCAACAGAACAACAATAATTCAGCCGATTATGTGTTGGTCTACGAAGCAGTGGCACTGTTCAAAAAAAATTGTCGTAGACCAGAAAACATAATCGGCTGAATTATTGTTGTTCTGTTGCTTACAATAATGAAAAAAATACTATGTTATTGCCGCGAACGAAAAATCGCTGAACAAAAATAGCGCAGTTTAGCTACAAAATGTAAAAAACTGTGAAAATTTTGAATTTCCCGTCACGCTGCTATCGTCCACCCTTAAAGAAAGGAAACGTCTTAGGTACCCCTTATAAAGATTTATCTATAGATACGTACCAGACAGGTACGTTTCAAAAATCTCGACGATATACCTAACCACCTCAACTGGCATCTCACATGCACATTGGCAAACATGATGTGGGCATTCGCAATTTCGCACTCTTCCATTCCATAGTATAATAGTTATAGCTCAAATTATAAATCGTTAAAATATTGTGGCGCTGGCAGTTTTATAGCGAAAAATAAAAGCATCGTTGTGATACCAGCCGCAAGATTGAAATCAATTATACATACATTCCGGTCCAGTGAACTGAGTAATGCACTCGTACGTTCGTAAAGGCTGCAACACACTGCACCCCGCCCGCCTCACGCTGAAAAGCGCCTAAATAAATGCAGAAACAAGTGAAGTCCTAGTAAGTATGACGAACTCAAGACGGACTTGTGACTGCAAAGTTCAAAGATGCACTATCGTACCAACTTGTAAGTTAGTGAATGTATAAACATTATACTCTCGCATCTCCATCCTTCATAGTGTAACTCTATAATGTACCTACTGAACACATCTTGAGCCTACTTGTACATGCACAATTACACATGAAGCGAACCCTACGTACTGGATTGCAACGTGGATTATGCTGCTAACAATGTAATTTACACACGTAATGCCATAATGGTGCAAGCGGTAGCCCTGAGCTCATCCCTTTTAATCCATTGATGGAATATTATGTTCTCTGGTTAGTCAGACTATGTAATCAAATCTTGCCTCTGGCGTCGGTTACTGAGTCCGTTGGTTTGCTGCTGATCAACGGAATCTAGCGCTGTTTTCCACGTGCATAAGTGCATACTGATGCTTTTTTTTCGTGCCGTTTGCCACTAAATTAAAGAAAAAAACTTTTTATAAGTACCATGAACCTCTACAACAAAATTACCCTAGTAGGTTTCACCATTGATGGCTTTTCCATCAGGCAGCAGCGCTTGTCTGGAAGCCTTGAACGTTTTGTCAGTATTTTTTTTTATTCTCTTTGATGACTCATAATTGAACAGTTCTTACGGACTTAGGTATAAGTCTATATTTTTTTTTATGTTAGGTAATGGAGTTAAATTAAAAAAATAGATGAAGTAACAATGTTCAAACGAAATTGAAATTGAAATAAAATAAATTGAAATGAAAATTATTGCACAACCAGTGTCACAATTATTAAATCCCTGGTTCAAAGGAAAATTCCTGTGTTGAAAAGGAAAATAACGAAGTAGATCCATAATTGCCAACAGAGATGTAAATATGGATGCACACTAGAATGGGTTTGATATTGCGAAAGGAACTGGAAACCCTGAAGCGATCAGCTAGAGCAGCGTTTCCCAAACTAAAGATAAGATAAAGATTTTATTTCTCAGTCCACAAATTTTCATAGTAAGGTAAAGCACACAGATGGTACAAATTTGTGGAAAGCTGGAACTTAGACTAGATCAAAGATCTGTATCTTAAGTTTCCAGGCCTCCCAATTACAGGCAACAGTATACCTAGCTATATTGTGCTATATTATTTTGTAGCAGACATTTTACTAAAATTAAAATAAAGATTATTAATTAAAATATTGTAAGACAAAGAACACTAAAGTAAATGTTATTTAATTGTGGTATCTGTAGGTGTGTGGTATGTTAGTGTGTGTGGTTGGGGTAAGGGGGGTTGTGTTGTGTGGGTGTGTATCAGTGTATTGTATGCGAGTTTGTTTGGGAAGGTAGGTCTCACGAGGTCACGACAGAATATAAAAAAGTGATTCAGTTTTTGCATAATCAAGATCATTTAGGTACTGGAATAATTTGTTCTTTAATAATTAATTCATATTTCGTAAGGTCAATAATGTCAAGGTCCTTATTTAGGTAATTATATCGTCGGTTTGATTGGAAATCGTAAAATCTACGCGCAAAATTGGTATCTACTGTAATATTTTCGCAGACTGTGTAATATCGCTTAGCATGCCTATCATTTTTGCGATTTTGATTATTAACCATAGGATGGTGGTTTGGTGGTGAAGGATAGTAGCCATTACGTAAAGTTGCCTTACAGTAAGAACCTTGGCCTCAGAATACAACTGGGTTGTTGGGTGAAGCCTTGGTTTGAAATGGATCACCTTAAGTTGGTTATTGCGTAAACTGTTATTGGTTATAGCGAATACATATTATTATTAGGCTGGCCCTGAAAAAAAAGCTAATTTTCTATTTCAAAACTCATACATGCTTGTTTTTTCAAATTGGGTTTAGTCCCGAATTTGGATATTTTTGTTAGATGGGTCACCATCCAGGCAACTTTAGGAACCACTGGACTAGAGCTGTGTCAAAGCGCTGCCGTCTTCGCAGATAAATTGGAATCGCAAGGCTTGTCGATTTTGACTTTCAACTACATCGATCCATCCTCAGATTGTTAGTTATGCGATTCCAAACAGGTAAATGCTATTGGTAGCCCAGTGGTTATACAATGTGACCTCACATGAGATCCCAGTTTCGACTCCCAGTGGTGGATAGCAGCTTAACAAACGGACAATCTCCCGTAAATCCAGTAAAATCATGAGCCAGTTGAGAAGAAGATGTGAATAGGAAACCCAATACCGTAGACACAGAAGAGACAAATTCGGGGAGTTGGTGCGGCCGGTCAAAGGTAGTCCGGATATGATATCGTAATGGCGTCCTCTGGGCGGAAGCTATTATACGACGTCTGAATCGGCGGGCGCCTTCTCGTCGCTTCGGCCCCAATTGATTTTTATTGAGTGGAGTTGCCATTCCGCTGGAGAGAAGGGAATCCTTCGGGGTCGGCAATTGTCGTGATAGGAAACCAGGTGGATCGATCACGCGCGGGCGGAATACTAAGCACGCCGATATTGTCGGCACTCACTCCCTTATATTTCCACTATGTAGTAATGTGACAGCGCATTAGAGTTAAACCTCTTCACGGAACGGTGCGTAGAGCGTAAACACCGCGTTACGTGTTAACCGTTTTGACTTTCAGCTAAATCGTAAATTAGTTTATACCGGGATTTCTGTCTGAGCTCCAGGTTGGAATGAAAGTTTGTTCGATAACTTTACATACCTTTAAATATTTTGTAAATTATTTATGTGTATAAATAAACTTTTTATCTATCTATCTATCTGTGTAGTATAAGCAATTTATTAAGCATCTCGTAAGGAAACCACGTATTGACCATGTCTTTCCTGTGGACAAGGCCGACTACGCCGACACCTCAACTTATCTTATATCACCTCAACTCAACGCACTGGATGAGTGAAGCGAGCACTAGTTCACTGCAATGCTTGAGATATATTCTTTATTTTAGATAGAGTAGGCTTTCCATCACGTACCTATTCTATATTGCCAACTTAGTCGGCCTAGCCCGCAGCAAATACGTGCGGCGTCTATGCGGGTTTTCTCACGATGTTTTCACAGTTAGACAAATAATAATTCATACTTTGCAGCTAACTACCTACATAAAGTAGGTACTCGGGGCATTTGGGTAGGTATTCAAAATATTAACAAAATTGCGAATTGTACATATAAACAACGAAACATAATATCACAAATAAGTTCCGAACGTACGTACCTAATTGAATTGTCCAGCGCACGAACTATTGTAGAGTTCATATACAAATACATCCTTACATTTATTCATTTATGTATTATCTACAGTTTGTGTCTTTAGTTAGCCCCTCTTTCATGATGTTCGAATTTGATTAAATTGTTTTAAATTACCGACCACTCTAGTCTGTACGCTGCTGGGGTCGTAAAATAAAGGTAAATCAAGCTGTATCGACGGTTTCACACAACATATTGCGATGCAATTGTGAAAATGGCATCCGGTTTGGCCGAGGTATTTTCAGGCTCAGACAAAGCATATTTTTATGGTACATTTTTTAAATTCCAACTCAATTTAACTTAGTCCTAGTTTGTAGAACTGTTACTCAAATCAAAGTTGACAGTTAAATCAGCACATTATATCCAGATGTTTACCTACTAAGAAATTAAAAGACAACTGTCCCCCCACGCTCACCGCGCGTTACTGTTTAGGTCCGACTTGCCACCTACCACGTGCGCACTGAATCGGAACTGTGACGCAACAAAACGTATACAAAAAATATATAATAATAGAATCTAGACTAAGATAACGAAACGGTGGAGGGTTCTGTACCGCTCGATATAACAATGTTCTCAGTGTTCCTAATACCACCGTCTTGGGTTTCTTAGTCCAACAACCCTTATTCATTCTACGTATTTTTATTTTACTTAGCTCGAAAGGACTTTATTTCTAGTTTGAAATGTACGAAGACAGTCATGCAGAGAAAACCCGCACTTAGGAGACCAGAATACCAGAATATCAAGGTTGGCGAAAATAATGTAGGCAGGTTCTGCCTACATTATTTTCGCCAACATTTTTTTTTAATATGGTCTGATCCACCTGTTCACGCTTGTGATACCAGAGCCAGACAGGCTTCATACACGTATCACTCATGTCAAGATGACGTGTGTCAGGATGACAAGATCACGTCATTTTGGACGAATCTAAAGGCAAACAAGAGCCGCGCTGTCAAATAGAGAGCCAATAGGAGCACGCCAACGATACGCGTTTCTGTCAGCGGCTTTTGTGACCTTGTTAGACCTTCTCTACCTAGCTAGCTATCGAGCTTCGCACATCAAAATTGTAATATTTCCTGATTAAGGTGGGATGATAGCAACGTGGCGGGAAATTCAAAATTTTCACAGTTTTTTACCATTTGTAGCTAAACTGAGCTATTTTTGTTCAGCGATTTTTCGTTCGCGGAAATAACAAAGTATTCTTTTAATTATTGTAAACAACAGAACAACAATAATTCAGCCGTTTATGTGTTCTGGTCTACGACAAGTTTTTTGGGCAGTGCCACTGCTTCGTAGACCAGAACACATAATCGGCTGAATTATTGTTGTTCTGTTGTTGAAAAACTGTGAAAATTTTTAATTTCCCGCCACGTTGCTGTCGTCTACCCTTAAATGCAAAATTAAGTAACTTCAAAGCTGCTGTTCATCATTCTTCCATTGCCATCCTCATCTACATCTTAATCATCGTGTCCGAACGCGGACACCACCTGTCGGTACAAAAAGGTACTTTTTGTAACAATTTCAAATGTTTTCTTGAAATCTTGAACGCTTTGATTTTCGTAGTACGGAACCCTAAAGCCAGCGAGACAGCGTCTGCGTCTGCGCAACCGGTGGACACCTTGACACGTCATCGCGCCCTTGACTCCAGTGAAAACAGCAGCTTTCCTCTGTCAAGGGCTAGTCACATAATTCGGACGCATAATCATTTGTTGCGTCACTCTGTACGAGTATACCTAAAATTGTGATGTCAAACTATTTACTCTCTTTTTTTACTTTTCACCATTTTTTTATGGTTGCTATTATTACTATTATACTTTATTGTTCTATTAAATCAACTACCGGATTTTACGCAAGTTCTGAAATTAATTTCACTGGTCAAAAGTCCTATAGCCCAAGTAGCCGGAAAGCATTTGTGAAAAACCTGATGTTTAAAATTATATGAGATACCTAACTGTATTGATAAAGCACTTCTGAATTTAATGTTGACACATTCAACATCCGTAGTGTGTAAAATTAGATGCCTAATACCTACTTACTATTATTTAGGTACTTGTAGAATGAGCGTCACGCCAACAAACTGCCCTGCAGTTTGGCGAAATCTTGTAAACTTTTTGTATTATTGTAATAACAAATATTTTTTTTTTTTAAAAGCAGTCTTTGCGTTTAGCACAGGATCGTGAGCGGTGGCGTGAGCATGAAGAGGCCTTTACTCAGTAGTGGGTGTCAACAGGCTGATGATGATGATGAATAGGTAGTTCACCGACTTTGCCATGCTAACGTTACAAGTAGCAGACACAATTATTTTCATAGATTAAGATCCTGGATTCTGGGTTCGCTATAAATTCCTGAGTGGGTTGAATTACTTGCCTTCACACTTTGATGTTCTTTCTCTGCATGCAATACTTAGGTACGCAAAATAAATAAATATAATTTCCGGAACTATCGCAACATTCGAGGCTCTCTCGGTTGCAGGATTCCCAACTTCGAATTTACTTACGAAACTGTTTGAATGGCGGTTATTCTAAAAACCGTTACTTGAGCCGCTTAAATTGATCAAATTACAGTTTCGTCGAAATCCCGAGAGGAAACAATAAGCACTACTACGAATATGAAGGTCTTTTTGCTGAATCTTTTCGGGATAATAATATGACGAAGGGTCTCGCACTGTCTTTACAGAAGATTGAATTGTTCGCCTACACAGCGGAATATATTGGAAATCGGATTATAACGATATCGGCTTTGACACGCGACGCTTTTCTACGAAGGTATTTAATTCACTTATCACTGAAAATGTCTGTTGCCTGTATGACTAGATATTTGAAGTCATTTACAGATTTTTACGTGCAGTGTGATGTGATGATACGGGCGGGACTTTCAAGCTTTTTTCAAGCAATCTATTTTTATGAGCTACGTTTGCAACGTCTTTCTTGTTCAATACTTGGCAGTACGAATTTACAGACGATGAAAGTTGCCAAATGATTTTTTTCGTGGATAACTTGAAAATCGTAACGACGGCGCATTCTAGTCGTATCAATGCCGCGAACAATATCACTAGTCGAGATAATAGATCATACTCCGATAATTACGGCCTCCACCTGTGGCCGCCTTGACATTAAAACAACTAAACTGTTTGCAATAGTATATAAACTAAGAGAAATCGGTGGACTAGCATCATTTGGCAATCATTAGCCAACCGGCGCAAGTGCAAGTGTGAAAATGAAAACTCTAGTGTTGATGTGCCTCGTGGCGGTAGTGGCGGCGGCGTCGGCGCGGGATGTGCGCAAGAGGCGCGACGCTGATCTGGAGACAGCTGCTTCGCACTGGGAGAAGGGCGGCGGCGGCGAGCACCACGGGCACCACCACAGCGAGCACGGCGAGAAGGGCGACAAGGGCTACAAGGGACACCACGAGCACGAGCACGGCAAGAAGGGCCACTCGAACCACGAGGGCCACAAGGGGCATTACGACGAGCATGGTGGACACAAGAAGCACCACCACCACGACGACGGCTACTACGACGAACACCACCATGGAGAAAAGGGTGAAAAGGGACACGGCTTCGAAGAAAAAGGCCACTACCACAAGGGCCACTCAACTAAGGGCCACCATGGCGTGCACAAAGTAGATGAGTTCAAAAAAGACAAGCACTTCCACGACAAGCATGGGGAGTCCGGCTTTGAGGAGGGCTACGGCGGGCACCACCACGAGGGCGGCTACAAGAAGGGCGGCGAGTTCCACAAGGGACACAAGGAGGGCGGCCACCACGAGCACGATCACGGTTCGAAGGGCCACCACGAGCACGGCGGGCACCACAGCGAGCACAAGGGACACCATGACGAGGGTGGCCACGCAGAGCATCACCACCACCACGAGGGACACGGCAGCAAGGGCGGCCACGAGGACCACAAACACTGGGACTGGAAGGGACACAAATAGTCGAGTTATAATTATGTTTGTTATGTTGTTGATATTTTGTGATACTTACTGAAATAAATAGCCTACTGAAATAAATTGTTTCACAGATAATTTTGTATCTACAACTTACCTGCTCAAAGGGGAAGGGATTATAAATAAATAGCTTATTTGCGTATTATGTTTGAAGAGGATAGGAAAGTTCTTATTTTCTCGGGAAATTCGGCACAAGATTCACCAAATGAAGTGCTTAAATATAGGGTGCTTTTTTATTCGTTAGCCACACTATAAGCAGCTCGTATCAACTTGTATCAGCTGTTCCACTCATTTAGCTCGCCAAATTGCCACTGACAACAACAACTTGGAACAACAGATAAATTTTTTAAAATAATTTCTTGACCCCATAGTACCAAGAGTTGTTTGTAATGATCAGTAGAAAGATCGACAAAACTTTCGAATTAAAAGTCACCCTATAATAACTTTCAGACTACTTTCGGGGTATTCACTCAAATTTCAGGGGACCATGTTATCGAATACTCAACTCATGCTGTTTTGTGATTTTCCCGAAAGGGTCGGTGGGTCCGAGATGAGAACCGTCAAATCATACTTTCAATACAGCTAGGTTTATTTTTTCGTTGAGTTTTCCCAAAAGTAAAGGCTGTTCTTGGTATTTGCGGGGGGATTAAATAATCTTTGCAAATGTATGACACAGCTAAATAGATAACATTGGGTTAGTTACGGTGCTTTGTACTACCAATATTACTCCAGTTAAAATTCACGAACTCATAGCTACCTAAAAAATTGCCTCACATTTTACTTTAGAAACCGCACTTTGCATAAGCCAAAGCAATATTATCCCGTTCTCATTAAGTTACTGTTGCTCTCTACGGTATTTACCCGAGCGTCCTGCCGAGCAGAAAATAGTCAGCTTTTTGCGAAGCTGCCAGGCACTACTATCAAGACCGTTTTTACTGAAAACTGCTTCTTAAATTTTATTTTACAGAATACTTTTAATGCCGACATAATTTTTATTTTTTGTCCACTTATTTTTTGCTGTACACTGTAAGGTGTAATTAATTTTAGCTTACTTTACAGCTATTTAAAAATTGCCCTGTATACCTACATAATAATTATATTTTCCGGTAAATACTCCGGCCGTTGTCTGCCTAATTCGTCACTTTACTGTGAGATGTGTAAAATATCCCTGCTGTAATAACTAATTCATAAAGCAGGGTTTCCAGTGCCAGTGCCTACCAACAATATTATACAAAAATAATATTTTTCAACAAATCTACGTTGCAGTACCAGACTCATTTGTTCGCTTATGCTTTAACAAGGTACTGTTGTCTTCAACGTGATAGTTTGATTCTCTACAGGACCACAGGACAGTATAAATTTTAGGTGCTCTCTTTGCATTGCACTCAACATAAATGCGGCAATCAAACAAAAAACTATCTAGGTTACGAACGTAAAGTTTAAGTTAACTCTACATCCCGTAAAAATCTGCTCCCTCGTTTCATCGTTAAAATAAAGATCTTAATAAAAGCGAAAGAATCCATAAAACTATTCCAATTTACTTTTACAACCGAAACTCAAACACAACACGAAGCATGACGTGGGTGTACCTACTTATGAAGGTATTCCTGTATAATGCATAGGAAATACTTTCAAGTTGAAACCTCGCGAAGTAAGTATACGAGTACCCAGTACCCACCCACTCGACTCTCAACAACAAAGAGTAACGGAAATTGGCAGAAAACTCATCTTCTCGGTGAAAATGTCAAAAGTTGAAAAGTTTTGCGAGCTGAAACACCCCATCCTGTATGCGCTCGAAATGGGGTGATATTCAACTGATACAGGTGTGCTGCCGCTTTGTACCTGCAATTTTCAACCGTGTTATGTACCGTAGTAAGTATGTGAAACAATGAACCGAAATCAAATTATCCTCAAATAAACTTCTAACCTTACCGCTGTATGTGATCGAACATAAAACAAGAAGCTTTTAGATTCAAAGCGTATTCATATAAACCGCAATGTCTTCGTAAAACTCTCAAAGTGCGACGTAAAGTAGCGAAGCATCCAGACCGTCATGCCCCACTGGGTCCAAGTACATAACAGCCGAAGTTAAGATGCATCCGCCGGTCGATCGGATCCGAGCCAACCTTGACTCTCTCGGACAACAATTACCTACTTGCCTCACCGCCACTACAGCTTGTATATAAAATAATTTGCGACTGTGCAGTTATCATTCTGCAACTGCAACTCGTTTGCGAAACAAACAATGAGGTTTGGTTTGCTAGTGGCATGTGGGCTGCTGGCCCTCGCCGCCGCGGCGAGCGCCCGTGACGTCAGAGAGTCGGCTGATCTGGAGCCGGCCGCCTCGCACCACCACCACGAGAAGGGTGGCGGCCACGAGCACCACGAGCACCACCACCATGACCACGGCGACCACGGCCACAAGGGGCACAAGGGCCACCACGAGCATCACCACGGGAAACACGGCCACAGCCACCACGAGGGGCACAAGGGGCACCACGGCGAACATGGCGGACACAAGAAGCACCACCACCACGACGACGGCTACCACCACCATCACCACCACGGCGAGAAGGGCGAGCACGGACACGGTCACGAGGAGCACGGTCACTGGCACAAGGGCCACGATACGAAGGGCCACCACGGCATCGAGAAACACGACGAGTTCAAGAAGGACAAGCACTTCCACGACCACCACGGCGATAAGGGGCACCACGAGCACCACGGTGGGCACCATCACGAGGGCGGGTATAAGAAGGGCGGACACCACCACAAGGGACACAAGCATGGGGGACACCACGAGCACCACCACGGGAAGAAGGGCCACCACGAGCATGGCGGACACCACCATCACCACAAGGGACACCATGGCGACGGCGGCCACCACGAACACCACCACCACCATGAGGACCATGGCAAGAAGGGCGGCCATGAACACCACAAGCACTGGCATCACAAACATTAACCTTCTCAGCTTGTTGTTATTTTTCTTGTTGACTGTTTATACGTGAATTTTGTTATATTTTTATACGAAATACATTTTTTTGAAAATATTTGAGATTAATGGTTTACTTAACACATTAACTGCCAACTACGAGTTAAAAAAAAATCATAATCTCGTCCAAAGTGATGTATTAAAATTTCGTGAAAACAATCCATTTCTTAAAACTTTCTCGCTATAACAACTTGTGAGATCTCTTAAGAGCGTTGTTTATTAAACTAAGCATAATTTCTTAATCTGTAACTGTGTCTGGCTGACAAGCGAAATACTAAGAAGTAAGAATTTAATTCAATAAAAAGAGTCAAGAGATACTGATTTAAAAACCGATGGTATTTTGTTGCACTAAAATTTCATAAAATGCAAGTCCTGCTACGAACCTCTACGGCGCGGCGTAGCCTCGTAGCGTGCTCGTAGCGTCTACGACGCATAATACAATAATCTCGTTCAAAGATCATTTAATAATTATTAGTACCTATGTAACTTGATTATTCCTCATTTAAGGCTGGAAGATAGCAGCGTGGCGGGAAATTCAAAATTATCACAGTTTTTTACGAAGCAGTGGCAATGCCCAAAAAACTTATCGTAGACCAGAACACATAATCGGCTGAATTATTGTTGTTCTGTTGTTTACAATAATGAAAAGAATACTATGTTATTGCCGCGAACGAAAAATCGCTGAACAAAAATAGCTCAGTTTGGTTACAAAATGTGAAAAACTGAGAAAATTTTGAATTTCCTGCCATGTTTCTATCGTTCACCCTTAATACAAAATTATACAGGGTAAATCAGAAAGCATTGTATATATTTCTGAGATAAGAATTATGCCATTATTTTTGCTTAAGGTGAAAACCTAGGCACAACTAGCGCCGCCAATGGAAACAAAAAACATAACTTCTTTTTGGATGCGTTTTTTGCTAAAAACTCTTCATTAGGCTTAACTATTTTTAGGACCTAAGGTTTAGATTCCAGATCCTAGAACCTACGAATAAAGTCTTTTATCGCCAAAAGTGGCCACCTTAGGTCCTAAAAATAGTTAAGCCTAATAACCGCTGATAACCTAATGAAGAGTTTTTAACTAAAAACGCATCAAAAAAGAAGAATATTTTTTTCCATTGGCGAAGCTAGTTGTGCCTAGGTTTGGGCCTTAAAAAAATATTAAGATGTCAACAATAGCATAAATAGGATAAGGGTTCTGAAACACTGTAAAATGCAAATATTTGGTACGGGGACCGCGTATCCAAATTGAGATTATAGCCTGGCGTAAGCATATCAATCACCTCTATATAATATGGTGTCCAATTAAGATTCTCAGTAAGCGATTAAGTTCATCCATTTATCGGGACAATGGACATGGACTACTGATTATTATCTCTCATTCATTACAGTAGGCATTTAGTTAGATAATCACTGCTCACACGTGGACTTGGTACATATTCAGCCCCTTTACTCTCGACGCTATTGCGTCAAGATTGACCGAGTTTATTAAATACAGTCGCAGAAATCATGCTCCGATTTCTCGATTTTCTAATTTATAAATAAATCTATGGCTATTTGGCTAACACACGATACATCTAAATTCCGAAAATAATGGCTGTCGACAGTGGTCCAATATTGAAAATTAGCGTTGAGAGTAGAGGAACTGCGCCTCTATTATGTAAAAATTCCACTCATCCTGAGCGTCAAATCACTCGAAAATAGCCCTTATTGAAATAAACAATCTATTTTTTGACATTTAAAAACCGTTATTTTTACGGTGGATATTTTAGATACTGGCTACTGGTGGGCTGGGGTGGTAATAAGGCCCCTAAACAGTCTGTTCGAGATTTTAAACTTCGCCCTTGGAGATTTTGAACTGGGGCAAAGTATAGTTTAAGAGGCGTGCTGATAAAAGAAGAAAGTATAGTGGCTCAGAAACATCAAGGAATTGACGGAGTTAGCCATCGTCGAACATCTATTTCGCTTTGCAAAGAACAGAAAATGTAATCCACATATCCTTTTTCTGTAGTTCACGCGGACGAAGTTGCAAGCAAAAGCTAGTTATGCTCAATGGATTGAAATATGATTCAAACTCAAACAGTAATTGATCAATTGCCCAATTAGATTAATCACGGTGAACCTAGTGCAGTGGATTGTACAATTGCAGGAGAGTGGCTGAAGAAATGAGAGGAACTCAAGATAATTTAGTTGTTACAGAGTTAATACCTACTCATATTACCTACTAACATGTGGGTAAACAAAGCCCGGGAATTCGAAAAGAAAGAAAATTACTTACAAAATGATGGTGATTCACGCACTAAGCTACCGAGATTGCTGTTTGTTAAAACATAATATATCTAATAAGTACCTAGAATATCTAAGTAGTTAGTCCAATTAGAAGACATTGAGATAACTAGGAGATTAAATAATAATTGATATCTCAAACGGCATCCAAAATGTAAACAAGACAACAGTAACAATATCGATCAATGGTATTGTCCGAAAGTTGACCTTGACAGTCAGCTGAGAGAGCAGACACTGTAAGTATCCGTGATCGGGGCTTGCCTAACTCGACACTGAGAAAATAACTCGTCTATAAAAAGTAGAGTGGGGCAGTAAAGTTTGCATAGCATTTTTAGCTCCGGTATCGAGCGGAAGTAACGAAATGAGGACCGCTTTGGTGCTGGGCTGCCTCACGGCTTGCTTGGTTGCGGCGTGCGGCCGAGATCTGCGACCCGAGCAGGGGGCCGACCTGGAGCCGGCCGCCAACCACCACCACCACCACGAGAAGGGCGGCGGACACGAGCATCACGCGCACCACCATCACAGCCACGGCGGCAAGGGCGACAAGGGCTACAAGGGACACCACCACCACGAACACGGCAAGAAGGGCCACCACCACCACGAAGGACACAAAGGACACCACGGCGAGCACGGCGGACACAAGAAGCACCATCACCACGACGACGGACACCACCACGAACACCACCACGGCGAGAAGGGCGAAAAGGGACACGGCTTCGAGGAAAAGGGGCACTACCACAAAGGCCACTCGACGAAGGGCCACCATGGCGTGCACAAAGTAGACGAGTTCAAAAAGAACAAACACTTCCACGACAAACACGGGGAATCTGGCTTCAAGGAAGGCCACGGCGGACACCACCACGAGGAGGGTCACAAGAAGGGCGGACACCACCACAAGGGACACAAGCACGGGGGACACCACGAGCACCACCACGGGAAGAAGGGACATCACGAGAAGGGCGGCCACCACCACCACCACAAGGGACACCACGACGAGGGCGGCCACCACGAGCACCACCACCACCACCACGACCACGGCAAGAAGGGCGGTCACGAGGACCACAAGCACTGGGGCTACAAGAAGGGGCACAAATAAAGTAGGTTACCACTCAAATAACCTTGTTACTTAGGTATTGATACTGTAAATAAAGTTCGTGATCTCAAAGTGGTCCCTTGAGTTAAAGAATTTGCGGCGAAAAAGACCAAAGTTAAGTGAGCAGAACGACACTATCGTGTTTCGGCTATTTTCATTTCAAAGGCGTTTTATTGGTTTGTCGCAGCCATTCGGCAGTCCCGAAGTTAGTTAGGGGCACGGCCGCTCTATTTGGCTGAAAGGTCATTTGGGACGCTTAAAACCTTCGCTTACTTAGGTAGGTTTTCGATTCGATGTCGATATAGCAGAGGCAAAGAACTTATCTTTTACTTTAGAACTTAATTAGAACTTACTATAATCCCCTATCGTATGTATAAGAAAATTTAAGACCATCGTTGGATCAAAAGTAGGTAGGTAGGCTGAGGCAGAGACAGTTTTGTCTCTTTACTCTGTAATTTTTTGCTAAACTATTCTCACTAATTACTCCTTGAAGAGCTAAGTAGGATATGAATGTTTGTTTTCATTCATGCCATCATCTTTATTTTTAGGGTAGGTACTGCCAGTCCAACAGCGATCTTTAATTATCACCCTGTCGAGTAGGTATACAGGGTATTTAATTGATGTGTGAAAACAAACAGTAAGAAATAAGCGTACACTTGAATGATACTGTTTCGCTACAACTAATAGGTCCCAGTCGAATTAAATATATAAATCAACAGAAACTTAAGCAGTATGCTTAGCATGGTTGTTTTGACACTCTGTCGAACTCGAGTGAGATACTTGCCATGTCTATTGTGCGGGCACAGCAGTATGCTTAGCATGGTCGTTTTGACACTCTCTCGAACTCGAGTGACAGACGTGCCATGTCTATTGTGCGAGCATGGCAGGCGGGATTCGAGATGGCAATAGATTAGGGTCATGTCGAGCAGAAAGTAGATATTGCAATTTTTTATAAAAATGTTGTATTTTTGTCTCCATCGCCATGTTGGCGTAGAGCCAACTCGAGCCCGACCGACAAGTTGACAGTTTTGCATAGAGAAGGGCCTATCTCGGGCTTACCATACTGCACGTACAGGATTATTCTCACTAGAAAATGTTGTTCAAGCAACAGCAACGGAGAAAATGTACTTAAGTACTACAACGTGTTACAAAACATCCTAACTCTTTTTACAGGGTGTAACCTACTGGTCAACAAGATGTCAAATCTGTAAAAAAAAGTTGAAAAAAAAAATATTATTTTTATAACCTCAAAATTTGAAAATTTTTCATAAGTTTTTGGTTTTTGTTATTAGCTCTAATTAAACAATATGTTTATGCGTGTAGATACAATTACATAGCTTTGAGTTGTTAAAACATTGTGAAAGTCAATGAAAACAATTTAAAAAAAATACTTTTCTCCCGCCACAGCGTTCACATTTTATTAATTTAAAAATCAACGGAAAGTCATAGAACGAAAAAAATATTTAGGTTGTGATCCCTATCACCGGGTGCTATTACCCTGTAAAAAGAGTTAGGTACTTTTGTAACACCTTGTATAGGCTACTTTATAATCAAAGTCACCTCGGACAAATCGCGGGTAAATGTGATACCTACCTATTTCTGAACTAAATACAAGTAAAGTAGAACCTTTTTTTTTTAAAAGGAAAGTACCTATTTTTTGGAAAATAATAAGCTGGCAGCGGTAGCTCAGCGATGCACGACAGTGTATACGAGTAAATGTCGATAAGCTGGAACGGTCTTTTATTGACATAATTAGGAACTATTCTTGTCATACTATAAAATCAGCCCTATTTTTATACTAAAGTTGAGGTACGTATTACCGTTTTTGCGATAGAGCAAAAAGTATAGTTTTAGTTGGATAGTTTGTTGTATCACCCCCCTTATTTTTTATTATTATTATTTTAGGTGGGGCCCCATAATAAAACATATTCTGTGAAAAGGTAGGATAGAAATACGGACAGACGGACGGACGGACGGACAGACTGCGGAGGCAGAGTAAAAGGGTCGCGTTTGGCACCCTTCGGGTACGGAACCCTAAAAAGCTAGTGGGACGTACACAAGACGGCACGAAGACGCTTACACTTTCATTGCAAAGTCACCCGTAACGTAACTGAATAGAGTGCACGCGTGTAAGCGTCTACGTTTTATCTTGTGAATAAATATCTTACTTACTTGATGTTTTGTGTACCTATTATTTACACTACACGTTAGGTACTTTACTCACTTCGGCTGTCGAGTCTCGAGTTCTCGACATTAGTTGCAGCTTTATACCAACTTATTTCGTCGCAGGACTGCAATAAGTAAATCCGCTGTAAGGTGTGAAGGCGTTAACCTCCCCCTGACTAATTACACTAAAAGCTTTACCAATGCTCTTTCTCAGGTACCTACAGACACGCTAGGATACCCCAAGGTAGGTAGCTCTTATCGCACGCATCGTAAGTGCGTCAATCGAACAAGACGGGACATCTCACAGCACAGGGTGCAATCTAAGTCGATAGCGGAACTATAAGTAGACTATCTACTGATCAATACAAACAACTTGTACTAGAATACAAACAACTTGTACTAGGCGAAAAAAATGGAGCGAAAAAAATTTCAGCTGTTCCATACAAAAGGTCGGCTCAGTACTGCGCCAAATGTATGAAACAGCTGATATTTTTTTCGCTCCAATTTTTTCGCCTAGTACAAGTTGTTTGTATTGATCAGTAGAAAGCCTAGGTACTTAAAGTTCCGGTATCGACTTAGAGTGCACCCTGTAGTGTTTTCTCCACAGAAACGTGGTTCCAGTTTTCCTCCCTGACTAATGGCACTAAAGTAAACACTTTTGGTATGCTGGGACATCTCCACCCCCGGCATTTCGGAATGTTTAAATTTTTTCGATATTTTTTTGTTAACTGGAGCTAGAACCTACGGAAAATAAAATAAAAAGTCTATTTAAAAGCGGCAGCAAAAGACGCCTGGTAAACCAAGTTAACATTTTAAAAAAAACAAGACTTCGATATCAAGTAGTATCTTGTGATATCAGTGGAGAAAACATTTTTGAAATCGGCCTAGATTTTTGAGAGGAAAGTGGGGAATACGAAACTTCGATTTTGTAGATTTTCTTTAGGTTGTCCCTTTCGCCCAGTATTTGCGCAAGCGAGACTGCAACAGATTTTACAAGAGATTTGTCTGTACTGCTATACGCTCTTAAGGCTCGGTATAAGGCTAACAAGCGCCACCAATGTTAAAAAAATCAAATCTTCCTTTAGAAGAAGTTTCTGAAAAAATCCTAAGATGAGCCTATGCGCCATGCTTTTCTTTATTTTTAAGTGTAGTTACCCTCTTCGAAATTTACTTTTAAGGTAAAAAAATTTCGATAACTGCCAAAAGCGACCTTTTTGGCGGTTATCGAAATTTTTTTAGCTTAAGACTAGAAATTGAGTTGGGTACCTACACTTAAAAATCTAGAAAAGCATGGCGCATGAGCTCATCTTAGGATTTTGTCAGAAACTTCTTCTGAAGGGACATATGATTTTTTCAACATTGGTGGCGCTAGTTAGCCTTATACCGAGCCTTAACTCTTAACGCTTCGCCGACTATACCATGTGACAACAGAGGGCAGCAACAGTGGGGTTGCTCAAAGCACTAAAACGGCGAACTTTGATGTGAGCACTTAAGGCGCAGGCTCTTAAAGGGACCCTTGAGAAAGGAGATGTTAAAGAATAATTTAATTTTAATTCAGGATGACGATGATACGACGCAGCGCAGTAATATTGTGGATTACAGCTTTTAGCTTTCTCTATCTTTGCCATTCTAGTAGGCGCGTGTAGCCTCATTATTAGATAGATAACAGATTTATTATATGGACTAAACACAGAATACAATTTTATTAAATAGGACAATCGTAGAAAATACCTTTTAAACATAATACCTACGAAAATTTCACTCAGGTTGAGCGTTATATGTAATGGCAATTTTAAATACAAAAAAAACCCTGATAAATAAAACCGTAAAATCGATATATAAAAATACAAAATTAAAATGAAAACCGACTTCAAGTGTGCACTAAAAACTTGACACATCATTCCATCCTGAAACTGAACTTTACCTAGGTACCTACTACATTCCCAAAACTTAGGTGCACCGTGCACCCACTTTTATACCTACATACCTACATGATAATCCTTTCAGGATTTCGGGCCACAGACCTTCGCATTTTTATGATACTCGTATCTACGAAGTACCTACTACCTATCCAATAATGTAGGTACAAGTATGAATGTAGTGAACGGACCATTAGTGTTGAGGGTAAACGAATTTCACGTACTTACTTCATAATAACTATTCTATATACCTATATTTAACTAAACGTAACTTGGTAAAAACCTCTAGGTATACATTACTTATTAAGTATGTACAGGAAACTTTTATTTAACAACTGCGCAACACTACCACTGCCACGGGCAAAACGAATGAACGATGAATATGAATCCACACGAATTTTATTATACGAAAAATGCACATTTACCTTACGCTGGGACTTGTTAAAACTCTTTTAGCAGCGGAAAAAATGGGGAGTAAAATAACTTCGACAAATCTATGCTCCATTTCGTAACCAGCCAACCAAAAATTCTTTCGAGTAGATAGAGCTGAGTATCCAGCTTGCTTTTTTAGGGTTCCGTACCCGAAGGGTGTCAAACAGGACCCTATTACTAAGAGTCGGCTGTCCGTCTGTCTGTCCGTCTGTCACCGTCTGTATCTCATGAACCGTGATAGTTTTCACAGATGTATTTCTGTTGCCGCTATAACAACAAATACTAAAAAACAGAATAAAATACATATTTAAGGGGGCTCCCATACAACATAGGTGTTTTTTTTGCTCATTTTTGCTCGATATTGATAACGGCTTGAGTATGGAATGGTATTGGGAATGGCAACCAGGTGGACGCTTGAAATATTTACAGAATATTTAATTAAATAGTAAATATTTCAAGCGTCCACCTGTTGCCTTATACATACAGGGTGTTAAAAGACCGCCAACAGACCCGAAAGCCACGCATACAAGACACCGAAACAAAGTACTTTTTCGATAAATTATTGCTGGGAAATGATTTCGGTTTTTTAGGTTATAATTTTGAAAAATATTTTATCACGCAATGGACGTAATGGACGCACGGAAGTCATATTGCGCGAGCGTAGGTATAAGTTTATGTTACTTTAGCTTGAAGTGCCGATGTTTAGAATACATTGCGGGTTGCATTTTTAACGTCGTTTTTTGTAAGAAATATTCTCAATTTTGATATGGCTTCTTGAGAAGGTAGGTAGGTAATCGTATGAGGTAGTGGCCACCCCTGGTGTCAGAGTTTTTAGGCCACCCAAAGGGTCTCTGACATGGCTGATAGGTATTATGAGAAGGTATATCTTGAGAAGGTATTATGTTAAGAACTAGATACTGAATACATATGTGCAAAAAAAAGTTTTGTAAAGTCCGACTTTGAACCTCATTATCTCGGAAACCGTTGATTTCCCAGGCATAGTTCCTTCGGCAAAAATGTTCTTTATGATGAGGACAATCCGTGGTTTCCCGCTTTGTTGGCGGTCTTTTAACACCCTGTATATTCACTTTAAAAATAAATAATTAAATTAAAATAAAATAAAACAAATATTTAAGGTGGGCTCCCATATAACAGACATGTTTTTTTACCGCTTTTATACAAGGTGTTACAAAAGATGCTAACTCTTTTTACAGGGTAATAGCACCCGGTGATAGGGATCACAACCAAAATATTTTTTTTGCTCTATGACATTCTGTTGATTTTTAAATTAATAAAATGTAAACGCTGTGGCGGGAGAAAAGTATTTTTTAAATATTGTTTTCATTGACTTTCACAATGTTTTAACAACTCAAAGCTATGCAAATGCACCTACACCCACACACATATTTTTAAATTTGAGCTAATACCAAAAACAAAAAAGTTATGAAATTTTTTAAATTTTGATTATAAAATAAAAAATGTTTTTTTCAACTTTTTTTTACAGAATTGATATCCTGTTGACCAGTAGGTTACACCCTGTAAAAAGAGTTAGGATGTTTTGTAACACGTTGTAGTTAACTAGTTTTTGCCCGCGACTTCGTCCGCGTGGACTACAGAAAAAGGAAAAGGCTTTACTTTGCTTCTAAGTGTGAAAGCGTGATAATATGTAGCCTATGTGTTATTCTGATGTCTAAGCTATCTCCATTCCAAATTTCATCCAAATCCGTCAAGCCGTTTCAGCGTGAAAGAGTAACAAACATCCATCCATCCATCCATTCTTACAAACTTTCGCGTTTATAATAGTAGTAGGATGGTACGGAACCCTTCGCGCGCGAGTTCGTCTCTCACTTGGCATGTTTTTTAAATGAAAATCTCATTCAGTGTTTGGATTATTCCAGCCTGCAGTGGGTAAGGTGTTTGCCGCAACATGCCGGCCACGTATTTCATAACTCGTCGACAAGGCACAGCCGCTTCCCTGATATATGTATGGACAGGCAATTTTAATATCTCACCTTGGCAAGACCCGCTGTATCTATAACCACAAATCTACTAAAGCTTCCACGGTAGGTATGAACTACTCCCTACATTGATAGAATATAAATCTCTAATGAAAATCTAAGAAGTAGTACCAGAGGTGGTGTGGTAGCCCAGTTGGACACACAAGCTTGAGGTTCAAATCCCGCTGCGGGCATGTACAGAATGTTACAAGGAGGACCTGTGAAACTGAAAGGGGTCGCTTAATTCAATAGTACAAGCAAAGCGTCTTGTGTTGAATGAAACCATACATATATTATGTATGTGTTGAAACCATTGTCTTTTATCCTATCATATTATTTTTATTGTGCCTCTGCTGGTACTGTGTTTTCGCTCTCAGTCCTGTCCATACAAAGATTGTCTGGAAGAAATCGCTTTTAGCGATAAGACCGCCATTTGTACTTTTATTCTACAATTCTTGAACTAGCATGTAAATTTATTGCTTTTGTACAATGAAGAGTTACTTACTTACTTACTTGCATACCTACACTGATTCATATCTGTCTGCATAGATTTTTGGGACATGTACATTTAAACAGGCTATATCTTACTTTTTTTATTTACCTACAAAGTCAATGTCCCTTTTGTGAATAAAATAATGACACAGCATTAATATGTTACTTTGTCTACAGCCAAAATGTACTCCAATATAACTAAATAAAACCCTTTAGATTTATTTTGGCCCTCACCTGTCCGCAAGTCTGAAAAGGTGTTTCGCATTAATTACTTTAACAGCGTACTTTGGTTCGTGGTGGACGACAAAGTGCCTCCCATGTGGAGAACATACTATCTATTAGTGTAACAGAAAATAGGGACCTAGTTTGAATGAATGAATATACCTAGTTTGAAAGATGTGTAGTACCGTAAGCTAGAGGTTATAGGTTCAAGACACTGTCTCGAGTGTTTTTTTTTACATCAGGTATCTAATTTCAGTAAGGAAAAGCTTTTTTTTTTCAGTTTTTATAGTTGGTCCCATAGTGAAAGTCGCTTGTATTGATGATTTCAACGACCCCTCAAGTTGGACCTTTCTTTAACACCCTGTATGTAGTAGTAAATATTCGCTCGGTACCTAGTACCTAAATGTTCGCTGGAAGGTACTTAGGTATATCCGCTGCATCGGAAAACTCGTAACTGGAAAAGCTTCACTCGGGAAAAATGTAACGTACATTTCCATCCCAATCGTATATCAGGAAATTGTGTGACACCGGCATATTTAGTTTAGAATAAATGTTGTTCTATTTTTTGTTTTTTGTAAAGCACTGGGGGGTTACCCTTGACGCTATTGCGATCAAATTGAAAAAGTTTTAAAATTATTTTATCTTTGAATTTGCATAGTAATGCTTTGATTTTAAATACTTTGTACCTAATGTTTATTCAAAGGTAAGGCTGTTTTATTCAATAAAAACACCAAATGGGTCTAAATTATTAAACTTTTTTTTTTTATTTCGCCATATTGCGGCCGTATTGGAAAAATGCGTCAAGGGTAGAGGGGCTGGTTGACCGAAAAACCTGGTCTGAAAGGGGGGAGGTCTTTGCCCAGCAGTGGGACATTCAACTGGCTAAGTAAAAAAAAAGCACTAACCCGTACTAGGGAAATTCCCACCGACACATCGGTGCACGCTACGCAAGAGGTTGCGGGTTCAAGTCCTGTCCCGAGCGAATTTTTAGGCTTTATAAAAATCTTTAAATTATTTATAACGTTGTTCTATTTTCACGACCCTGTAGGCTTTAGCTTGTAGCCTACCTAGCACAATGCCTACCTACTCAATCCAAACTAAGTACACTTATGCAGTATCCGAACGAAACACAATAGGAAATCTAGTTACGCCAAATAAAAAGTAATAATTGTAGTCAGTTCAGCCCCTATCCCCGTCATTAAATAAGAAATTGTTTGTTCATTTCCATAAGAGCTATTTTCCCGAAAATAAATCGGTTTTGACAATTGACTCGTGATAGGTATTTTTTTAGAATAGACGAAAAATATGAAGTGTTGCATATGATAACAGCCCATTTGCAGTAAGGTGCTTTGAACCACTTAGGTCCACTTGCGTCACCCAGAGTTAGCGAGTTAACTCTGAGTTAACGTCAAAATGTGTATGGAAATGTCAAGTTAACTCGGAGTTAGTTTGCTAACCCTGAGTGACGCAAGTCCGCCTTAGGGTGGTATTCTAGAACGCTACTTAAACTCAGTTCAAACTAGAACGCTACTTAAACTCTGTTTAAACTCAGTTCAAACTAGAACGCTCCTTGAACTCTGTTTTTTAGTAGTGTCGACTGTCGATAAAACAGTGCATGTTTTGATTTGAATATCCCTTCATATCAAAACATGCACTGTTTTATCGACAGTCTGAACTCTGTTTAAACTGAGTGTAGCGTTCTAGAATACCACCCTTAGTTGACCCGACAGATGACCTAATGACCTGTCCAATAATTTCAGAATTAAATACTTTTACTCAAAAAAGCTCGTAATGTGGACATTAATTCGACAACCTTCTTTGAGCAAAGTCGGACTTGCGGGCTACTTGGATTAGGCGCCAGAAAAGTTGTATGGAATTTCATTAATGTCTTGTGTTTTGCGGCCAGAAAAACATTAATGTCGAGTTTTGTTTCATAAATAGAACTAAAACATCAGGTGCAAAAAGTATTTATTTAGAATTAGGCTGTATGGGTACTGGCAGTCGACACATTGCACAGAAAAAAAAAGCGCGGCCATATTGTTTTCGACTTTTCGCGCGTTGTTCGAAGTGATTTTTTTCTGTGTTTTTGTTGAAAAAGTGAACTCTCAAAGCGACGAATCCTCGGATTTAATGTGTTTAACACCGCCGGACATTCAAAATCAAGCGAAATTAGTAATTGGAAATTTATTGCCACCGAAGTCAAAAGAAAAATACAAGCAAGCTTACCAACAAAAAGTTTGCGGAATGGAAAATCGACAAAAAGTACTTAATCTACGACAAATGGTAAGCTAATTAAATTACTATGTTAATTACTATTCTAATTAATATTTTAATTACTCGCATTGTTTGAGTAAAGCACTATACAAGCCTTGGTCTGCAATGAGCGCGCTTCTGGCCACGCTATGATTGCCTCGAGCTTAGCTTAGCTACGCTCTCGGCCCTCAAGTTTGGTCATCATTGCAGCCCTTGCTGGCCGCGCTATAAAGGCCTCGACCTTCGGTCTCGGCCTTCATTTCAGCTTGTCCATCAAGGGCTGCAATGCTGACCGCACTGTGAGGGCCTTGAGCTGCGCTACGCTGCGCTCTGTCGGCCATCAAAAGCGCGCCAGAAACGCACTCATTACAGATCGCGGCAGTAATGTACTATTTTAATACAGTTGCTCAAAAAGTGGCGTATTGCAGGGACGTATAGCGTTCGGGATGTGGGCTATTACACACGCGTGCTTTTTTTTTACCTTTCCCGCACTCGTGCGTTCTCTTTCCCAACTGTCAAAATAATGTCTATTAAAAAGTAAAACCAACCATGAAGTTTTTACTAAAAAAGTTTTTATGATTCATGCAAATATATTTGTGCAAGTATATTTCTAAAAAGAAGCTACTAATTTGTTTCAATATCAGATTTAATGATTTGATTGAATGAGTTTGGTTAGGTTTTCATTAAATTTCATTTTCATTTCATATCAATAAAAAACTTCTACTGAAGACTTGGCTGTATGGGCATAGTTGCCTTTGCCTACCAGAATGGGTGAAGAAAAAAAAAACTTTGCTTATATTCTACGGTTGGCGCCATTTTGATTTTTCAGAAATTTTCTTCGCGAGTTTAGTTGTTTTTTGCACAAAATGAGTAATTTCGACCCTAGTTTTTTTTAAATTAACACCACCGGAATTCAGTATAATTGCACAAAATGCTTCGGAGAACATTTTACCGGAAAAGTCAAAAATGTCAAGTTAGTTGAGTTTATTGTGTTTTATTATTTTATTAAATTGCTTAATTTTTTCGCAACTGTATTAAAAATAGTCGTTCAGTACACGTGCGGAACCGTCATTGCAACTTGTTCCGACTGTCAACCCTCGCCTTCGGCTGCGCCTCGGCTCGGGTAGCCATTTATCGGAACTCGTTGCAATGACAGCCTTTCCACACTTGTAATGAAATATACTATTTCCAATATTTCGGGTGACTTTTCCTGTGAACCTTTTTCTTTCTTTTCTAGACCAATAAAAAACATTACAGGTGGTACAAATATAGAGGAAGCCGTTGTACCAAAATTTCGTTTGGTTTTTATTCATCGTCCCTACTTTCGAAGTCCAAAACCTTCTACGGTCGGCCACAGTCTAGCATACCCCATGGTAGCTCTTACCCCGCGCGGCATAAGGGCGTCAATCGAACAAAAAAATATCCCAGCGTGTGGCGGACTATACGTACTGTAGGTACGTGCAGTCGTCTCGTTTCGACAAGCTATAAATTATCCACCAAACAAACGGCAGCAAAATCGTAACCTAAACCTAATTTGGTGACGGGCCATTCTCACAGCCAGCAACAACGAGTCTCCATAAGTAGGTACTTAAATCGTTTAATTTTATAAAATAGCAAAAATAATTTAAATAGCAACAACTAAATTTTAAATCACAGCAATTAAACACTTCGCGCAAACTTCGCGAAACATTGGCACGAAGCCCGCACAACGTCCAAAATACACTGTACCGTCCGATCCGTTCAGTGAAATAACTCCGTCACCATCAGTGCCCTTTCTTGTAGCCCCATTTCTTGTGGTGGTCATGGCCGCCCTTCTTGGCGTGGTCGTGGTGATGGTGATAGTGCTCGTCGTGTCCGCCGGCGTCCTTGTGGCCCTTGTGTTCGTGGTGGTGACCACCCTTCTCGTGGTGGCCCTTCTCGCCGTGTTCCTTCTCATGGTGATCCCCGTGGTGGTGTCCCTTCTTGAAGTGCCCTCCTTTCTTGTGGCCATGCTCCTCGTGGAACCCTCCGTGCTTCTCCTCGTGCCCGGAGTCGCCCTCTTCGTCGAAGAAGTGCTTGTCCTTCTTGAACTCGTCTAGCTTGTGAATTTCGTGGTGGCCCTTTGTCGAGTGGCCCTTGTTGTAGTGTCCTTTCTCCGCGTACTTGTGCCCCTTCTCTCCCTTCTCGCCTTTGTGGTGTTCGTCGTAGTGGCCATCCTCGTGGTGGTGATCCTTCTTGTGGCCGCCATGGTCGTCGTATTCGCCCTTGTGATGCTCTTTGTCGTGGTGTCCTTTCTTGCCCTCTTCGTGGTGGTGGTGTCCTTTGTATCCCTTGTGTCCTTTTTCGCCGTGGTCGTGGTGATGGTGGGCGTGGTGTTCTTTGCCACCGCCTTTTTTGAACTCGGTATCTTTGTGGTGTTCCTTTTTGTGTCCGGTGGCGGCGGGCTCCTGGTCGCCCCTGGCTGGAGGCGGCGGCAGCCGGCGCGTGTGGACCACCGCGACGATCGCTAACACCCCCAGTACTGCTAAGGCCAGCCTCATCTCCGTATCTCTTCTGATACCTTCACCGCGTGCTATCAACTGGCTCACTTGCCGATATCATCGCTAGTAGACCGTTTTATATACCTAGGGAGTTGTGTAAGCCCGAGCCAGCCGCTTCGCGACGCCAGCCGCTAACGCAATAATATGCAACCTGACCATTTCGGGATCTCTTCAGAGCGACTACCTGCACGCTTCTGAGCGTACTTATTGAATTAAATAAATGTTATTTCAATTAATCTGTGTAAGTACTCTACACAAGTAACTGAAACCGTTACTATTTTTACAAAATGTGTATGTAGGTACTCATTTCTCAGATCTATAAGTATCTGCTCAGGTAATTTTCTTTTGTTTCAGTTTTCCATTAAATCGAAGCGTGATCAATAAAAAACGTCTAATCAGTAATTTGCTAGTTAGTCAAGACGACAAACCATTTCAAATGAGCGTGCAGGATTGTTTGTTTGTCCGAATTAGCTTGTTGTAGGTTACCTACATATCATATTTTTACTGTAAACGGATCGCAGATATTTTGGTGGCAGGTAGGTAGGTACCACAGTTGTAAAACAAAACAAATATTTTGCAACAACGCTACTCGACCGCGAAACATTTCTGGCAACTGCAACGTTCCTATCGAAAACTATCACGTTGTATTTCGGATGAAAAACTTTATCGGGCTCTCGGCCGGCCGGGCGCGCTCAATGAACTGTTGGGAAACATTATCAATTGCAGTTCCACTGCAAGTAAGTACTCTAGGAACCGCTCTATTGCAACCGCAACTAATTCGATGGTCAGAGAGATGTAGGCCAATCTCGGGCACCGCCCTACTTTCTCAACATTGAATTACTTTGTCGGGAGCCGTTGCCAACAAGCCACCCGACGCCGAGCAGAACGTTTTATGTAAGTTTGTTGTTGAAATTGAACGTGCCGCTGATGGGCTGTCAATAGAAAAGAACGCCGGCAATTAATGTAAACAAATTAGTAATATCGAACGGTTGACTGACTTTTGTAGAGTTAAAGTTTTTTTTTAATTCAAACAATGTTTATTCAAAAGAATAACAAAATAACAGTCAACAAAACATAATAACACCTAAAACGAAAAACCAATTAATGGACTCGATTAATTGGTATGACTTATTGCAGTCTTTGGTTTGTTTATTTGTGCCCCTTCTTGTAGCCCCAGTGTTTGTGGTCCTCGTGACCGCCCTTCTTGCCGTGGTCGTGGTGGTGGTGGTGGTGCTCGTGGTGGCCGCCCTCGTCGTGGTGTCCCTTGTGGTGGTGGTGGTGGCCGCCCTTCTCGTGATGTCCCTTCTTCCCGTGGTGGTGCTCGTGGTGTCCCCCGTGCTTGTGTCCCTTGTGGTGGTGTCCGCCCTTCTTGTGACCCTCCTCGTGGTGGTGTCCGCCGTGGTGCTCGTGGTGCCCACCCTCGTGGTGCTTGTCGTGGAAGTGCTTCTCCTTCTTGAATTCGTCGTGTTTGTGCACACCGTGGTGGCCCTTGGTCGAATGTCCCTTGTGGTAGTGGCCCTCCTCGTGGTGGCCGTGACCCTTGTGTCCCTTTTCGCCGTGGTGGTGTTCGTGGTGGTGTCCGTCGTCGTGGTGATGGTGCTTCTTGTGTCCGCCGTGCTCGTCGTGGTGTCCTTTGTGTCCTTCGTGGTGGTGGTGGCCCTTCTTGCCGTGTTCGTGGTGGTGGTGTCCCTTGTAGCCCTTGTGCCCCTTCTCGCCGTGGTCGTGGTGGTGGTGCCCGTGGTGTTCGTGGCCGCCTCCTTTGTCCCACTTGCCGCCGTGGTGCGAGGCGGCGGGCTCCAGGTCGGCGGGGGCGGCGGGGGCGGCGGGGGCGGCTACCTCCTCCCGGGTCACCTCGCGACCGCTGACGCAGGCCAGCGCCGCGAGGGCGAAGCAGCAAACGAGTAGAGACCTCATGCTTCCACCTGGTCGAATGTTCCAGGGGGACGGAAGTGGCTTGACTGATGCCAGTGACAACAAATATTCAGTTTTTATACTGATACAGCCTTTGATCTGCGTTGTATGAAAATTGTGTAAAACGTCAAGGTTGCAGCGGCGAGCGGAGCGGTGCCTTGCGCAGTGCGGCGGAGCCGGCGTGCTGTGCAACAGACTACCGGACAATAGATGGGAAACTGAGATCTATAATTCAAGGTCGGGGTACGATAGACGAACGCTGATTCCAAAACTTCGATATCTGAGGCATAATTGATTTTGGTGACATTACCAGATTGCAAAACCAATTCCAGATAGTCGATCATACAAAAATGTATGATCTACTCACAGGTTTAAAAAAAGCGACGCTATGCTCCATAATAAACTAATGATGTGTTGATGTCACCATCTCAGATAAAATTGAAGTGTATCAAATTAAATAAAAAATATAAATATCTATCAACACAAGAATAAAAAAAGAACATTAATATCTTATACATATAAGTACTTTACGGAATATAAAATCGTTACTTACCTTAGTTCCAGCAATCATGACAAATCACGGATAACAGTAGTTTTCGGAATGTGAAATTGGTACACACGACAGCACGTCTGAGTGTACACTGTTGTTGTAAAGTCGCCCGTAATATAACCGGGTAAAGTGCTAGCGTGTAAGGGTCGACTTGTTGTCGTGTGTACTTACCTACTACCTTCGTTACAGCAATCACACCGAATCACGGAAAATTTGACTGTCAAGCGAAATACCTCAGAAAATAAAAGAAATTTTAATTTAGAGCCTTTTAATAATAGTTATTGGTTCTTCTAATTGGCACTTTCACACCATTTTATTATCACCTCTAATGAACGTACACCAAAAAGTAGTGTGTGTCGATCGTATCTATTTCCAATATCGTTGAGGGTGTTCATCAATGAAAAAGTTTGATAATTGAATTTTTGCTTACTTTATTGATATAAATTCAACAACAAGATTGATTACAGCACTATAATATAATAATAATATGGTATTTAAATTTCTTTTGTATGTTAACTATGTTCCCACAAGTAAAGAGATGCAATGCGGCGCGAGTGCGCTAATGTGCCTCGCTACTGTGCAGTTGCATCGGTCATGCGGTAATAGGTACCACGCCATTCCATCATTTAAAACATAAAACTATTATTCTAACAAGTTAGTATCACGAGCATCGTATTAGTAACTTCAAAATGAGGACTAATACCTAATATATTTCGATTAATTCGTGTTATATTCAATAAATCACAACATCAACTTTAAGTTGAAGAAACAATTAAACTAAAGGAACAAAGCCATCTTTCGTTATTCATTATTCAAGTGTCACACACATTCCGGCTATACATGAAACAAATTAAATCACGGTTGGTAATAGTTGTACTGATGACATGCTCTTTGGCGCTACGAATATTTGATACGATATTATTTTGAATAGTTTAGTTTACAGCGAACTAAACATGTAGCGTTTTCAGAAACATCAATTAATCGCGTACTACATAGAGTGGGTTTAACACAATGTACGCTTTGTCTGTATTACACTCGAGGTTGAAGACAGCCTAGAACATCTTCATCTCGCTTACGCAGACGTGTAATTATTAATATCTTTGTGTAGGTATTTGCCTTAGCTCTAAAATGGTTAAACGGTGCTATTAGTCTATGTATATCTTCCACCCTGAATCATCCTACATTTCAGTATAGCAGCCTAGTTCAGACATTGCAATTAGTCTCAACGATGCTCACTGTTATTCTCCTACTATGATAATGTTATTTGAGTGGTTTTGCAGCCAAAGTTGATTTTGTGCTAATGGTGATTCTAAACCATTTTTATTTTGATATTCTGATTCTTCGATCAAGGATAAAACTAGATACAAGATAGAACTCTGAAATGTGTCTGGAACAATAGATGCCCAAATTGCCTTTGGGAGCTTATTTGCTCGTAGTCAATGCAATTAAAGTAAAACTGTACACTAATGCAATAAGGTTGACATTCGAATATTAGACGTATGGTCGAAATGATGTTTTCGTATCGTTCTATTGCTGATATCTTTTGTTTCTGTGGGGACAAGTTTTTATTGTGATTTTATACGTAATGCGGATTCTATAGGATTTAGTTCGGTGTTCTGATTTAAAATCACCAGTAGAATAAAACCTCTTCCACTATAAAACCAATAAAATAACATGGTAGACAAAGCATCTTCTGAACATTTGTTTCATGTAATGGAAGCACGAAAGAATATTGCTCGGAAATGTCATAATATCTCCGACGATTGACTCTCTTTTTTTAACAGGGCTGGCAACGCAACACTAAAACATAAGGCCCCCCCTCCGGTCCGTAACAACCAAATATCAAAATGCCGTGATGTCTTTGCGCCTAAATTCAAATTCGCCTTTGCCCCATAATATTGGGACTAAGGCAAATTGAGATTTAGACAAACTGAAATGAGGTCATTTTGGATTTCAGGCATTATAGGACCAAAGCAAAAGGCACAAAGACATCACGGCATTTTGACATTTGGTTGTTACGGACTGGAAGATCAAGTACGCCATCGTAGTTTGTACCAAAATTGACGGTTTTGATAGGCTGTCTGAGCTTCCATCGTTTAAACTAGGTTTCTGAATGCCAAGTACAACCTATGATGGCGCCAATGCCCCAGTTACCTTCCCCATCATGCCGTTAGATCCCAAAAAGTACATATTTCTTAACAACTATGCACTACTTATATAACTATTGAGAATTCATGCCTGACAATAATCCACCACATTAATTTATCCTATGACAAAAGGAAGTTTGTTTCAGCCAATCAAGAAAAATAATTCATGACTTTTTTCTTACAAAAATATACACACTCTATCATATAGAAGAGGCCGTCGGATATAAATTTAGAATAATTGTATTTGGTTCATTGAGAAAATACTGCAGATAATGTATTTCAAAATGGAAACTTGCAGGAGCGTTTCGGCGTCCATGTCACGTCATCTCACCAATTAAGTTCAGTCTCAAATAAATCGTAAACCCATACCGATTTCAAGGTCTGTGTCCACTTGCTTAACTTTCAGTCGTAAAAGCCGCCATTTTGAAATACGAGCGCCACAGCGAACAATCAATTTCACCGTCTAAAAGACAAATCATCATTTGAGAAGCCAATAAACACTATAACATCACAGATTTAGTACGCCTCGAGGTTAATAATATAATATGTAGTACGTAGCCTCTCTAAAAAGCGACAAAAGATATCGTCAGAAAGTGGTAGTGTTGAAGACAAGTCATCGATCGTGGGCACCTCGTTACCATGGCGACTGAGTGTCTAGTTGAGATGGAAGCCGCGTTCGTATGTGGCTGCTAGCAGACGCTCGCGCAGCACCTCTTTACACGAGTATTCGGGCAGCTTTAGGTAGTGCACGCAGGTGTTCACCGACGGGTAGGAACCGTCGCCCGCCTCCACCTGCACAACAAACAAACATACACCATTTACAGATAGTTTTCAAAAGGCATAAGCTCTATCTGGGTAATTTTCAGCAGAGAAATACTTACCTAACTTTGGTGGCACTTTTTATTTGTGGGTCAGAGAAAATGATGTTCTTACAGTTAGGTGTTAATTACTCCACTACATAACTGTACACAGTAAGAATATCAACTTAGCTAAGAACCATAAAATAAAAAGTGTCATCAAAATTAGGAAATTATTTGTCCGCTGTAAATTACCCATTCTCAACCCTAGTCTTTTTTTTTAATGCGTTTTTAGCAAAAAAACGCTCCTGCGATTTCTTAACGCGAGGCTTAACTATTTTTAGGACCTAAGGTTTGGATTCCTTGGCGGGAAATTCAAAATTTTTACAGTTTTTTACATTTTGCAGCTAAACTGAGCTTCTAGAACTGAGCTTTGTTCAGCGATTTTTCGTTCGCGGCAATAAAATAGTATTCTTTTCATTATTGTCCATCCGAAGGTTGTCTGGAAGACCGCCATCTGTACTATTAGGTTAAGAAAATTCTTGTAAATAATTAATTTCTGGTGTACAATAAAGTGTTCTCTATCTATCTATCTATCTATTGTAAACAAAAGAACAACAATAATTCAGCCGATTATGTGTTCTGGTCCACGACAAGTTTTTTGGGCAGTGCCACTGCTTCGTAGACCAGAACACATAGTCGGCTGAATTATTGTTGTTCTTTTGCTATCTTTCCACCTTAAGCTTGATCAGCCTCAGCATGGGCATGCCACGGGCTAAGAAAAGTTCATGTGTATACTTGAACCACGCTGAGGCGCCTTTGAGCACGGAAAATATACCGACACTAACTGTCGATTTCTGAATTGAGAAATTCGCTAAGCAAGCACTTAAGTATCGTTCTGTCTAGAGCGATACTTAAGTATTTACTTAGTAAAATTCTCAATCCAGAAATCGGACCTCAGGCTCGTGGCGCGGCTACCTCGTTTGGTTGAGTAGCGGTAAGCCTCTCGACTCGAGATAGCGTGTAGCTAGTTGATATACTGCTGTACACACGAAAGCACGTAGGCGCTTACACGCTAGCACTCTACTCGGTTACGTTACGGGCGACTTTACAACAAAAGTGTACAATCCGACGTGCTGTCGTGTTAACATCCACTAGCTGTACTGTGTAGTGTGGTACTGACCTTTCGCACGACGGTGAGCCGCGGATGCAGGTTGGCGAGCCCGCCTGGCGGCAGGGAGGAGCAGCCGGTCGCGAACTGGAGGAACGCCTTGCGCTCGCTCCAGCTCATCTCCACTAGCACGTCGACCAGCCGCAGGAAGCCGGGGCTGTGGGCAAACGACGCGCGTAAGGATCGTTGCAAACGTGATCTGTTACACTGCCCCTCGTTTTCACAAAGACTCCCGATCTTCGCGACAAAATTGTGTTAACTTTGGTGTTGGTATAGTCCGCGCGGGATGAGAATGGGATGCGACCTTTTGGAACTGAGACGCGCGCGGTAAGCAAACTCGCTTCGAAGCAACCTTGTCAAAGTAAAATAAAGTATAATATTTTCGATTGACTTCGACAAGGTTCCATCCCATTCTCATCGCGCGCGGATTATAATGAATTTTCCATGGATAGACCTTTGGATTCACAGAAAAATTGTGTGTATCAGACGTTCGCTTGCGTTAGGTGTGTAGTTGGACTGATTGAGAGAGATTGCCATTTATCGCGCTTTCGAGGCGCTCGAGTCATCAAAGGATGCACAGTACCAAATTCGATTCGCCGCTCGCCGCATAGCAACAGGCACAGCTTGGACGGCCAGGGTACACGCTGGCAAGCCGCATTTTTGTCACTACATTGTTTACACGTCCGAGAATGAGTGTATCCAAGCTTCGGCTCTTTGTGCCGCAAGAGATGCTCACGGGTCTAGGCCGGCGCGCTCGCCGCATAGCAACAGTCGTAGCTCTGACTAGGAGAACGCGCGTAGCTTCCGCGGTGGTGGCACGCTCTGGAGAGGCCGCGATTTTGTCGCTGCACAATTTACACGACTGAGTAATGGTCTCACCTTTCCCGAGTATATCCAAGCTTTGGCTCTGTGTACTGCAGCAAATGCTCCCAGGTGCAGGCTCGGCAGAGCTCGCCGCATAGCAACAGCCGCAGCTCTGATGAGAACGCGCGTAGCTTCCGCGGCTGGAAGACGCTGGCGAGGCGACGATTTTGTCGCTACACAATTTACACGGCTGAGAGAAAAGGTCTCGCCTTTCCAGAGTATATCCCAGCTTCGGCTGTGTACTGAATCAAATGCTTTCAGATCCATGCCGGGCCGCGCTCGCCGCATAGCAACAGTCGCAGCTCTGATGAGAACGCGCGTAGCTTCCGCGACGGGAAGACGCTGGCGAGGCGGCGATTTTGTCGCTACACAATTTACACGGCTGAGAAAAGGTCTCACCTTTCCCGAGTATATCCCAGCTTCGGCTCTGTGTACTGCAGCAAATGCTCCCGGGTCCATGCCGGGCCGCGCTCGCCGCATAGCAACAGTCGTAGCTCTGACGAGGAGAACGCGCGTAGCTTCCGCGGCGGGAACACACTGGCAAAGCCGCGTCTAAACGCGGCAGTCTGTCGCGCGATACCGCCGCGTACCATCCACTCGGCGCTCGCTGTCGCGTATTCGCGTGCGTTCTCGGGGCCCACCTGTGGGAAAGAGACGTTTTAAAGTTGTGTTAACTACTCTAATGACCTTACTTTTATAGGCCACAGTACGGCTTCGAGCGACTTATTGACAGAAGTGGTTTCTGCGGGGAAAGGATAGGGCCCAACAAAAACCCTGATTAAAGAATTTGACTTTGCCAGTCTACTGAAACTTTCAATAGTGTTGCGATCGCTGCGTATGACAGTAGATGGAGATATAGTCAGAGCAAAAAGGCGCGCGTGTTTCCGCCATTTTTATAATAATATGGTCCGATACGTGCCATGAAAGAAGACACTTGATTGCGCCTCACGCACCTCTTTCAGCCGTGCCGAAGACGGCGGGTCCCATCTCGCATTCAGACCTCATACCGCATCTATTCTTTCGTGGCGCGCATTGTACTGTTAATAAGTTCTCATAGTAATATGGTACCTCAATATGTTCTCCTCCATCGCAGAGCGGCTGTATGGCTACAGTGGAGTCGGCGTGGCTGGCGACGTGCGTCATGGTAAGGGACAGCTGGTCGAAGGTCGCTCCGTCGACGGTGATCCCGCGCGCGCGCTCCGAGCGCTCGTCCTCTGTCGCGGACTCGTCCGCGGCGATAGCTTCGTACTCTGCGGCGGCGGTCAGTACATGCTCGAGGAACCTGTTAGGTAAGATAAGATAAGAAGATAGATAGAGAACTCTTTATTGCACAACAGAAAGAATATTACAGATCACTTCTACTTCTGTGAAGGAAAACATCGTAAGGAAACCTGAGCGTATGAGGCATTATACCCTCAACGCAAAAATCGCCAACCAGCATTGAGCACGCGTGGTGATTAAGCTCGAACTCTCTCTCTGAGAGAAAGCCTTTGCCCAGCTAGTGGGACATGTACAATTGTAGGCTACATCTTACTTTTACTTCTACAACAAAATTTAGTACAAATGGCGGCCTTATAGCTAAAAGCTATCTCTTCCAGACAACCTTGGGATAGACAGACCGTAGTAAGTAACTGTATTTCATGGAACGAAGTCAGCTTCAGGGCTAACTTGATGCGAGCAAAATCTTGACAAATAAGGCAGCTGTATCAAACTAGAATTCGATAACTGCTGCAACAAATGTATGGATCAAATGTATCAGATGATATTTTTTGTAAGATTTTTTGTTATTTTAGCATCTTTCTTGCTGAATGTATATTTTTTCCAAAATCTGTGAACACAGTTCATAATGTCTCAAAAAGTTAAGGATGGTCTCTTAGGAACATTTTCCTGTAACTTTGACGGTTAAGGTACCTGCCCTTACTGCCGCATCTCAAAAATCCACCTTGTATTTTTTAAAACGTTTATAATAAGTTGTAAAAATTCACTCGGGACAGGACTTGAACTTGAATATTCCCTAGCACGGGTTAGTGCTTTAGAAAAAACAAAAACCGTGTATATTTCCATAGACTGTGAGTATAGTGCCCGTTTTCACCAACGACCCCTAATTTTAAAAGGCCTTTTAACGAAAGTTATTTGCCCCTCTGCAAGTCTATGGGGCATTGATGAAGGATCATACACACTCAACATATAACGCTTGTGAGTGGAATTCGTATGGTCCTTCATCCATGACCCCTAGACTTGCAGAGGCGCAGATAATTTTCGTTAAAAGGTCTTTTAAAATTAGGGGTGGTTGGTGAAAACGGGCATTGGTCTCTTATCAAAATTATTTTTAAATATTTTTCAATATTCCGCAATCTAACGAATAACATATTCCTGGGTGGTCCTTAGATTAGATTAGATTTCGATTTAAATAGATTTAAATTATTAGAGTTAGTTTTTCTTCTTCTTTTTTTAAATATGCCGTTGCTATCTGTGGAGACTTTCAAAGTCTGGCTGTTGTTATTTAAGTTTTTGTTAAGCCACTACTGTTATTTATACGTGTTAAGTTTTAAGTTATATTAATTTAGGGCCGGTTTCTGAATTGAGAAATTTACTAAGCAAATACTTAAGTATCGTCCTGTCACGCTCTTTTGTGACAAAATCTGCAGAGACAGGACGATACTTACGTATTTGCTTAGTGAATTTCTCAATTCAGAAATCGGCATATTGTCACTAGTTTTCCTAAATCGTGTTAGTTACACCATTTATAACTCGAGAACGGGTGGACCGATTTATTTTTATTTTTGACTAGCTGACCCGGTGAACTTCGTATCACCTGAAATAGTTTGACTCTCCGCGTCAAAAATGGCGATTCCAATACAAAATGAAAAATTTTTATTTCTTCCGTTTTTCAGCTAATCCTTTAACTTTTCCCATATTTCTTTGCTTTTAAACCTACCCTGAACTATGGTAAACTAAACAAAACAGTAAATAAGCAAATCGGTCAAGCCGTTTCTTAGTTTTAGCGAGACTAATGCACGGCGATTCATTTTTATATATATAGATTTGTTGGATTTCTCTCCGCCCGAATAGCAGAATAACCATTAAAACAACGGAAAAACTCACGAGAAAAAAAAATAAGTCTGCGCGGACGAAGTCGCGGGCAAAAGCTAGTATTAAATAAATAAATACAATATGTATAGTCACCTGTGCCTGATGGAGTCGACCTCGTGCAAGTGATCGACCGAGAGCTCCTCGCCGCACATGATGCGCAGGAATGGCTCCGACAGCGGCAGGTCCACGAGGCGGCCATCTTGCAGCACCTGCGCACGGAGAAATGACCCTTCAGTGCACAACTCAGTTTAAGACGCCATACGTCTCACAACTAGCGCCGCCAATGGAAAAAATCGTATCTTTTTTTTGGATGCGTTTTTAGCAAAAAACGCTCCTGCGATTTCTCAACGCGAGGCTTAACTATTTTTAGGACCTAAGGTTTGGATTCCAGGATTGGATTTCCTACGAATGCAATCTATTCTCGCCAAAAGTGGCCACTTTTGGCGAGAATCGATTGCATTCTTAAGTTCTAGGATCTGGAATCCAAACCTTAGGTCCTAAAAATAGTTAAGCCTCGCGTTGAGAAATCGCATGAGCGTTTATTGCTAAAAACGCATCCAAAAAAAAGATATGATTTTTTTTCCATTGGCGGCCCTAGTTGTGAGACGTATTTACGTTTAAAACAAAACGACCAACCATGAAGAAAAATAAAACGGGCAAAACGGGGTTCAACATTTGTATGAAATTATTATTTTATTGGGTTAGATTCACTTGAAACTAAGTAGTCGTATAATTAATCAGTTCTTTTCTCATTTTTTCCACTGAAGGGTTAAAGAGGGCGGAAATTTTTGAAGAGTTTTCCTTATGAATCAATGCCGGAACCATTAAAGCTACAACTATAAAATATAACTACAGTTTTATTGTTTAACAAAACTACCAACCATGAAGAAAAAAGTTACAATAACCATCATCATCATCATCATCATCATCAGCCCACCGCTGCCCACTGCTGGGTATAGGCCTTTTTCCCCTCGCGCCATCTCTCGCGGTCCCTCGCCATCCGCATCCATGGACCCTAAAACGGCGAAACTGTTAAAAGTTTTTATTTTTTGTTGGATTCACTTGATATTTGGCCACGAACACACACACTTCCACGCTGAAACTGCTCGACGGATAAGGATGACATTTGGAATAGAGATAGCTTACACACCCATGACTCTATTCATGCTAATTTGATAATGGTGAATGATGTAGGCAACTTCTTTAAGTCTGCGCGGACGAAGTCGCGGACGGAAAGCTAGTAAAGAATAAAATGATATTTACCTTGGCCAGGAAGACGCCGAGGAACCAGAAGTACTTGCAGACTTTGTCGCAGACGGGCGACTCTTGCGGCAGCGGCGCGGGGAACAGACCGCCCGACCGCGTCACGTAGTAACCGACCGGCTTCTCTGCATGGGGGAGAGACGAACATTTGTCATTATCACTCTAGTTCACGTATGTATTGTCAGCGAAACGAAAGGATAGTACCCCCTTCTAAAAAAAATCGATTGTCGCACTTACGCAGTGCGTGATAAGATATACCGGCGTGTCGCTTAGCTATTTTCCAATCAACCACGGCGGTCCGATACGCTATAATTATGTCCCGCTATCGTGCCACGTGCCAGAACCTGTCTCATGCGCAGTCAAGGCCGAATGGCCCTCAGTTATGTGCCGGCAAGTTTGCCACAGCCAAGCCCAGATCCAGATTAATTGATTGACTGATTGGTTGATTGATTGATTTATTGATTAATTGATTGATTGATTGATTGATTGTTTGATAGATAGATTGATTGATTGATTGATTGGTTGATTGGTTGGTTGATTTATTTATTGAATGAATTAATGACTGACTGACTTGCTAGCGGACTGATTGACTGAGTGACTGACCGTCGGGCTGCGCCAGGTGGTGCGGCGGCAGAGAGTCGTCGGGATGCGGCGCGTCGTGTAGCCAGAGCCCTAGGGCTGCCCGCTGCAGCTCAGCCCCGACCAGCGCGTAGAACTCTAGCGTGGGGCCCAGACCCGTGCCCTCTTCGCCGGCGAACTCTACCTCCAAGACGGACTTGCGGCCCGCGTGTACGCGCATCACCTGCGTTCGAGGGGAAATTTAATGTAATATCAGTTGGAACAACGTGGCCATAGTACCGGTCTAAGCTAGCTTAACTGGGGGAGATACGAAGAACGATAAGCTAGGCTGTTTGTCTTGAATAGCAGATGAAAATGCTGTCCCCGTCTCTTGGTAAGTCACTTCCTATGGGCGCATGGCTAAATAATGTAAGATGCGTGGGCGTCACTCCGCTCCAACTTCCCAATGGATGTAACATTATGATAAGGAGTTACGGTGTTCTGATGGTTTGATAAAATAAATACAACGACTGACTTGTAAAACTCCCCATTGACGATGCGTCCAATGGAATGCTGCCACGCCGTTTGGCGTGATAGCTTTCCAAAATCCGCTCGGCAGTGTGGAAAACAGCATCCATTTTCTTTAGGGCATGAGTCGATTGGACGCCGTCCGCCAGGACGCATTCCATTTGGAAGCAAAGTGTATAGGTAGTCTGCCTCAAAATGATACAAGAAGGTACTTTTCAAAAGTTGATTATTCCTCTTTTAATTTTTTTTCAGAAAATGAGAAATCAGAAACGGAATAAACATGTTTTGATGGGAAGAGCAGTGTCACCACTCTACAATAAAACGTATTTAGTCAAGGCGGGCGGTTGACAGTGCAATGTTACCTGCATTGCGGATAGAAGGAGATCGGGGTGTCTTGGGATGCGCACGCGTTCGTGTCTCAGACGGCCCATCCGGAACTCGGTGGCTTCGAGCTCCGCGCGACGCGGTGACACTGTGTTGCCAGCTCTGGAAAATACGTAGATAATTTTAAAACTTAAACTTTCGCACTGCACATTTTTATATCGATTTAACGGTTTCATACGTAGATAGATACATAAAAAAACAAATATCGCAATAAAATTCTCACATAAATTCTAACACACCCGGTTTTAACAAATCAATAATAAGTTTGTTATCAATGAAACATTTAAAAAGTAGTACTGCACCAAATGTATGGAACAGCTCTTTTTTTAACCCCATTTTTTACACCTAGTACGGTCGGCTACAGTCACAGATACCCCATGGCAGTTCTTACCGCGCGCGGCATAAGGGCGCCAATCGTACAAAAAGGGGTATCCTAGAGTGTGGCCGACGTAAAATTAGTTTCAGTAGACAGCCTACTTAAAGTTCTGCTATATAATTCGATTGCACCCTGTAGTAACTACAAGGTGTTACAAAAGATGCTTACTCTTTTTACAGGGTAATAGCACCCGGTGATAGGGATCACAACCTAAATATTTTTTTTGCTCTATGATGTTCCGTTCATTTTTAAATTAATATACAGGGCGTCCCACGGCTATGCCACATGGAGGGAAAGTACATTAAATATTGTAGATGGAACATTTTACTGAAAGAAGACATTATCTTAATTTTAAAAACAATTTAAACTGCATTCATAGATATTAAAATAATTACATGGTTGAACTGGAAATCGAACCCGTTACATGAGAAAAATTATTACCCTGTAGTTTTATCATACCGATCGAAAGGCTTCATCATAAGGATTATTTTTTGCTAAATAACATAGTGTCAGAAATAAAAGGACGACCATTAATTTTTACATTTTTAATACAACATTAATCAATCAATGAAAATCACAGTAACAAAAGAATAAAAGTATGAAAATGAAACACATTTTTGAATTATTTCTTTATAATCAGCCAGCCGCATTGCGATGGACAAAATTTTACGCGTCTTTCGGCTCAGGATACGGCTCCATTTGTTGCATACTACCAGGTAAATGTTAAAATTAATGGTCTTCCTTTTATTTCTGACACTATGTTATTAAGCAAAAAATAATCCTTATCATGAAGCCTTTCGATCGGTAAGATAAAACTACAGGGTAATACTTTTTCTCATATAACGGGTTCGATTCCCGGTTCAACCATGTAATTATTTTAATATCTATGAATGCAGTTTAAATTGTTTTTAAAATTAAGATAACGTCTTCTTTCAGTAAAATGTTCCATCTACAATATTTAAGGTACTTCCCCTCCATGTGGCATAGCCGTGGGACGCCCTGTATAATGTGAACGCTGTGGCGGGAGAAATGTATTTTTTAAATATTGTTTTCATTGACTTTCACAATGTTTTAACAACTCAAACCTATGCAAATGCACCTACACCCACGAACATATTTTTAAATTTGAGCTAATACCAAGAACAAAAAAGTTATGAAAATTTTTTAATTTTGTGGTTTATAATTTTTTTTTTTTTCAACCTTTTTTTACAGAATTGACATCCTGTTGACCAGTAGGTTACACCCTGTAAAATGAGTTAGGATGTTTTGTAACACGTTGTATAATTTTGGGATCGACTAAAGTCCGCTCGTCCTAAGGGCGTGGTTAGGCTGGACTCCACACTCACCTCTGGCGGTCGATGGCGCGGTCGCGCTGCGCCTGCAGCCACACAATAGTCCGCGATGTGCCGAAGGCTGTGCAAGCAAAGAACATCTGCCGCGTCTCCAGAGGGAACAGGAATGGACACCAGTCATTTAGCTGCTGGCACCTGCGTAGACAGACAAACATCGGTGGTTTAATATCTTTCATAGTTGACGGAATAGACGAAGAAATTAAATTGCGAAAGTGGCGTCGGATAGGTCATACTTTGCGAAGACCCGAAAACCACCCCTCCAAGATAGCACTGAAATGGTGTCCAACTGGACCACGAAAGAGAGGACGCCCTAAAACTACCGGGCGTCGATCAGTGCAACAGGAGGCTAACAGTCTTGGAATGAGCATATCCGAGCTTGAGATGAAGGCGCAAAATCCCCCAAATTCGAAAACTGTTTTAGTGTGAGCTGTGAGAGCCCTATGTCCCTGATTAGGGATAAAAAGGACCTCATGATGATGATGATGATGATGATGATCATGATGATGATGATGATGATGATGATGATGATGATGATGATGATGATGATGATGATGATGATGATGATGATGATGATGATGATGATGATGATGATGATGATGATGATGATGATGATGATGATGATGATGATGATGATGATGATGATGATGATGATGATGATGATGATGATGATGATGATGATGATGATGATGATGATGATGATGATGATGATGATGATGATGATGATGATGATGATGATGATGATGATGATGATGATGATGATGATGATGATGATGATGATGATGATGATGATGATGATGATGATGATGATGATGATGATGATGATGATGATGATGATGATGATGATGATGATGATGATGATGATGATGATGATGATGATGATGATGATGATGATGATGATGATGATGATGATGATGATGATGATGATGATGATTGACCGAGCGAGCGAAGCGTCTCCGTTTCAGCTTGGGCAAAGCCATAGCGGTCGTGAAGTACTGGCTGCATGCTTTATAATAATTTTGACACTCTCACACGAATAAGAAGCTTGGGCAAAAATGCTTTCGTATGTCCGGATGTGTGGCTGTTCGCCTCCAAAGGTCGCATTACTCAACCGATTCTCGTGAAATTTTGTGAGCAGCTCGATAATTACAAGTTTTTTGTCGTTTTTTTTTTCAAATATCAAATCAGCCAATACCCAGTGGGCAGAAGTCAGTCAAAAGCTCTTGTTATTCCTACTCACTGCTGGTGCAGCTTGGTGCAGAGGTGTACTCACCACACCGGTGTAGCACCCGCAGCCAGGGTCAGGGGCTCCTGGAGCTGCTGGTGCAGCTTGTTGGTCAGCTTGGTGGAGAGGAAGGCGGAGGCGGGGAGCGCTGGCGCCACCTCGCGCATGCGCCGTAGAACTCGCACGCATTCGGCCGCGCCGCCGCCCTCCGTCGTCTCGAGACCACACAGCCCGTGAGCTATAGGGAAAACATGTTTATGTTATTATTATTATTATTATTTATTATACACTAGCAGCGGTGGTGGTCTAGTGGGTAGAACAGTGGACTCTGAAACGAAAGGTCCTAGGTTCGATTCCCGGTGCGGGCATGTATCTATGACTTTGTTTAATTTCAATGTTACGTACATTTGTGAATTTATAGTAGCAATACCACTCGCTGACGGTGAAGGAAAACATCGTAAGGAAACCTGAGCGTATGAGGCATTATACCCTCAACGCAAAAATCGCCAACCCGCATTGAGCAAGCGTGGTGATTAAGCTCGAACTCTCTCTCTGAGAGAAGGCCTTTGCCCAGCTAGTGGGACATGTACAATTGTACAGGCTACATCTTACTTACTTTTTTATACACTAGCAGCTTGAAGCTTACACATGATGGTATGCATACAATTTTTTTAACTAAATCCAAAAACAAAAAAAACACTTGAAGCTGATGTGTGTATATCACTGCACTTGTTTATTTTTTATATATTTGTCCAATGAGTTTTTGAAAGTGTTCACTGAATTTGCACTGATTATGGAGTGTGGTAATTTGTTCCATTCTCGAAATACGCGGTTAGTAAAAAAGTTTTTACGGGGGTTACTTGCACACAGAAAGCTGGTCAGTTTGAATTTGTGTCCTCTAAGGTGGTGATTCTGGTTCATCTTGTAGATGCTTTTAAGGTAATGCACGTCATAATGTCCGGTGAGGATCTTATAAGTTTCAATAAGGTCACCTCTTATGTTACATCTGAAAACTAACGAACTCAGAAGTATTTTTTCTTTACGTAGCCTTTTTTGTGTCCCAAAGAGTGGAGGACACAAGGGGAGGCCTTTGGCCAACAGTGGAACTCACAAGTTACAAGACATTTTTCACAAGTTCATTATAATAAATTACGTTCAACAAAAGTACGAGTTTGCAGGTAAGTATCCACATTTTGTTTAACTTACCTGGATCAGTAGGTTCCTCGTCTTCACTATCGCTGGCCGAAGCGACCGTCTCTCCTTCTATCTCTTTGTAGGTCAGCCTGTGAAACAAATAAAAAATAATCAATGACGTGAAAATTTTAATATGTGAAATTTTAAATATCGTCCCTCTTAAATGGCACTGTGGAACTGAAACGCTATGAAAAGGACCGGGAACTTAGGTAGTCTTTCCATTCAGCACCCTAAAAATGTGCCGAAGATCGAATGCCTTGTGCGAGGCCTAGTAATAGCATTTATTAGTATGAAGCTACCTTAACCGGAAAATGTTCTAAGGAGACAACCCCAAAACTTTATTTAAATTATATTTTTTTAGAAAAAAAACAGTCGGCGAAAAAAATTAATAAAATACGAAGAAATTTATGCTATGCCAATCGATCCTATTTCTATTTCATGTAGGGATCAAAAGACTCTAAGGAGCCAACTCACGTGAAGACATTTTTCCGCTGCGCGTCGGCGGCGCTCGAACTTGAGAGCAGGAGTTTTAACCAGGCCATGGGCCAGCGAGACCGAATGCTTGCGGCTGTCTTGCGACGCTGTAAGCTGAGCCCATCAAGAACAAAGCCTAGATAGTGACATTAGAAGTATATTTACGTGAACACGTTGTCCCGCTGCGCGTCGGCGGCGCTCGGGCTAAGCCCCTTAGCCCCCCCCTAAATCCGCTAGTGGTTGCTACTATCACAGTTGCTGTCCTATGGTACCCCAGACGTACAAAGGGCCTTTACAAGATCACGCCACGCCTTTCTGTCCTCAGCAACTCTTCTGGCTTCGCTCCAGCTCAGCCCAACGGCTCGCAGCTCGCCTTCTACTGTTCGCTGCCATGTGTGAACGGGGCGTCTATGTCTTATCGTGTCCCCTCGCGGCTGCCAGTCGAAAGCAAAGTTTGTGCTGTTGCTCTGTCCCCTTCGGATTGTGTGCCCGATCCATCTCCACTTTCACGAGGAGATTTCTTGCCCTATGGGGGATTGGTGGCACTTTGCCCATAGCTCTTCGTTTCGGATGGTGTTCGTCCAGTATATGCGGAGGATCGACCTCAGGGACTTATTGACGAACACTATCACAGTAGTAGTAACAAATACTTACGTGAACACATTATCCCGCTGCGCGTCGGCGGCGCTCGCGGCGGCGTTGAGCGCGTGCACGGCGCGGTAGACAGTCCAGCCGGGCCGCTCGAGCGGCAGCGCCGTGCCGTGCGCCGCCAGCACCAGGCGCAGCGCCGGCAGCCGGCTGTTGCTGGCCGCGGGCGGCGCCGGCGCCGGCTCCGGCGCGTCCTCCGCGTCCGATTCGCCGGCGAGGGAGATCTCGAGATCTGCACACAGAAAAAAAAACTATTGTTGATACGGTCTTGATGTGTGTGATACGCACCGGTGGTCTGATTGAGGTTGGTCCGTCCCGGGCAAGAGTCGAAGGCCGGAATGAGCGCACTGAACTGTCTCTTCAGGACATAATCCTCCTTCCAGAGGCTCCCCCACCTCCCCCAGAGGCTCCCCTACCTGCCCCAGCGAGGCAGGTTGTGTGTAATACGCACCGGTGGTCTGGTTGAGGTTGGTCCGTCCCGGGCGCGGGTCGAAGGCCGAAATGAGCGCACTGAACTGTCCCTTCAGCA